>JAEIGP010000806.1:14880000-15517500 GCA_018904095.1 Zaprionus ghesquierei | reverse complement strand
TAAATTCCTGTAATACACACACACACACACACACACACACTTGTGCATACCTGCTCGGGCACTGTGTGTGTGTGTGTGTGTGTGTGTGTGAGTTGCGGGCATTACGTGCATAACGGCACTTTGCTGGCCATTAGCATTCGGATTTGGATTTGAGCTCACCGTGCAGGAGATTATGTCATTGGCATGCAAAGAGCGCGAATACGCGATATATGCACGTGCATGCAAAGATGACTTCTCTCTCGCTCTCCGTGTGTGTATGTGTGTGTGTGTGTGTGGCTTAAAGTTTAATTAAAACGCAAGCAAATCGCAAGGCGAGTCAAGGCTTTGCGGGCATTACGGCTCGCTAATCGTGCGAGTCAAAGTTCAAGGCAAGAAATCAATCGGGTCGACGGCGCAATGCAACGCAACGAGCGGCGGAAGCGGAAACACTTGAGCGCAATATTGCGCATACGCCCCGTTTGCTGCTGGCTTAGAAAAAAACACACACAAAAAGAAGAAGGTGCACAAACAAAAAAGCAAAGCGCATCCACATGGAATTTTTGCAGTTTGTGCTTTGCATTTTGATTGGCTTCGCATTGGGCTGGTTCTTCTTTTTTACCATTTTTTGGAATTTTTCTGTCTGCAAACTCACCTGAGGACGAGGACTGCGAGTGTCGCATCGTCGTGACCATCGCAATGGAATTTATTTCCGATTCAGGCGACCACATAGCAGTATCTATATGTATCTATAGCTTGTTTTCCAGCTAGTTTCCGTTTCCGTTTTAACTATTATGTTCTTGTAGCGTCTCCCGCACACACACACACGCACACACACAAATCGAGTTAGTTACGCGACGGAGCCGTTATCGATATCAATTTACGTAATTAAATTGCTTTAAATCATTTTGGGCGATTTTTTGGGTTTTGTTTTTTATGTAAATTTAAATTTATTAAAAAAGTTACAGCAAAAAGTTTTGGGCATATTTTTTTGTTGTTTTTTTTTTGATGCCTGAAAAGGGATGGGAAAAACTGCGAGAGGGCCAAATAAGTTTCGCAAAAGTTTTGCATTTGCACGCGGCCAAAGGAGGCGGAGCGAGAGAAATAACCTGGCCGGAAAGCGAACTGAACGAACACTGAAAACCAAGTTAAAAAAAAAAAAAGTAGAAAATATATATAGTAAGAGAGGGAGCGAGAGAGAGTGAGATAGAGAGGGAGAGATTGTTATACATAAAATGTTGTAGGCGCTGCCGTAAGTGGGCGTAAAATTGTTGCGGCTGGCAAATGAATTTTCGACAGCTTTGCCAAAGGCCGAGGACGTTGGGCGGCAGCACAGATAGAAGAGAGCGGAAATAGAGTGGGTGTACGGTATTGGATTAAGGCTGAGGCTGAGGCTGTAGCTGAGACTGAGACTAAGGCTAAGTCGGAGGCTGCCAAAAAACGCGCGCGCTCGCTGTGAAGATACAACGGAAACGGGGACGAAGGCAACAATTTTGCTTGCCAAGAATTTGTAATACGAAAGCGAGAAGAGAAGCTGCGGGCCAAGAAAATATGGCGCACAAATCATTGTTAAAGCGTGTTATGCAAGCGATGGCGGCTTAAAGGCCTCACGCTCTCTCACTCCCACACGCTGCCTCTCTCTCTCTCTCTCGCCATTAGCTGCCCAGCAGCACATCAAAGCGGCAGCCTGAGCAGATTCTCAATGCAAGTGCTAAATGACTTTTCTAAGGTCATTCGAGTGGCAACAATAACAACGACAACAACAACAATGGCACTATTATTGATGGCTTTCACACACACACACACACACACACTTGCACTTGCTAAGTGGCAGCAAGCTGCGCTGAGAGCATTGCAAATATCGCCCCAATCATTGACTTAAACCACAACAACAACAACAACAACAATGGCAGGACAACAAGGAGTGAAAAAGCACTAACTATGAAATATGTGAAACGCTGCAAGTGCATACACTGCGCGAAAACAAGGTGTACATACAACTGCAAACTCAATTTTCTGGCTATGAAATTTTCCATTACAAATATTAAGGCAAGTTGTAGTTGAAGCTTAAACTAAGCTTCTTACTTATTTCTATCAACATTTTCACAACTTTTCTCTCAGTGTATGCTTGTAAATATATAACAATTTATATATTTAATACTCTTACCAACTAAGCTAGCCTGCAGTAGCCCGTAAAAGTGCTGACAGCAGCTCAGTGAAAAGTTAAACTCAAGCGTTGCTGCACAGTTGCTGGCTTAATACCCTCTACAAATTGTTTAGTAAGCTATATACACTATATATATATTCTCTGTATAAGTTATGCAACGCAACTTTTAGCTAATACCAAAATTTGCATAGTTACCAAACTGTGAACATGGCCTAAACTAACAATAAGTTAAGTTAAGTCTACAGTGCGGCGCTTTCTAGCCGAAGTGAGGCGCAGCCAACTTAACACTGTACTTAGTGTGTTTATTTTTGCGAAAATATGGCAACTCTGCATATTATTAATTTGCCAGCTCAGTAAGCTCAGCGTGGGAAAATTTGCTACTGGGTTTTCCTTTTTGCAAAAACAAAAAACTGTTTAAAACAAGTAAGCAAAGCTACAGTCGAGCGCGCCCGACCGTAAGATACCATTCAATTCTTCAATTACTTCTGTGTTTATTGTCCGATCGGATTGTAATTTGGTGCACAATATCAGCATCTTTACGTTTGCCAAAGCAGAAAGCTGTAACCTTAATACTTTCCTTAATATTTGAAAATTATCGATTTGCGTAGGCGGTGGGCGTGGCACTTCAAATTTGAAATAAACTTGATCTGCGTATGGTATACAGGAATCATCGTGTCAATTTTGGTGTCTCTAGCTTTTGTAGTAGCTGAGATCTCGACGTTCATACAGACAGACGGATATGGCTCAATCAACTCTACTAGTGATCCTGAGCAAGAATATACATATATAGTTTATAAGGTCTGCCATGTCTTTTGCACAAACTTAGTATACCCCATTTTTGATCATTTTCAATGATCGAATGGTATAAAAATGAAAGTCTAGCGAAACATATATCTCTTAGCACATGTTATATCTTTCATATATAACAATAGCCTGTCAAAATTTAAAGATTCTCAATTTTCCCATGATATCAACGGAATCTCAGCTCATGCAGGAATAATTCATATTTCTTTTCAAGAGATTTTCACTTCAGGGAACTGACGCCTGGTTTGCCCGTTCGCCCTTCGTCTCCTCGCATAGTTGACAAATATTTATTGATACACCTTACACACACGCACACGCACACGCACACACAGTCACACACACACGCAGCGAGACTGTCGCAACGTGAGCAAAAATTATATTTTGCCCTTGTGCGGCGGCCGTCGCTGCCACGCCCCGTCCCCTGCGTCGCCGTCGCCGTCGCCTGTGAGTCAATAATTTCACAACAACACAAGCATCTTGTGTCGCCTTTCTTTAGCTGTCTCCCTCTCACTCTTTCTCTTACTGTCTCTGTCTCTGTCTCTCTCTTTCTTTGGCCACATCCGGCTACACATCATCATCGCCATTGATGGCGCCATTTTTGTTTTTGCCGCACTTTTGTTTGCTTTGCCAGCCAATCTGAGTATGAGGGGCTACGCTCCTACTGTTGTGTACCCCCTCCCCCCATCCATCCTCTCCCTCTTTCCCCTCCCTTACCCGTTACCCTTGTCGTTCCTCTTCCCGTTCTCGTTACCGTTCCCGACGCTGCGCGTAATGTGAGCTGACAAACTTTGTCTGCAGTTATAAGCACTAACTGGTGTGCGTGTGTGTGCGTGTATGCGTGTGCATGTGTGTGTGTGTTGTTGTCCATTCAACTGTGTGTGCGTGTGTGTCTGTTTGCTGTCGGAATTTGTAATGAAAGTGAGCTGTTCATTTGCTTTAGGGTCGCCAAGTGGCTGACGTCTATTTGGGTTTTCCGGCTGCCCTCGCTTGCCCCTCCAGCTGGCCACACACACACACACAAACACATATACAATTGCACACACACACACATGTACACATGTACGCCCGACTGTCCAGCTGTCTTTGCGCTTTTTGGCGTGTATAAAAAAGTAAAGTAAATGCCAGCCTGGTATTCTTTACGAGGCACACGCACACACACACACCCAATGTAGTGACTTTGCTACCTACTGGTAAGTACTGAATTCACTGGCATAGCGCATAATACTGACACTTTTATGACTACAAATTTCTTTAGTGCGCCGAGAACGAAATGTTTTCTTTATGTTAATACGAAACCCAAACCCGAAATCCACAAAGCGAATTCGAACGAGAGAGAGAGAGAGAGAACCATAACCCTAACCCGCAGTCACAGTGAGAGCGGGACAGCGAGCGGGACATGTCCATTTTCTTGGCGAATCTGCAAAAAGTTTTACCCACAAAATTTTATGACTTATGCCAGCCGATCAGATCGTTTGGAAAAATTGTCTAGGCGATAGTAAAAATTTGGAATTGCAAATAAGCACAAAAACAAAAAAAAGTTATGGGTTAAGTAAGACCAAGAGAGTTTTATAAATAGTTCAAATGAATGCGAAATAAGAAATTCAATAAACATATAATCTTTCATGTTGAAGTTCTTGAACTTAATTTTTTTAAATTTAAAATTTAATTTTTTTTATTATATAATTTTTATAATTTTCAAAACGTTTTTATGCTGTCAAGTAAAAATTCTATTCAATATAAAATTTTGTATTTAAATTTAAAATTTAATTCTTATTTTTGTCATATAATTTTTATAATTTTCAAAACGTTTTTATGCTGTCAAGAAAAAATTCTATTTAATATAAAATTATTTATTTAAATTTTAAATTTAATTCATATTTTTGTCATATAATTTTTACAATTTTCAAAATGTTTTTATGCTGTCAAGTTAAAATTCTATTCAATATAAAATTATTTATTTAAATTTAAAATTTAATTCTTATTTTTGTCATATAATTTTTATAATTTTCAAAACGTTTTTATGCTGTCAAGTAAAAATTCTATTCAATATAAAATTATTTATTTAAATTTAAAATTTTATTCTTATTTTTGTCATATATTTTTTAAAATTTTCAAAACGTTTTTATGCTGTCAAGTAAAAATTCTATTCAATATAAAATTATTTATTTAAATTTAAAATTTAATTCTTATTTTTGTCATAATAATTTTTATAATTTTCAAAACGTTTTTATGCTGTCAAGTAAAAGTTTTATTCAATATAAAATTATTTATTTAATTCCAATATTACTTGAAATAAATTATTATTTTCTGATTCTTTCCCATTTAATTTTTAACTGTTGTTTAACCTTAAATTTTTTTAATTATTTTATATTTTTTTATGCAATTAATTTGCAATTTTTAATTTTCAATTTTAATATTTTAGAATTCAGCTTTTAGTTCACATTTTTAAAATAAATAATGAAAAGGTATATAAAAAATATTCAATACTATTTAAAAAAATTCAAATCGTCTAGAAAACAGAACCATTTTCCCTTAGCAAGGTATCTGCTAGTTGTGCAACGTACATAGTGAGAAAGAAAAAGAGAGAGAACAAATCTCGTAAGTTTCTTTGTCGTTATACAAGAGGAAATTATCTTAGCGTTGAAATGCGCAAATGTTTTTCATGCGCTTTGTTTTCAATTCAAGGACACCACAAAAGGCACAATATGATAATTTGCGAGAGAAAAGAATAAGGCACATGGCGATGCGAACGAGAGCAAAATGGCACAGCGAAAGCGCAGCTGAAACAGAGACAGCACAGAAACTGAGTCAGAAAGGGAGCGAGCGAGAGAGAGAGTGAGAGATGCTGCTGCGTTATAATAATTGCGGGCTGACAAATGTGACAACAACAAGAACAAGAAGAAGAACAACAAAGCAAACGAGAAGAACAACCAACAAATAAACAAAATGCTCACGAGGGCCATGGCAATAATGATAACTAACCGCAAAGAGTGCCGCCAGCAGCGACGCAACGTCACGCACAGCAGCAGTCGCAGCCGCAGCCGCAGCAGTCGCAGCCGCAGCAGACGCAGCGGCAGCATAAATGGCGTGCAAAATGGCTGTTGTTAGAGTGAGACAACAAGTGCAGCAGTGGCGGCAGCAGCTGCAGCAGCTTCCGTTTGCCTCCGCTGACAACTCTTGGCCTACATAACAAAAACAGTTGCAGCTGAGCTGCTACGTGCAACAACAACAAAGACAGTGGAACAGCAGGAGGCGTGCCAGGCGTGCACAATGGTTGAAATTGGCAAAAAAGTGGAAATTATAATCAAATTAGTTTCAAGAATCTTTTGATAGTTTGGGTTGAAAGATGAAGGGAAATATCTTGTTATAAGTTAATTATACAGAAATCTAAGCTTTGACATTTTGCTCTCTTCGGCCCACTGTGCAAACGGGGCAAGACAAAAGAGAACGACACGTTGAAAGGACTCTTGTGTTCTGGGCACATGTGTTTTAGGCTTCTCTGACAAGCAAAGTTGCCCGTTGTCTTGCTGCCTTTCTTCTCATTGTTGTTGTTGTTGTTGTTGTTGCTGTGCTTGTTGTGGTTGTTGCTTTTGCCACTTGAATCATTTTCAACGGTTTTGTCAGCAACCCCCGCAAAGCAATTTAATTTGCTTAGTCGCCCAAGTCCGTTCAATTCTCTCTCTCTCACTTCAGCTCCTTTCACCTGCCTTCGATGAGGAAAAACAAGCGCAATTTCCTTTTAATTTCCTTACAAGAAGCTTCGACAACAACAACAACCACAACAGCAGCTCAAAATAGCTAAGAATGTTTTGTTCCCTCGTCCCGTCGATTGGTCACTCTGTTTACCAAACAATTATTTCCACTTTTTGTCGCACAAACTAAACGCTTTCCCAACCGGACAAGGGCATTAGCTATGGGTCCCTTCCTCTTTGCCAACGGATCTACCTACTACTAGGGTTTTTGTTGTGGTATGGCATGAATTTTTCTTGTGGCTCTATAAATAGACGTAGCACACCTTGCGACTGACTGGTTTCTTGCTTGCCTAAGTAGTTTGATTTCTCTTTTTTTGGCTTGTTTTCTTCGATCGTTTATTTTTAGCTGATTGCAGGGAGAAATAGGAATGAGAGACAGCGACACATGCCACACGAGTTTTACATTTGCCAACGTCGATCATCGCGGTTCCATGGTGTAATGGTTAGCACTCAGGACTCTGAATCCTGCGATCCGAGTTCAAATCTCGGTGGAACCTGAGAAAGAGTTTCTTTTTTTTTTTTTTTTTTAATATTCAGAGTATCTGAGCAAGTCAATGAATATGTATTATATATTTCTTTGTTTTTTAATTTCCATTCAGACAAAGCTATTTATAGACCTTTATCTCTATCGTAGAAAAAAAAAACATAATGAGGAAGAAATTTTTTTGATTAAACGGGAAAAAGAAATACCCAGGCAATTTGTCTTTTTGTTCGCAAACCTCTTTATTTCATAACTTCTTGATTATTCAATATTTCCACAAAGAACTCAACTTTTGTATAAGTTAACCAATGAAATATGCATAATATGTGAATAATCAAAAATTTATTTCATGTATGTTTTGCCCCCACATCTCTCGCTGTGAATCCATGCAAATAGGCAATTAAAATTTATTTGACCATCAAAAGGGATTGACACAATCTGCATATACATATGTATATACCATATATATTTATATAAATTATCTACGAATCGGTCCCCGTGCAGCCCTTTGTGCATAATTAAACACATTTCAACCTTCTGTGCGGTCTCATGAATTGTCCACATTGTAATTTGCCAGCCAGCACACCACCACCAACCAGCAGGTCAGGGGTCAGAGCTAATTCCATTTAAGGAGAGAGAACACACCACACGCCACACCGCAGCACATCACGCCATGCCACGCGTACTCAATCGGTAACCCGACGACAATCAAGTAATACTCAGCAAAATGAGGCTCGCACAGAGGCAGAGGCAGAGCAGGCTGAAGGAACAGGGAAAATGGTATATGACATCAAAATGAATAGCCAATTAATTCTTTATGAACGGACGACATCGAAAAGGAGCAAGAGGGAGCAAGTAATAGAAATATGAGCGATAATAGTAGTAATAATTACGGTCTGCGTAAATAGTATAGGGAAAAAAAGAAACTTTAGCCACCTAAAGGAACTTGCGCGCCCGCCCGCCCCCCTCCGAAATCTTGGCGCGCAATAGATACAAAATAGATACAGGAAGACGAGGCAGAGCCTTCTCCTCGTTAGCCGCAGCTGATGACCGCCACGCGCCCGCACAAATTTGGGTTAGGGTTATAAACCTCTCGGTCTCGGTCTCGGTCTCGGCCTCCGTCCGGGTCTCGGTCCACACACTTGCCACGCGAACTCAAACAGAGCAAGTAAACGGGATAAATAAACAAAAACACAACCTGGCCAGGTTTACACAGAGTACTCTCTGTCTCTGTCTCTCTCTCTCGCTTCACTCAACTTAAAGCGTTTTTCTTTTCTTTTGTTATTACATATTAAATTTTTTGCTCCTCTCTTGTTGTTGTTTCTGTTTATGTTCTGTATAATTTTTTCATTTTACTTTTACAACCCAAAAAAAAAACAAAACGAATTCGCGGCGTCGTCCTGGCTTTTTAGCAAACGACCAGCGGGCTCCAAAGTAAAACCAAAACTGAGCATTTAAGGACATTTACGATTGATTTTATACCGAATATACACGATGCTTCGTCCCGCCTCGTGTTATGATTGCGTCCTACCGAGCTTGTTCTGACACAGAAAACTTCGTGTAGCGGGCAAAGCCGAAGTTGTCACGAAGTAAATACGAAGTGAAATTCGGAGTTAAAGCTCTGGCACATCCCTAGCACACACACACACACACACGCACACGCACACACACGCACACACACGCACACATTTGTGCGCTTTTCGCATATTCCAGCAGGTTGTTTTTTGTTTCGCGCCCTAACTATAATTACAATGCGCTTTTCTTTACTAATTAGCAGGCACTTTAATAATGCACTGTGCACCCAATATGAAAAGCTGATTACAGCTCGTATTATTTTGGGGGAAATTATAGAGAAATACTATACAACAAAATATGTAGCTTATTTTCTGCATGCCACAATAATGGCATACTCTCTATATACTCACATACTTACATACATATAATTTTAAAATTATTATTTATGTAAAGCATTCAGTGAGAGAAAGAAACACCCGACAAATGAAAATTTTTTTTAGTATTTTATAAATAAATAACACTTTGCAGCAAGACGTATAAAAATATATTTAATTTGGTCTACGATCAGTGCGCGTCTGCCTAATACAAAACTGCTATTTGGCTGTCGAGTGTCAACAAGGTTCCATGGTGTAATGGTTAGCACTCAGGACTCTGAATCCTGCGATCCGAGTTCAAATCTCGGTGGAACCTGAGCTAAAATTTATTTTTATTATTTTTTTTTTTTAATTTATGTTTAAAAAATATGAAAGTAGTCTGGCTGTTTACATTTAAAAAAAAAGCATGTTTAAGGCCTAAACACGTTTCTCTTTTATGGCTTACACCCAAAGCAGTTCAATTGGGTGAATTTTCGTTGCAAGATCGAAGCGGTTCCATGGTGTAATGGTTAGCACTCAGGACTCTGAATCCTGCGATCCGAGTTCAAATCTCGGTGGAACCTGAGTTACAATCTTTTTTTTTAAATTATGTGCACATTTTTTTTTAAATTTCGGTACATCCAATACACGAAACAAGACAATAACTGTTAACCTGTGCGAAAAAAAAGCTTGTATTGGCACGTGTTTCAGCTCGTTGAGCTTTTGCAGCACATGCACACACCCACACCCACACGCGTGCAGGAACGCAACAATGCGCCAAATACATATTTATGGCTAAATGTGTGTGTGTGAAAGTGTACACACCAGAATAAACAAAAGCAACGCAATTTTGCACATTGCTGTCAATTGACAGAAAATAGCGCTACTTATTATGCAGGCCCTTCTCCTACCGCACACTTACCTTCTTTATCACTAAACAGTTGCTGATATGCGCTCCATTCGTCTGCAGTGAAACTGGAGGATGGCAGGCCGTCGTCGTCTGCGGTGGCGTAGGTGGAATGCAGCAGCCAGTCCGGGTGCGATGACCAAATCAATAAAACAATCTTTACCAATGAGATGGTAAACATTAAACTCAACACGATTGCAATCAGCACTTTCAGCGAGCGTTTCAACATAATCAAATAATGAACATTTACACTTGTTTTGTTAAATCAAAAGCATGAGAGGCGTCTTGGCACTTGGTGGTCTCTCTCTCTCTCTCTCTCTCTTCTCTGAGTTAAGCAATAGCAGCAGCAGCAGCGGCAGCGGCAGCGTCAGCGTCTTGTAGATATGGCCTGCTAAAAAAACGCATTAAATTCTGATAAATATTTAATGCGCGCACTTTGACTGCAGCAGCGGCGGTTGCGAGCAAAGCAGCAGCAGCACATCAGCGCGAACATTTTGCTGCACCTCTTTGCGTTCTCTATTAGGCGTATTATTCACGGCGCACAAACACATACACATAAAATAACTTTGCGATTATTGTTGTTAACAACAAATATGCATTTGTTTACAGAGACAGAAATACAAAAACAGCAGTGCGAGAAAAGAATGGTGGTTTTTCGTGTTTTCTAGTTGCTTGTGAACAGCTGATGGTGTAGCGCTGCCAGATCGTTAATATTAAGTATCTGGCAGCACAGTGTGTGGTATAGTTAGTGCACAAACCATTTAAAGTTAGTCCGATACACAAACCAGTTGTGAAAGCGCATAATAATTTATTTTAGTTTAAATTAAATTGAAATTTATAAGTAGTTTTGACCACTGCATATTGCCTATTAGTAATTTGCACAAACAAATTTAAAAAAAAAAAGAAAAAGTAATTTCAACTCAGGTTCCACCGAGATTTGAACTCGGATCGCAGGATTCAGAGTCCTGAGTGCTAACCATTACACCATGGAACCGCTTGACAGTGCGAGAGAAACAGCTGAACTAGTATTGCGCGGTTCATACAATTTGTAAACAATAAGCTGATGTTGCTATTTATAAGCGTCCACATTAATATATTTTTTATAGGTATTTTATTAATTTAGGGAATCAAGAGTATTAATATAATATTTTCTTGCTGAGACAAAAAAAAAATTACTTTTCAGTTCAGGTTCCACCGAGATTTGAACTCGGATCGCAGGATTCAGAGTCCTGAGTGCTAACCATTACACCATGGAACCACATGTCCGTAGCTTGCCAAAATAAGCACAAAACATAACACAACGTTCGGTCGGAAGTGAAAACTTAAGGAGAAGCAGATACTTATTCTGCATTAAGTAAATTGATTTGTTGAAATAGTATCTGAAAGCGTAGAGAGTTCTTAGCAAATTGTCACATAATGTTGCATATTGTTTTTGTTTTATTTGTTTTTTTTTTGCATTTTCATAAGCATTAAGTACTAAAAAAAAAAAATCGAATTAGAGTTGCCAATGTGCACATAGAATTTCAGGTCCATTATCACGAATCCATTTGCGGGTCTAATCGCCGTCAATTATCATTGTATAAGCCGCAAGCACTTAGCCGTAGTACGCATAGGGGGAGGCGTAGCCAGAGTATGCGGAGTATGCGTAGGGATTAGCGCCATAGTAGAACTGGGGAGCTGGTTCCGGACTGGCCACGGGCACTGGGATGGGGGCGGCACGAGGAGCAGGTGCAGGTCCGGCCAGGGCAACGGCGAACAGGGCGGCGAAAACAACAACGAGCTGCAAGGAACGAAATACGAAATGTTACGCAGCCAATTATGGTACACACTGGAAATGTATCTAGTACTAAGGCTTCCAGAACTTACAAGCTTGAACATTTTGATTGAGTTTGGTTGGTTTGGGTTGACTTGTTGTGATTGAGACAATTGCACTTTGTGTTTTGATGCTGTTAGACCAGAAGCGTTCGCTATTTATACTCCCCCAACAGATGCTCATGACTTATTTATGATGACCAGCCCAATTGACAATGGGTATTACTTTTTTTTTTTTTACTTTTTTTTATGGTATTTTTAGACAACTTCCCAAATATTTTGCTGTACTTCTTAATAGTTTTCTCGTCCAATAAAGTGTTTTGCGCATTCTAATGACTTCTTATCGCCGCCTGGCATGATGCGGCAACTACCATGCCAAAAGTATAAACATTCTCTGCGGTATCCCAATTGTTTGTGAATTGTGGAACTGACCTTCAATGCGATTACTTTTTTGTTTGATTCCTCGACGCGACAGACGACAGACAAATTATTCGCCATGTGTATCGCATATTAATTGACATTTCTCTGGCCGAGGCTTATTTCGATGCCTCGAACACATTTGGAAGACATTAAAGTGATTAATGAGCAGAGTGTACGACCAAAGCAAAGAAGCAAAACAAAATGAAAACAAAATGTGAAAAGAATTGGTAGCAGAATAATTATTAAATCAGCACATACAAAAGTGAATTGATATCTCGAATAAGGCTCGATTTAATTATGGAATTATTTCAGAAAGAATGTTTGCGATTTTGATTGTAAGATAATGCCATCATATACTTTGACTCCTCAAAAAAAAAAACTCAGTATTTTAAAGTCATGAAAAACATTTATTTTCTTAAAAAAATTGCAATAGATTTTACCGAGTTTAAAATCTTCAAAAAAATACAATACTTAAAAAATTCCCAATTGAGAAGAGAGAGAAGAGAAAGAGAACATGTGTAAATTCGCAGAATATAAGATAATGTTTCGCCTATATTATTTTTGATTTAGTAAATTTTTTAAATATATTTTAGTCTTTGTCATAATATAGTTTCGATATAAAAAGATCGATAGGCTCATGAGGGATGAGCTAATTCTATTATTACTATTACTAAAGTAAAATGGCAGGTAATAATTATCACGTAGCTCCAACGTATCTACAGGGTATAATGCAGGTCATTAAATTAACATATATGTTTATTACGACTGTATGTGATATGAATCTGAATTTTGCATTTAAGAAATATTTTAAGAGAGATAAAGAAAGCTAATAACAAGTAAGGAAAGCTACTGTCGAGCGCACCCGATAGTAAGATACCATTTGCCCAGTTTCGAAAGAAGTTATCACACTATTATTTCCTCGGCACAAGTTCATCTGCCACCAATTGTTAAAACTAGATATATTTTTAAATAGCACCATTTACAGATGAAATGTGTGTGTTAAAGCAAAACGTTGAAACTTTCGTCACAAAGCTAACTCAAAAATTTATTAAACAATTTTTAGAGGCGGTGGGCGTGGCACCTCAAATTAGAAATAAACTCCAGGAGCTTGTGATGTTTATACACCATTATGCCAAATTTGGTGTCTCTAGCTTTTATAATAGCTGAGATCTAGACGTTCAAAGGACAGACGGACAGACAGACGGACATGGCTCAATAGACTCGGCTAGTGGTTCTGAGCAGGAATATATACACTTTGTGGGGTCTGCCACGCCTCCTTCTGCCTGTTTCATACATTTCCATACAGTACCCAATTTTTGACAATTTTCAATGGTCGCGTGGTGTAAAATTATTAAAATAAATTTAACATCACAAATTTTATAAAGAACTCATTCAGAATAAATTCAAAACTTTTATATAAAATTTAAAATACTAACACCCTAACCATTTGAAAAAAATAATTGCGCAATACGTAAAATCTACAAAAAAAAAAATAAAGTAAACATTGCCCGAAATCAATCGCAAAAAAAGCTTAGCAGAAATGGGCCACAAAAAAGAGAACACAGAGAATCAAATGAGTTGACAAAAAAATCGAGTTGAACGAATTGTGAAATGAAATGAAATGACGCCCCTTTGTCCCCCCAGGCCTCTCCCTACAGCCGCTATGGCGTAATGCAGCCGGATTAAGAAACAATATGACACTTTTTGCATGTGCGCAGCGTGCGAACTTTGGCCGAACGATTCCCGATGCTGTATGTAGTACTTGGGCATCCATTAGACTGTCGTTAAAGCCGAAATTGAGACTATAAACGCAGCTAACGAATGCATATTGAATATCAAAACGGAACTGAATCCGCTGCAACGGAGCGATGATGACAGCACAACGAGCACAATGGGTATTCCAGGTCGGATGGTTTGACAAACAAGTGGGCCAGGCGGGGGGATATAGAGTATAGGGAGCTATAGAGAGCTGTGTGTGTGTGTGTGTGTGTGTGTGTGTGTTGAGTTAAGCTGCTTATCGGGTGTCTCCCAAGCTGACTGAGCTAATGACGCGCTGCAATGATGTCATGATACCTTCTGCATGACGGGGACATGTTCTATAAAAGCGCGCATTCGATTCGAACAGCAAGTGCAGTTCCATTCTGTGTTGTCTGAAGTCAATAAGCTGAGAGATATCTACCATTATCATGTTCAAGCTGGTAAGAAAATCAAGCGAGAGTATCTCTTAGTGCCCAAACTTAGACTCTTCTGTCTCTTTGCAGTTCTTTGTTGTAATCGCCGCCCTACTGGCTCTGGCTATGGCTGTGCCTGCTCCGGTTCCGGTTGCAGGACCCAATCCGGCTCCTAACCCACAGCTGCTTTACTCTGCCGGCTATCCAGCGGTGGCCTATGCATCTCCCTACTATTTCTATGGCTAAACTCGATGCGGGTATTTGTTCATGGAAATAAACTTTTAAAAGCAATTTGAAAATGAAATTAGGCTTGTGTTTTTTGTATACCCTACGACCATTGAAAGTGATCAGAAGAGGGTATACCATACTGTCTGTCTGTCTGTGTGAACCCACGGATCTCAGTTATTAAAAGAGCTGGAATTGCACATGAAGGTTTAGAATTGGGTGTGCACGGTTTGTTGTTGGAAATAAAATTGTAAAAAAATGTTTGTAACGATATTTGCAATTGAGCGAAGGGTATTTTACAGTCGTGTACACTTGATTGCCGCTGTCGTGATTTGTTTTTTTCTTAAATCTCTATTGCACCCCTAGCACTTTTAGGTTCATAGATTTTTTTAACCTGATACATCTCACACTCGTATTTTTAATCACCAGTTAATTTTTTAGCTCAACAGTTTTTTATTTCATCAGATAAGTCTGCTTATCTCTAGATATATGACATGAATGACATCGTGAAGTAATAATAACATGCAATCTAGCAGTATATAAATCCATGTTCCATTGCGCCAACTTTACAAACCGAAATAAAACACGAGATAAATATACAATGATTGATCGCGTAAGGATTCTCTTACAAGTGATAGTCCTGCAGACGTTGGGAGAGCTCGCGATTGCAGGAAAAATACGCTTTCTTCCAGAAAATGAGGAGATATTCACCCCATGTGCGAATCAGCCCAATACTGTTTTCAATATCGATGGATTATTTAATTTATCTGATGTGGAATTTAAAATGGACGATGAATTTAATATCCAGTTTAATGGGAATGCCACATTGATTTGGGACATCGAGAAGACAGATCAAATTGACGTGAGAAAATATTACAAAATTTACAATGATCATAATCAAAATCTATGTTACCTTAGGTACGATTCGATATATACAAATACGATCGCGGTTTCTGGGCACCCACAATATTTCAGATGAAAATCGCCAACGCATGCAATATGCTGTACAATGAAAATCAGTTTTGGTATGCAATTTGGACCAAACATGTACTCAATCGCGATGAGATCAAGGAAAACTGTTTAAATGTACCTGGAGTAAGTTCGAAAGAGCAACTTAATACTTTGATTTTCAACACATTTTCTTTTAGACAACATTTGTGCATGAGCCATTTGAGATTGTTATGTATTTCGATTTTCCTGGCAGTAGTATGCAAGGACGCCACAAGATTATGGGAACAATGAAAGCTATCTATGGTCCACGAAAGTCACAGAGGCATACAAGCATATGTTTCGAAATCATTGGAGAAATATTGTAGATCCTAAATGATGTGTTTAAAAAACCCAATAGTATTTATGTACTATAAATAAACAGAGAAACTGATTTTATTTAAATAACTTGATATTTTGAATTTTCAATAATTGTGGAAGCACTATGTCATATTGAAAGCGTAATTAAACTTCACCATGCGATGATTCCTTGAATAGCATAGACCTGTCTTGTCATCGTTATCAGACTGTAATGAATATTTATAGTAATGAATGCGTGAGTTTCTCTTTTATTATACCATTGCAGATGGCATATTATTTCTGGCCAGAAGTTTGCAACGCACTTTAGGAGACATCTCCGACTCTACAAAGTATATATATTCTTTATCAGCATCCATAGGAGAATCGAACTAGCCATGTCCGTCTGTCCGTCTGTCCGTCCGTCTGTTGCATCGCAAACAAGTCTCTCAGATTTAGAGATATCTTGATGAAACTTGGTCTACATGTTTCTTATTGCTGCACGATGTAAATAATTCGGAACGAGCCGGAACGGACCGATATATCGTTAAACTGTCATAGAACCTATTGGCCGATTTATTATTTGGAGTAACTGCAAGTGTATAAAACCCTCGGCTTGTCGAAAGTAGCCTTTCTTTCTTGTTCTTATTTATTTGCAAAGTTTTACCTTGACGCATATTTCTTAAAGTAAATCAGCTATAAAATCCTTGCCAGGCTGTCAAGCTTAGAAATTCGAATCTAATTGTGATTGTTGAGAAGTGTGGAATAATCAGAAGGCGACAACTACGACTACATAAACTATTAATATATATATTTTTAAAACATTTGTCTTACCAAAATAAATGAAGGACAACTTCTTTTTTTTTTTGCCTTGTTAGCAACACGTTAAAAACTTTCATGTAATTATAAAATTAATAAACCTTGCAAAGCTCTAATTTCTATAATGTCTGTCAGATATATCGTTTAATCATATTTCAGTTTATTATAAAAATCAAAGTAAAACTCTATTTTTGTTTGTTTTATGTTTTTTATGTTTTGCATATCACATTTTACACTGCAACCGATTTAATCACTGAACTAAAAACAAAATTATATAAAATAAAAAAATAGACTTATCTGATGAGGAAAGGAAATTAAATAGAAGCACGCAATCTTGCAGTATATAAACCCATCTTTACTAATAAAACAACTAATACGCGGGGTAAGCGTGAACATCATACGCGATGGTTAACCGAGTTAGGTTTCTACTACAAGTAATAGCTTTGCAAACCTTGAAAGAACTCGCCAGTGGAGGAAAAGTACGATTTATTCCCCAAAATGAGGAGATTTTTACTGCATGTCCTAATCAGCCCGTCAATGTTGTCAATATTGATGGAATGTATAATACATATTCTGTGGTATTCAAAATGAACGATGACTTTAATGTCATGTTTAGCGGGAATGCCACATTGATTTGGGATATCGAGAAAAAAGATCTGATTCAGGTAATGTAACAAACAGATATTATTATAACAATAATACTATCAAAACAAATATGTAACTTTAGACACGTTTCGAAAGTTTGGACTCCCACAATATAACAGATGATGGTTTTGGATGTATGCAAAGTGCTATACGATAAACATCAGTTGTGGTATGTAACGTGGACTAAATATGTACTCAACAGTAACGAGATCGAAGATAACTGTTTGAATGTACCTGGTGTAAGCTGTAAAGGAAACCAATAGACCATATTTGTGCATTAACCATTTGAGATTAAGATGACTTTTGATTTGCCCGGCCAATTTTTGCAAGAACTTTTCAAGCTTGTTGGGACAATTAAAGCATTCGGTCCAAGAAATGAACAGAGGAAAAGAAGCATATGTTTCAAAGTAATCGGAAAGATTGAGTCGATATGATGTGTTTAAAAATACAAAAAAAATTTTGTTATATAGAAATATTTAAATACAACCTAAAGAAAAGAGATAATAAAAAACGGCTTATGGTTTATTTAGTAAGTGGGAAAAGTATGAAAATAAAACTATCTTATCAGCATTATTATATTGCGACGTTTTTGAGTAAGAAAACTTATATCTTTTAAGGGTATGGATTTTAGGAGAAATTCGTGGTCTATTGTGTTAACAACTACATAAACAAAATACTCGTATGTGCTTTCTCAATTTACATCGAGAGTCTGTGTGAACACACGGATTTAAGCTATTATAAACGCTAGTGACACTAAAGCTCACATGAAGGTTTCTTTGTAGTACCATACGCTGATCAAGTGTATTTTCAATTTTCATTGCCACGCCCACCAGCCCAAAAAATCGATAATTTGCGCTTATAATGAAAGCATTAAAGCTATAGCTTTTATCATGTATAGGAATAAAAAAGTGGCAAAAGAATTTGTGCCAAGTGTGAAAGTTGCGATAACATGTTTGTATCGGAATTTTGAAATTGGGCGAAGGGTATCTTACTGTCGGGTGCCCTCGACTGTTACTGTTTTGTATTCATAAGATAAATAAATCCTGCACAGCTTTAGTTTATATAATTTTCATCGATGTATATCGGAATAGTTGATTGCAGTTAATTGAAGTAATCAATTTTTTTATTTTTTTTTCTATTATTTTTGTTATATAATTATCATTTATCAAAAATCTTTTTTCATCTAATATCTTATACCGCCACGGATTTAATTTAACCAAATCGTAAATTATTTGGTTAAATTAATTGGTTATAACAGGAAATGAAATAAAATCACGCCATCTAGCAGTATATAAGCCCTAGTAGAATAATGATATATTTACTAACCGAAGTAATACTCGAGATTAACGTGAATATCATACACAATGGTTGATCGAGTGAGGTTTCTATTATCATTAATAGTCCTGCATACTATTGGAGAGCTTGCGAGCGCTGAAAAAGTACGATTTATTCCACAAAATGAGGAGATTTTTACCCCATGTCCCAATCAGGCCGACAATGTGGTTAATATTGATGGAATGTTTAATACATCTTCTGTGGTATTCAAAATGAACGATGACTTTAATGTCATATTTAGCGGGAATGCCACATTGATTTGGGATATCGAGAAAAAAGATCTGATTCAGGTAACGAAGCATACTTATGCAATTATAACAATTATACTAACAAAACGCATACATTCAACTTTAGGTACGTTTCGAAAGTTTCAAATTCAATCGTGGTGTTTGGTCTCCCACAATATATCAGATGTCGATTGCGAACGCATGCAAGGTGCTATACGATAAAAATCAGTTGTGGTATAAATTTTGGACAAGCCATATACTTAATAGTGACGAGATCAAAAATAACTGTTTGAATGTACCTGGAGTAAGTTGTAAACGGATATGATATACATTGATCTCTTACAACATATGTCCCACATCTCCCTTTAGACCACATTTGTGCATGAACCATTCGAGATTAAGATGACTTTTGATTTGCCCGGTCAACTTATGCAAGGACATTACAAAATGGTCGGAACCTTGAAAGCATTCGGTCCAAGAAATGAACAGAGGAGAACAAGCATATGTTTCGAAATAATCGGAGAGCTTGAGTCAATATGATGTTTAAAAAAAAAAAAAAAAGTAATTTTCATAAATAAATAAACAGAGTATATTGTATTGCTTGTTTATTTACATTTTCAATATCTTCAGAGCGATCAGCGATCGTTTAATCATGTTGTTGGAAGGGTATTCAAACTTCACCATGCTGTGCTACTTCGAATGCCATTGAACTGTCTCGCAAGCATTATCAGAGGGTTACAAGTATATATAAGTAAACACATTAACGCATGATTCTCTCTTATTCTTTATTGTGGAACTTGCAGCTTCCACATTTTATTTAATGGCAAAATTTAAGTTTGACACATTTTCCAAAGAAACGGCAAGCGCACGATCCTTGCCAGACTATGGAGCTCTCCAAATCGTTGCCAGCAAAAGTATCGTCCATTGTGGCCAGGATCACTGAGAACAGTCCCAGGCAGACGAGGGAGACTAAGAAACGCGACCAGCCCGCAGACATTTCAAACTGTGAATGAATGCAGCAGGGCTTATTACATTATGTTTATACCATTCGCCCATTGAAAATGGTATACTAAGTTTGTGCAAATGTATGTAACAAGCAGAAGGAGGTGTGGCAGGCCCCACATATATGTATAAACTTATTCTTGCTCAGGATCCCTAGCCGAGTTGATTAAGCCATGTCCGTCTGTCTGTCCGTCTGTTCGTTTGAACGTCTAGATCTCAGCTATTACAAAAGCTAGAGACACCAAATTTTACATGAAGGTTCTTGTATACCATAGGTAGGTCTAGTATATTTTTAATTTTTAATACCACGCCCAACGCCCATGCAAATCGATAATTTACGTTTATCAGGAGAAGTATTAAAGTTACAGCTTTCTTTTGGTATGGACATAGATAATTGCAATATAAATCTATTCCCTAAATTACAATCTGATCGGACAATAGACACAGATGTTATCCGTTAAAGTTTTCCGTAGTTGCACTGCTTGCGCCTTTGCAGCATATCGTGACGTCATGATAATTTTTTTCAAAACTGGGCGAATGGTATCTTACTGTCGGGCGCGCTCGACTGTAGCTTTCCTTACTTGTTCATTCTCTCTTTCCGCTTATCTGTAACATTCTCTCTCTCTTTTAGTGCTTCTCTCTGCTGAATCGTGTAGAGTTAAACTAGTCTCTCTCTGTCTCTTTCTTTGTTGATTAAACAGTGTATTTTCATTCTTGATTTTTATAAACATATTACATGCATTACGTACATATTACATATCTATCTCGAAGTTAAGCTTACAATTGTGTCGTGCTTGGCAGGGGAAAAAGCTTAACAAAAGTTGACCAAAACTTTATTATTCATGTGTGAAGCTTTTGCTTTAATTATAACAGTTGACAAGGTCCTATATAGCTGAGCGTGAAGCTTTAATAAAATCAACTCAACTTGTTATACACTTTTCATTTATAGCGAGTCAAACTTGGTGTTATACAAAGTTTAAGGTGAATTTGAGTAACTAAACATTGTTATAATACTATCATAATTTGTATAGGAAATACAAATATTACTCACCTATCTTATTTATTATATTAAATACATATAGATACTATTTATTCTCAATTAAATCAAAGTTCTTAAATATTTGCTTAGATTCTTCTTGCCACTTTATGGTATCTCCATCCAAGTATCCAACCATCCTTTGTAACTTTCTCTGTTATACTTTCACTGTTATATTTTCACTGTTACGCTTTCACTGTTATACTTACTGTACTACAAAAGTAAAAGCTCTTCCCCTTTTCGAAAGCTCACTTCCCCTTGCACTATGCGAGATTGAATTGGGGTAGCTCAGCCAGCAATGTTTTCGCAATATGAAAATGTTGCTAGCAACATATATGAAAATTTGGCTAATCAAAAACAAGCAGTATTTTTTTCGAAAACTGAAAGTTTTCAGAATTTGTAATTTAAAAAATCGGTGCTTAAATCTGAGATATGTAAAACATGTTTTCCAACCAGCTACAGTTTTTTTTTTAATCTTTTATAAAGGAAAGCTATAATTTTAAAATAAAATATCTCTTTTTGCTCATGGGCTACCTATGTCATGAGCCGCATGGCACTATGACTTGTATAGGGTCCAGAAGAGAGTTTCGCACACTTTCTCACTTTGTTTGGCAACATCCAGCCAGCAACTTGGCGAACGCTGCCGATGTTCGCGCAACAAAGTTGAGAGTTTAGCGTTTTCACGAAGTAGCGGAAATAAAGGACTCCACAGGAGGCGCAACGTGCTTCAGTACAATTTGTGATTTCGCAGTGATTTGAACGGAACGCGCAAGCAAGATGCGAAATCAGATGAAAACGAATTATAACCGAAGTTAATTTTGAAGTGCGTGTGTCGCCTCGCGCCTCGTGTGCACGAAGAGCGTCGAGCATCGAGCGTCGAGCGAGGAGCATCTGCGTATCCTGTGCGTGTCGTATCCGTTGCACTTTCAGTCCGATTTCGGCACTCACTTGCAATGGATCACACTCCAGCTATGTGCAGCATGGCAACTTGAACAACGCCGCGTATACGTAACGTGTTGTGAGCGTAGTTTGTGAAGGACGCTGCAGAATAGTCCAAAGCGAAAAGACCTATAGGATATGTTGCCGGAAATGTTTTTTGCTTTTTTTTTGTCGTGACTGAATCTGCCAGTGAATAGGCCAAGGAGCCAAAGGAGAGAGAGTGTGTGAAAGGAGACAAAGCCAAACAGACAAAACTAAGGCGGAAAGCGCTGCCAGCGAAACAAGTTGCAAGCCCGAAAGGGAAAAAGAAATGATTATGATGATGATGGTGCCGGCAAGGCACCATGAGCCATGGCCTCAGTCAGCTCAGTCTTCTGTGCCCCCAGGCACGGGTTGAACCTCCTAATGCCGGCCATGACAAGGATGATGATGTCATCCCTTTGCCTTTGTGCCCACCAAAGTGAAAGTTTTGTTGTTGTTGTTCCATGCTCGTTGTGCCGACATGAGTAATCATTTGGCCCACTGTCAACTATTCGCTGTGTCCGCTACGCGCAGTCATGTCCTGACATTATCCCGCAAGTGACAACACAAGTGCAAAAGAACCTAATTACGAGAGCAAGAAAAAAGCAAAAAAAAAAACGAGTGAAAAAGCAAAGCTTGAACGAACTGTTAAGGATTACGGATAAGCTGCGCAACAACTTGACTTGAACTAAAGGATTAATCCGCAAAATACATGTGCATATAATGGATAGCTTCGTTTTATTGTGCTGTCTGCTGCAGCTCTCCACATGTGGTAAGCTGGGCAAATCAATTACAAAAATAACTCCCTAAATAAGTGTGCATAAAAATGCGGTTTGTCATTCAATACCCTACACTTTGCAATCAACTCGAAATTCTTTTCAGCGAACTTAAAATGCTTGAGCCAAAAATGTTTGCATACTTTTAGGCTGCCCCAAAAAGTTGCTGCGTTGGTCTTAAGAACTTTTGCAATGAAAAAATTCTTAAAAAATACAAATGCAAGCTAAAAAATAAATTCGTTATAAAATAGTCTAGCATATACATTAAACTATGATTTATAAATAAAATCGATGCTTGACTTAAGCAATTGAAAGCAGCATTTGCTGTTGACAAACTTTTTTTTTTTTTTTTTTTTTTTTTTTTATGTTATTTATTAAGTGAAGAATCCGTACATCATGTGCAATAAACTCGAAATTCTTTTCAGCGAACTTAAAATGCTTGAGTCAAAAATGTTTGCATACTTTTAGGCTGCCCCAAAAAGTTGCTGCGTTGGTTTTAAGAACTTGCGCAAAGAAAAAATTCTTAAAAAATACAAATGCAAGCTAAAAAATAAATTTACTATAAAATAGTCTAGCATATACATTAAACTTTGATTTATAAATAAAATCGATGCTTGACTTAAGCAATTGAAAGCAGCATTTGCTGTTGACAAACTTTTTTTTTTTTTTTTTTTTTTGTATTATTTATTAAGTGAAGAATCCGTACATTATAATATTGTATCTTAACATCACAGGGTGGGACTTTGTGTTGACAAACTACTTTCACTTTTGTCTAAGAAGCTTGTAAAGCATAAACATATTATATTTAATATGTACTTAAGGCTGTTGTAAAATTAAATATTGCATGATTGATCATTTGCCATGGCCAGCAAGTTCTTCGAAATCAGCGTCAACTGAAGAGGGATTTAGTAGGAGCGCATCCTCTGCCACGCCACGCGCAGATTGATTGATTTGCAAGGCAAAGAATTTAATATGACCAAACAGGACAAAGCAGAGGATACAATATATATACATTGCTTTACATTCGCCTAGCAACCCGTAGGGATATCAAATTTGATTAATTTGTTGCACATGCGACAGGGTAAACTTGTTAGCGGATGACTATGAACAACCCCAATACATAATAGCAACAAAGTGCATAGAAAGTGGAAATTGAAACAATCACATTACAGGGTAACTCCTGGTCGTGCCAATTTGCTAACATTTTCACACTGTTTGCCCAACAGCTTTTGTCGCTAAATGCATTTCGCAGTTTGGCGATATTCAATTTCAAATAATTACTTTAGACATCGAGTACATAAATTACATTTACCCATTTCGCCCTTTGAAACACACAATAGTTTCGCCCCCATATATATATTTGTTTTCAATTTCCACACTACGCTTTGCTGTGCAGTTTCCTTCTCTCCGCGAATTTCCATTTAGTTTTGGGCGAAGGGAAAGTGGATGGGGGAAAAAAAAAAAAAAACGCAAAAACTTTGCGTGCTGGGAATTAAAGCGTACGCGCGACTTGGGCAACCAGAAAACATACAAGGCAGAGCAGCAGCAAAGAAATGTGTGAGACAGAGAGCGAGAGAGAGGGAGTGAGAGACAGAGTATAGCGTAAAGCAAAAGCGCGAACAGCGTGTGATGACCTCAAATTTAGCCAGAACATTTAATTAACAGTTATATGTAAAACATTCCCTCATTTAATTAGTTTGTAAATATTTTTTTATTGCTGTCTCATTACAAACGAGAAGGGAAATACAGAGAGAGGGAAAGAGAGAGGATGAGTGCCAAAGAATGCGAAGAACTTATGTTGCTACAGAAAAGAACTTAAATTTATTTAAGCTTATTTATACATACATATCTATTTATATATTAAATTCTTGCATAGCTCTTTGACTGCGGCAGACAGTCAAAAGATTTGACGAGCTAAAGAATTTCTTTTATTAAAATGAATAAAAGTTTTTGGGGTTGAGTGTGCTCGACTAGCAGATAACCTGTAGAAATAAAATTCAATTAAAATATAGATAAAATTTCTTGTACATATTTGTAAAGTAAAACAAATTTTAATTCAAAGTCTGATATTTAGTGTGCATATATACGAAATTATAATGCAGGTATCAAAAATTATATTTTTATTTTTTTTTTTTGAAAATTATAAATTTTTAAAGACTTAGTATACGTGTTTACTATGTTACTTAGATATTATATTTTTTAAAATATTTTAAAAATCGAAGAAGAGGAAGAAAAGAATGGAAAGACTTCACAGCGTGATAGCCTATTGATCACGAATAAATATGTGTATTTTTAAAGCAATTAATTACATGCTAATCTACTGATCCATTATAAATACCAAAATTTTCGACTATTAAGCCTCTTCGAGTAGTTTATTTAAAAAATGCATAAACCTTAACTAGAAAAATTTTTAACTCAGTTTCAGCTTCTTATTATGAAACCGAATTTGGTTTACTTGATAAGCATTTCTCGTGGAATATATATATAAATATATATCCCATAATTTTAAAAAAGAAATGAAAGCACTCTCTTCGAATGCCTTTTTTATAGAATCTACTTCCCAGCCAGGGGTAATTAAATCAGCCAAAAGTCTAATAAAGCGCAGCTCTTTGTGCTTCAGTTCTTCACATTTTATGAGTTCTTGCGAATGTTTTCAACATATTTTGCACTGTGGCTTATGATTCTTATTTTGCGGGATGGTGGGAGAGGAGGGAGGGGAATTTGCGCTGCTTAGCTACAGATAGAAAATTTGCAAGTCTTCGTCAGCTGCGCTGCTTCCATTACCCCCTGCTAGGCTACCCTTCCTTTGTTGGTTTTCACCCATTGAGAAGTGATAAATTTAATGTTCAATTTTACAGCAGCTGCAGTACTTGGCGTCGGACCGCTAGAGAGCTCCTCCTCTCCATTCAGCAACGCCGGAGGTGGTGAGCAGCTGCTCTTGGCAGCAACAGCAGCAGCAAAAGCGGCAGCGGCAGCGCCACAATTCCCGCTCACCCTGACACCGTCGACGCCATCAATAACGCATTTCGTAAATGACTCCTTCATCATTTTCTGCAAAACAGTACAAAAGGATATCGACACAAAGTGGCGTGATCCCAGTGGCCAGACCCGTGAGAATACCAAAGGACGTGTCCACATCGAGAAGAAAACGGGTAAGCAACGAGTGGCAACTGCTCGACTAACAGACAGCCAGACAGACAGACAGACAGACAGACAGGCAGGCAGACAGAGTGTCAGCCCATAAATGTGCTGTGAATTATGCCAAAGTAGTCAAGTCCAAGTTGGAGACGAAGTGCTTATCCCCTGCCCCCTGTTCCTTGCCCCTAACTGCTCTCACATTCTGCAGGTTTACTGGCTCTGGTCTTTGAGCACATCTCACTGGATGATAAGGGCAACTGGACCTGTGAAATGGATTCAGCTGCAAAGCCAAGGGAGGCAAAGAAATCCTTTGAGCTTCTAGTGAATCGTAAGTTAACCTTTGCCTTGGCATGAATATAAATACACAGCCATGGCAACCTGATGTGGATGCATGGCAGCTGATTAGGAAATATATAACTTATTTATTGAGATTTTATATAAAATTTTAAATACGCAGCTCTGTTTTTTAATTGCATTAAAAATTATTTAAATATTAGTTCTGCCATTAAATCAAATTGCCTTGCTCAATTTGCCATCTTTGAAATTTGCCTTCATTTGATTTGCAACTGAGCTCAGTCAAATATTTACATATACTTCGTTATACGCGGATAACTAACAAATTTAAAACAAATTTCGTTTCATTTTCGATTCGGGGCAAATAGAGAAAATTTCATTTGACAAAACGGAGCAAGTGCAATCGGTACGCGAGGGACTCGATGCAACGGTCAAATGCTCTGTGACAGGCAAACCCATGCCGGAAGTATCCTGGATGCACAATGGCGAATATATAAACAGTTAGTACACATACACATAACGAGTATTTACATAGTCAACTTTCAAGTAAATCGACTGCAACTTTTATCTTCTACACTTTCCCCACCCTGTTCCATCTGCTTTCCCCCCAGCTGTAAACTCGACGAAACACAAGCACATTCTTCTCTCGGACGGACTCTACATCAAGAATGTCACTCAATCCGATGCCGGCGAGTATACATGTCGTGCCATGCGAATAACACCAACGTTCTCGGATTCCGATCAAATAACGATACTGCTAAGGATACAGCGTAAGTTGGGCCAGCATGACAGACAGAATTGAATGGGGTACTACGTGCAAGTGATATAAGATTCTTACATGACTCTGATTTTCTGTGTTGAATATTGGCTCCAGATCAGGTACACGCTTGTTGTCGCCTGATATGGAATCATTAACTGATGGGACTGGGATTGTGCAGGGATTTTATGCATTACAAATCCCTTGGACTATTTAAATTTTTCAAAAAAGAGTATACTTACTTTGTGCAGACCCAATAAAGTATCTATTCTTTCTTAGGATTACTAGCCGACAAATCGATTGAGCCATGTCCGTCTGTCTGTCCGTCTGTGTGAACGCACATACCTTGGCTATTATACAAGCTAGCGACACAAATTTTGGCATGAAGATTTCTATAGCTTGTTTGCAAATCGACAAAAATTTTAAATTGATTCTGGAAAGTAGAGCAAAGGGCAATCTCCACTCCAAAGCCCATGAAACTTATTAAATTGACATGTATTTAGATTCTTCCTTCAACTAGTTCAATTATTTCTACTAAATATATCCTGAGTTCAATTATTTCTACTAAATATATCCTGAACTTAACAGAAAGTCAAGCTTTCACTCTGCCCAAATCTCGTCTATGTTACAGACTCGACAAATAATTGTTTACCCATCGAACTCAATCAAAATTTGGTTCAGTTTCAAACAAACCAAAACAGTATCCCCCTTTGGGTCAAATTGAACCGGAGCGAACTAATCGTAGTCCGCTGCATAAGCAAACTACGAGCTAACACCAACTGTGGCTGTGCCAACATTCATTTGCTTCCCTTTACCCCCGTACCCCCTTCTCCTTTAGCCCGTTTGCAATTGAGTTGGCAGTGCCGTCAAAATTTTACTAATGACTACCGACTATTGGCCGTGCCCCAGACCAGAGCAGAGCAGACCAGACCAGACCCGTAGCCGCCCATCCGCACACCACACTCGAACTGACCCACAGCTGTGCAAGTTGACCCCAAGAGCAAACAGCAGTGGAGCAGAGGCAGTGCAGCAGCAGCAGCAGCAGCATCGACAGCACCGACAGCACAGACAGCATTGGCAGCCAATGGAGAACGTAACTAATTTGTAGCTCTGCTGAAATGCTGCAATATATATGTTTGCATTTCCTGAGCAATAAACTTCAATGAGCCCCAGCGACAACAGCCAGAGACAGCAGAGACGACTGGGGGAATGGGGGGGGACGACATGGCGGATGGGCCGAGGAGGATGTCGACAAGGACAACGATGAAATGCTAAAATGTGTCATCAGTTTACGCTTGAATGGAGGCGCTTGCAGTCGGTTGGGATGAGGGCTTAAACAGTCTGAAAAAAAAACAGAGATGAAAGTGTTGCAAAGTGCTGTTAGGAAGATACCCTGCGCTCAAGTTGGAAAAGCTGTTGAAAACACGTTAACAAATGTTAAAAACTGTTTCTCAAATATATTTGATTTGAGTAACAACAACGAGAGGGGGTACACACATCCTACCTACCTCCTATATAGCTTGGTCCCCCCTGAACAATCTTTCATTTACGAAGGTTACGAAGGGTATATTACTGTCGTGAGCGGACTACTGTAGCTTTCATGCCTAGCTTTTAATTAGCTAATGAAATTCTTGAATTGTTCTGATCTTTTTTATTAGTCAACAGTTGAGAGTCCTTTCTTAAGCAAAGCCTCACGCCTAGTTTGTACACACTATGCATACCCCATCCTGACAATTTTCATTGCTCGTAGGGTATAAAAACTGCTTGCTGCTCTTTGTTAACTGACGTGCAGTGTGCGGCTTCCGTGGGGGATTTAGCTAAGACAACGACAAAGTGCACGGGATTCCCCCAGCGTAAATTGAGGTGAAAGGGTATATGGCACTAAGTTCGAGTATGTATAGCACATACATACACGTATATCACAACAATTTATATGCTGCTACCTATGAAACAAATCACTTGGCAATTACCTAAGCTAATCGCGTGTCTTATGAAATTTATTTTACTAAAAATTTATTAGGATATATAAGAGATATGCCCATGCTGTCTGTTAGGGTATTAGGCATTAGGGTACCATTAAGTCAGTCATGTCACGCCTGCAGCTTTAGCTTTGCGCTGCACTGCGCTGCGCTGCGGCCTGTGATCAAATATGCGGATTGTCAGGCGGAGGTTTTATTCCCATGCGGGTTTTAACCGTTGTTTCTGCGCCTCGCGCGTTTTTCTCTCTCGTTTCTCATTTCTCATTTCTCGTCTCTCGTCTCTCGTCTCTCGTCTCTCGTTGCAGATGCTCCGTATTGGTTCTTCAACGAAACGGTGCCGGTGCAATATGCCTATGTGGGCGGCAGCGTTAACATTAGCTGCGACGCGATGGGCGAACCGCCGCCATCGTTTACCTGGCTGCACAACAACAACAACATCATGGGCTTCAATCATCGCATCTTTATGGCCGACTATGGGGCTACGCTGCAGCTGCAGATACGCAATGTCAGCCAGTTTGGCGACTACAAATGCAAGGTGGGCAATCCGCTGGGCATGCTGGAGCGTGTCATCAAGCTGCGACCGGGTGCCAAGCCGATTGGCCCGCTGCGTTTTCAAATAAAACGTCTCTATCCCGATGCACTGGAGCTGGATCTGCGAACGCCCCGCATGACTAATGTGTCCGATGAGATGCAAATCTTTGGCTATCGTGTGGCGTACATGAGCGAGGCGGAATTCAAATTCAATGCCGGCAATTGGAGCAATGCCAAGCAGCGTGATTTCTCCTTTCATCGAGGTAAGTCGGCGGAGAAGAGAGAGAGAGAGAATACTTTATTTATTTTCATTTCGTTGAGCTTAGTGCGAAATTCCCCAGGCAAATTGGAAATTTCCCTGAGCAATTAATAAAATAATTGTAGCATACTTCCAGGGCGCACCGAAATTCAATTTGCGCTGCTCTCGAAAGTATGCAACAGTTTTTTTGAAGCTCTAAGCTGAGCTAGGGAATTCAAATTTTGAATTTATTTGAACTTATTTTAAGCTTAATTTTTATACTTCTCTCTCACTCTCAACCACCCAGGCCACCGTTTCATTATACCGCATCTGGAGGGCAATACAACCTACCTGATGCGCGCTGCATCACGTAATCTGGCCGGACTGAGCGACTGGAGTCAGGTGAAGATATTTGCCACAGCAGCTGCTGCCAGGTGGCAGCAGTTGGCACCCGATTGGGCCTGTTTGCTGCTGTGGTGCATTGGACTCGCTTTGGTTTATCATTAGAGCAGCTATCGATCAGACACACACACACACACATAAGTAGATTATTGATTCATGAACCAAGTTAACTCTAGTTTTACTTAATCGTTGTTATTGTTGCCGATCATTTCGCGATCCTGTGTTGTCATATTGTATTGTACTTATATCTTCTGTGATAGAGTTTTGTGTGCAATTTACTAAGCCGTTAGGCAAATTCCAAATCGATTTGCCAATTTTTGATGCCAACATCATCATCATTCATCTTCATTCATCTTTTGTACCGTTTTTGTACTGATTTTGCTTTCGAGAACTGCTTAACTTATATACAACTAGTTGGATTCCCTATTTGCAATGCCTAAGCCTAGACATCAGTGTTGTTCATGCGAAACTTAAATATTTATAGCCTAAGAGAACTTCCCCCCAAATAAAAAAAAAAAAAAAACCAACTCACTTTGATGAATTTTACAAAAGTCCAAATTATTGATACAGAAAGAAAAAAGAAAAACGACAAACGAAAAATAAAATAAAAACAAAAACAAACATACATACAAAAATATAAATGAATATTGTGTAATGAAGCAGAGCAGAAAACGCAAAGCAAATCAATAATAGATGTGAATTCATATTAGCTTAATTTAAATGAATGGAAACTGGTATTCGAATTCAAAAACGAAAATGAAATCGAAATCGAAATTAAAATGAAAATGAAAATAAAGCATTTAGACGATAAGCCGACGGTACATAAGTAATATGGAAATAAATTCAATTGAATGTGTAAAATCTGTTTTCTCATTTCGCATAAAAGCATAGAAAGTGGGCGGGAGGCGGGGCACAAATTTGATAATTCTGTTACGTAATGGAACAGATTGGCTGAATGGCCTTTCGCAGTGCGGGCCACAGCTCCTTGATGTATATGGAAATTGAGTTATGTGCAGTTAGATGCTTTACTGCCTTAAGTCGTTATTGGATTTTTCACTCTCCCCCACTCTTTGTTAGCCTTGCTAAAGGTTAATAAAATCTATACAAATCGCTACAATACCTGCCACAGCTTTATTGACGTTTATTATGATCAGCGTAATAAACTAGCTCATAAAAGTCAATAAACTGTCAAACTGCAAATCATTTACATCACTTAAGCGTAAATCTCAGCGAGAATGACTGCCTGTACCCCAAGCTCATTACGTATACGTCATGTGGATACGTGAGCGCAAGGCCTGCGGCCCTAAGGGCTTCAACAGCATAAGCAGTGGAGTTAAGCGACAAGGACAACACCAACAAAGCCTCTGTGCAACATCAAGTGCTATTAACGTGAGCCAAAGGACCAAGCACCAAGCACCAAGGGCTATGGGCTACGAGCTGTGAGCTGTGGGCTGTGGGCGTTAACGATATCACCCGTAATAAGTTATTGTGCATTATTTTATTTAAAATCCAGCGAATGTTACAGGTCAATGCGATTCCGGCCGCAATTGTAACAATGTGAAAGAAACGATGGCGAAATTTGTTTGTGTTAAATAAATAAAAGCTCTGCGCTTCGCTGCTCGTTTTTACAGCCACGCCCACACGGTAAATAAATATATACATGAGGTGGAGGTAGAGGTAGAGGGTAGTCTGATTGCCGCACAAATGAATGGGCAGCCGCATGTAAAGTGCAGATTATTAAAACACAATTTATTGTGCGTTTCCCAACGAGAGATGCCTGCCAACGCTCCAATGCGGCATGACAATCTGCCAGGATACACACAGTGAAACAGGCAGAGACAGCCGGATTAAATCAAGTGTGTGTGTGTGTGTGTGTGTGTGTGTGTGTGTGTGTGCGGCAAGGAATCAATACAAATATTGCGCTATATACACAGCTGCCTGAAGTCAACTGTAGCATACTCTTGAAATCTTAACTTCTTTTGCCAATATGTCGCTGGGAGTACGAACAAGTACGAAGCAACTCAATTTGAGCTTGAGTTCTTTACTCAGTAAATATTGAAATTATGTTTTAAATTAAATTATTTTAATATATAAACCTATTAACTTTTTGTTTAACATTTTAAAAATGTTTTAAGTTTATTATTTTGATTTTTGTAATTTTTATTTTAGATTTTTATATATATTCATATTAAAATATCGAATTAGAAGTTTCAAATGAATTTAAATTATTTGAAAAAATTTCTAAATTTATTTTGTTATTAAAAATTATTTAAATGTTTTAATAAATTTTTAGTTCATTATTTGGAGTTTTTCAAAAAATTATTGTTATCAACTTTCATATATATTTAAATTTATATATATCGTAGCTGAAGTGTCAAATATTTTCCATAAGATTATGTTAAAAAAATTACTAAATATATTTTTGGCATTAACAATTTTAATTCAAAATATATAAATATATAAAGCTATAAACTTTTTATTTAATATTTTAAAAATTATTTAAGTGTATTATTTTGATTTTTATAAAAATTTTATTTTGATTTTTATATATATTTGTATTAAAATATATCGAATCAGAAGTTTCAAAAGTATTGCAATTATTTAAAAAAATTTTCTGTATTTATTTTATTATTAAATATTTTTTTTATTCATTTTAATAAATTTTTAGTTCATTATCATTTATATATATCGAAGCTGAAGCTGAGCTTTTAAAAGAAATTACTAAATATATTTTTAGCCTCAACAATTTCAATTTAAAATATATAAATATTATTTCAAATTCTTAAAATTAGTTTAAATTTTTTTCAATATTTATATTTTTTTAGTTCTTATAGGAAATGTAATCATTTTTTCAACCGTCTTTAATACTCCACACAATAAGTTAAAGCAGGCGAATATAATGTGCCAGCTGCGTCCATAAGTTCTTATAATAAGCCTCAACTCATACACTACAATCTTCTTCATATTACAATACAATAAGCCATGCGATCTACATATATAATATTCTCGATCATTATCATATCAGTTTCATGCAGAGCTTACTTTGATTGTGGGGGAAAACTCTTTTTATCTCAGCGCAGGCGAACTTAAGCGGATGCTGTAATTAACCAGGGCAAGCTACTTGTCAGACTCTGAAAGTCAGTTCGACAGGTTTTCTCTGCGCTGCGTCAACCTTGCACCCCCCCCCTCCTCCCTCAATCTCTGTCTGTGTGTGTGTGTGTGTGTAAAGGACAATGCATTGCCGTTATACGCTGTTATTGCTACGCCGTAGTTGCTCATGTGCGTGCAGTTTGCTTGGCAATTAATGGTTTTTTATTGATAATACATACGAGAGGGAGAGAGAGAGAGAGAGAGAGAGCAGTGCATGCACTTGCGGCCACGTTTGCCGGACAGTTTCCCAAATGGGAAAATCAGTAAACATTATTACCTGGCTATCAGCGGCAGATACCATGTGGATGTGGATGTGGACATGGACGTCCATTGGTTGCTCCGGCAACGGCTCCAACTGTGTCTCGCTCTGTCTGTGCTGCCCTGTCTCGTTACGGTTTATTTTAATTAAAATTTACAATTAATATTTAATGAGTCGGGCAAGTGACACCCGCAGCAGGGTTGCCGCCTGCTTGATGTACATCAAATTGAATTTCAATAAAGGCGACAACCAGAAGATGCATTTCTCTCTCTCTTCCATGTTTCATGCTATGAATTTTGCGTGAAAGTCATTTGTGCTACGCCCCCAGGGGGGAGGCGGTGGGCGGTAACAAATTGCATATATAATTTGTCGTGGCATCTGATTGCAGCCGATTTCGATTTCCGTGCCATTTATTGGTTAGTTTCTTTTTTTCTTGTGCCGTTTTTTTTTTGTGCATATTATAATAATAAATTATGCTGTCGCCACTTAATTGATAAAAATCGAAAATGAACATTAATTGCGGTGCGGCAGTTCTTTGGCGCTTGTTCATGTTACGGTATGCGATAGCAAAAGGAATTCTTTGAAAGAATATTACGAAATTTTATCATTACGTATGCCAATGATATCAAATGGGAATATATCAAATAGGTTATATAAGAAATCTGATAATACTCTCAAAATTTCTTAAGATTAGATAATGTATATCTTTACGGAACACAATTTGTACAGATTACTGCGATATGTATGCACCCTGCGTTCAATCAAAAGTGTCTGTATGAACACGTAGATCTCAGCTATTATTAAAGCTAAAGACGTCAAATTTGCCATGGAGGTATATGTTTTTCGACTGTTTCGCAAGTTCATTTCAAATTTTACATGCCACGCCCACCGCCTTCGCAATTCGAAAATTAACAATGACGTTCACGCATCACACACATCATTGTGAGAGTGAGATAGCAGTAGTAATGGAAGACTTGGTTGTAGGAAATTGTTTGTGTATTTCTTAAGTTGAGCGAAGGGTATCTAATTATCGGGTAAATACTTTTCTTTATGTTTCACATATTATAATAATCCTGCTACAACCCTCTGCAAACCCTTTACAAAGAACAAAGAACCTACTTAGCTTTTATCTTATAATTTATGCTGCATGCCCCTTAATTTTTTCGCTCTTTCGCTCTATCAATAGCAAACGCCATTAGTTCTGTTGCCGAAGACCTCCGAAATTAAGGTGCGGTCCCAAGACGGTGGCATTAATTAAACTGCAAAGTCATCAACAAATCATTAGCCTGTCAATTTGGCAACTTTGCCGATAGGTGTAATAAACGCTTAATAACTTATTTATGAGCCGCAAAACAAATAAGCTCGAGTCGAGGCAGATAAATTTCAAATTGATTGCAGCCAGTTTGTGTGTGTGTGTGTGTGTGTAGGAGTGAGTGTGCCTGTGTGTGTGTGTGTGTGTTTGGTTGGGGTGTGCAAAGTAAAGTGTAATAAATTCAAGTTTTCTTGAGGCGTCAGTTGAGCATTCAAGTGAGTTGTGGGTGTGTGTGAGTGTATGTGTGTGTGTGAGTGTGTGTGCGTATCATACATTGTTGAATAAATTGCACAGGGTAAACACAAATAGCTAGCGAGGCTAATAATTAATTAGAATTAAGTGTCTTTAAGCTTAAGTGGATATATAGGTACATATCTAATTAGCTTACTTCGTCAACTGTTGCTTTATCTCCTACTACTATCTACTACTTTTCTGCTACCTTTTGCTACAAATATTATACAATATTAGATATTAATTTAGGAGCCTTAAGATCGAGTAAATATATATATTTAATTAGCTAAGTTCGGATAGTAAAACTTGACTATGAAATTTACTACTACTTTTTCCACTACTTTTCTACTACCTTTTGTAACAAATACTATACAAATTTAGGGCTTTAAGATCAAGAGAATATTTATATCTAATTAGCTAAGTTCGGATAGTTAAACTTGACTATGAAATTAACTACTACTTTTCGTACTACTTGTTCTACTACTTTTCTACTACCTTTTTCAACAAATATAATGCAATATTAGATATTAATAAAGTAGCTTTAAAATCATGTAAATATATACATATATATATATCTAATTAACTAAGTTTGGTTAGCAAAACTTGACTATGAAATTTACTACTACTTTTTCTATTACTTTTTCCACTACTTTTCTACTACCTTTTGCTACAAAAATTATACAATGTTACATATTTATAAAGTGTCTTTAAGAGTAATTAGATATATACTAAGATTAGTTAAGTTCAGATAGTCAAACTTGACTATGAAATTCACTACTACTTTTTCTGCTACCTTTTGCTACAAATATTATACAATATTAGATATTAATTTAGGAGCCTTAAGATCGAGTAAATATATATATTTAATTAGCTAAGTTCGGATAGTAAAACTTGACTATGAAATTTATTAACACTTTTCTACTACTTTTTCCACTACTTTTTCCACTACTTTTCTACTACCTTTTGCTACAAAAATTATACAATGTTACATATTAATAAATTACCTTTCAGATCAATAGAATATATATCTAATTAGCTAAGTTCAGATAGTAAAACTTGACTATGAAATTAACTACTACTTTTTCTACTACTTTTCTACTACCTTTTGCTACTAGTGTTACTAGTACGCAACATTATCATGTTTATGCTGAAATAGCGCATCTTCTCAACATCTCTCTCCCCCCTTTTTGCAATTTCTTTTCACTGATTTGCTCCTAACTCGATTTGATGCATATGAAAATTTCGTTACGTTTTGCTGACAAGAAAAATGTTGCGCACTTTTTGGCGCACCTTTTTCAAGCCTGACTGCACAAATGGGCCAACAAACAAACACACATACATATGCATATGCATATGTATATGTAATTTTGCATATGCAAGCCGTTATATGTCAAATCGATTGACATGTTACAGCTTCGACAGCAACAACAACAACAACAACAACACGCAGCTACTGTCATTATTTAGCAATTCCATTCGAAAGAGTTTTTACCCTTTTGGACAGGCTCCACCTTGCGTTGCGTTTGTCTGTCCAACGCACACAAAACTTTTGCACCTTGTAACGACTTTTTAAGTGCCAAAATGTGGAGCACAATGAATATGTAAATCATGCAGAGACCCCTCCCCCCACTCCTCCCCACTCCCTACTTCCTTCAAGCCATCCCTATTCCATCTGCTTTGCTTGGCAGCGCGTTGTGCACGAAACAAATAGGAAAACGCGTTGAAAATGAAAATAAATGTGAATATTTAAGTGATTTATATGCAGGAACACTTCAGCTGCAAATGTGGAATATGCCAAAGTCAGGAGTGCGAGTGTGCGAATGTGTGTGTGTGCGAGCGAGAGGGTGTGCCATGAGGCGCTTTTCATTTGAATATGTCAGTGGGTCGGGAAGTCATTCATTGCGGGGTCTAGACACATGTAGTATAACTCAACGTGTCTGTTATTTGCAGTAAGCGTGCGAGGGGCGAGGGGCGGGGGGCGTGGCTGTAGCAAGAACGTATCAAGATTAAAATCGGATACGCGTTTGCTGTGCGCTTCATAAGTAAATTTAATGAAAACTTTGAGCACGATAATATTGCACAGTGCTCTCTCTCTCCCTCTCTCTCTCCCTCTCTCTCTCTGTCTGTGCCTCCCTTTTCCTCCCGCTGGCATCTCCAGCGCTGCATATTTATCACGTATCAAGCGCAAACACTTGAAAATATTTTCACTGCGTGTTTTTTAAAGAAGAGTTAAAAGGAAAAGTCGAATATAACTTCAACTCGCATGCCAGAGATGTCATGGAAAAAACTATGGAATGCTCGAGACCGGAATGCTCGCATACACTGCAAAAAATATAAGCAAATAAGAAAATTTCCAAAAATAAAATAAGCATTACTTACACTTTTCGCTCAGTGCATGCAGTGCATATTTTAAATAAAAACCTTAACTATTTTACCCACTTTTCTTTCCTTAAACAATTCAGCTTCACAGCACACCGCGCATTTCTCTCAGTGCATGCGCCAACTAGATATTATTTGAATTCTATTTAACTCGTGTGTTTATATTACTTTCATTTCATCCGCAACTCATGTATAATTATTACACTGTGGTGACTACTGCCATTGGAATTATGGGATTATGCACAGTAAATTGCGCAAATACATGTGTACTTTATACATACATACATATATCCCGTTGCACAACCATATCCGTATGCGAATATATGTACACGTATGTTTGAGCAGGGAATCACTGGAATCACAGTGCGGTCGAGCAGAGTGCGGACTTTTATTTTGGTTCATATGCGTAGAGACATGGTCGAGATAGAGACTAATTGAATTTTACATTTTGCCCGATTTATATATATTATAGCCGCACATTGCGCCGTGGTCGGCCATTATGCAAATGCGCATGTTGCGTATACGCCGCGTATGAGCCTCGTTTTTAGTTTACATTTTGGCAAATTTAATTTTCGAAAAAATAACTAGAAAATTTCGCAGCAGTTGCTGAAAAATAAAACCAGATTTTAGCATAGCATACTTTTTTTGTATTAATTAATGCGCGCTGATTTGCCATACTTTATGGCAATCGTTAATGAGTTTGATGGACTAGAAAGATATTATAATATTTCAATATTTTACAAGTTTTTTTTACAAAGCTCAAAGATCAATCAATTAGCTTGGGAATAACTGCGGAAACTGGTTCATCAGCGAAATGGAAATTAATAATAAGCATAATTAATTTGATTTTAATTTGTTTTTAATCGCGAACTCGTTTTGCACTCGTTTGTACATGTGTGCAAACAAATGGAATCATTAAGAACGCCCAGGTAATTATCATTTGCAACAAACAAACAAGGTGGGTGGGAATGGATAATTTGCAACTATCTGTTACAACGTTTGATTAATTTTAATGAAATCAGTATTTTTCTTGTTTTTCTTGTCGAAGCTCGTCTGATGATAATGTACGCAGGTGCAACGGAAATTCGATACTTTTCCATACCCTGTGGGTAGCTGTTGGCAGGGTATGCTATGTGTTTGAAAGGGCATACAAAAATTGCAGACATACCTGTTCAATGAAGTGCATGGAAACTGTCAGGAGAATAATTTCCCCCAGCTGGGTATCACGCAGTCGAATCCTTTACACAATTAATATGCTCGTTATTTTTCTCATCGCACACACACACACACATACATGCATATCTGTCAACGTCGGCCTCAGCATCAACATCAACATCAACGTCAACGTCAGCTTTAGCCTGCAGTTCGAAGTCTCCGTTGCTTTTGTTTTTGCCATTGCACTGCGGGTTGTCGCCATCGCAACGGTTTTTGGCCATTTGGTTATTGTTCTGGCCCTTAATGAATTCCGTGTAAGCGCGGACATTAACAATGGCAACAAGAACTTGTGGGGTATGCGAATATTTAAGATGGATGGCAAGGTAAAAAAAATGGTCGCTCGATACACTTTAATTTGCATTACATCGATAGAACACTAAGCGTTGCCACTAATTGATGAAAATTCAAATATTCAAATTCAGTATCGAAATTCAAATGCAAATCTCTTATCGATAGCTTTCAGTGCTGGCAACTCAAAAGCCAGACTTAACAAGCATGCAATCCGATGATTTATTTATACATTTATTTATCGGTTTCCGCATAACAAACAAAAGCAACCACAGTCAAATAAGTTATTTAAACAACTTATGCGCCGACAGCTTAATATGCAATTGCAGAACAATATTAAAAAAGAAGCAAAGCCAGAAAAGAAAGATCCCGCAAGTGTGTTAAGTCCGCACAGCTGAATGAATGAAAGTTGCATTTTACTTTTAAATACAAAAAAAAAGGCAAACAAATAAGAAAGTTGCAAAAGCAAAGGACGCTACAGTAGAACGTATACCCTGTAAAAAGTTCAAGATGAAATAACTACTACTATTTTTCAACTACTACAGCAATTGAATTTACATTTAAGCTTTGCGTAATTTTTTCTTAGTAAATTCCTCTTTTATATACCCCACTTCGCTGCCATATTTTATACAGGATATAGAAATACGCATGCTGATATTTATTCAAGAAAATCAGTACAGAGACACAGCGGCTTACAAGCACAGAGGGAGCAGGCCCCCAAGGAGGTGCCAGTCCCCCTTTCCAACACTTGCCTCACATTCTCGCACATTTCGCATATGATATGCAGCCAGAATCGGAGTCAGACCCAAGGCGGACCCTGGCAAGTGCCAGCCCGACTATATCCGCCCACATTTTTTGCATGCAGCATGTGTCAAGTTTTTTAAATGTCAGTTCTTCTTTAGTATGTGTGCGTGGGCGTGGCATTTGGCCGCAACTACAGCAGCACATTTGCCTGCTCCACATTTCTCGCTTTTTGCAGACTGCGTGCTTTATGCGGATTCATATGTAAATGAATTGAAAACATGGAAACAAGAATCAGAAGAAGAACCGACCGCAAATGCAGCTCCATAGAAATGCCTTGACGGATAATGCAAGAAAAGTTGACTTTTTTATATGCACACAACAAGGGCACACAAGCAGAGACAGAAGTAATACTCAATCTTTGATTTATTGTGCGATTTTTTTGCTCTCTGTTCGCGCAGTCTGTGGGAAAGAAAGCGAAACGGAAATAGAATTAGAAGTAGATTTCTACTTAACAGCTGGGCGAGTTTCTTATGACAGATACTAGCTTTTTTAATATTTTTAAAACAGAATTTTTTTCAATATTTTTTAGATTTTATGTGCTCCAAAAAGTTCCGCTTTTCGCTTGGTATGGCATTTTGTTTATGTTTCTTCTCATAAATTATTTTAAAATAATTGATTTAAAAACTAAACAAAAATTTTAGAAAATTCTTATTTAATTAAGATTTTCAGTTTTAGCTTTTAATTGATTAAACAAATCAAAATAAGTAAGCAATTTCATTTTTATGAGTTTCTCGCTGAATTTGTGGAATCTATTCAAAATATACCCTACTTTTATATGCAATTCTTGTTCTACTTACAATCTGGCTGAGATTGTTCTAGATAGCATACTAGTTTACTACTAAAAACTTATAATTATTGTTTAATAAACATCTACAATTATTCATCGGTCTATCTTTCTCAATTCCTTAGCGAAGACAGCGTACCAAATGGCGCGACTTATGTTGATTTTGCATGGTCTTTCTTATCGTTGTTTACTTCAGAGAACCGCTAGGCCAGCCAGCCAGCCGGTCAGTCAGTTGTGACATCACGAGCTTTGTATTCGCAGATTATCGAGCGAAGACAGCTGCGCCGCTGATTGCACAAACAAAGAAAGTTATCGGGAACTGTTCACGCTGACACAGCAAACTGCGGCTTAAGACGTAAATTCGCCACTAAATATGAGGGTAGGTTCGCGCAATAAGAGCGAAACTAAAATTCCACAGAAAATTATAAGAAATTCTTGGTAAAAAAAAACCCATATTATTGCAATCGCTGCTGATTAGCTGTGACGTCATCAACGACTAACGCAAAAAAAAAGCAATTCTCGGTTTCTTCACCTTTCTCTTATCACAGCACAGCTGCGAGCGGAAGAATCAATAAAAAGCAAACAAAGCAAATTACAGCGAGACAACCCGAAATAGTTTGGCCCCCCCATATAGCTACATAAGCACACTTACATACATTGACACAATTGAATAATCTTCTTATGCTTTATTTTAAATTAGATTACAATAAGAATACAGTCATGCAAATTTAACAATTTCGAGTAGAACGTTGAGTAATCTGTCTCTTTTTTACGCTCTCTGGTGTTCTTTATTGTATTTTGGCGGGTATTTCAACGCACACGATATCCACATTGTTCTGATCCTGCAACTCCCATTTGACGAGCACAGAGACTTTGGGGTAGCTCTTGAGCACAGGCAACCTGGCTATGTATCGATAGGTCTCGTTCTTATCGAGCGGACACTTCAAGCCGCTGTCCACACAGGCATCGGGATTGGAGAGGGGGAAGGGCATTTCAATGCCAAGCACTTTGCCATGCACCACAGTCTTGACGGCCGTGGCAGTCTCAGCCAGGGCGATGTCTATCGATATCGAGACATTGGAGTTCCGCCGGAGTACGCACTCGGACTTTGTCGTATCACAGCCCTCGATAATAACTTGCGTGAACTTGCCCGTCTTTGAGCCACAATCATGGAACTCGAGAGCTTTGCAAAGCTGCAGTGCCAGCAGCAAGGACAAGGTAAGAACGACGAACTTGAACATGTCGTTATGAGTTGCTTGTGCAGCTTGTTAATTCAATTACAAGATCAAGAGAAAAAAAAAACTATTTACGTCTTCGTGTTGGTTTTTTAGGTGTTTGTGTGTTTCTTTTTTGTATTATTATTCACTGCAACGGCTTAGCAACAACTGAGATCCGAATACGAAGACGACAAACGCAAGAGCTGAAATCAGCTGCGCGCCTCACGCGATTGCAAGCTTAACTATCGATATGCGATATGTATTTAACATACGCAAGGCAGAATGGATATTGAGTGTCATGCAAAGCTTTTCTGTTAAGCGTTTTGAACTTAACAGTGCTCATTTTTGCGCTTTTGCGCAAGCAGCCAACAAGCGATCTGTTCGCAACAGTGTTTGTCATGTTAATGTTAATTATTCTACTCAATTGTTTTTGTTTTAGCGCACTTGCGACCTACACTTAACAGTGCCGCAACAGAGTTTGCGAATGTATGTTACGCGTTGCCCATCACTGGCCGCAAAGCTTTGACCAAAGCTTTGGCTTTGGATGCTAGTTGGACTCAGTTGGTTAGATTCTCTCCGGCCGCAGTGGACGTAGCGTTTTGGCGGCATTCGAAAGCCTCTTTTGCATTTCTATCAAATAAGTATTACTTTCGGTTATTTTTTTGTTGTAAATACCTGCGAAAATGTCGCAAATCTGTCAGCGTAGCTTGTTAACAGTCAACCGTATTGCGCCGGCCGCTCTGCGTTGCAAGTAAGTGGAAATAAGATTCTTCTAAACTCGGCTTCTTCTTGTTGTTGTTGTTGTTGCTATTGTAACACGTTGTACGTGGGCAAATGCATTGCAGTGTCATTTCTCAAGGTCATTGCAATTGCCGGTCTAGATAATGTTTGGCACAGTGTGTGCGTGTGTGTGTGTGGGGTGCATATGCTTGTGCGTGCGTATGGGTGTGTGTGTGTTTGTCGTGCTGGATAATTTTAATGTTTTGTTTTTGTTTTCGTTCTCTTTTTTTTCGTCCCATTGTTTTATATTATGTCAGCACGCTCTGTGAGACAACTACAGCTGCCGCACAGTGTGACGTAGATACAGCATATATTTAAATAGCTCCACACACACACACAGATACACACGCATACGTGCAAATGAGCACAGTCTGGCTAATTTAACAAATTCTGATTAGACTCTTTTTTCTTACAGTCTCTCAATTATGAAAACTAAGCTGTGTGTGTGTGTGCGACAATATGGTCGATAATTGTGCAATATAAAAAAATATATATTACTTATACAAATGCATGGAAATATGTTTTTCTAATTATCTTTTTCCCACACACACACACACACACACACACACGCTTTTAAAACGTGCCTAGTATCAAGCACACATTGTACCCACTAGGGATATCATTATCAGTCAAGTTCCACTTCCCTTAAATACAAACTACAGGGTAGCTGCACCTACAAACTACACCAAAATTTGCTCTACTTTCTGTCTCATTGTTTTAGTAAGTAGTTCGCCTTCACATTCTTCAATCAGAACTTTTGTAGCGTGCTTTGATTTCTGTTTTTATCGAATTTCATAATCGAAAAGTTTTCTCTGTAAAACTTGTCGCCCAACTGTGGCGACACCTGTCTGCCTGCAGCAAATGAAGCGGGACAGGGGCGTACAGAGAGAGAGAGAGAGAGAGAGAGAGAGCTATATTGAGATTAATGTAATCCGAGCTCAAGTAGTAACACTTATCTCGTACGTCATCGAACATTTCACCTATGGAACTCTTATTGTTTATTCATCAAATAACAATAACAGCTTGAACTGCATCCGAGATAGATCTGAGGCTTGTTTACAGCTCGATGCGATAAGCGTCTAACTGGTAATATGACCATCCCCCAGTTTGACGAACCGGTATGAGTTGCCTCGACTACAGCATATACCCCTCGGGAACCTCCAATTGACTTTCAAGCCTTGTGCACGCATTCGCATTGTGTTGATAACAAACTAATCTAAGCCATGTGGGAGCAAAGTAAAGATTATTATTTTCTTTTTTTTTTTTCTTTATAATTTCTTTTTGCCAATTCTTTTCGGGGGTAGACAGCAGATAAAAGTATTCGTACGGGGGCCAAAGAGCAGACTAATTAAACTTTGCCTTTGGTGGGAAAAATTTTTGAAGAAATCAGGCTATGTTTTATAATCTCAAGCTATATAGTCGCATTATTACTTAAGGTGTCGAATCTAGTTTGCTTTGCCCCAATTAAAATGTAATACTGACTATCTATAAGACTCAACTATTTGTATACTATTTTTTTTATTTATTTTTTTTTATACCTTAACCTCTCCAGATAAGCCAAATTGGTTAGCAATGCATAGAAATTTATAGACAGCACTTGAGATTTTACCAATTTGCCAAGATAATGAAACGTTTGAGAAACTCAGCTGTGCTGTAAGCGGAATTATCTCAAAGATATATCCAGCGTAGCCTTATATATCATAGTATTTATAGGCTTAACTTACGTTATAATCTTTTCTGCAGATCGACATGGTTCTCCGAGGTGCAAATGGGTCCACCCGATGCCATTCTGGGCGTTACGGAGGCCTTCAAGAAGGACACGAATCCAAAGAAGATAAACCTTGGCGCTGGCGCTTACCGTGATGACAACACGAAGCCCTTCGTTTTGCCCAGTGTGCGCGAGGTGAGTTCAAAGAGTTGCCGCCTTAACACAATTGAAATCTTAATCCAAATCATATCTGTCATCAGGCTGAGAAGCGCATTGTGGACCGTGGCATGGACAAGGAGTATGCAACAATTATTGGTGTGCCAGAGTTCTATAACAAAGCCATCGAGCTGGCGCTGGGCGAGCAATCGCAGCGTTTGAAGGCCAAGCACAATGCCACCACACAGGCCATCAGTGGCACCGGTGCGCTGCGCATTGGCGCCGCCTTTCTGAGCAAATTCTGGAAGGGCAACCGTGAGATTTATTTGCCCACACCATCGTGGGGCAATCATGTGCCCATTTTCGAGCACGCCGGTCTGCCTGTCAAGCGTTATCGCTACTACAATCCAAAGAACTGCAATTTGGACTTTGCCGGTCTGGTGGAGGATCTGAAGGTGAGCAAAGGGAATCCTTTATGGTATAAAATATTTATGCTTTTTGCTTTTTTTTTGCTGCAGAAAATCCCCGAAACTTCCATTGTGCTGCTGCATGCCTGCGCCCACAATCCCACTGGAGTGGATCCCAGCACCGAGCAGTGGCGTGAGCTGTCGCAGGTCTTCAAGCAGCGCAAGCTGTATCCCTTCTTCGACATGGCCTACCAGGGCTTTGCCACCGGCAATGTCGACGGGGATGCACAGGCTGTGCGCATCTTCGAGGCCGATGGCCATGACTTCTGTCTTGCACAGAGCTTTGCCAAGAACATGGGTCTCTATGGTGAACGTGCTGGCGCCTACAGTGTGATCTGTGCCGACGAACAGGAAGCCGCCCGCTGCCTGTCACAGATCAAGATTCTCATACGTGCCCTCTACTCGAATCCGCCGATTCATGGAGCACGCATTGCTGCCGAGATTCTTAACAGCGCCGATCTGCGCAGCCAATGGCTGAAGGATGTCAAGGGCATGGCCGATCGCATCATCAATGTGCGCACCAATTTGAAGTCAAATCTCGAGAAATTGGGCTCGACTCGCAATTGGGAGCACATTGTCGATCAGATCGGTATGTTCTGCTTCACCGGTTTGTCACCCGAGCAGGTGGATAGCCTCATTAAGAATCACAGCGTGTACCTGACCAAGGATGGTCGCATCTCCATGGCCGGCGTGACCAGCAAGAATGTCGAATATCTGGCCGAGAGCATACACAATGTGACCAAGTAGACGCCGCACACACACAAACACACACACACATTAATCGTTGCGACAATCTTTATCTATCACACAACAGCAACAACAAAAAATATTGCATTTTATCTGTCTAAATCATTCTCTGTGCAAAAGTTTTACAACAATTCTGCCTTTTACAATGCATTTCTATTAAATCTATTGAAGAAAAAAAACCACACACAATTTCAGTTCTTCTTTCAAATTTACTGCTCCAACATATCAAGAACCTTTCAGGCGTGATAGCACTTAAAACATAAATTAAGCCAGTTAGCGAAACTAGAGACTACGATTTATATAATGTTAAAAACAAAAATAAAGCCAAGTTAAATGAAAGCAAAAAGCAAGTGTACAATTTTTGAATCTATTCATATAGAAAGTTTGAAGCATCTAACTACAGTTGAATTTGGTCTAGCTTAAGAAAAAAATTGTTTAGCTATATATAGGTATATATGTATATAATATAAAAACCTTTACAAATCGATTTCAAGTTCTGCACGCTTCTGCTATCCAATTAGATAATACATTTTGTTTTTGTTTATTTAATTAATTCGTTTTATATACATACAACTAGAATCACGGTTTATTATAACGATATCTTAGCTTATCGCTTGGCTCGCAGTACTCCTTGATAATAAGCTTACATAGGAATATATGGAATACTATGATTATTGCACACACTGAGACCCAGAAGAGAGCGGGCAGACCGCCCAGTTGATGACCATGCTTGTGCAGCGCAATCAGATGCTGTTCGTGGGCGGGAGCTGCAGGCACAATGCAATTAGTAATCAGTTACAAGTTTATATATATATGTAATCTACTCACCTTCCACCACCTCCTTGACATGTATAGCATGATGTATATCCTCCATGTGTTGTTTATCTTCGGTTATGTATAATATTGCAGTTAGAGGTTCGGTTAGCTTGACAGGGAATTCGCGACGGCTTTGACTGAAAGAGATGGAAGAATATAGATAGATGCTTTATATAGTCTACTATATACTACTTACGTCAGCAACACGGGCTCGTCGAGGCAACCGCCATCGCAAGCGTAGTAACTGCGATCCGAGCGATCCAGGGCGACATTAATGACCGCCTTGTTGTCGTCCTTAACGATAATCGTCACATTCACGTGCGTTTTGTTGCCATAGTTAAGGCGTCTGAAGTGAAAGTCGCGATGGAGGAATTTCGGATGCATATTGCATTCCAGATGCTGATTGCTAAAGCGAAAGCTACCGAAACTCAGTGTCATAGCTTGTATAACGCCTGAGGCGCCAGCGCGTATTAGATTGTGGCAGCCTTGCTTCTCCAGCGTAAGCATCCATGAGGAGACCAGCGAGTTGAGCTGACTCAGTGTGGACATGTCACGCCAGAGATTCTCCGCCTGCAGCGTGTGATAGGAATCATAACAGCCTTCGGCATATGTCAACGCTTTGGCTATATCCTCGCGTACGCTCGCCGATCCGGCACCCAAGCCTGGATTTACTTCTTCAAACTCGAAGCTACGCACTTGAGAGAGCACAGCATACATGGTGGCATTGATGCGATCGCCATTCAAACTGTTCTCCGCTTTGGAGGTGCTTATCGTAAAGCCTGTTGCCCACAGATCGGCCCACACATTGATATGATCCTGGCGAAATGTGTTAATGTTGTACACTGATCCGCTACCGGTTGCCTTGGCGCTCAGTTTCATCAGCAGCTTTGTCATGGACTGTGTGGCGCGCTGTTCGATGCTCTCCAAGGTCGTTGTCAATTGCGCTTCCGGCACGGGCTTGGAATATTCAATAACTAATGGATAAACTACGCGTACTGTGCCACGTTTACGCAGCTGCAGCTTTGGTTCCAACTTAGGTTTCACTATGCTTATTGCAATCAATTTACTAGAATCATCCGGCGATGGCTGCACTGTGCCTGTGATCACTTCCAACTCGCTGTAGGTAAACATGCCAATTTGGTATGAATCGCTGAAATAAGACGTTGCAGATAAAATAAAGTTATAGATAAATCGCTTGCAAGACTTACCCTAGCGGCAGGTTGCGGGTGGTGGCCTTAGGCAAGCGACTGCGTGGCAATATGAGCTCAATCGAGTCGATAATGTTGCGTGTATTTGTTATCTGCACCTCCTGCATGAGCACATTGGGCTGTGTGCGATGGGCGTACAATGTGTAGGATACAAAGTAGCCGGCAAAGCATTGAAATCGATGCACCATTCCAGTAAGATACTCCACAACTGTGGCCTCTTTCTCACTGGGTGCTACCGTGCCGCCGCCCTCGGAGACAGAGAGGACGGGCTGAAAGCGTATAGCCAACTGCATAGCACGTCCATGCTTAATATTCAAGGCAGCATCATGGGTTACCTCCAAGCCGATGTAGCCATTACCCACATAAGGTGTATAATCGCGTTCTCCCGGCAACAAAGGCGCCACGTGACGTATGTTCGCGTCATACTCGTAGTTCTGCAGTATATAAGGCGTTAGACGGTCATCCATACACATACTATGTACGTCTGAAAGAACCAAGTTAATTGATTACAGTAGAACAAAAACAAAAAGTTGGCTGGGCGTAAAGGCTTACCCTTTTGCTCCTGTTGGCTTAAAAATAGATAACGAAAGATTGGCGGCAGCATATAGAAAACAATGCAAACGCATAGTAGAAGCAAAAATAAACGCCGGTAGGACGAGATTGTGCCCTCGGCCAGGCGCTTAATTCTGCGTACAATGTCTACAGTTTCGAACTTGTTTTTTGCTGAACGGAACAACATATTGAAATCGTTTTGGTTGGGGTTCACATTGATACAAAATAAGTTTTCGAAATCTAATGCCTGGCCACAATTTGTGGCCAAACTCAGAAATAGCACTAAGGATGGACTTATGGTGGGCTATCGATATATCGATTGTAACGAAAACTAATATACATTAAAGAGCTATATAAATACTATAATGAATAGCAACCTATAAATAAAATGTCACTACATATTTCAAAAGTTAAAGTAAATTGTGTTATATTACTTTAAATTCATATAATACATTTTACTTGCAAAAAATTTACTAACATCTCAAATCAGTTCTTTAAAGGCATATCGATAGCAAAAGTAATCGGTAACTTATCAGCGCACAGGCTGATGCACCACTAAAAGAGTTTACTTTGATGTTCGTGTTTATTTACATGATTTCTATGTTTATTTCGTGAATATAAAAATGAAGTGGCAATCACATTTTCAATGGTGTTTGCAAAAAAAGAAATTAATCTTAAGTATTCTTATAATCGCTCTTGTGTTTGCCTTATTTTTGAATTATACGATTAAAACAGAAGAAGATTGTCCATTTGAGACAATATCGAAATGTTTATTTTGTGGTATTGCCAATGGCAGACAAACGGCTACAAAACTAGAATTCGAAAACGATGAATTTGTCATATTTAAAGATAAATATCCAGCGGCGAAACATCATTATTTGGCGGTTCCAAAACAGCATTACGCTAGTCTTAAGGTGCTCAACAAGTCCCACGTCGGCTTAGGTAAGAAGTTCAATATTTACATAGCTTTTATGTATGTGTTAAACCAGAATTATTTGTTTATATATACATATGTGTGAACGATTGTTAATATTTTTGAATGGTTCACAGTGGCGCGCATGCAGGAAGGAATGATCCAGTTTCTGTTATCTAAAGGCGTACATGAAGAAGAAGCTATAATTGGCTATCACATTCCTCCGTTTATATCGCAGAAGCATTTACATCTTCATGGCATATCTCCTAAATCGGATATGAGTTTATCAAATCTGATAAGTTTCTTCACGCCTTCATTTTGGTTTAAAACGGTAAGCGAAAATCGTAAAATACAAATTTCTTTAAGTTATCTGTTTTGTGAACTTGTCTTTACTCACTTGCAGTCTAAGAACGCGCTCGCTTCTTTGAATCGCTCGGAACTGTAATATAAACAATCGTGGGACCTGATTTAGACATATTTTGATCACTAGAAAATAAACTAACTAATTGTGATCGTAACATACACAAATCAAACAAATATTGAAAATTTTTATTTAAAAAAAATAAAAATAAAGTATATTTTAAAATATGAGAATGTCTATTTGTGAAAACAAAAAAAAAAAATATATAAAATAAAAAGGTTAATGTAATTTTGCAACTCCCAAAGTATTTGCGAAAATACTTGGCAAATTTTCAAAAACTTATCGATTAATATTTGCAACACTATTTTACCAAGAACATGACAGCTATGAATTATGTATCGATAGGATTTTCGATTGCTTTACAGCACTAAAAGACAGCAGCAGCAGCACCAGCAACGCTGAGTTTTGGTTTGTTTTAGTTACAACAAGATTGGCGAAAACCTTTTGAGAAAACTACTGAATTACATCGCAAACCAACGGATTGGAGACCATCAAACGTAGTGAGTTCCAGACACTACGCAGGATGTGGCCACAAACGCTGGAAATGTCCCGCGACGAATGTCGAGGCATGCTGCGTCGACTTGGTAGGTGAAACGCTGCTGTGGCCAGGAGGCGCTCGCGCTGACCAGGCAAAGATTCCCATGCGAACAACAACAACACCGTACAGTCAATAAGTGCACTATAATTTCAAATCGAATTGTTTTGTTTACCTTTTTATCACAGAGCTCGAATCATATTCGCACGTAATTAGCGTTTTTCGCGCCCAAGGCTCTCTCAGTGAACCGAAGGCTAAGCTGCTCGAGGAATTGCGGCAAATGTTTCACATAACCCAGGAGCGGCATCGCGCCGAAGTACGACGCGCAGCGAACGATGAACAATTGTGCACAATTGCGGAAAAGTGAGTGCATCGCATTGTAGTATTTGAGTTTGTGCTTTGTGAAAGTGTGTGCGTTTGGTTTGTACATATGTGAATATATTGTGTTATTAACGTTTTTGCAGCGTCTGTGGGCCGAACACATGGCAGGAATGGTCACGTGAAGGTCGTCGTCCGTATCCGCTGCTACCACGGGTCTGTCCCCAAACGGCGCTCAGTATCGCTGCCAACGATTTGGCCGCCAAAGCATATGCCGAAAATGCCAAACTTGCCGCACCACACGAAACTGGCGCCAATCTAAGCGACGCTCTGCTGGAGCAGGCCAACTATCAGATAGCCAAGCATGGCTTGCCCAAACTGCAGGAGCCACATGTGGTCATGGAAGAGCCGGTGAGTGTGTGAGATTGGGATGCCCTACTGATTCGTTATATAACCCCAACTGGGACCTGGCCATATGCATGCATATACTGTGTGTCTTATTGCCGTGGCTGTGGCTGGGGCTGCCGCTTCTGTTGCTGTTGCCGCCGCCGCCGTCGGCATTGTGTATATGTGTGTGCGCATGTATGGGCAGTGAAAGTACAGTCTGCGCCTGGATCACTTTTGCTCTACTTGTGGGCCCAATGGAGACTAGCAGTACTGGGTGCACTGTGGTCAGTTGAATGCAGTGCCCCAAGGATCGAACAGATCATATACACAAACATATTTATGTAAAAAATTGTGTGTGTGTATGTGTACATAGCCAAGCCGAATGGTTCCAATTGGAGTTCGGTTCAACTTAACGGAGCCTGTACAACTGCTACCCTGTCTTATGTGCTTGCAGCATTCACATAAGATCCAAGCTCTTGCTTCTCGTGAGCTTATTTCGCAATAATTGTGCATAATTTTCTTTTATCTTGTATGTAATTTAAAATTGTTTGAACCGAGTGCGGTAGCAGCAGTTGGCAGCTAACAGATAGCAGTAGTGTTAACAGCGGCAGTAAGCTGTTAATTAACAGCATACGGCTGCTGCTGGCTTTTTATCGATGCTGTTATCGAAATATCGATTAAAACGCTTAATATTTGAAAAATCCTTACTTTGTTATTTTTAATGAGTTTTAATTTGTTTTTGATTCCTTTTTTTCAGTTCAAGGTGCCCGATTTGCCCAACGAAATAAAGAAGGCAACACTCAAACGGAAGGAGAACGAAGCGGGCGAAGCAAAGCCCAATAAGAAGCGAAATACGCAGCACGAGAAGCAACTTGCCCAAGCGCAACAACAAACGCCAGCAGCGGCACAGTTGGGCGCTGTCAAGGATGAAGATGGCCAGGCGGCACCGTTGGAGCAGCGTCCCAACGCACGCACGCAGCAGCAGCGTTACTTCTATCAACAGCATCAGAAACATAAGCAGAGATTGAGCAGCAAAAAGGGCGCCGGCAATGCGTTGGCCAATCACAGCGGAGTAGCCGCTAGCGCCGGAGTCAACACGAAGCCGGCTAAGAGTGGACGACGGCGGGCACAGAAACAGCTACAACAGCAGTTGCAACAACAAAAACAGCAACAGTTGCAACAACAGCTCCAGGAGCAGCAGCAGCAACAACAGCAACAGCAGCCCCAACAACAACTACAACAACAAAAAGTATTATTGTCAACAGAGCCGACAACAACGACGACGCTGCCCAATGCCAATCATCTAGTGCAGCCGCACGTGGAGTACATACTGGACGAGGCACTGAAATCGGTGGCAGCCACCAAGCTTAAAGCGGTGCCGGCGTCCGTACGACGCAAGGTCTATGCTTCGCCAGATGTGCAGTATGTCTGTTCGCCCATTATATTCAAGGAGAAGCTATCGCCTTCGGCGCAACAACAACAGCAGCAGCAGCAACCACAACAAACACAGCAGCAGCAACAGCTCCTGAGTACGCCAGTAAAGAAGTACATTGTGGAGGAGCGTCAGCAGCCAACGTCGTCGTCAACGACACCGTTGCAAGCCACACCAACGGCGTCCGCTGTAACACCTGGTGCTACTATATCGACAGCCAATCTTCCGCTGGCACCACAAATCATAAGCGTGCAACAGATTCCGGCACCACCGCCAGTGCGCACGACCAGCGTCAGCGGCAATCCCACCGTCAGCACCGGCACCACAACCATCTTACCACCAGGCACCAAGTTGACACCCAAGAAAATCAATCTTATTGACAAGCAGCAGCTGCCCACAGTGCCCAATACAGCTGTACGTCTTCTGCCCCTGCCCTTTGACCAGACACAGGCGAATTCGGCGCCCGGCATAAGCAAACCGACGACAGCTACGGCAGCTACAGTGCAGAAATACATTGTCGAGGATCGTGTGCCCAGCCAGAGTAGCGGAAGTCAGAACGCCGGCATAGCCACACCGCTGAGCAGCGCCTCGGCAGTGAATATCATCAAGAACATCCCGGCAAGCAGTTTGAATAATACATTAATAACGCCGCTATCGAGCACCGTGACACCAATGACACCACTAATCCGCAAGGCTTCGATTTCGTCGGCGGTATCAACGACAACGGTGACGGCAGGAACAAGCGGTACAACAGCCTCGACAACGCAGCTACTCGGTAACATCAAGCTGGCCAGTGGCAGCTCCATCAAACATGTGCGTAACATAAAGATTTGCTCACCCAATGGCAACCTCTTTCTGCCCGCCAAACTACATGCCGGCAGCATAATACACAAGATCAGTCCGCCTACTGCTGCTGCAGGTGGCATCGCCGGCGCAAGCAGCCTGTCACCACCAGCCAGTGCCGGAGGTGCTGCTGCTGCTGCTGGCACGCCCACATCGCCACAGCCTACACAGGCACAGCCACGCATAACGCTACAGAAGATGCAGTTGATCGGACCGACTCAGGTAATATCAAGTGCAGCTGCCGGCACAAGCGGTACGGGTACCGTCGGCATTGTGTCCACACCAGGCGCTAAGGGTAAACCTCCCACGCTGACACTGGGTCCAGCGGGTGTGGGTAAAAATAATCTGGTATTTTTGCCCACAAGTGGCATGCGTGCGGTTACATTGGCATCGAGCAAATCCAAAACTGGAACCGATCTGCTGGCAGCCAAACCCAATGTGCTTGTCATCGGTCCCGCCTCCAGTACAGCAGCCAATCAGCAGACGATAACGGTTAGTGCCAGCACTAGCGCCGGCGCCAGCACGAGCAATGCACAGACAACAATTGTTGCCTCCACCTCCAGCGCGGCCAAGAGCAAAGCACATCAGCAGCAGCTCATCACCGAGGATACACCCATTGATATTATCAATATGCCCATCATTGTAGCCGACAATGGCGGCGGCGGCGGCGCTACGGTGGAGCATAAGAAAACGACGCCGGCGAACAAGCCAGCACCTATGGTGGTGCTCAATGCCACCGATTGGGAAATGGAATTGGATCAGGCTTCCAAAGCGGCTGCAGCAACAAGTTCCGGTTCCAGCTCCAATGCGGCAGCAGCAACAACGCCAACAGCAGCAGCAGCAGCGGCGGCAGCAACTCCAGCCGCTACACCCTCGAGTGCTGCCAAGAGCAACAAGTTGGAAAATCTCATTGTGGAGGAGGTGTGTGAGGAGCAGACCATCGTGGAGTCCCCCACGCAGCTCAACAATCGAAGTAAGCCAAAACTAAAGCTTGCATTATCTTAGGATTCCATTAATCCTTGATCTTTCTCTTCATTTTCAGTGATTGAACTGCAGCCGGAGGACGATGACAGTGCCATTGAGTATGTGGACATGGAACTGGAGCAGCCAATTGAGATCGAGAGCACCATCAACATATCGCCCGAGACACTGACGCCCACCACCAGCAGCAGCAGCAGCAGCAGCAGCAGCACCACCACCACCATCTCCAGCAGCAGCAATAACGCTGCGGGCAGGCCCAACATGATTATATTGAGCACGCCGGATAAGAAGAAGTCGGAGCAGGCGACGACGAAGGTGGAAGGAGCTGTGCCTGCAACTAGAATAACAGTGACAACATCCACGTTGCCATAAACAATTCTTGCAGCGTTTTGAAGCCAATTCTGTTTGAGTTTTGAGAAGATCGCACAAAGTGGAAAAGGAAAAGGAATAGGAGAAAGAGAAAGAATCGTAACACACACACACACACGCAGCCCGGTTTAATTTAGCTTAAGTTTTTAGCCTAGTATCAGAGTTTGTTAAGCAAAGTGCAACATTATCATTATATTTAACTGTATATGCAAAGAATAACAAACATCGCAGCTTGAGAGAGAGAGAGAGAGAGTACACACACACAGTGACATGCACACACACACAGCTACACGCCCAGCACATGTTTTTTTTTTTTTTTTGTTTTTTCTCAGCCTTGTTTGGCGCTAAACTTGATTGATTCGTTCGTTTGATATCTCCAAGCTGCCACCATATCGAAATACCTTAATAATTGTATACATTTGTAAATAGCATACTACGTATTCGTATTCTTATTTAGTTTAGCCACTTTAAACCTATTCGGCAGGCGAACACAGGAGCAGCAAGCGAAGAACAGAATAGAACAGAACAGAGAGAGTGAGAGAGAGAGAGCGAGCGAGAGAGAGAGGGTGTTTTTTCAATGAGATTATAGTTATTAGTTAAACCTTAACCCCTCCCCATCCCCCCCTGCCCTGTAACCTCTGATGCCCATGTTTCCTCTAACCTTTCCCGCCCCCAAGCCCAACCACAACTCTGGCTGCTAACTAAGAGGGAATTGTAAATATCTAAGCTAAACAATAATGAATTTCAACAAACAAAAAAAACATAAAAAAAATCGTAAACAATCGTGTAGTTCATATGTAACATACTAAATGTACCATGTAAAGAAAGGACAAAAGTTATAAAACAAAACAAAAGAAACCAACCAACAACAACAACAACACGTGCGTAAATCCTATACATAATATTAAAAAAAAAAAACATAAATATCTAGCCTAGATCCTAAGTATTTTATGCGTCGCGATTTTTTTTAAAGCCAAAACAAATCATTTAATAATGTTGCAATTTTTAGACAAAAACAAAACGAAAACGAGAAAACAAAAACAAAACAAAAAAAAAAAAACAGTAAAAGGAATCGAAGCAAAACCACCCAGAGAGATAAATAAACAAATTAAGTAATAATAATAATTATGATGGTAATTGATAATTAATAATGATAATGTGTAATAATAATACAAAAACAATTGTTGTTGAACAAGGCGAGCAGCTGTATAATTTTTATCATAGAAGTTTTAAATGGAATAAATGTAAATGTAAAAAAATCGAATTCATTATTTAGCAGTTTAGTTTCTGCGGGGAAATTACAAATATTCTAGAATAATTTCATCAGACAGCTCAGATATTTTATCTTATCTGTTGAATCTACAATGCAAATGGGTTTATCTCTCTCCAGCCCTGGGATTTCAACTTGGTTTCCGCCCAACCTGTTCAAAACGAAAGTGTTGTCATTTCAAATCCCCGTTCCTTTCATATATTTCAGTTATATATATTTCTATATATACTTCCAATCTTCTTTGTACAACAATCCAGTAAAGATGGATAACTCAAGATATTACCGACAATGAGTTGATGGGCATTAAGCGAGTTTAGTTGGAAATTCAGTACAACATTTACCAATAAGGGTTGATAATAGAAAAAAATTATGTAAAACTAAGAAAAAATTAAAAGTATTTGCTTCAATTGCGACCCAAGGCCGTGCCATGGCCCCAGGCTGAGTTGGCGTTCTGTCGCGGCGGTGGCGCTCTGCTCTCCGGCGGAATGCCAAAGCCGCTAATGCCGCCTGAGATGTCGGGAACCAAACGTTTTCTATAACACAAAGAGAGGAACATGAGTTTTTCAGCATAATGCAGATGTTTCGAAAACTTACAGAAACTGTGGCGTCTCCAGGAACGCGTTGCCTCCCAGCTCCTGAGGATATTGGAATTTCAAAAAGTAATAGACATGTCCATTGAAAATGCCCACTAGCGATGCTAGCGAACCATGGAATACCAGCTCAATGCCTGCCAGCACCCAAGGCAGATACATGGCCTTAAAACGGCTGCCGAACCAGAAATTAACAATAACCTCCTTGTTCAGCTGGCACCAGATGTACGTTATGGCAACGACCAGCATGTCCATGAGGAAATATAGGTTAAACACCATGCCACCCAGATTGGCCAGCACAGCTGTGATAAGCAGTAGATAAAGATAGTCGGAGGGGCTGCGCGCATATTGGTCCTTCTCGAGGCGTGCGCTGTATTGTGTGATGAAATAGCAGTTGATCAGGAAATGGAATCCGGTGGCTCCGCTTAGCGGAAAAACGAATAACGATGTCACGCAGCGCCACAGTTGCAGCCGGCCGAAGACAAGCTCCCGCGAGAGGTACGTGTACTCCATTGGCAGCAGGCCGAAGCGGCAGAGAAGGCTCAGGCCGACCGTAGCCGTTATCCAGTAGCGCGTGAAGCGGGGCAACGAGTTATACCACGTGCCAGCGTCCATGATTTTTTGATTATGTTAAATCTTGTTTCAATATTGAAATTTATTTTGTTTTCTTCTAATTTTTCGACTGTTGATTTACGTGTCTCTAGTTTGACCAATGTGACCTCATCAAAATACTACAAAAAATACTAACATAAATACCAATAAATTGAACGACCTGTTTGCGTGGGTTTTGAACTATTTTTTTATATAAAATTATAAATATTATTATTTTTATAAATAAATGTTGTTATAATAGTAGAAAAAAAAAACAGATGTTGTTTCCACAGTTATTTAAAAATATTAACAACAAAATACTAATGGCACTTTATTCTGTTGATATGGCAGCACTGCAGTGTTGTAAAAGGCGCGTTTTCAAGAAACGGCCAATCGATTATTTGAATTACGAAATTAAATTTTATATAGAAACGCATAAGATAAATGAAATTATTTTTTGCATTATGTTTGGTTTTACTTACAACTAGTCTACACACTATTACTGGATACCTATTGGTTTTGACTCACATGTACATGCATGTCGCCAGTTGCCAAACAAATGCAACGATGCAGTGAGGCGTAATTAATACGCACACGGGAAACACTCCTTTCCAAAATGTTGCACTCAGAAGTGGAACGTGATGAATTAAATTTGGCACAACGGGCACAAAGCAAATTACCAAAATACAAATAATTGACAATTTTGCAACTTGACAGTTGGTTTTAGCCGAACAATAGGAGGATGCATGCCACAATTGGAAACTCTGTTGCATTTATCGGTTTTATTTGTAATGTGCAGGATTGGGGGACAACAATTGTAAAATGATATCAAAATTTAAAAATAAAAGTAAAAGTCTGTGGGGAAATGCGATTAAAAGCAGAGTTCACATTAAAGTGACTATGAATGCCATTTTGGGGAGCGAACAATATGAGATGAAGGTAAAAGAAGCGCAAAAGGCACGAGCGACTGCACAATCCCTTTTTATGTGGGTGAATTTCATTGCCTGTTGAATTTCGATATATTTCGGCAAAAGAGAGAGAGAGAGAGAGAGAGACCAACGAAAAGTAAAAATCGAGCTAATCATGTGGTTTCGGACCGGTTCAATGTGCGCTGACTTCGCTCTCTCTCTCTCTCTCACTCACACGCTCGCTCTCCCTTGCGTGTATGTGCAACGGTGTGCGTGAGCGAAGACACACCCACCGCTCGAATGTCAAAATGGGTGCTCTCATCGGGTAGAGATACGAGACGCATGCGCTGCCCCTGCCCCTGTCCATTCCCATGCCCTTGTCCGACGTGAACACGCCCACAATTTTGACATGCTCATCATGAAGTTGTTTGCCGTTTTACTAGCCGCTGACAATGCGTAGTGGGGAGAGAGTGAGATGGCATGGAGAAGCAAGGTTTTATTTACTTACGCGTTGAGCTTTTACCTGCGCCTTCCACTCACCTGACGAGCTGTCATTTTGTTGTTGCCGTTGCCATTTTTGCTCGCTCATTTTGTTATAATAGCGTGCGTGTGTATGTATGTAAATATGTATGGTATATACTTGTCTATGCATGTAATTGTGTGTGTGTGTGCAAATATCTATACATTATTCCACACAGCTGCGTTAACTTTGGGCCCTTTATTTAATATGAACGCATACAGTGGACTCTCGATTGATGCAACTCCCTTATGGTAGGGCGCAGATTTATTGCCAGAAAACTGAACACAACTCTTAATCTGCTATATTAATTTAATTTAATTATATTTAAAATAGATAACTTGAACTAAAGTTAGGTATAGTTTGCTAATTTTATTATAATTATATTTTAGTGTTTTATAAATTCCACTTTTTGATATTTTATTATTTTAAACATCACCCTGTGCATATTATCTAACACCCACTGTACTCAAAACGAAAGCATTTTAATATGCATCTCATCTCAACTCGTTTCTCCGCTTTGTTCACTTCAATTTCCGTAATGAATGCCATCTTTGCCAGCTTTGCTCTTCATCTTAATCTATTCTCACACCTTTTGCACCTCTGCCTCTCTCTCTCTCTCTCTTGGAGAGCGGGCAAATATGCAAAATGACAAAGCTGCCAGAGTTCGTGCATTGTGTGTTGGAAAGTGCCAAGCTGCTGGCAAAGTTATTACGCATTTTTTTGCTCCTCTCCAAGTTTAGGTTTTTTTTTTTTTTTGCCAGTTTTCGCATGGGAACTCGTCCTGTTTGCCAACGACATTGCCTGGCAGTCTAATTACAGTAATTATTTGATTAAAAAGTCTCCCAGGGTGCAGGGCAATTCATCGCCTTTTTGCCCTATACACAAAATCTCCATTACACGCACACACACACATGCGTGCATGCACGCACACAGGTAAACAGAGGGCACAGTTCATGTTTCGCATAGTTGGACAGTAGACGGCAGGCAACTCCGTTATGTATGTACATGCACACACACACATTCATCTATGATATGTATTTCGGTTGCCCGAGGCGCAACAAACATCGCGAAGCATTTCTGCCGATAATGGCGCAGCGGGAGAGCGGGAGAGGGAGAGCGAGCGGGAGCGGGAGCGCGAGGGGTCGCACGTAACAGGGGCACCCAAAACTCACTTGTGTAAATGAGAACGCAAAAAGAGGCAAATCATAAGAGGAGCGTGCGCCGCCAAATTGCAGTACAAATATGTATTCATTCAAGGGTGTGCTGGGCGGGGGGCATGCAGAGGAGGAGGAGAGGCAAAGAGGCAGCGACGTAGTAGGGACGTACACTGCTTAGAAAAAGGACAGTCCGCAGTTGCGTTACGACAGCTGCCTGCTAAAATGTCTAGATAAACACACACAAACATGCAGACATACACATACAATGTTGCCAGCACGATGGCGACACACACACACACACACACACACACACAACAGACATATTGCGCCTCGCTCTCAGAAACAGCCCTCTGCCGTTGCCGTTGCCGCAGCCACCGCTGATGTCTTATTGGTGCAAGCGAGAGTGACAGGGAGAGAGAAAGAGAGCGCGTCGTTTGATAATGTTGTTGTTGATGACACGATAATGATGTTCTTTCGCCCGCTCTTCCATACGCTGCCATTCATTTCATAACATAACGGTAGTTGCTAGTCGCGTCAGAGCGAGAGAGCATGAACGCGCGCATTCAGTTCGTTCGTTTGACTGGCGTTGACGTTGACGTTGACGCTACCGCTGCCGACGGCAAAATGAACCGAGCAACAACATTGCGTATGCGTAGGTGAGAAAGAGCCGACGAAAACCCGTAACGGTACGTGCAAAATTGACTTTGCCATCGCATCATCGCATCATCGGCAGCCGCAGCCGCAGCCGCCCCCCACACAGCAGATCGCCAAAGACTTTATTGGGTCCTGGCCTCGCGCGTATTTTACGACGACGTGTATTTGTATTTTTGTTTTCGCCTTAACTTACTTTGGACTCATAAATCAAATATTTACATTTCGAAATTGACGTCTTCAACGCGCGGTCGCAATTCCGCCGTGTTTCTCCTGGGGATTCCAACGGTGCAAATTGAACAGACTCAGCTTTCACCTTGGATAATTTCGTGTATAAATATTTTGTTGTGTGCGTGTCTGTGTCTCGATTAATGTGCTTGCAATTTTTGAAGACGCCAAGAGAAGCTGAACAAACAATCTCCGAAATAACCTACAGCAATTAAGGTCTTGATTAGTCTAGAAAGCTTTGAAGTCGCTTTTGGCCTGATTTCTTCAAATTCAATTTAAATATTAACTTAAGCTCAGGGGCAGGACATCAAAAACGCATTTAAATACTTAACAAATATTGGGCGAAAACAAATTTGCATAACTTGAGGTGAGTTCAAATTTGTTTATTTATCATAATTGCTGGGGGAATTAAGACGAATGTATGGGAAAATCTGGAGAAAGTGGGAATATTATTGGGTTACCAATTTCATCAGTTAAAAATAATACAAATTTAATAAATAAAAACTAAAAAAAACAAAGTTATGCAAATCTTAAAACTTAAAGAAAATCGCAAAAATTCAGATTATTTAAAGTAGAAAACAAACAAAAAACAAGAAAGAAAGGCTAAATTCGACACGCCAAAGGTTTTATACCATTGCAGTAACTCCACCTATTAGATCGGCCGATAGATTCTATGGCAGCTTAATTATCTGTTCGATTTTAATAAAATTTGCATAGCATTTAATGGACATGTGTAATAAGACATATATCAAGAAAGTTTCACAGCGATATCTTAAAAAAAATACCAAAATTCGACCGATAGGTTCTATTGCAGCTATACGATATATCGGTCTAATTTTGTTGAAATTTTGTCAGCCTTTTAAGGGCATACTTGGAAATATATCGAAAAAGTTTTATTGTGATATTTTAAAAAATAACAAAATTCGACCGATAGATTCTATGGCAGCTATACGATATATCGGTCCGATTCGGCTCATTCCGACTTATTTACAGCGTGGACTAATAAGAAATAAGAAATATATATATACCATGTTTCATCAAGATAGCTCTGAAACTGAGAAACTAGTTTGCATTGCAACAGACGGACAGACGGACGGACAGACGGACATGGCTAGTTCAACATCAATAGGGCGATGCTGATTAAGAATATATAAACTTTGTAGGGTCGGAAATGTCTCCTAAGTTGCGCTGCAAACTTCTGGCCAAAATGAATATACCATCTGCAATCGTATAGTTAAAATTAATTTATTTAAAATAAGAATTAAGAATAAACGTTCAAGTACTACCCAAGATATACCATTTCAAGTTTTGAAAAACCTTTAAAATATTAAACATTGGTTCTATGATCTCTTTTCATTTTATAAAACTAACTTTCAAAATTCTCATTAAAAAATATGTTATTTCTTAACAATCTATAACAAATTTGGGAAATAGATTCCTATTTTTACCCATACTTACTTTCTACCTTTACCTATATCTTTTTCAAAAATAACACACAAATTTCAAGGGAATCTAAAGTTCTTAGTGGAGTTCGCAGCTTGAAATACTGAGGAATATATATTCTGTACATTTTGATTCCTTTCCAAAACAACTTAGATGTTTTATAGGCTTATCTTAGATTTTCAGTAGAGCTCTGGTCACATTGCTTTCAAATTCAAAATGTTGTGCATATGTTTCTTGACTCACTCAGGTACTACTTGTCCAAATTTAGCTTCCCTCATTGTTCGTGGTGCAGCCCTTTTAGGACCGCAGCACTTCAGGCGGCTGGCAAAGAAACTATGTGAAATATTTAAGTTAACTGCTGAACTACTCGCACACTTGGCCCAGTGGCCATTTTGGGAACTCACAAAGCCGTCGACCGAGCCACTTGAGATGCTGCCCCCAAGGGGTGGGCGGGGGGAGGGCAGGGTGGAAGGACAGTGGATGGCTTCTGTGTGTGAAATGAAACGGAAAGTCGCCTCGCCAAAGTCGCCTGCCAAGCTGAGCCGTGTGCCGAGCCAGAGTTGATGTCGTCCATCAATTGTTAATGTCACATAGACGCACAGCGTGCAACCTGATGGCAACTGATGGTGCGGGGGATGAGCAGCTGAAGCCGCTGACGGACTGAGCCAACGTTTTTTCCCCTGCTGCTTTTTAACTGCTGCGTTTTTCGCGCGCTTTTCAATTTTTAATTGGGATTTCTGCTCGCATTGTTGTTGTTTGTGCAACGCCTTCGCAGAACTTCGCTTCCCTCCCCCCCCTCTTTCTTTCGCCGTCTTTGGCAATGCCCCTGGGGGCAAAATGTCTTACGGTTAGTCGCCGCGTTGCCTTCTTCGCCTTCGCCCTCGCCACGTGGTTGTAAAATGCGCTTTTGAATAAACACAATATGCAATGGAATCGAGAGAGAGAGAGAGAGAGAGGGAGAGGGGCAGAGGGGGCAGATGTTGACTGCTTTTTATTTACCTCGCTTATAGAGTGCTTCCTTCTGCTTTTTTATTTTGGGGTTCAGCTTTGCGTATTTACCGATTTCTCGTGGTTTTTTGATTTCCTGACACGGGTACGACGGCAATCATTGTGACATTTTAATTGTTTATTTGCGCATGCGAAGCCTCCCGGGCCTCTGGGCCAGGACTAGAGCCAGTACCACAGCCAGACCAGGCCAGGGGATTCGCTCAAGTGCTCAAGTGCTCGACCAGGCTGGAGGTAATTGTTTTGAAGTTTCATATTTTGACAAAAGATTTGCGGGTGAAACGTCGCGTCGCGCAAAGAGTGCTTCGATTGCGTTCTAACCCCAAAGCCACAAGGACTCCGAGCATAGTTGTCGCGCTCCGTCTGTGTGTGTGTGTGTGTGTGTTGGCGTGTGTGTTTGGTTAGTGTAAATATTTAGCTTGATTGTCATTTAAAGTGCGCTTCAGAGCAGTTCATTATATTCATTCTTTTTTTTTTTGATCGACATGCGGCTTTAACTTTGTAAGGAATCGGTGGAGAAGTGAGCTGTATAAGGTAGTCAAGTTTAAGTACTATTTAAATTGCAAACAGGTTGTTTTTAGAAAATTAAATCCTGGAATATATTGAAACTGAAGTTCCTCAGGAATGAAAAGCAGACTGCTTCTAAGAACTAAACTTTTTATACCATTCGATCTTTGAAAATGGTCAAAAATGGTATACGAAGTTTGTGCAAATGTAAGTAACAGGCAGAAGGAGGCGTGGCAGACCCCACAAAGTATATACGATATATTCTTGCTCAGGATCACTAGCCGAGTCGATTGAGCCATGTCCGTCTTTCTGTCCCTCTGTCCTTTTGTCCGTCTGTCTGTCACGCGTCTGTGGGAACACACAGATCTAAGCTATTATAAAAGCTAGAGACATCAAATTTGGTATGAAGGTGTATAAACATCATAAGCTCCTGGAGTTTATTTCAAATTTGAGGTGCCACGCCCACCGCCTCTGAAAATTGATGAATAAATTCATTTGAGTTTGCTCTGTGACGAAAGTATTCAAGTTTCAACTTTTTGCTTTAGCACACACATAGATATATACTATATGCATATATATTCCAAATTCCAGGCAGATTGGATTATAAACACAAATGTAATTCAATTTAACGTTTTCCGCAACGGAACGCTTGCGCCTGCATTGTCGCGAAGCTCTGATTCAGCCGTAGCACGAGTAAAGCTGATTACTATGACTTCATATGTATTCAAAGATAGATCTAATTTAATTTAAACAATAGATAGGCAGATGAACTTGTGCAGACGAAATCAAAGTGTGATACTTAATTTCTTTCTAAACAGGGCAAATGTGTATCTTACTGTCGGTTGAGCTCGACTGTAGCTTTCCTTATTTGTTAATATAATATACCGAAGATGATTTATATGTATCGTATACCCTTCCTGTCCGTTTGTCCGTCTGTATGAACACACAGATCTTAGCTATTATAAAAGCTAGAGACACCAAATTTGTCATGAAGATTTCTATAAATTATTCGCTTTAAAAGTTTATTTCAAATTGTAGACGCCACCGCCTTCCGAATCAATAAACTTTTTTTTAATTTGATTTGTAAAGAAAGTATTGAAATTCCAACAGTTTGTTCCTAAAAACAAAATCCTATGTTAAAATATGTTATCAAATAAAACAAGCTAATTTTCAAATGCTGCTTCAAAGCCCTATTAAACTAGTTATCCAAACTGATGTTACGTCTTTAAATAAAGTACAAAAAATCTAACCCCTTCTTTTATATTAAGTTATTTTTCAACCATTTCCAATCGGAGTCTCAATCATATTTCTCAAAGTGAGCTCAAAATATAATACGGTATAATTATGACAGCTTATAGAGCGTCTCTCCCTCTCGCCCTTTCTCTCTCTCTCTCTCTTGTTTCCTTCTCTATCTCCACCATTATCGCTCGTTATATCGACAGTTAATAAACGGCCTTAAAAAAGCTAAATCTGTTGAGTAGCACTCGAGCCGGCGACCGGGGTCAGTGGAGGAATTGAAAAATCAACAGAAATGAAATTGTTATAATAATTGTGAGACGAGCAACCACCAGAGGAAGAAGAAGCACCACAGCCACCACCACCACCATGCATCACCAATCGTTTAGCCAGTGTGGTGAACACCCTCATGCCGCCAATAAAACATTTATGCCTAATAATAAGCGTAGCAGCCGGGGCAGCAAAAAAGCCTGCGCATATGGAACTTTATTAGATACAAATTCTTTGGATTGAGATTTGCCTTTCGGCTGTGCAGCACACCCCACCCCACCACCTCCTCCTCCTCCTGCCACTTTTTAGCATTATTCAATGTGCTGGAAAAAAAGTAGCGAGACGTCAACCATTTTTGGATAGTTGCTCGGTTTTTTTTCTTCTCTGTGCTGGGTGCGTCCGAAAAAAGGGGTTGCTATGGCTATGGGCTGATGCTGAGGGCCCTAGAAGATTTGTTGCAATTTGTGCCGCGGATCGCGCTGCGTCCATGTAGCCATTTTTCTGGTAGCAACTGCGCACGGCTGGTGGTGATCCCGTTTGGTTGCCTTCACCCCTGAAAGCGCATTCGGGCGCGGGTTTTTCAAGTGCGCAAAAGGTTTTCCAGCGGATTTTTGTTAGCGGCATTTGCTCGTTTGAAAACCCACAATTAAGTATGCATTCCACAGTCCCGTATGCCAAAGTGACGACGCCTCTCTTGCTCCCTCTCTTCCTTTCATCTGTCGTTGCGATCCGTGTAACTTTTGTTTATTATGCGTAATTGCAGCAACTCCGACTGTGCCTTTTGTGCGCTTCACTCTAACGCAGCTGCTGCCATTTGCAGTGGGTTCTGCTCTTTTTATTCTTTAGTTTTTTTTTTTTTCAGGCAGGTGCCACGCGGCGCATACTTAATATAGTTCTAAGGACTGAGCTAATCAAATGCGAGCAGATGATGGATAGTAAAGTAAAGGCATCTGTATAGGGTAGATAGTTTTCTATAGAGATGCTTTTATCTCTCACGTAGCATGCATCGATAGTTTTCTTTGTATCAGTACTATCGATAACTTTAATAGAGAATTTATGTATATTCATATATCTTTTGTAGAACCACACTTCCCATTTACCATTGCCTTCATTTGCATTATTTGCCACCTCTTACAAAGACCGATTTTCTATAGAGAGAAGTGTCGATAGTTTTTTAAACCATTGCTGATGATATATTAATTTTGGCCAGAACTTGGAGACATCTCCGATCCTGTAAAGTATATATATTCTTAATCATGTCCGTCTGGCTGTCCGTCCGTCTGTTTCAACGCAAACTAGTCCCTCAGTTTTAGAGCTATCTTGATGAAACTTGGTATACATGTTTCTAATTGCCGCACGCTGTAAATAAGTCGGAACGAGCCGGATCGGACCGATATATCGTATAGCTGCCATAGAACCTATCGGTCGAATTTTGTTATTTTTTAAGATATCGCTATGAAACTTTTCCGATATATGTCTAAGTATGCCCTTAAAAGTCTGTCAAAGTTTGATCGAAATTGAACCGATATATCGTATAGCTGCCATAGAACCTATCGGTCAACTTTAATCATTTTTTAAGATATCGCTGTGAAATTTCCTTATATATGTCTTAGTATGTCCATTAAATGCTATGCAAGTTTTCTTAAAATCGGACAGATATATACTTAAACTACCATAGAACCTATCGGCCGATTTAATATGTGGAGTAACTACAATGGTATAACAACTTCAGCGTGTCGAAAGTAGCCTTTCATTCTTATTATTTTATTTTGTATACTACTATCGATAACTTTGCTAGAGAACTATTGTCAATGAAAGGGTTTTCTCTTTTTGTATAGTTCCATAGTTCCCAACGCTTTGCATTTCATTTGCATTATTTGCCACTTTTTACAAACAGCGACGCTTTTTTTTAAACATTTCTTGAGCCTGTGGTGAAAATTGTTAGTTCCGAGGAAGAGAAAAGAGAACAGAGCAGAGACCTGCTGCGCGGCCCATTGAGCTAAGGTTGTAAAGGGGTTAAAGTGTTCCCAAGCGCCTGTTGAGATTTGCTAGCACGAAATTTGAGTATGTTCTTTGCAGTTCACTATGTCAATTGGATATAACCCTACTTATTATAAGAGTCAAGTAATCAATAGGGAGCCCATAAAACATTTTTGCTAGGCACATTAAAAGAGCATTGCACTAACAAAAGGCAGCTCAATTTACTTTTCAGCTACGTATATGTAAAGGCTAAGTTCTCTCCAATCCGCCCACTGTCTGCTCTATATAGTATATATAGCAGACTGAGCTTGAAAATCATTTAAAAAGAGATTACGAACATGCAAGGAGAACAACTCGTTGAAATGTAAATTACAATATTTCTTTAACCTCCAACGCTGCCGCCTGCCTGTTTTGGGGGCTGGTCTCGTCTGTCGGCAAATTACGGTAAAGTAAATGTGAATTTATTTTGAAGCGCAGCAACAAACAACAACAGCAACAACAACAAAACATGTTGCAAATTGCTGGTTTACTCGCTGACTGCGTCGGGTTGCACATTTGAAGGCGAACAAAATGGCGGCGGCTCGTTTGATTTATCGTTGTGGCACTGAGTGTATTTGTATACTGGTGTGTGCATGCATGTGTGTGTGCGTGAGAGTGTGTGTGAGTGTGTGACTAGGTTAGTTTTACAGCGCAAATTCACAATTCGCGTGTGGCGCTGATCTTTTGACAAGCGACAACAAATTGCTACCTTTAGTTTATCGCATGAGCATCTGCGAAGGCAACGTGCACACGGGCATGCACTGAGAGAAAATTTGAGTGAAAAAAAAATCTAAACGCAATTTTTTTGTAGCAAACAAAAACTCTCACATTTTAAGTAAGTTTGTGAAGAAACTAAGATTTTAAGTGATTTTTTACATATATTTATCGTGAAATTTTACTGAATTTTGGAAAAAAAAAAGAAAGAGTTCTTTTGGCTCCACGAAAGTTTCATAGATAGCAAAAGTTTTTTTTCGATATCTTTCAAAATAGCAAAAATCGAACGATAGGTTCTATTGCAGTAATGCGATATATCGTTTCAGTTTTTAAAATATTTTGAGGGCCTTTTACGGATATACTTGGAAATTAATAAGGAAGATTTTAAAATAATATCTTGAAAAATAACTACAATTCAAAACTTAAAGATTAAAGACATAAGCTTTGAAACGTTCCAATTCAAGCTTTAGTATAAGATATCTCTTTTTTAAAGCTTCTTTTTTGAAAGTAGAATCCTAAGTTTCGTAAGAAGATTGTGACATACAAAGCTTTAAAAACCTCTGGCTGATCTCCAAATTGTAATTTTTTAGAAATTAATTTTAAGGTTAAAAAAATATAAATTAAAAACCTCATAAAATAAGAATAAGTTGTTCATTTCATTCCCAATAAAATAAAATCTCATTAATTGAGAATATATATTTTTTCCCAGTGTACTCGCTAGTCGCGCTGTTGCTGGGAAACAACCCCCATATTACTCTGATTTTTTTTAACATTATGGAGAGCGCATCTTTTGTCAATATTTGCGCTGGGCATGTAAACAGTTTAATAGGCTGTTAGTTGTTGTGTACCTTACAGATATGGAAAACCGCTGCTGCCGTCGCCGTCGTCGTCGTCGTCGTCGTCGTCGTTGTTGAGCCACTTGACAGCTGTTGCAATTTACGCTTGATCTAAGCCAGTATCTGAGCATATTTCGGGTATTCATTCGATGCTTCAGGGGTTGCGCGCGTGATTGCACGCCGAGATTTGTTGCTCTTGTATCTTGCAGATACACTTAATTCATGCTATTTGCACCAAGCAAATAGTTTACTTAGCGCACCATGGATACTTCAGGCTTTGTCAGTTTTCGTTACAACCCAAATTGCATTCACCTAGCTTGATTGCTGTTTATTCAAATTAATGAGCTTTGAAATTATTTGTTGTATAAAACAAGAAAGAAAGGCTACCTTCGACACGCCAAAGGTTTTATACCATTGCAGTTACTCCACATATTCAATCGGCCGATAGGTTCTATGGCAGTTAAACGATATATCTGTCCGATTTTTAGAAAACTTGCATAGCATTTAATGGACATAATTAGACATATATCGGGAAAGTTTCTTAGCGATATCTTAAAAAATAACAAAATTCGACCGATAGGTTCTATGGCAGCTATACGATATATCGTTCCGATTGGGCTCGTTCCGACTTATTTACAGCGTGCAGCAATAAGAAACATGTACACCAAGTTTCATCAAGATAGCTCTAAAACTAAGGGACTAGTTTGCGTTGCAACAGACAGACGGACAGACAGACGGACATGGCTAGTTCGACTCCCCTATTGATGCTGATTAAGAATATACATTCTTTAAAGGGTCGGAGATGTCTCCTAACCATCTACAATGGTATAAATATAGTATGAGGGGAAGCATTCCAAGTGCAACATTCAAAAAAAAAGGAGAACACAACCCATGCGGGAATCGAACCCGCGACCTTTGGATTAGAAGTCCAACGCGCTATCCACTGCGCTAATGGGTCTCTTAATCTAACGGTGACTTTTCACCAAAGAACAAATGTTGTAAATTATATAGAATTTTTCGAAAAAAAAACTGATCAACTTGCTGCAAGATCGACAAGCAAGAGATGACATATGTATTGCGGTGTGTGTGTGTTGTCTATGCTAAAAAGTTTGTCGAGTAAACAAAACTGATAAAACATTTTGTTGTTTGCCCAACGAAACAACTATATAAACAGACATACGAATATATAGAGAATATTTTTGGTATATTTCGTATATTTATAGAATCGTATGCCGTGCGGGCTTACCTTTAGTTAGCATGCGCATTGCATTAGATACAAATGTATCTTGAAAGCGCACAGGCAGTGGGTTAATCGATACACGCATAAGATGTGAACGTAAAGATTTCACTTAGGGGTTTCTCCCTGTTTCTCCTTCTCTTCTTTTAGAGGGTTTCCATACTGCAGGGCATTCAAGTGCTCAATTGGCCTGTTTTTCCGTTTTTCTCTCTCCACCTTCTTCTCGGTTTCATTTGCATTTTACTTTCTGTTCCGTTGGCTTTTATCGCTCGATGCGATCTTCATGCGCTTTTAGCTAATACGATGACGTTTCAAGCCCGCAGGGGCAGCACGTAGAAACCCCAGGATACTGTTAAGTGGACTCTCTCTCTCTATTTCGGGGTGGTTGCTTCACTAAAATATTTCGGCCAAGGCGCGTTTACGTGACTTCTGGCAATTACTCAACGCCTTACTGCTTGTTGTGGCTGTTGTTGCCTTTAGTTTGTTAACAAATTAATCAAATCGAACACCAGAGACCAGAGACCCCAGACCCAACGGCGAGTGCCTAATAGAGTAATCGTCGAAAGTAACAGACACAGAGAGAGAGAGAGAGAGAGAGACCCCAACTCAACGTCAAAGTTCTTATCGCAGGTTTATCTCGGCGCTTGCTTTGTCCCCTTTTCGGAAGTTTTCTCACTTTTTTGCTGCGTGATTTATCTGCTTCTTCCGACGTTTTTATATCACAAGGTCTGCTCCTCCCCCACTTGCTACGTGTGTCCGGGCAGATTATGCAAACGATTTTCTTTTTTTTTTTTTTTTTTGCGCCACACTTGAAACGGATATTAAATTTTATTGCTCATGTTGCCATGACTTTGACTTGGCCTGCTGGGTTGAGCTGGTGCGGACCTGCTACTACGCCATTGTTGGGCTCATTGAGCACTCGAGTAGCTCGCCCGGTCAATTAGCCAGGACTAATCGGAATGCCAGAAGTGGCAGGAGGCGAAGCTTTTAATGAACTTTGATTTGGGTTTAGAGTGGCAGGTTTGATTTTGGTGTAGCGCATAAACGATTGCTTACTTTAGAGTAGGAAAACCCTATAAGACTGGGCTATCCATTCCAGCTAGGACTTCTAACCTCCAATGATTTTAAAATTCAATTCCATAATTATTTATCGTAAAGCTGCATCGGGCAGCTGCTTTTATTGCGGGTAGAATTCAATGGGATCAGATGACTGCATTGCCTTCTGCTGCGCATGTTTTGCATCAGGCGCTCTACTCTTGAAACTATCCACGCCCCTGCCTAACGCCTACTTCTTCCAAGGAGTCTCTGCAACCCCGTCTACGGCGTCTACGGCACGCGCTATTCACAATTGCACATGTTGTGGCCTTATCGGGTCGCATTTAATTGCTACATATGCGACACACACCAAGCTCACGCCTCCAAAAAAGGAAGGAGAGGAGCTAGCAGCGTGCAGCGTGTACTCTCCCTTCTTCTAGCACGTCTTCAGCCGCTGCTGATCCTTCCGGTGACTCACAATGCTGACTGCCGGCTGAGCATGTCGACAGGAAGCAATGTGCGGCAATTGAACAATTGCTGGCTGAGATTCGGGCAGAGATCGCAGCTGCCGCCTTGGCCGCGCCAGGCCGGGCTGGGGCTAGGGCTATCAGCAGAGTCCTTGAAGTGGGCAGGGATAATCAGACGCAAAGACTTGTTTGCTCTTCGCCTAATGCACAAGCTGATGAAGATGTTGTTGATGATCATCGTTCGCTTTGGCATTGTTTGCCAAACCGGTTGCCTGCTCCTTTTGGGGCGTTACACGCTTCTTGTGCGCTCTGACTGACATTTGATTTCGCCTCGCCCTCGCCCTCTCTCTCTCTCTCTCTCTATTTCTATCTCTCTCTCTCTGTCTTGCTCTCTGCTTTGATTTCGTTTTCGCTTTCGGCGCTGCCGGAAACGCTTTTTCTTTCCGCGAGCCAAGGTTCGTTTGGATTCCTGCTCGGGTTGTTGACACGCGATCCTCGCGGTTCATCTGGCGCGTGTGCCTGCTTCCGGTTAATTATATTCACGTAAATTGTCAAAAAAAAAAAAGCAGGAGAACTGAATAGAGAACTGAAATGTGCAAAAGGCGAGCACACACACAAAACAAGTCCTTGTGGCCTCCGTCTACACGTCTGCGTCTCCAGCTCCAGCTCCGCCAACTCCGACTCCGTTTCGGCTGTAATTGAAAGCGAAATTTCTGGCTTTCATTTGTTCGCTGCGATATTAAATTAAATGCATATGCTACGCTCAATTGCATTGTACTCGACCTGGTACTCCAACTCCTGCTCCTCCTCCACATCGCTCGTCTATCAGCCTGTGTCGGTGTCCGTGTGTGCCGCTTTGTACTCTGCCCTAGCTGTCAGTTGGCTTTGTGCTACGTTTTGTTGCTCCTCTTTGTTCGAACTAAGCAACTGCTCATTAATTGTCGTCGTTTCTCTGCGCTTTTCTTTTGTCATCCCTCGTGTGCTCCCCTCCTGCTTCATTACAGTTTTGGCTCGTGCCAGCTTTTTTTTTTCTTGTGTAAAACGAAAGCGCATTCACGGGATACGTGAGAATTATGTAAGTTCTTTGGGTTCAAGGTTCAAGGTGAAGCTCTAAGGACTTTCGCTTTATTAGTTGAGGGAGGTGAAAGTTGAATAGATTGTCTAAAAGAGGAAAGATTTTATCATTTTCATGTCAAATTACTATTTATTTGCTTAATAATCACAGGCTTTTTATACCCTTCCCCCCTAGAAAATGATCAAAGAAGAGTATACTAACTTTGTGAAATTTATGTATTTAAGAAGCATAAGAATGCGTAGCAGATGACACAAAGTAAATATATAAATATATTCTTGCTTACGATCAAGAACTAAAAGAGACGTAACATGTTTGTAACGGTTTTATGAAGTTGTGCGTAGGGTATCTTGCAGCCAAGCGCGCTCGACTGCAGCTTATGTTACTTGTTCATCTTAGCTTCTTTATTCAACATTAAAGCTAAAGTTTATTGAGTTGTTTGGGTTGGTTTTCAATATACTTAGGGATATATAATATTAAAGACTTTTGAATCATTTTGCAATCAAATTTCTTTTCATATTCTAAACCTTCTGTAACTACTTCCCCTACAATCCCGTTCTTACTCCAGTTCGAACCTACTTTCTCTTTCAGCAAATTAGCTGGCGTCTCTTTTCCCCGTCTCTCTCTCTCTTCTCTGACCCCTTCCCTGCTCTACAAATATTTAACTACCTTGTCGAACGAGTTACACTTTTTCTCACTCCCACATTGGGAACTCAAGAACTCACACCGGCTCTACCGGCAAAAACCAAACACTTTCCTCATGATTAGCATAAGGATATGAAACCTTTTGACAAGGAGGTGTTCGTGGAAAAATACGCGCTTCCTGTTACAAAGAGCAACAGCAACAGCAACAGCAACAACAACCATAACGAGGGCAACACTAACACTTCCGCGCCGCGTGACAAACGTCCTGCTCAAGGGTTGGGAGTGGGTTTTGTGTTATGTGAAACAACCTGCAAACAGGACAAGTCAAACGTTCCGAAAACGTTTCCGACATAGAAAAAAAAAAAACGCGTGTCGAGCGCCGGGAAAATTATTAACATAGCTCATAAATATGCCCCTTGGTGGTGCAACCCCAAGTGGACGAGCCGCAAGCAGACTGTGGTTAAGCGCATTATGCAACATTATGACATCTCGATGAACATCCAATAAAACTGAGACACGCGACCGGCAAACCAAAGTGAAACAGAGGCAAAAGCGAAGCCGCAGCCGAAGCCAAAGCCAAAGCGGCCAATACAATTATAATTGCAACAAATTGAACGACGCACCCGGCACGCGTCGCCTCTATTAGCTCATCTTCCGGTTGCCTCAGCCTCAGTGCGGGCGTAAGGGAGGCAGGGGTGGCAAGGAGGTGTGGCAACGCCTAGCCAATGTGGGCTAGCTTGCTGCAGGGTAGGCGGACGAACGAACAAAGTCTACTTTCCTGTCCGTTGCTTGTTTGTTTTGTCGATCCTTAAACTGTTGTTTTCCACTTGGTCGCTTCACTTGCGGGTTGGCCCGATACCCTGTAGCAGAACTGATTAGCAGGTTGTTTAGTTTCTTTTATTTTGTTGACATTTTTTTCTACATTAATCATAACTAAACTTGCTTACAGGGTATTCCATGCTTCACTCAAACTTTCTTTCTTTTATTATATTATATAAAGGTTTTTGTTACACTTTCAAAAGAAGCAAATAACTTTGATTTTTTCTACATTTATATAAAGTTGCTTACAGGGTATTCCATGCTTCACTCAAACTTTCTTTCTTTTATTATATTATATAAAGGTTTTTGTTACACTTTCAAAAGAAGCAAATAACTTTGATTTTTTCTACATTTATAACAAAAATTTTATAAAGTTGCTTACAGGGTATACAGAGTGTCATACTTCCTTCTTTTTTTTTGCTTTTTCCCATGCTTTGGTGTTTGCCTTATTTCCGCTATTGATGATTTATTGGCTTTTACTTATTTCCGGCCATGTCGCAGACACTTGAGCGCAAATAATGTCTAAGTAGTTATTATTAGCGGGTGTTGCCTGTGACACATTGTGATGGCTTTGTCAGAGATAGAGACTTGACTTGGCACTTGAACTAGTCTCAGAGTGGGGGCTACAGGAAATTATCATTTGCTACTTGCAAGAGATTTAGGAAGCTGGAAGAGATTTCTGCTGGCTTATAAAACTTTTTCGAAACGTTGAGTATACCAGTTGAAACATCAAGAAAACCGATGCTGAGATTATGGAAATTACTTCATTATCTATATGCATAATATGAATTCTTAGTGCTTTAAGAAATTGCAGCTACTTGTGGACTTTGCTTAACCAAGATCAGATAGTCCACTCAAATTTGAAAATACTTTGCATAATTACACGTAATTTTCGCTGTAAAAATCTAGATATATGCCATGTTTTATGTAGATCTAATGAAGCGTAATCCCAGCTGCTGCTGCTGGTCAACCACAAGCTGCAATTATGGCCTAATCTGAGCTGACCAATTGAATTTTGTGTTGCACAATGTGCAAGGATGCCGAAGGGGGGCAGCTGAAACATCTGAAAATCTGGAAATGAAAGAGAGAGAGAGAGAGGGAGACGCACAAAGGCTGAGTATTCCGCTCTTGTCTATTGTATATATCCCATCAAAATATAGATAAAACATGTCAAAATACTGTCAGTACATTTGCCCAGGCTGCTGCACTTGTGTGTGTTCCATAGACAGACAGAAAGATATTTTGTTCGGCTTTGAACCAGACCGACACTTGCCCTGCCTCTCCCTCCACCTCTCGCTTTGTGTGTGTGTGTGCTTTGCTACCTAAATGTGGGTGCAGCGGGATCAATACTCCGTCTACTCATCGTAGACCCGCTCTCTAGCCCATTGTGTTTGCTAGCCGGTTAATGATGGGATTGAATCTGCGGTATACAAAAGGATTACCCTGTAGTTTTGCCATGCTTAGTTGCTTAATTGAGCCAAAATGCATGCAGAGCATATAAAATATTTGCCTTAAATATTTTGGTTAAATTATGAAAGGGTACGAACAACGTGCGCACTTGCCTTGCTGCGGGCCAGAAATGTGTGAATATGCCGGGGCTAAGAGAAGAGAGAAAGCGTATTATTCGGTCTGTGAAATCTATGGGAAAAATCTTCATTAGCGGAAGGAAGAAGGGTTTTCAAAGTCTGCGATGGTTTGAGAGGTTTTAAAAAACAAGTTACGAAAGCAACACTCGAGCACGCCCAACAGTAAGATACCCTGCACACAATTTTGAAAAGCCGTTGCAAACATGTTGTCACACTTTTAATTCTTGACCTCTAGAAGATATATGGTTTATGGGGACTGCCTTCTTATGCTTGTTACATGCATTTGCACAAAGTTAGTATACACATTTTTGAACATCTTCATTGAGCGAAGGGTATAACAATCTAAATCATATACCTTGTTCCTTTAATACTCCAAATAATCTGTTAGTATTAATTACTCCAGCAATCTGAGTTGCTTCCTACTTAAGCTCATCTAAGCCGCATAATTCCACTTAATATCTACACCACCAGTTCCTTCCTTCCTTGTTTCCCCCCTTATCTCACACTCAATTTCACTAATAAATACGTTTTCCGTACGCGTCAAAAACGTTGTCAAAACGTTTAATTTGTTCGTCGCATCGGGCTAAGCCACAATTTCCGGTAACACCCACAGAAAAGTGGTGCGAAGAACGCCCCCTTGTGGTCGCAGAGCGACAATTCCGGGCATCAAATCAAGAGTTCCTGTCAAAATCGAAATATGACAGCAGGCAGGGGCAGGGGCAGGGGCCAGGGCAGAAGCAAATGCCTGCAAAGGCATGGAAAGCCAATTAGGAGGAAATAAATCACGCGTCATGTGTGCGAATTCTTCTTGGCAGCAACGCCCCCGCAATTGCACCCCCCGCTGCCTTAGCCGCGCTCTCTCTCTCTCTCTGGCATAGACACAAGCACTTCAAAGTGTGCCACAGACAAAGCCAAGGCACCAAGGCACAGCCAGTTGCAGATCCAGATGCAGAGCCACCCCCAGGGCTCAGCTGAAGAAGCTAAACAAGTGCCAAAAGCTGATTTCACTGTAATTACAATTCACACTCGCAGCATATTCGACTCAGCAAAAGGGGGGAGCAGCGGGGGAAATGTGTTCTTTTTGTTTGGCAGCACTTAAGCGACGCCCACCTCAGCCACAGCGACAGCCTCCGCCTCCGCCTTCGCTGAGCCACCCGACAACCACCAGGAAACTTTTTGTGTGCGCCGAGGCTGGTGATGAGCAGAGGAAAACCCGCAAACAGACACACCTACTTCGCTACCAAAAACTCTTTCAACACATCATGGGTTTCTCTCGGATTGGGATTGGGATTGGAATTGGGTGGTTGGGCGCGTGTCAGGCCTACCCACCAAGTAAACAATGCTAGCATGTAGGATGGGGCAGCAATAGAAATGTCACAAACAAACCGATTAAACAAGTACTTTCAATACAAACACGGCGATCACCCACTGCAAAAAGTTGAGCTAAGAAATAACCAGAGGGTTGACAAGTTTGGTAGCAACCCTTTTTATGCGTTCGACATCTATATATTCCACTTTCAATCATAGGTTTTCTGCTCACGCGCTCGCTGGAGAATATGTTAATGCGCCTTAAGCCTATTAGCTTCGTTTAAAAAATTTACGTTAAGTTCATGTTTTTTTTTTTTTACCCACTGTAAACTGCGTGTGAATTTGTTTGTCCTTTGCGGGTTTTGGTTTGGTAGCTTAATGTGCTGCCAATTGTCCAATTATCATTTTGCCGCCCCCTGCTCCTTCCAAGTGTCACATGCAGCCTTCTCTGCTGATGCGATTAATCGGTCAACTGAGCGGGCAAAAACTTTGCGAAGGTGTTGACAGTTCCAGTTTTTTGAGTTGGGACACAGGTTATGGGATTATAAATGAATAAATTATTTCCAATTGCCAAGGTGTTTATTATTTGCAAACCTTTCTCACGATACCTTCAATGGAACTTTGAAAATAAGGATTGTTGTACAAATTATCTTTAAGTTATAGTAAGGAATTCTTATCATAAAGAGCACCAAGTGATAAACAAGGTGCTGTATGAAAGTTTCATAACATTATATCATACAAATCTTATATCTCAAAGCTGTTTGACATCCTTTAAGATTTGAAAGTAAGAAATTGAGGAACTTGGTAACAATTTCTTGAAATATAATATCTATAAAATATATAATCTATATATTATATTCTGAAAATATCATATAAAATATTTTCATAATTTTAATATTTGTTAAAAGAACTAAAAACAAGATAGAAACACTACCTTCCACATGAAGGTCTCATGAAGGTCCTCATAAAGATAATTGACAAAGATAAACCTAAAATATTTTGTGTAATTAGTTATACAGACTCCAAGGATGTCCTTAATAAGATCTTCATAATTTATATGCATAAAACTGGAAAAAATACTTTGTCCAACTTTTCACAAATATGCAGAACCTTGTTGAGCCGTACACGCAAGAGCTCACTGAAAGGTGTCAAAATTTCATTAATGAGGAAGTACTTTGCCTTAAAAATATCATGCAAAATATTTCTATAATTGTAATATTTGTTAAAAGAACTAAAAACAAGAGAGAAAGGCTACCTTCCACATGAAGGTCTCATGAAGGTCCTCATAAAGATGATTGATAAAGATAAACCTAAAATATTTTGAGTAATTAGTTAGACATAGTCCAAGAATGTCCTTAATATGATCTCCATAGTTTATATGTATAAAACTAGAAAACATACTTTGTCAAACTTTTCACAAATACCATATGTAGAACCTTGTTGAGCCGTACACGCAAGAGCTCACTGAAAGGTGTCAAAACTTCATTAATGAGGAAGTACTTTGCCTTAAAAATATCATGCAAAATATTTTCATAATTTTAATAACTAACTAAAAACTTAACTAAAAACAAGAGAGAAAGGCTACCTTCCACATGAAGGTCTCATGAAGGTCCTCATAAAGATGATTGATTAAGATAAACCTAAAATATTTTGAGTAATTAGTTAGACATAGTCCAAGAATGTCCTTAATATGATCTCCATAGTTTATATGTATAAAACTAGAAAACATACTTTGTCAAACTTTTCACAAATACCATATGTAGAACCTTGTTGAGCCGTACACGCAAGAGCTCACTGAAAGGTGTCAAAATTTCATTAATGAGGAAGTACTTTGCCTTAAAAATATCATGCAAAATATTTTCATAATTTTAATATTTGTTAAAAGAACTAAAAACAAGATAGAAACACTACCTTCCACATGAAGGTCTCATGAAGGTCCTCATAAAGATAATTGACAAAGATAAACCTAAAATATTTTGTGTAATTAGTTATACAGACTCCAAGGATGTCCTTAATAAGATCTTCATAATTTATATGCATAAAACTGGAAAAAATACTTTGTCAAACTTTTCACAAATACCATATGTAGAACCTTGTTGAGCCGTACACGCAAGAGCTCACTGAAAGGTGTCAAATCTTCATTAATGAGGAAGTACTTTGCCTTAAAAATATCATGCAAAATATTTTCATAATTTTAATAACTAACTAAAAACTTAACTAAAAACAAGAGAGAAAGGCTACCTTCCACATGAAGGTCTCATGAAGGTCCTCATAAAGATGATTGATTCAGAGGATGTCCTTAATAAGATCTCCATAATTTATATGCATAAAACTGGAAAAAATAGTTTGTCAAACTTTTCACAAATATGTAGAACCTTGTTGAGCCGTACACGCAAGAGCTCACTGAAAGGTGTCAAAATTTCATTAATGAGGAAGTACTTTGCCTTAAAAATATCATGCAAAATATTTCTATAATTGTAATATTTGTTAAAAGAACTAAAAACAAGAGAGAAAGGCTACCTTCCACATGAAGGTCTCATGAAGGTCCTCATAAAGATGATTGATTCAGATAAACCTAAAATATTTTGTGTAATTAGTTAGACATAGTCCAAGGATGTCCTTAATAAGATCTCCATAATTTATATGCATAAAACTGGAAAAAATAGTTTGTCAAACTTTTCACAAAAATGTGTAGAACCTTGTTGAGCCGTACACGCAAGAGCTCACTGAAAGGTGTCAAATCTTCATTAATGTGGAAGTACTTTGCCTTAAAAACTATTTTCATAATTTTAATATTTGTTAAAAGAACTAAAAACAAGAGAGAAAGGCTACCTTCCACATGAAGGTCTCATGAAGGTCCTCATAAAGATGATTGATTCAGAGGATGTCCTTAATAAGATCTCCATAATTTATATGCATAAAACTGGAAAAAATAGTTTGTCAAACTTTTCACAAAAATGTGTAGAACCTTGTTGAGCCGTACACGCAAGAGCTCACTGAAAGGTGTCAAATCTTCATTAAGAGATTTGCAACAACTTGCCCAACTTAGGCTGATCTGTTAGTGCAACGTGCCCAACGATTGCCCTACTAAACCACTAAAACAATTCGCATTTCACACATCCGCCGGTAGAATTAACCTTAAAATTGAAGATTTACACCTCATAATATAGTAAGGAGACATATCAGCTTATGCAAGCATGTGCAAACGATGCCTACGATATCTGCGTCGACCGCATTTCCCATGAAAAACCTCTTGGAAATGTGTAAAATCAAAGCAAAACGTAACAATGAAAGTTCCGCAAGGGACGTGCTCATCCAGTTACTTGCATAATCTGTGGTAAGCCTCGGCGATTACATGGCCATTGTACAAGCGTGTATCCATGAGATACAGTTACGAATACAGATCACAGAGCGAGACGGAGTAGCATAGCGACTACTGACCCAACAATGCGCTGGACACACTGCAGACTGACCACAAAGGCGTTTCATACTCGAGGGAAAATCAACAGCTGCCGCCGGACAAGGATGAAGTGGCGTGGGTGTCTGTCCCACTGTAGTGTGCGTGTGTGTGTGTGTGCATGTGTACATATCCGATTTGCAAATGAAACAATTGCGGTGTTTGACCAATTTCACAATTGATGTAATCCTGCAAATCGCTATATTAGCGACCAGGACGACGAACGGGAAGAGATGCAGGCGGGCGGGCATTGTGAAATTGAAATGTTTTGAGTTCATTCAAGAGTAAACACAGCACATACACAGCACATACACATCATTTGCCCATGACGATGACGACGACGACGACGACGTCGTACCCGACCGAAGGTTTATAATAATATTTTGCTAACCTTCTTTTCGCTTGTAAAAGTTCAAAAAGATTTCGCCCGCTCTCGCTTTGTAGGCATTTACCGATTACCGACACAGATTAAGGGATGTTCGCCCCGTCTTCGTCTCCCGCTCTCCCGCTCTCCCTCTCGCACTCACTCTAGACAATCGGCTTTTGCGCATGCGCGGCAGGTTTGTTTCCTTTGGGTCGATCGGGTCCGATTCATAGGAGCGCAATTAGACGAGTTTACGCTTTTGTTTCCATTCGCCGCGCAGACGAATTTTCGGCCAGTGATCTCTGATCCGCTCTATCCTTAAATCTGTGCACTCGACCATACATCTAGGTACTTCCTACTACTCTCACTCTCTCTCTCTCTCTCTCTCTCTCTCCTTTTCGCCCATTGTGTCGCGCGTATTTGGCGCGTTTAAATAGATTAACCGCCTTGCAAATTGCTCGCATCTTATCTCAGATGAGTCCAGCTACCTACGAATTGAGTCAGGCTTGCGTGCCTTGGCTACTTCTGCTTCTGTTGCTACTCCTCCTGCTTCTGCTACTGCTACCAATCCGCCTGTCTTGCTATCTGCCTGGGAAAACAATTAGCCTGTGGCCGCCTTTGTTTGCTGTCTTAATCCTGAGTAAATTAGTTCATTAAGAGGTTAATTCCTCATAACACCCACAAATTAGTCCCGCTTTGAATCGTCCGATGTGTTTTCTCCCTTTTCTAATGAGTTTCCCAGGTGGAAATGGAATATGTTAGTAAGTTGGAGGAGAAGGAGTATATAACAAGTTTATTTGCTTACTCAGTGATTGCTAGCTGTACCATTTGTAGAACAAGACCAGATCCATAACTAATTTTAGAGCTAAAATTCTCATTTTGTTGCCAAAAGGTTTCTCCATATACGTGTATATAGATGTGTGTGATAAAAAAAAAATGTTTGTATATTTTTCAGAAAATTTTGTATAAATGATTTTTATGTCAATTTTGAATAGCCTAATTGATTAAAAGCAAAAAATGAGATTTTAAATTTTTGTCAAAATTTTGAAATTTTTGCAAGGGAAAAAGTGATGAAAATTTTGAAAATTTTAAATACTTCCAATTTTGATGCCAAATTAAAATTGCATCGAAATTATGAATAAAATGTGTTTCCAAAGCAAAATCGGTTGATTTTTGAGCAAGTTGTGGGGATTGGAAGTCGAGGTAGGGTGTTCGGATCTTGTTAAGAGAAACATGGCTAAATTTGAAATATTTTGGCTCAGAGATCTTACAGCATCTCAAAGATAATCCTAAGGAAAATTATTATAGTATTATTTGGAAAGTGTTATAAAGATTGCAAGTCGAGATATGTTTGGACTTGAATCAACTTCCTTTTAAACTGTACCAACTTTGCGGTACTTTGACTATAATATACCCTGTAGTTATTCAACAAGCAGGCAGCAAATGAGCTACATCTGTCTGTCGAGTGCTACTCTACAAATACCTTATGTACATACATATGTGCACTATATAACAAGCTCTATTTAACCTCAATCTCCACAACTATTTATCTTTTGTAGTTAGAGCTGAAATTGTACTTATCTCTCTCTCTCTCTATCTCTGGCACTGCAAAATGCCCGCATAATGCAGAAATGTGCAATCTGCATTTAGTTAACTAAATAGAGACAACCTTCCCGACCCAACAACAACAACAACAACAACAACAAGAGCACAAGTAGGGGGAGAAGAGCAACAACAAAGAGAGCACTAGAAATGACGAGTCCAAAAGCAACAACAAACAAACTGGACATTCACAAAAGCTCTGAACCAACAAAATGACAACTGGCTAAAACTGGCGCTGCTCGTGCTGGCATTGCGACTCCTCCAGGACCTTCTCTGAGTGCGTCGTCCTGGGCGTGCACCTCGGCCTCGGCTCGACTCAGCACTCGACTCGCTGTAATGGCCTGGCCACGGTCACAAAGGCCGTGCAAACATGGCAAACACACACACACACACACACACAGAGACAGACAGACCGAGTATATACACACTCTCATATATACATAGAGAGATAGAGAGAGAGAGAGAGAGAGAGAGAGCGAGCGAAATGGGCGAACGGCGAAGCTAACTCGACATAGACTGCAGCATATTGAAGAGGAGCAGAAAGGTTGTGGTAAGGGCAGGGAAACAAGGAGCAGACTAGATAGAATGGCATGAAGCATGAGCTGCGGCTGCGGCAGGAGCGGGGGGGAAAAAGCACTCGGCAAATTGCAAACACAAATGCAAAACTTGCAAATTTGCTGCAAAATGTGCAAAAATAAAATGTGAAAAAGGCAAATGTGATAGCAGAGAGATAGCAAGCTGTGGGAAGTAGGGAAAGAGAGGGACAGAAGGAGAAAGGAAGATAGAAAGAAAAAACAGAGGAAATATAAAAACATTTTGGTATTCAAGGAAGAATTTCTCATAACTCTGCAGAGTGGAATTGGTAAAACTCTATAACAACATTTTTAGAGACAATTTTGCTATTCTGCATTTTGGTAAAAAAAAATATCTAAAAATTCCATAGAATGTATGCAACAAATTTTTAACACTCTATTGAACAAGTATTTAAAAAAGTTAAAAAAATTATAAAGAAAATGTCTGTTTAGAAATAAAAAGGAGAATTTTGGTGTACTACATTTTGGAGTAAGAATTTAAGAATCATACAAAGTGAAAATGTTCAAAGAAACTTTATAAAGATTTAAAAGACATTTCATATATTCGAAAAATATCTATTAATTCTAGAGAGTAAAAATGTTGAAGAAAAATTCTATATAGAAATTTCAGTTTGAAGTTTTTCCTTCTATTTTATCATAGATTATTATAACATTGCAGATGGTATATTAATTTTGGACAGAAGTTTGCATCGTACCTAAGGAGACATCTCCGACCCTATAAAGTATATGTATTCTTAATCAGTTATCAATCATCAACTAGCCATGTCTGTCTATCCGTCTGTCCGTCCGTCTGTCCGTTTGTCCGTCTATCCGTTTGTCCGTCTGTCCGTCCGCCTGTCTGTCCGTCTGTTGCAACGCAAACTAGTCCCTTAGTTTTAGAGCTATCTTGATGAAACTTGGTATACATGTTTCTTATTGCTGCACGCTGTATATAAGTCGGAACGAGCCGGATCGAACCGATATATCGTATAGCTGCCATAGAACCTTTCGGTCGAATTTTGTTATTTTTTAAGATATTGCTATGAAACTTTTCTGATATATGTCTAAGTATGCCCTTTAAAGGCTGTCAATGTATGAATGAAATTGGACAGATATATTCTATAGCTACCATAGAACCTATCGGCCGATTTGAGTAACTGCAATGGTATAAAGCCTTCGGCGTGTCGAACATAGCCTTTCTTTCTTGGTTTTTAGTATCAACTGATGAAATAAATATTTTATTAAACAAAACTTGACTCATTGTATAAGCCATAAACAAAAACAAAACTTTTAGGAATCAAAGACCCTATAACCCCTTTGTTTTTCAATAGAATCAATAGACTTTTCAATTACCTTTGAGCTATGCCTTTTCGTTATACCTTTCCACCTTTATCGCGCTCTCAAGAGTTTCCAGCAATCGCTGTGCTTGCATACAGTCAACAGATATAGTAGAGTTTAGGCAGCAGTACGATTATCCATTATCCATTATCATGATGTATAACGTGCTAAGCAGCGTCGTTTACTTCTGCATTGAAGCAACCAAACAGTCTGCTCATTGACTAGACCAGTCACGCAGTCAGGCTGGATCTATCACCCTCCCTCTCTGCCTCCCTGAGCAGTTGTGCTTTTGGGTATGGCAACTGCTCAACTGCTCAACTGCAGCAAGGCTACGCTGTTATCCTCGCTGCCTTTTGACGGAGATGTCGAGGCAAACTCCAAGAGCAAACAGTAGAATTCAAGGAAGCCGCGTTGCGTTGTGCGATATCATCAAAATGAATATAAGATTATATTTGCCAAGACGCAGCCAAGGATGGGGGGAGCGGGTAAGGTGAAGACGCCATTGCGATTGTCCCCAAGAGGTGAGAGAGAGAAAGAGAGAGGGAAGGTTGAGCAAACAAAGCAAGGAATAAAACGAAAAGCCAAACGACAATGGAAGTGCATAACAAAGCAGTCTCCCAGAAGCAGAAGGAGAAGGAGCAGGGGAGTATGAGGCCATTGGACAAGTGAAAGAGTCAACGTCAACTCTTTCGAGTGGGCCACCAGCAGACCCGGACCCAGAGCCGACGCGACGCGATGCGATGCGACCAGAGGCGCTGCCATTTCGGTGCCCGGCTGCGCATCTTGCCGTGTGCGTGGAGCAGCCTCAGGCGGGCGGCAAAGTAACTGCCAGGGAAGTGAAGAGGGGCAGTAGGAGGGGATTGCCGGGCAGCTCGCATTCAAGTGTGAACGGAATACGGCCAAGTTTTTTTTTATTTTTTTTTTGGTTGCCACTTTGCAAGTTGGCGTGGGAGACCGAAAACGCAGACGTTACCTAAGGCAACAGCAGGAGGTGGAAGATAGGAGCCGGCAGAGAGGAGCCTCTGTCACTGTTCTGGCCTAGCTGGCAGCTAGCTATCTCGTTCTCACTGCCGTTGCGCCTTGCATGAATATTTTAGGGGCGGGCTCAGCGCTGACTTGCTCTCTCTTTCACTCACTGACTCCCTTCCTCTGCCTCTCGAGCATAATATTCCAATTCGACATTTTGTGTGAAATTCATAATGCGGTTGACGTCGCTGTCAGCGTCGCCGTCGACGTCGGCAGCAGCAACTGTAACGCCAGCGCTGCCTGTCGCATCCAATCTGAACTTCATCATCATCATCCGTCGTCCTGTTGCCGTAGTCCTTTTGCCTGCTTTGCTCGTGCCGTCTCTTTCGCAATTGCGCGCATACGAACGACAGTGCGGGGCACAAGTATATGTACACACACACACACAAACACATACATACATACGTTATATAGGGGTTGTTTTCCGCACCCCTCTCTCTCTCTCTTGCAGGCGGCAGTTGACGTTGCGTTTGCTCAGTTCACAGGCCCAGTCAGCGGCACACACACACACACACGCACACAGCTGCACGCTCGTCCTGCTCGACGTGGTCCTTTCCATAATTCTTAAGGCCAAAGCGACGTCGTGTTTGCCTTCATTCCGCTTCGGTCGCTGAGCCAGTGCTGAACGTTGCCAGCGCGCGTCGTGTTCAAGTGAAAAATCCAAAGGAAAAAACATTTTTTTTTTTTTGGCAAACTCAAACAAGTTGAACAAGTGAATCGAGCAGCGTATGCAAATAGCTAAAAATACTAACAAAATAAATACTGAAAAAATACAATAGTGAAACAGAAAAACTTGACTAAACTTCACAGTAAAAACTTGCAGTGCATCATTTGTTTTTTTCGTGTTTCGTGTTGGAAAACCAAAGTGCCGACAAATTGGATACATTTAGGCAGCGCCTAAATATGGTTTACTTTGTACGTATCTATCAGATTTGATCTATATAATTATGATATTTAAAGTAAAGTGTTGGCATGTGCATTGGTATAGCTTGGAAAATTTGCCGACGGCTTTGGTTGAGTTTTTGAAGTACAAAATTACTCGAAACTTGCGTAATGAGTCTGTATGAACAGCTTAAACTTGCTTAATTCAAACTTAGGCGGGCTTTTTTTGGCTTACACTTAAAGTGAATAGTTTTTGGAAAAATATTAGGCATGTGCAATGTTTCTTAAAGATTTTCCACAATTTAAATATGCTCTCGCAGCCAAATTTGAAAAAGTACAATCATTCTAAACATGAAAGTTCATTGTACGCTGAAATTCTCAACATTAACTCAAAGTTTTAAATATTTTGTGTTGATTGCCATTCGTATTTTCAATTATTTTTTCAATATTGTACGCATTATACTAGTTTTTAACCAATTAATAGTATAATCAGTACGATATCTTGGCATAAAAGAAAGATTCTAATTATTTCAATAACTCAAGCAAGTTTGATCTACAAATTCTGAATTTATCTGCGATATCTAATAAATTTTTATATTTATTGAAAATTGTCAAAAATGGCAGACCCCACAAAGTGTACATATTCTTGCTCAGAATCACTAGCCAAGTCGATTGAGCCATGTCCGTCTGTCTGTCCGTCTGGCGTTTGAACGTCTAGATCTCAGCTATTATTAAAGCTAGAGACACCAAATTTGGTATGAAGGTGTATAAACATCACAAGCTCCTGAAGTTCATTTCAAATTTGAGGTGCCACGCCCACCGCCTCTAAAAATTAATAAATAAATTTTTGAGTTAGCTTTGTGACGAAAGTATTAAAGCTTCAACGTTTTGCTTTAGCACACACATAGATATATACTATATGCATATATATTTCAGCCGTAGCGTGTATAAAGCTGATTGCTATGGCGTCTTCATATGTATTCAAAGATAGATCTAATAATAGTGCAGTGGAAATAAAAGTATGATAATTTCTTTCGAAACTAGGCGAAGAGTATCTTGCTTCCCTTACTTGTTCGTTTTAATATCTTAATTAACATTATATATATATATATACATATATATGAAACCTTCCCTTACAACTTATATGCTTATAACCTACATAAGCTTGGCCACTTTTCTGCTGGTTTTCCAATTAAGTCTCAATCCAACTCAGACTCAGACGCAACTTTGCCGAGTGCCTTTTCCGACCCACAAGTGGCCAAACTGAGAAACTTTTTAGCAGCTCCCTCCATTCCAGCTAGTTGTCCATTATATAGTGTGATAAGTTCAAGTGCCTGAAGGGACTCAATTGAACTGACCCTGGAGCTGTTAACGCCCCCATTTGCGCTGCCCTGGCAGAAACTATTCCCAGCTCCCAACTGAGCTACTTACTGAGGCGTCAAATCGAGTTAATTAAAAAGCCCTTCAAGGCTGGCCGGGATCGGAGTCAGCTCCGTAGCCGGAGCCGCAAAACGGATGTCGCGCATTAGGAACACTTGAGGAAGCACGCATGGCGACGGCGACGACGACGACGACGTAGACTCCACACTTGCAGCCAAGTGTAAACAATTTAATGAGGTGCAAATAAAGAGAGAGGGAGAGAGAGGGAGAGATGATCGGGGGGCAGACCCGCGCCAAAAATCATGCATATGCGTGCCGGGATATTATATTATATTATGTATTATGATTGATACGGCAAATATGCTGCGGCAAAAAAAAAGAGTTTGCCGTATTGTTCCGGCTCAGTCGAGTGTGCGTGCGTGTGTGCGTGTGTGTGCGGGGCATGCACGGGTTAAGCATATCGATAAATTCGTTTTTTTTTCAATTTTATGCATAATTTTTTGTGGTTTTGTTTTAATTGCAACCCGCTGACTGGGCAGCAGCAATAGAAGGACTCCGAAAGGATTTGGCACGCCCTGAGCGTTTGTTTTCGTGTGTGCTGCGGCGCATTAGAGACACTTGACTGGGCACAGGGCGGAATGGGATGGGAGGCGTGCACAATGGGGCGTATGCTCGATATTAATTGATAACCCGTTGCTTATTTGCATACACAGATTGACTAACCCCCCCCTCCGTTTCTCTTTGTCTTTCCTTACAGAGTCCGCGTGGCATGCAACCGTGTAGTCCATCGGGTGTTATTGCAATGATGCCGCCATCGAAGAGTCCCATCATGGAAACCGCCGCCAGCAACGACAACGAGCAGATGATGAACCATGCCACGACTGCCGCCGCTGCGGCTGCTGCTGCCGCGGCAGATGCCAAGCGTGCGTGTCCATTGAAGTTCTCCATAGCTAAGATTATGGAACCGGACAACAAGCAGACGACAGCGCAGCCTGTAAGAGCTGCAATGGAGGAGCAATTGCCGGAGTCGGATGAGCTGCTGCACAGTCATGAGAGCTATGCAGATTCCGAACGCTCCTGCAGTCCCATTGAGGTCACAGCCGACGATGATGATGATGAGTTGCCTGCCATGAACTATGATTCGGCCTTCAAGAAGTATGTGCCCGCCTCGGCGGCTGCGGCTACAGCCAGCGCTGCCGTCTCTGCCTCAGCCACAGCCTCCGCATCCGCTTCGGCTGTGCAGCAATTTGTGAGCACGCGTCATCAGGAGCTGCTCTCGCAGTATCCGCTGCTCTACTATGCACCCAATCAACTTATGTGCGCCGCTGCTGCAGCGCAGTACGCAGCGCTGACAGCGCAGCAGCAGACGCTGGCCAGTGCGGCGCATCTGAGCAGCTTTACGGCCTCACTGAATGCCACATTGCATCATACACAATCGCTGCGACGCAATTTGGGGCATCCTTTGGCCGCCGCCGCTGCCGCTGCAGCTGTGGCACAATCTCAGCAGCAGCAGCAGCAGCCGCCGATACCTGCGCTGCAGCAGAGCCTGGAGAAGTCACCCATAGGACGCACGCCACATGCTGCTGCTGCTGCGGCTGCTGCTGCTGGAGCACAACATGTGAATCTGAAGCGTAAACGTTCACCACAAGCGGAGCTAACAACGCCGCCATTGCCGCAAATTGTGGCGCCACAAGGCTCACGTTCGCGTTCCCCTTCGCCGCATGGCTCGCTGGAAGACAGCAGCCCTGGCTCGGCGAATGGCGGCAAACCGAAGACCTTCTCGTGCCTCGAATGCGGCAAAGTCTTCAATGCGCACTACAATCTCACGCGGCACATGCCGGTGCACACCGGCGCACGCCCATTCGTCTGCAAGGTATGTGGCAAGGGCTTTCGGCAGGCCTCCACGCTCTGCCGCCACAAGATCATACACACCTCGGAGAAGCCACACAAGTGTCAGACCTGTGGCAAGGCCTTCAATCGCAGCTCCACCCTTAACACGCATGCACGCATACATGCCGGCTACAAACCATTCGTTTGCGAATATTGCGGCAAGGGATTCCATCAGAAGGGCAACTACAAGAATCACAAGCTGACGCACAGCGGCGAGAAGGCCTACAAGTGCAACATCTGCAACAAGGCCTTCCATCAGATCTACAATCTCACCTTCCACATGCACACGCACAACGACAAGAAGCCCTACACGTGTCGCGTCTGCGCCAAGGGATTCTGTCGCAACTTCGATCTGAAGAAGCATATGCGCAAGTTGCACGAGCTGGGGGGCAGCGAAATTGACGACTTGGATATGCCGCCAGCCTATGAGCGTCGACGTGAGTATACGCGACGTGAGCCCACCTTGTCGAGCTACAGTCAGGCCAGTCAGTTGACACCGGACTCTTCGTCGGGCAGCCTGTCGCCGCCCATTAATGTGACCACGCCTCCGCTGTCCAGCGGTGAGGCTAGCAATCCGGCCTGGTCGCGTGGCGCTTATCCGGAGGCGGCTACAGCGACGGCAGCTGCGGTTGCTGCCGCTGCTGCTGTCGGTGGCGCTGCGCCTGCTGGACACTTTCATCATCATCTGTCAGCACCGCCGGCGGGTTTGCATGCTGATTATCCTGGTGGCTCACACTTTCTGCTGCATCCCAGTCAACAGCAGCACCAGCCGCATTCGCATCCCCATCAGCAGCCACACCCACATCATCATCCTCATGCACAGCAGCCACGTCTATCGGCTGCGGCGCTGGAGAATGTGCCCTTCATAGCCAAGGTCTTCTGACAGCGATACTATGCGGACAATCTGGTCAGCAGCTCCAGCCCGGTCTCCACATTGACCTCGCCTCCGAGCTCCACCCTGACCTCAGCTCAGCCAGGGGCCAAGTCAAGCGATTTGCTCATTGACTGACTGCAGCTGGTCACGGCGGTGGCGGGCAGTACAGCACAGTCACAGTCACAGTCAGAGCCTACAAAGGAGCAGGAACAGCAAGAGGAACAGGAACAGCAAGAGGAACAGGAGCAGCAGGAGCAGCAGGAGGAGCAGGAGGTGGAACGCACTTCCGTCACGCCGGAACTTGCCGGCTGCACCGCGCTTGGCAGTGCGGTGCGTGCTCTCAACGGACTCTTCTAGAGACAAGCAACCCCACCAAATGGTTTCAACATAACCTGTGCAATATTCTACTATATACATACATACTACATGGATCTATAGATCGATCGATCGATCGATCGGATGAGATCAGCAAACCCAACCCAAAATGAATTTTTTTTGCACGCTCTGTTTTTTTTTTTTTTTTCTGTAGATGTTTAAGCACTCTCTAACACACACACACACACACTCACACATATATATAACCCTCATATATATATATATATATAGTTAGTTGTAACTGTACAATTCAGCTAGTTAGTACCTAATTGATTTGAAGATTTATTCTAATGATAAATGTGTTTAGTTTTCGCTGTCTAGAAAATTGAAACTGCATTGCGAATTGTGAAATGTTTCAAAATACATATACAATATATATTTAATGGATTTACCAACGATATATAGAACAACGCTGCATAGTTGCCTATATATGTATATCTACAGCTATATAGATCGTATATATGACAACTTTATGTGTGCGTAATGTAAAGCATTTTGAAGCAAAAACTCATTGGAAATTGTTTAGCACTTAAGTGATATTATTGATAATGTTTAAGCAATAAATCAATTCTTCGATATATATATATGGAATATTTGTACTTAATTTTGGCAAATTGGGGATTAATATTGGTGGAATTTGCAAAAAGTATGCGTGGAAAATGCAAAGAAATCAAAAAAAGCCAAGTCAACAAGGCAATACATAGGAAATCAGTAAACTTAGCCGACTTAGCTTAGGAATATATAACCTGTATGCAACAAAGAATGCATACTTAAGGTAACTACGCATTACGGTGCATTGCAAACAAAATCGGCAAAGTCCGCCGACTTAGATTATGAATATATAAGCTATATCCGAACAAGCCATATATCTTTAAAGCAAGCCGACACTCTTTAACAACCGCAGCTGCTCTGCTCCCAATTCGCCAGACTTGCCTTTCCGCGCTTATGCAAATGGCTGAACTGGAGCAGTCTACACCCATGTCTCCACACACACACACATGTCTCCACTTGGCAACTTCTCCAATTTAGACATGCAAATGGAATGCGTCGCAACAATTATTGCCGCATTTGCCTAAGAGGCGCTTTAATGGGCCCTAAACTGTCAGCCCAAACCAGCGCAGCCAGACTGAGGCAGACAGGAGAGTGAGGGAGATAGACAGAAGAAAGGTGTGCGCTGCGACCCACCTTAATTAGTGGCGAGTCGCAGCTCGACCACTCAGCAAGGTACTCCATCTATGAAGCACACGCTGAGCTGCTCCGCCCAGCCACGCCCATTTGCATATTGCTTTGATCTGTGCGGTAGAAAATGTCACGAAGATGGCGATGTCTGAAACTGCGACGAAGACGAAAAGAAACAGAGACAGAGACAGAGACAAAGACTCAGACACGAAGAAGGAGCAATGGGGCAGGAACTGCTCTGCCAGCGGACATACCTTATAGCATAAAGGTTGCATGGTTAGAAAAGTGATCTGCCTAGATATAGAAAATATCTTTGATAGGCTAGCTAGATGAAATATGCAGCTGAGTTTGGGAATTCCAAGGTAAGGTTTAATATAATTTGATATAATCAGGTAAGTTTAACTTCCAAATATCAAAAAATTGTTAACATTGTAAGGAGTAAAAGGTTTTTCAATAATTTAGGTAACATTCCAGAAAATTTACCCAAAATCGACCGATATATAAATACTATAATCAAGAACTTTCTCAGCTAATTTCATGATGATTTATAGCTGTTTCATTACTTTAATCAAGAATGAAATAAGCTAAGGTGATGAAATTTATATATCATAACCAGTAGATAATATGAATCATTAAGGTATATATCTTGTGCAAATGTGATACATTTATAAGAAAATTTCCTTAAATATTTGCATAATCCTTGCATATTTCTCTGCGCAGGCATAGCCCATTTCAGCTGCAAATTACAGGGTATACCTGTGGAAGTAGGCGCATGTGTTGCCACTTCAGTTGACATATCACTCGACAATCGCTGTTGCTGTCCGCCCTCTCACACCCCCACCCGCTCGCTCTCTCTCTCTCCCTCCCTCGCACTGTTGCTGTCTCTTTAGAGCCACGCGTGCACTGCAGTTGGATGAAAGATATGAATAATTCAAGCGAAATCAAATCAAATGGGAACGAAAAGCGAAATCAAAAAGCATCGAAAAGCTTTATGCAAATGCAAATACGATGAATTTGAATGTGAATGCGAGCATGTGAGTGTGAGTGTGCGAATGTGAATGTGAATGTGAATGTGCTCTCACTGCGTGCGGTGCACTTGCAGCATATGCCTAAGCAGACCGCCCACTGGCTGACGATGCGCCCAGCCTCAGATCTTCAGCTCCTGCTACACACTTGGCTGACTAGTTGACAGTTTGTTTTTTTTTTTTAAGAGAGCCACCCCCTCTCAATCAACCCCCTTTCCCATCTCCCATCTCCATGCGCTTGCCCAACCCCCACGCTTACTTAGATACTCATTGAGTTGACAAATGGCGAAAAGCTTGTGCCCAATTTGGGATGACTTTTGACACCGCCTTGTGGCGGTGGATTCTTTTGAGCCGCGCCCCGTTGGCTCTGCTGCGATGCCTATCATCAGCCTTGGACGGGTGTATGGGGAGTACCGGGCCAACCCCCAAATACAGTTGTCCTTCGATGGTCCTTCACTAGTTGTTGTCGTTGTTGTTGTCGTGCTGTCCGCACACTGATTCCGTTGACGTTACCATTTTTCTTTTGATGTTTGCGCCCAATACACGCTGAGCGACCATTCGAGTGGCTGCTCTACAGGCACAGCGCCAGCTTCGACTCCAACTCCAACTTCAACTCATCCGACACGCAATCCCATACACCAAATCAATGCGAATCGCTGTCGAATCATCGAATGCGCCCAAGCGTCCACAAAGCCATCTTATTTGGCTAATTGAAGGCGACTTTCCCCTTAACCAAACCAACTTGCCTTTCACCGTCCCCCTCTGCTTCCTCTGGCTATGCAAAATTTCTGCTGATTTATCTGCGTGACTGCCTGACACTTCTGCTCGGGTGGCGCACAACTGTTTGCCGACACTGTTGATGGCATTAATTAAGCTAATTAATCGCAACAGTGGCAGGCGACAAGTCTTGACCACAGTTGACAATGTAAGCGTGCTTGGTTTCATTTTCGAAGAGTTTAATTAGGATATAGGGTTTTGTTAGATACTATATACTTTCGATCTATAGTAGAGAGAGAAGGAGAGAGATCTAAATAGTATCGACACCTATGAAATGGGTTATAGTCAATCGATCTTTGGCTTGAAAGCGCATTGATTTTGTGCTAAATGTTTTCAAAATTTTCGAAAATAGTATGAGCCTTTTAAGCGGGCTTTTAGTAAAAGAAGATACCAAATGGTCATAGATTTAATATTAAACGTTGAATGATTAACAGGTACTAACTGAAGAATAATAACTAATTTTTATACATAGTTATGATACCTAAAATTGATATTGTGCTACAATAACATTTAAACAATATTAGAAAATTTGTATACCATTGCAGATGGTATATTAATTTTGGCCAAAAGTTTGCAGAGCACCTTAAGAGACATCTCCGACCCTATAAAGTGTATATATTCACCATCAATAGGAGAATCGAACTAGTCATGTCCGTCTGTCTGTCCGTCCGTCAGTTGCAATCCAAACTAGTTTCTCAGTTTTAAAGCTATCTTGATGAAACTTGGTATACATGTTTCTTATTGTTGCACGCTGTAAATAAGTCGGAACGAGCCGGATCGGACCGATATATCGTATAGCTGACATAGAACCTATCGGCCGACTTTAATCATTTTTCAAGATATCGCTGTGAAACTTTCTTGATATATGTCTAAGTATGTCCATTAAATGCTCTGCAAATTTTATTAAAATCGGACAGATATATCGTTAAGTTGCCATATTTAATATGTGGAGTAACTGCAATGCTATAAAAACATTGGCGTGTCGAATGTAGCCTTTCTTTCTTGTTATAGATAGTTATGATACATAAAATTGTGCTACTATACCATTTAAACAATATTTAAAAATTTTTATCTTTAAATAAATTAATTAAATAATTAATTAATTAATTGTATACCAATATAGATATCTAAAAAAAATTCTAAAATATTTTGGATTTTACTTTATGAAAATAATATGAATTAGTTTACAAATTTTATTTTATTTACAATTTCTTTTAATGGAATAAATGAAACTTTAATGTTGTATTATTATAAAATCTTTGAAAAATGTTGAAAAAATATTTGGGATATTTATATGATTGCAAACAATATTTTACTTTATTTTAATATTTTGAATGCACAATGAAAGCAGATTTAATATGTATTATTATAAACAAATCATTAAGGAAATTTTGAAAGAATATTTCGTATTTTTATAAGATTAAAGCAGGTAGTCAGGACACATAATATCCCCCACTAGGGGATACTCCCACTGTGATTGCACTGCCAAATTTCATATTTATGGCATTTGTCATTGTTATTGTTTATTTGCTATCGCACTCGACTTGTTTATGGCTGCCAAATTGTTTACGCTGGCTAAACAATCTGTGAGTAGGCGCCAAATGCAACAACAAGATGCGCCGCGACTGTCTGCCTCGTGTTGCATTATTAATAACTCTTATCGAGAGGGGGCGCGCGCAATCGGAGGGCGGGCGAGCCACGCCCACAGCAGAAGTACAGAAATTATGTTGTGGCAAAACAACTCGAACACGATGCAGCAGCAGCAGCAGCAACAACAACAAGGACACGTTGCATTGAGGCGCGGTTAAGCACCACGCCATGAAAATTATAATCCAATTCCATTGTTTAATGATGAGGCAGCAAGGAGAGAGAGCGAAAGGCGGAGGGGGAGGGGACAAACTGAATGACAAAACTGGAAAAAATGAAAATTCTTGTTTTTTGCAAGCGTCGACTGCGCTTATCACCTATAACAATGCGCGAAGTGCGCTGAGTCCTGAGAACAATGCAACAACGAGGATGAGTGCCCCCCCCGCCCCCCGCGCCTCCTTCTTCCCTCTTGCTCGCCACCTTTGTTTTCAGCTCTCTCCCTCTCACACTCAAGTGTGCGGCGCATTGGAGCGTAAATTGCAGCGTAATCTCTTCCGGATATGATTACGTTCTTAAGTGATCTCTCTAGCTATCTCTTTCTAGCCCGCTCTCTCTGTCTCTCTCTACCGGCCAGCAGGCGCTCTGTTGTTGCCACATCTTGGCTAAATGCTGTGTGACCTATCAGCTTTGTATCTGCAGCCGTGCGTATGTGTGTGCATCTTTGTATCTGTGTATCTGTATCCGTGGCAAGTGCGCGTATCTTGCGCAATATGTTGTGATTATAATTTTGTAAAAAGCCAAAGCTGCATTTTCCTTTGATACACAAGGGTCTGTTGTGCTCGTCTTAGTCAGGATAGCGCACATACACGCCGGAGCTGCCCCATCTGCTGCCTCTGCCAGGCAAACACTTAGCGCAGCACGGGCGCGGCTCAACGCGCGTTGTCAACGAGCATATTGGCATTGTCGGTAATTGTGTCGTTAATTGTCGAGGTGACGACCCGCCCTCAACTATGACACGGCGCAGTGCATGGCAAGAAAGGCGGGGTGAAGTGAAGCTGATGCGGATTAAATGAGATAATGCACTGTATAGCGGAGCATCTGCAAATTGTGCATGATACTTAACTGTGTACCCAGGGTCTTAGTCAGTCGTGCATGCTGCTTTACCAACTGTGTGCCTAGGGTATCTGCAGGTCGTGTATGCTGCTGCTCTAAGTCTAACTGTTACTGCAAGTCATGCTTGCTATAGCTACTGCTGTGTACCCTAGGGTATCTAGCAGTCATACCTAATACTATTGGCGTACAGCTAGGGTAAGTCATTCATAGTCGCGCAAGCTACATTAGTAGGGTATCTGTACGTACATGTTGCTGTTACAGCTGTGCACTTAGGGTGCCTACATACAGTGTTGGAAAAAATAATAGAAAAAGCTTGTTTTCGTCTATTAACTTGAAATATTTCATAGGAAAAGAAACTAAGATTTATTTAATTATTTTTTTTAAACATATATATAGGTAACTTATATAATAAGGAATACAAATGTATGTGCTGCTGCTGCTACTACGCCCCCAGGGTATCTGTTAGTCGTGCATGCTGCCTATACTATATTGTATCTGCTAGTTGTGTCCGCTACTTTTTCTGTACATCAAGGCTAACTGCAAGTCACGCCTGCCGCTACATTTTATATTCAGGGTATTTGCTAGTCGAGCATGCCTCTAAGCAACTAAGCTCACCTCGGACATTATCCATCGCATATTTCATATTTTCACCTGTCACAAGCTACACGCCAAAAGGTTGGCAAGTCATGTCATCTCGCCCCTCGGCTGGCTGAGGTCACCCACTTGCAGACAGTTGTTCGATTTCCCAGAGCTTGGGACGCACTAAGAAGATACAACTTGCCACACGCTGAACGGAAGAGAGAGGGAGAGAGGGAGAGAGAGTATGTGATGCTGCTCGACTTGGGCTGCTGCGATGCTTGGCAACACATTGAAATGCATTCAACTCAATGTAACGCGGCTCAATTAGTTCGGTTCAGCAGCTACCAATGCAGATTTCCAGCGATCTGGGATACTCCGCTCTGTTGCCATTGTCACCCATAGTCGTATAGTCGCATCCCCCTGCCCATCTCCAGCTTGCTCTTAGTCTCTGTCTCTGCCTCTGCCTCTGCCTCTGCGTTCTTCTCTCAGCACGGCACGGCTCTGCTCGGCTTTATGTCAACTTCTTATACGCTTATTCACACCGTGGCACAAAAACGACACGCCCAGTTGCACAGCGCCAGCCCCTGCTGCTGCTGCTGCTGCCTGACGAGTTATGAATATATGTTGTGAATATATGGTACGTGAATATGACATGCCTGACTCGCCCGGCATTCATGCAATCTCAAGTTATTCGCATACGCACATGCATTCCGCTTCCCTTTATGCCGCATACAATGGTCGGGAAAATTTCATTTTAATTTAGTTTCATATGTTGTAGATTCTAGATAATAAGGGAAGAGGCATGTGTGAGTATTAGATACTGGATATAAAAAATTTCAAATTTTTTAAGAAACATATCAAATATATTTTAATTTTTTTAAAAATAATATTAAACCCATAAAATAACTGTGTACTCATTGAAAACTCTTTTGATAATCCCATAGAATTTTTGTTTAGTTTATTTTTGTTTTTATACAAATTTTTATTTAATTTCTAATATAATAATACGTTTTAATATGCTTTAATTATAATCTATTTTTTATTATATATATTTAGTTTTTTTTTTTTTAATTTATTTATTTTAATTCTATTTAATTATCTCTTTCGACCCAATGTGCCTTAGAAGCGCATCGAGCACATCCTTTTGCTCTCGCATTATGGGTTGAAGTCGTTGCTCGGCTGCTTTTGGACTTATCTAGTGTTAATTAGTTTCATTTATAGCTGTAAAAAAATAGCTAAACAAAAGCCAATTGTTCTATATATAACTTACATTTTAGCGATTTATAGCTGAGTTAATTCGATGTTGCTCTCATAATTATAATAAGAAAATCTCGCAGACAGAATATTTACATAGAGAAACTATACAAAATTATTACAAATTATTATTTAAAAATTATGATGTAAAATTTAAATTTAATTTGCATTATTTTTACATTAAATTAAGTATTTGCATATTACATTTCAAATTGATTGCAAAAATAATACAGAACACATTTTCGAAATTTTCCCCTTCTTCTTCGCATTGAAATTACCGTAGATTAAATTAAAATTGGTATCTATAGATATAACTGAATTCTCTACACTGCTGCAGGTCATACAAAGAGTTCATGCACACACACAGCGCCACCCCCGATATAAGAATGCGGGGGCGTGTCTGGGCATTTGCAGCTTATTGAAAATATTTCGTATATGTATATAGATATGTATGTAAATTTTTGCCTCGCTTTATGATTGGGCGGCACCATAAATTATTCATCGACTGTGCGTGTCAGGGGAAAAGAGACAGAAAGACTGGCAGCAAGTGAGTGGAAGTGAGGGAGAAGGCCAGCGACAAGGTGTGCAAGTAGGAGAGAGAGTGTGTGTGTGTGTGTGTGTGAATGTGCATGTATTTGTGTGAGTAACTGTGTGACTAACTTACCTACTTTTTCTTTGGAGCCGAAAAATCGAAGTTATGCAGCGATTAAAGTGCGCACAGTGTGATGAACACTTGAACAATTATTGCCTGGCTGCTTAGTTCAATATTGATACAAGTTAATTGAAGCCGAAAACGGGCGAAAATATGTGAGTATCGATGGCTCCCTTTGCTCCCTTCGTTTGGGTCAACAATGAATGGAACAAGCTGACAGAGAGAGAGAGGCCTTTTTGCCTGTTGACAGCGAGAGCGCAGCGTGACAGCAGTAAGCACAATGCTCGACATACACACACACACACACACACACACCCAGACACCCAGACAATATACCCCATATAGCCCCGGACATATTTTCAAGTTTAAAGCGAGCAGAAATGGAACTTGGGGGCAATTTGGCTGACCAGATGGATACAACATCTGGGCTGTTGTGCCACCTGCTGTGCTGGTCAGCTAGCTCATTGTTAGCCCTAATATGCTCCAAATTGGGCCAACAACAGCGATATCAATATAAGCATAATTAACATTAACAAAACATACATGAATAGAAGTATACTTTCATTGTAAACCTTAACTTATCTTTACTACAATTTCAATTGTTAACAACTTTAATTTAGATATTATTTATAATTTTTGCACATATAATTTGGATAAAATTCTATGCTCGAATACTTAGCTATCTATTAAACCAATCGCGTCTAGCAACATAATAAATAACATGACAATATTTATGTAAATTGACAACGCGGCTACTATATAATCCTCTTCACTATACTGATTTTTAGCATCTGATCTGACCAGTGCTTGCATACTAAAGACGAAACATAAAGAGAAAACCAGTAGACCAAGGGAAACGTATACCCACATAAGTACTGTGGATTGTATAACAAGCGCTCCAATCGCTACAATTATAAACACAACGCTAAGTACAATTATGAACAGTCCACATCCAGTAAAATCACAGGGGGCAAACAAAGCAAATAAAGTGAGTACCGTTACAAGAACTATTGTACATATAAGAGCCAACAGGATCTGAGAGCAAAGATAAGTTAATCGAAACAATTTTTTTTCAGACTTAAATTAAAAACTTACGTGCTCTGGATAACGATACGAACAGATAAAGGAAACAAGAAACGCTTGCGAAATTGTACCAAGAACCAATAGGATATAGTTTATAGGCACTGTCCGTGCACAATAGGTACAACAAAAGACACAAATTTGGACAAGGAAATTCAGAACTATCATACAAATGAATAAGATTAATTGCGTGCGTATCCAATCGCGTGCCTCTTCGTGGAATATAAAAACTGATGCAAGTCCGGCTGTGAATACCAGTTGGATCTATTGGTATATACATATATATAAATATATATATATTTATATATATATAAGATATGTAAATCTATACAGATTGAAACCGATCGTGGCTTACCCAAACAATCATAAGAACTTTGGTGATAAAATGGCGACGTGTGTGCTCCTCCTGAAAGGCATCCGCAAACTTTGGATCCCTCTCATTGCTGGTAAACCAATTCTGCATCCTGCCTATCGTCTTGTTCTCAGTCAATTTAAATGTTTTTAAAAAATTGTGATTACAAATGATTGACACAATCGGAAAAGTAAGCTGTACTATGACTATAAAATTATAGTTACTCCACATATTAAATCGGCCCATAGGTTCTATGGTAGCTTAATGATATATCTGCCCGATTTTAATAAAACTTGCATTGCATTTAATGGACATGTGTAATAAGACATATATCAGCAAATTTTCACAGCGATATCTTGAAAAATGATTAAAGTCGGCCGATAGGTTCTATGGCAGCTATACGATATATCGGTTTAATTTCGTTCAAATTTTGACAGACTTTTAAGGGCATACTTAGACATATATCATGAAAGTTTCATAGCAATATATTAATAAATAACAAAATTCGACCGATAGGTTCTATGGCAGCTATACGATATATCGGTCCGATCTGGCTCATTCCGACTTATTTACAGCGTGCAGCAATAAGAAACATGTATACCAAGTTTCATTAAGATAGCTTTAAATCTAAGGGATTAGATTGCGTTGCAACTGACGGACGGACAGACGGACATGGCTAGCTCGGCTGCCCTATTGATGCTGATTAAGAATATATATGTATACTTTATTATAGAGATGTCTCCTAAAGTGCTCTGCAAACTTCTGGCCAAAATTAATATACCATCTGCAATGTTATAAACGAAATCGTATGCCTCATAAGAGAGTTCACTTAGTATTGTTACTCTATGACTTGACCTCACTCTACTCACACTTAATCCAATAAAAATTCCTGTAATACCCAATTAAAATCGATGGTTTGCCACATTAAAAATATACATTTTTTTTTTGTTGTATTTTATTATCTCAATTATTCTCACATTGTCTTAGTTGTTTTCAGTTTTTTTTTAAATAATGTTAGCTAACTTTATATTATTTGGTTTTTGCCGTTTCCCCAAAAAATGAAATGAAATATTTGTTAGATGAATTTGTGTATATGAATATTGGAGAACCGAGAGAGAATCCTATTCATTGCATAGGTCGAGGTCCTTCTTTATTGGCCATGTTCAGCTACTGGGCAACTTGACAGCTGAATTTATACTCAAATTTGGCAGCAAATTGTCAGAGCTTGCAGAGTTTTAGTTGGTCATAAGTTAATTGATTAAGAAGAAAAAGAAACAACAATGCGTCAATTAATATTTTCAAAAAAATTATGCATTTTGTATTATTATTATTATTATTTCATTTAGATAAGAAGATTTTAGTTTGAAGGTGAGTAGCATAAATTGGACTTAAATTATCATCATTTTGTCTGTGTGTGGTTAATTTTAATTAATTAATTTTAATACATTTCAATTAGTTGTAAATTATTAGAACATAGTTTATTAAGTCTAATACAATTTAAATGAGTTTTTAGTTGAAATGTTTAGTTTAGGCATAGGTGTAATTGTTGTAAATACAATCGAATAATTAACTACTTCATTACAGAGAACAAGTGCTCCAAAAATTTCTATATTTGAAATTGGAATTTCGCTCACTCGCTGAAAATCATTGGCAAACTAATCAATCAATATGTTTCATACAAACATACATACATGTGTCTATATGAGCACATTATAATAGTGAATCATATACATATATTCGTTCTGTATATTGAGTAAAGTAAGCGCATTATATATGTATATATGTAGCTATTCAATCAATTGGGGTACGCACAACTGCGATACACATGATAAACTTGCATACGAACTCATCTCATCTCATATCATATCCGACAAAAAAAAAAAAAAAAAAAAACCCGAGAGATAGAGAGAGAGTGTGAAAAAAAAAACAGAATATGCCATTAGCAGATCTTCGACCGATCATCGCCTGGCCTGGCCCTCTCAACTTAAACTCAAATAACACTTAAGACATACGCAAATCTTACTTAATCAACTAAGAATTAAATTCAGGCTATACACATATATATATCTGATTTCACTATAAATTAGGGCCAGAACGGAAAAATGCACGCGCACAAATTACACAAGAATTGTTTAACTTCTTAGACTATAAAAAAAAAAAAATGTTGACTAAAATCAAAAGAATTCTTTACAATAGCTGTTAATGCATATTACATACATATTACAAATAATTACAAATTATTCTCTGTGTGGCTCTGTGTCGATGTGTAAATTGTTGCTGTTGTTGTTGCAGTTGCTGTTTGTCTTGCTTTGTATTGTGAATTAAGTTTTAATAAATATTAGTTTGTTTGTTGTTTAACCCATTTAGTTGCCATTTGTTGTTCTTGTTGTTGTTGTTAAACCTAATCTAGGCGCTACACACTAGGAGTTATTCTCACAGTCATCGGGTTTGTGCTTGGTGCGTAAATTGCTCAATAGATCGGCACAGTTATTGACCATCATCAGATAGTCACCATTATCATCATGATTGATGCCACCAACATCTGTGGCATCGGTTCCTCCTCCTCCTCCTCCACCTCCTCCTGCTCCACCAGCATGATTGTTGCCTTGATTCGAGAGTAATTTCTCATTTTGTCTGCAAATAAAAAGGCGTGTTTTAGTTACAATTTCTTGTATGTATTGGTGGATATAGCAAAACTCTACCGATTGTGTGTTATATTGCCGAGCATATTGCGCGACATAATCACCGCATTTTCCAATTCCTTTAGCAGCAACGAATTCTTCAGATTCGCATGCAGCTGCATGGCCGTCTGTGTGGTTGTATAAAGCTTGTTGATCACATTGTGTACTTGGGCCTCGGCTATAAGTGGGGGGAAAACGATACCATAAGTTTATACACATACATATAATTCAGTTATATTCTAATCTCTCTTACGATCGTCAACTTCGTAATCCTCGAGACTGCCAACTCGTTGCTTAGCCGCATTGCTTGCGCTATTGTTAATCAATTTGCTCTTATGATCGAATGCCAAATTGCGTGGCCTGGGCGGCACAATGGGCTTTGTGTTGGCGGCATTGTTGGGCGTCTCCTCCGAACTAGAGTCATCCTGCATGTTTGTGCCTGTGCATGGTAAAGTGTATGAATTAGGGTCATTCTTCTGCAAAGGTCTCTTTCCACTTACCACTATTGAAATTTGGCACCTTGCGTCGAATGTTGTTTGTGTTGTTGATCTTGTTATTATACTGACGATTGGCCGCTGCATGGGGGAAAAGAGAGCCGAGTTAATAACACCAACATATCAAGTAAATATTAAGCATCAAGCTACTTACCTATGGGTCCATTGTTGCGACTCTGCCCATTCGTTGCGCTGCGCAAGCGATTGCTGTCCTCCTGCTCTGAATCGCTCTGTGAAATGACAAAATTTACTTAAAGGTTGAACAACAAACACAAAAGCTACAGTCGAGGACGATTAACTAAGAGCACTTACAGCCTGATTGAGTACATTCATGGAGCTGCTCGAGGCACCCAGTCCCGTCTTGCCCTGCAGACTGTTGCGTTTGCTAGTCGAGCGCGTTACGTTGCCATTGCGATGCTGTGCCGAAGGCTTCTGTGGCGTGCCATTTGACTTGCTCGCTGTGGGAGAGAGATAGAAAACTGATTAGTATCTGTGAGCATAGATCGAGACAGAGAGAGAGAGGGCAGGTCAGGGTCTGCTTGAGAGGATCTGCTTACGCTTGCCAAAGTTGCCCATGTGCAGATCACTTAGCGAGCAGGCACGACGTATCGATGATGACTCCTCAATGGGTACGGGGTTGAGAAGTTTGGGATTTCCTGCAAGAGTAGGCGTAGGCGTATAACAATGATTAGTAAGGATGCAATGCAGCAGGCAGGCGTGTGTCTATGTGTGTATGGGTGGAATACAACAACTAAATATATGTATGTATATAAATAAAGGGTGCAAATTGGTGTAGGAACAACTGTATTGTATATAAAGAGAAAGCAAAACATAAATCATCGTACAACAGCAAGGATCAAGAGACGCGCTCAAACCTTGTCGCTCATTTGCGTTGTCCGAACTGCTGCTGTTCGTCACTGCCTTGACCACATCCAGCTGCTCCTCGTCTCCATCATCGTCGGCAATGACTTCCCTGGCCAATTCCACATCATTGCCATAGCCAAAGTCAGCGCTCTCAAGCACATCGGGCAGGCTGCAATTGCGTCGTATATGCCTTGCATAGGCACACAGATCCGCATCGCTAGCAACTGCTGCTCCTGGAGCTTGCTCCGCCTCTGGCTGCTTTTCATCGCCGGCACGCATGGCCAGCATATCAAAGTTCATGGTGAGACTCTTTACGTAACCCTTTTGCTTTGAATTGCAGGCAAAGGGACGCAAGCGTGTCTCGGTGGCCAGGCGAATCTGTTCCATCTTGCGCTCCTCCATGGCAATTAGTTTCTCGATAATGTCGATTTTCTTCGCTATGTTCTGGCACTGATGACTCGTCGAGGAGCCACCCGCATGGCAACGCTCTACATTGTCCATATTCTTCTTGTGCTTGGCGCGCTCCTGTTGTATCTCATCCACCACCGCCTGCAGCTGAGGCTTTGTGTAGAGCTTCAGGCTCTGCATGTGCTCCATGTTCTCGGGCGCGTTGCCATTCTCTGTGAAATACATCTCGAAACTGCGTTCGCCACCATAGTCGCTGGGTAGGCTGCCCACCAGAGGCATTGCCTCCACATCCACATTCTCCTCCTCCTCCTCTTCGTCCTCCTGCTGCTCCCGCTCATCATTCAGTTTGGCCTGTTCACGTTTCGCACTGGGCGTATACTTAATCTGCGACACAGTGTTAAAGCGTACACTAATCTTAGGACGCGCCTTCTGCCGCACACTTGTCGCCCTGCGTCCACTTTCGCTGGTATCGAAACGCGACACCTTCTTGAGGCAACTGTGCGTGGCCAGCGCGCCGCTGCTCACCGAGCTACGCATCGCAGCCGCCGCCGGACGTTGCTGTGCGCGTTGCTTCTCCCGTTCGAATTTCTGCAAATTGTGCTCGAATTGACGCACCACGCTGGCCGTACGCGATGCCGTCTTCTTCTCCACACTGGATGTCAAAGTGGAGACGAGATTCTGCGGCTTGGCCGGTATCGGTGGCTTTGGCTTGAGCGCCTTGCGCACAAAGAGCAGCTCCCCATTGCCGGCACGTGTATGCGGTTGCGCTAGAGGATTCGAATTGCGCTGCTGCCGTTGCTGGGCAAAGTCCGTGCTGAGACTCTTGTTCACCCCGGAATTGTATTGCTTGTTCTTGGAGCGCATGGTGGGTATATGCTCACGTGATGCTGTCGTTACCGCCGGCGATGGAGCTGCTGCCAAACGCGGATACGTCTTAGAACTGGGCAACGGCTTGAGTGGATTAAGATTATAGCCCGTCACATCGAAGCTATCGTAGGTGCCGGCCGTTGCCTGTTGCCGCATATAGTAATCGAAGCTGCCATAGGCATTGGGACTATTCCCGTAGGATTTGGACACGGGACCATGGAGTATAAAGTTTCGTATGCCTGCATGACACTGCATCGCATGCATTGGACGTTGTGCGTCCAGTGGTGGATCCAGTGACGGAGCACTCTTGCAATCGCTCTCATCGGAGAGCACACTCTCCAGACTATTGCAATAGCTGCCGCCATCGGAGAGCAACGATTCCTGGCTGTGACTGTCGTGCGGCAGCTGGCCGGAGCTGCTGAGAAAGAAGCTAGCGCTAGAATGACGTTGCGTCTCCAGAAAGCGTGCCTCGTCCAGACGCTGCTGTGTGGCAGCAAACAGTTCCGGCTGCAATATGTCCGAGAGGCTAACCTTTCGCTCACACTGATAGATCTCTCGATACACATAGTACTGTGTGCGTCCGCCACGTGGTGGCGTCGCTGTGGGCGTTGATTCCCCTGTCGAGTCTAGCGCACGCAAATTTGCCGGCATGGAGCACGAGGCAGGCAGTGCCAGCGGTGGACCATCATCGAGATCTCCATATTTACGTGTTATTTCATCAATCATCTTCTCCGTATCCGCATGTATCATGTCCAGAATGGTGCGTGCATCATCCGCATAGACCGAGTGGCGTTTCGGCTCCACGGGCAACACACGATCCGTTTCCGCCGACCATTCCACCTCCTCGTGCACTGGTGAAACTGGACAAGATTTGTAATGCTTCAATATGCTAGGCGTGCGTCGATTATTTCCCGCCGGATTCCTTTTGGCAGCGGCGCCGCCTCCCAAACGTGGCGTAGTTTGCGACATCTGTGGACGTGAATTCGAGGATGCATAGCTGGAGGAGCTGTGGCCAAAGGGCACACCGGGTGGTGGATGTATCTGATGCACGCCCACATGATGCGGATAGGGTGGATAATGTTGTTGCACTTGACGCATGGTTTGAAAATTCTGTTGCAACTTTGATTTGGGTGCGGCACAATTGAAAAACTGTGGCACGTTGCAACCATATGAGGTTGCAGGCTGGGCTGTTGCTTGGGTTTGAGGTGGAGCTGGTTGTTGTTGTTGTTGTTTGGGTGGAACTGGTTGTGCTTGTTGTTGTTGTTGTTGTTGTGGGGGCTGCTGCTGTTGTTGTTGTTGTTGTATTGGATCTAATATACTGTGAATTATCGTGGGAAGCAACTGGTTGGGTTTACTCAAGGCAAAAGTCAAAGCAAATGTTATAGCAATTTTATCATATGTTACCAAATTTTCAATACCAGGGAGAGCAATACGTTAAGAGTAGAATGAGAGAAAGAGAGAGAGAGAGAGAGAACGGACGAGGCAAACAACAAAATGGCAAATGTTATGGATTAGCCTACAGTTCTAACAACACAAGGGGAATCTTCTCCAGCTGCGTCGAGGCAACTTTTCTCACCTGGCTTTGTGTAGCGCAATGCAGCCGCACTCGAACGTGAACCATCCAAATTGCCAGCTAGACTCAGATCCGAAATACTATGGCTGCCACGCAAGGGTCTATGGCCGACCTGGTGAAGAGGAAATACGAGAAAGCAAATTAGTTGGGAGCGCAAGGAAATGTTTAAGGAGTTTTTTTAGGCAGCGTAAATAATTTGTTAAATATTAAAAAAAAATATTTAATAATTAAAATGCAATTTAAAAGCAGCAAATGATTTTTTTTATAATTTTTTCTATGAATTTTATGAGTTTTCTGTGCGCTGTCAGCGATTTTCCAGTTATGTCTGGTGTTGTTGTAGGGGGAGGCGTGGGAGTTAAGTGTATTAGGCGCGTTGCTTTGCGACTTTTACTTGGTGTAGTTGTAGTTGTATTTGTTGTTGTTGTTGTTATGAGTCGTGCCACTTGTTGACTATTTTTGTAGCTGAAGTCAAAGTTTTAGTGCTGGCACAAAACAAGAGTTTAGCTCGCCTCAGACAACAAGCATCGGTGGTTCAGTGGTAGAATGCTCGCCTGCCACGCGGGCGGCCCGGGTTCGATTCCCGGCCGATGCAACTGACTTTTTTTTTATTTTTTTTTTAATTTAATTTTTTTTAATTTTACTTAAAATTTTTTAAATTTCAATTTAATTTTTAAAATTATTAATTAATTCTTGTTATATTAACAGCATGTTTTTTTTAAGTTTTTAAAAATTTTACTTTAAGTTTTTTAAATTCTAATTAATATTTTTTTAGTTATTAATTAAGCATAAAATTTTAAATAAATTTCTTGTTATATTTACAGCACGTTTTGCTGATAGTCATGCTTAGAAGTGGGTAAGCTCATGTTGAATGCGTTTCAATGAGTTCCATAGAATTCTAAACTATGTTGGTTAATTTTGAGGCACTGTAGAACGCAATTAGGTTTTAGTGAAGAGTTAAGTTCGCATTAGCTAGCAAATGGCAAGCTGATTAGGGCTCAGGCAACATGAGTATGAGTTGCCTGGGCAATAAGTGGCAAAAGCATCAAAACAAAGTTTGTTTTGGCTCACCTCAGCGATGGCGCTTAGTTTTGGGGCGCCAGGTTTACGCGTACCCTAAATACAGAGGAAAGACAATTTCGAGTCGGGGTACGCAGTCAAGTTTGTCATAGTTGTGTGTGGAGAACAGACACCACAGAAACATAAAAAGGTACAGGGGGAGTGAATAAAATAAGAAACAAAAATTAAAATACATAAAAAACCAAAAACATATCAACTAGGTTCGCTAGCTATTATAGCTGCCAGACAGTGCTGCCTCGAGCGAGTCTACTACTTACATTCTCTAGCTGCTGCTTGACCTTATTGATGACCTGCAGCAATTCCTCCTTCTTGGTGCTGGTGTAAGATTTCGTTATAGTTGGCGGCGCTGCAACGCCTCCCTTGCCCGACTCTGTGTTGTGCTTGGCACTGATGCTACGACGACCTGCAAGCGAGTTTAAACAATGATCAGTTTCGCTATATACATATATATATAATAAGGATCTGCTGCTGCTCTCTTACTGCTGGTGCCACGTTCAAGCAACATGCCGGGTCCTTCGGGCAATGCCGCATGCAGAAAACTGTTGCTGCTCTGCGGCAAATTCTCCGAGCTGCCACCCAAGGTGGAGGCCAACGAGCGTTCGGCATTCTCGGCACTAGGCGTAGAGCCTTCATCCTCCGTGTCCGATGTGCCAGTGCCCGTGCCTGTGCTAGCTGTGTGTGAGCTGCCATTGCCACTAGCTGTGGGCAGCTGCAGGCCAGATTTCTCGAACTTTTGTCGCCGCACAGATTTACGCAATTCGTCCTCGTTCATGGCGGTCACCTTGAAGTCACTGCGAGAGAGAAAAGGTTTACATTAGTCTAGAGCACATTTCTCTACAAGATTTGTTCACTTACGTGGGCGTGCTGGGCGCCATATTCTGATAGAACATGCCGTGATCCGAACTGGTGCGTTCACCATCGGATATATCCTCTATATCGCCATCATGATCATGTGTGTGGGTGTCAAAGCGCTTGCTGCGCTTATCCGGCAACAAACGCTGCTGCTGCTGGCCAAGCACACCTCCACTGCTGCCATTGCTGGCGGCATTGACGACGGATGAATGCATGGAGCTGGAAACGGAGATGGTGCCATTGTTGTTGCTGCCAACAAATTTAAGTTCACGACGCGTCTCCATGCCCGAATCGATAGATGAATCTTCGGAGAGATATGTCTGATTGTACATAATATCCTTGGAGGAGGCGCTATTGTAATCGGAGGTCTGCACATTCGCAGCACTATGTCCGCCCACAGATGAGACGGTACCCAGTGGACTCTCCGAATTGGAGCGCATATCCTCTGTATCCAATTGACTGCTACGCTGTGCCCAACGGCCGCGTGCACGTGGCGCTGCAACGCCCAATTGTTGACTTGGCGACGAGCTGAGGTTACCCATCGAGGAGGCAGCATGCATAGCCGTTGCCGAACTGGCGCTCACCGGAGTCGGTATAGATAGCGCACCGCTATCCGAGTCTGCTGCAGCCTTACGCATTGCCCACTGCGGTAGTTGACCCACATCCGCCAATCGATAGGCATTGCGATTAGCAGCTCCCGCCGATGGAATCATTTGCTCCTCAGGCACCACAAACTTGGGCGCATGTTGCTGATGCTCCAGCTCACTTGTTGGTGACTCCAGCACAATGCCATCCGGTGGTGATATCGGGGCCAGTGGACGCTGTAGCGGCGCGTGTCCCGAACGCAAACGTTGCTGCGACATACGCGCCTGCATGGTGACAATCATGTCGTGCGGCACTTGCCATATAAAGATGCAACCATCGCCACTGGCGGAAATCAAATGGCGACAATCGTTGGTGAACTTCAATCCTGTGACCAGTTCACTGTGCCCGTACATGCGTGCCATGCACTCGCTGGAGTAATAATCATAGACAGCTAGGGTCTTATCCGTGCAGGAGGTGGCCACATAGATGCCACTCGGATCCAGGCTGAGCTTAATCAAACTGCCCTCATCCGAATGGGAACCCTTAAAGGTTTTCGTTTGCTTGGCATTCTGTGTGCCATAGACACGCACATTGCGATCCTGACAGGCGGTCAGAATGTGCTTGGCATTCGAGTCCACCTCCATGTCATACAGCGTGGTCTTGCCCGAGGTGTTGGTGCCACGCATAAAGATGTTGCCCTGCAAGGAAGACGAAGTTTAGTATGTGTTCTTTTAAGGTATTCCTTTGCCAACTTACCTGAAAGCTGCGGAACATGATGGACTTGTCGGCGCCGCAGCTGATCATCTGGAAATTGAGTCCAGCTCCGACAAACTTAATCGATGTTATCGACGAACTGTGATCGTCCAGTGTCTGCAGCAATAGATAATTCTGTGAGACATCAAAGACGTGTATCAAACGATCCCGACTGGCGCTGGCCAAGAGTTTCCTATCGATCTTCTCATTGGAATACTCCAGACACAGCACCTCCGACTCGTGTGCCTCGATGGTGGTCAACAACTTGAGATTCGTTAGACTGTAGACACGTATATTGCCACAACGATCCCCGCTGGCCAAGTGCTGCAGCTCGGGGCTGATCTTAATGCAGCGCACCCCATTGCGTCCATCGTAGCCTGAGTTGCCTGCCTTGTCGAACAACGATGAGCCTTGATCCTTAATGAAATGCAACTCCTCATCGCTATAGATGATCTTCAGCAGCTCCTTCGAGTAGATATTCTTGCGATAAATATCATTGTTGGCACAACTCTCCAGGCCCCACACGCGTATGGTATCATCTGACGAGCAGGTCACAAAGCAATCCTCTGGCAGCGTCTGCGATGGTTCACGCTCCAGATTATATGGCACTGTCTCCACGCCCCAAATGCACGTGGAGTGATAGAGGAATGAGTGGGATTTGCCCACGCGCGATATATCGCGCAGATCCCAAATGTAAAGCGAGTGATCGTTGTAGACGCAGCTGACCTGGAGGGGAAGAAGAAGTTAGTTAATCATGTATATATTACAGGGTATTTATGCCTTCTTACCTTGGAGCGCTGCTCGTCAAAGACCATGGCAATGCAGTCGGGAAACTTGGCCTGTTGTGGCACAGACATTATATGATTGATCTGTATGCCCTGTGCCACATCCACGCCCAGATAATGTGTACGTGGCAATGTTGTGACATATTCCAGCGTGGCGGCATTAAAGATGCGTATAATGGCCTCGGCACAACCCACCAGGATATAACGTTCATTGACACAAATGCAATTGGCATTGCTGGTGCGACATTGCACCCACTTGTCGAGCAGGCGACGTGAGCTGAACTCCACCAGATGACCCTGCCGTGTGATGGCATAGGTGCTCTCCGAGCAGATACCCTTGCCGCAGGCCACAGCACAGAAGTCATTGTCACGTAGATCACCCAAAATGGCGCTGCGACCCATCAATGGAATGGGATCTTTGTACTAGAGACGGAGAGAGAGAGAGAGAGAGAGAGAGTATTAGCTGGTATTCTTCGGCTACTTGCCACACCTTGCACTCACCTTACGTGCGCCCTCCAAGTACCAGTATTTCACATGGCGATTGCCCACGGTGACAAAGTAGCTGCCATCTTCGGCAAAACATACGGCGGCCACCTTGGAGCTGATCTTGTTGGAGGCCATTTTTAGATTTGCTCGCCAATCGAACACATTGACAATCATGTCGTGCTGCGAGCCCACCGATACCAGGTACTTGCCCGTGGGCGAGAATGCCTTAAAGAAAGAGACAGAGAAAAATGAGTGTTTTTTTCTTTTTAAAAATTTAAAAAACTTGATTAAGTTAAAAAATAAAAAAATAATTTTAAGAAAAAGTGTGGAACACAAAAAAAAAAAAATAAATAATAATAATAATAATAATAATAATAATAATAATAATAATAATAATGCAATAATGAAAAACTACATTTTAAAATATATTAAATAAAATAAAAAAAAAAAAACAGTTAGGCATCTTATAAAAATTATAATATTAAAATAAAGTAAATTAACTCAAAAATAAAAATATTTTAAATTAAAATTAACAAAAAATAAAAAAAACTAAAAATAAATTACTTATATTTTTTAGATTACTTTAAATTGTATATTAAATAAATTTTCTTTAAAAAAAATAATTAAAATTTTTAAATTAAATTTAAATTTTCAATTTTATTTAATTATTAAATTTTTAAAATAATTTTTAATATTTAATAAAAAATAAAATAAATAAATCTGTTGTTTTCAAATTTATTTTTTCTATGCTTTTAATTTAAAATAAATGAAATAAATTTTTTAAATCAAATTTTATAATATTCTTTAATTATTAATTGCTTTCAGTGCACACACTCACCACACATGTAACGGCATATTTGTGATCGACAAACTCGGCGACAACGCTGCCGCCGCTGCACTGCTCCAGATTGCCATTTGGCGACTCGAGCTCCCAAACTTTAATGGCAGGATTTATGCCGCATTCCCCTGTGGCTACATAGCGGCCGCAGCGAGAGAAGGCAACGGATGTGAATGCTTTGCGGGAGGTATTGACCAGATAGGCCTGTGTGTGACGTTTGGCATTGAACAGGACCACGGTGCAGCTGCAAAGAGAGAGTGAGAGAGAGAGTGAGTGGAGAAAGAAACAATAAGTGCACAGTTAGACATGAACGAGTTGTGCTGCTGCTGCTGTGTGGCATGTGGCACAAGGATAACACACACAGCGGGCATGTCGTAAAAGTTGCTCGGAAACTCATTTGGCTTGTCACTTGACTGCGCTGACTGTAAATGCTCTTGGCATAGCTCATATACTACGAGTATGTCCCAAAGCTCATGTATGTCAATCTTTACTCTATAAACTCAGCTTGTTTTCTCGCACAGCTCCCCATGACTTTTCGTTCTAATTAATGTGTGTCCTGCTCGGGTTATTTATCTAGCCAATTGCCACATAAAACTTTCACAGAATAATTAAACTGCTGCAGGAATAAAATAAATAGCTTGATGGAACTTTGTGATTACTAGCAGAGAAATTGAAGCAAATATTCGAGACGCTCTTGGCGTATTAAATATATTTTTTAACTATTTTATTTATGTCTTAATTAAAGTTTAAAGCGTTTTCCATATCATTGACTGATTTATTGATGACAGAAATCGCAACCGCTGCCGCAGCCGCTGCCAACTTTCGTTGACATTTCACTTCGACTGTCAGTTGGCATTACGTATACGCCACGTTAAAGCATCTGTGACAGTTGCAAATCTCATGATCTCACGTAATTGCAATCAACATATTGCATGCTGCTGTTGCAGCAATTTACCGCCCCCCCTGCCCTCATCGATTGCCCCCTTATATCTCTCCCTAACTTGGCTTGGCTGCTGGCCAAAAACTCAGTCAACTGCATGATTACATATAAATAATATTGAATCAAGCTTTAATCAAAGTGTATCAATATTCCGCTATGATTAGCTTTGGCTTTAACTAAAAGAGTATCTTACCCTGCTGGATAGGCCAATAGGCCGCTGATAGGCGACACATCCAAGGCGGCATTGCTGCAGACAGTCAGGCCCAAAACTCTTTTGAGTTTGATCTGCAAGAGAGAGAGAGGGAAATAGACAATCAAATTAGCATTACATCATAGCACATGTTTTTGTTTACTTCAACAAGGTCGGCATAAAACATTAACCCGTCGTGTTAACATATTTGCACAATACACTCGCCCCCCCTGTGAGCCGTGAGCTGCGAGCGCAGTGTAAATTATTTACGCACACAATTCGCACATTCGCCTGCCGGCTGTCTGTTTGTGTGTGCATACGTAAGGGGTGTAGTTAGGCATAGTATATACACATTTATGTGTGTTATATACTTGCTAAGCTTGGGCAATTCAAAGCGTAACACACAAGCCATCGGGTGTGTTAACACGATTTTTCAATCATTTGTAATGTTTTTTTTTCACGATTCCAGCAAAAATATGCTTCAAGCTAGCGCAAAGGCAGCACCAATCGCGGATTCAACAATTTAAAAAAAAATATCTTTAAAATGTAAATAAAAATAAATAAAATTTTATATAATAAAGAAAAATATTTTTAAGCTTTAGTTTTCATTTTTATAATTTTTGAAAGTTATTAAATTGTCAGCATAAATTGCATTAACTAAGCTCATATTATTAGCTAAATTAGTTATCAATGTCTGTATGTACTGGACAATATATACATGTATATTGCATATATAAGTAAGCAGGATATATAGTTTTATATATATACATTGCGCTAAAAGACACGCCCAACTTAATTCTACGTTTTTTCAATTATTAAACAAACATTTTTAGCATTGTCTGTTTTTTATTTCCCATTGGTTACGCTTCACCAGAGCTTCACCTTGATCTTCAGCAAAAGCGAAGTACACTGCAAGAAATTGCTTGCTGGTTAGCTAAATTTTTATAGCTGCTCTGCTTGAAGAGGTAAGCAATTGAAAATACATTTTTAAATTAATTAGTTTACAAATATTACTATGTTCTGCAGGGAGAAGCAAATTATCTGTGCTATTTCTCTCGCGCAGTGTATTCGCTATAATTACGTGGTGTGTGTGTGTGTGTGTGTTGGCAAACGAGTAACAAGCTGTTGTTTTGCTGTCATTAAAACAACAAAGTATACTATGCAGAGGAAGTGCGAGTCAAGTGCTTTATGACAGTCCCAAGTCTCAGGTCTCAGGCAGCAGTTGCACTTGTCGTCATCGCGACGGACCCCGACGTGGAGGCGTACAGGCGGTCGGGCCACTTACGGCCATTCTCGGGATGGCGGCACAAGCCATAAAATAGTTCAATCAATTCTTTAGCATGGCATGCAAAGAGCATCCAAAAGATACTACTTAAGCACCCGCAGCATTTGCCGTTTTTTTTTTTTTTTCTTTCTGCGTCGCAAATCGAGACTGCGACTGAGCTGAGATCATCTGGAGATTCGATTCTGATTTTGTTTACCATGTGCGAACTTGGCTTGTTTCATTTCAAAACGCGCGCGCTCCACCAACGCAGCCACGCAGTAAATATTTCTCATTCCGAAAGGTCGTTTGTGCGAACCGGTTTTAAAGACACACAGACACTCACACACTCAGCTCTTGAGATTCTAGCTAGTTATTGTCGGCTATATTTGCATTCGTAATGAGTATAATATGCCGTGAAATTGTAAACACTTTTTGAGCGTGGCTCAGATCGAACATTAAAATGGCTATGCGAAAATGTTGGAAACAATTCAGTTTGGGGCAGCTAATTAAATCGAGCAAGCAGTCATTGCCGAAGACCCAATTCCCTTCAAGGTTCTGAAATGATGGTAGATGATATAGCACAAGGTCGAATGCTTGTAAAGTGTGTCATATTATGCGATGCCATTTTGGAGTAAATAAAATATTTGTTTTTTTTTCTTCTGAATTTGGGCAGTTTCCATAATAAGAATTTGACGCAGGAATTTGTTTACAGAACCGCAACTTATATAACACATTTCATTACACGATGCTAGTTTTAGCTATAAAATACACTTTGCCGATGGCAACAATTAAAACACAATTTGTAAGCGCTTTGATCCGGCTATGATGTAAAGCTTTAATTAGGGGTTATGGTATACATAGCGTATACAACTTATTACAGATTTAATTATACTAATAAAAGTATATATTTTGTGGAATATTTAAATTTTTTAACATTTTTTTTAAACACCTCAGCCAACTTGGTAGCTTGTTTATGCCAACTCGAGACTCACGCAAAAAAGTTCTAAAGAAATATGAGTTATTTCCAGAGGCTGTCAAGTGTCAAAAGCTGCTTTAATTTTCGATTTATCTTACATCTTCCACCAATGTTTTTTTTTTTTTACCGGAAATCAATGCGCGTTAAAGTCAACTCTTTTTTGGTAGCCAAAATACTTTGGTTACAAATTTGGATAAGCAGCGAAATTTTGTTTTGTGCGCCACAAAAGGCGCAAGACAATGACGTCGCAGCGTTGTTTGACAGATGTGTCGAGTGTTTTTTTTTTTTTTAAATTCTAGTTTAATGGGTTAGGGTTAATGGTTGAAAGAAGGAAAGAAACGCAGCTTAAATTTAAAATATAATTTATTGTGCAATTTACTACAATTTCTGCTGCCAACTCACTTGCAACTGCCCAACTTGTCTGCTCATTTGTTAGCCGACTTGGTTTTATTGGCTCTGAGCCGCTCAAGACGCAACTGGCTAATGAAATGCATGATGAAGATGTTACACTAAATACCCAACATAATGATGAAGTTTGGTTCAATGAACGCAGTTTTGTGTATTCACACTGAATACTGAACACATAACTTGGTCAGCTTGCGGCGGCGACTGCCAAACTACGTTTTTCTTCTTTTTTTTTTGTCGGCTGAGCTGCCCACACCAAAAACAAAAAAACCAAAAAAACCAACAGCGGCAAAAAGGCATCACAAGCTGCGTTTGCAAATTTTCATGACAGTCGCGTTCGAATATTTGCACGACAGGTGTCAACCAGTCATCCAAGCAGTGGAAATTGTTTACAATAAACAAGCCAAAACAACAGCAACAGCAAGAACTAACGGCAACGAGGTCACCAAGAAGATTTACTTATGCAAATTTTTTTTCAGTATTTTTTTTTTGGGCATCAAAACTTCCGAGAAATGCATGGCAAATATTCTTCGCGTGTAGGTTGAACTTTTCAGAGTTTTTTTCTTCGTTTTCTTGATTGAATTAAAGTTCGATTTACGGCGTGAGCAGGTGAAAAATATTTCCTTTTCAGAATTCACATATATCTTGCCTATCGGCGCTAAAATCATAAATTCTAATCAATTTCAGCACAAAAGCAGCAGCATCTTCGGTGCGTTAATTAGGCACTTCAAAATCAACGAAAGAGTCAGGAAATCTATGCGAAACCCGAAATCTATTTTACGCTGATTTGCATGAGGCCGAAAAAATGCCATTAATTATGATTAAAATACTCGAAATTAAGCCGAAAAAAAAAACTATAGAGAGAAATTTGCATATGCCACTTAAAACAAAAAAACGAAACAGTGGATGATGTCTTGCTGTATAGCTAATTAAAGGGCGTTTCATTGATAAGATCTGTTCAGTTCTGAATTCGAGCTTGGATTGTTTTTTCAAAAAATTCTATAATAATTAAGCAATTAATAACAACTATTTTAAGAATAATTTCAGTTTGTTAATTCCAGCTCAGTTCGTTGTATTTAATTGCCTTGTTAATTAGAATTTTTATAGCGTCGACATTGAACTTCGACAGTTGGATTATAAACTATATATCTGTGATATTTATGACTTGTTTTGTTTTATTTTTTTTGTCGTTTTGTTGCTGCTTTAATTTTGCTTTATTTCTGCTTGTGTTTGCAGCATTTATAATTTGCTTTCATTGCACAGAACATAAATAATTAGGTATTATGGCACAAGAAGATACATTTACAGACACAGATACAGATACATTGTACGTAGCATATTCAATTGCAGGACGTGAGCAAAATGCTTATGATTTTAAATATACCCTACACACGCGTCTAAATTTTAAAAGAATTTCATATTTTTTTTGTCTTGTTTGAAATCGATTTGGAAGCTTAAAATAAAAATTGTATATATGTTTTACTATACCAACACAGGATGCCTACAGGGTATAAGCTTCGCCTCGCTTTAGTTGTTTATTTTTTCGGCACGCAGATTGAATTTTGCGCAGAGAATTTGCCAATGAAATATTTAAGCTGTTCGCCAAAGTTGTACAATGTTTTGTGTTTTTTTTTTTTTTTTTCCTTGACATTGTCTCAGCATTCCACTAAGCCTTAGAAGCTGCCGCAGTAGCCACAGCAGCAGCGGCAGCACCAAGTCGCATTAGCCCGGCAGCGAGCATGGCTAATTGCCTACAATTACTTCCACTCAAAAGGCAGCAATATTTACTATATGAATAATCTATACACACACACACACAGAGACACACTTGAACAGACCGCATTGATCTGGTGGCAGCAACCACAGAAACTCATTACGAAGTTTTGGCCCAAAATGATTCATGGCATGGCGGCACATTCATTCACACACACAAGACACAGCAGCGAGTGGGCAGAAGAGCTGACAAGAGAAAAGCATGTCAGTGCATGTCTATACAGCTTTATATAGTATCTACATATATCCCCATTCAAGTCGGGATTTACCTCATAGGCAGCAACATCCTCCTTGCCGTAGATGGCAACTGGCGATGAATTTCGTGGCGCAAACATTTCTTTGCCTTGTGTCGCAGACAAAAAAACATGCCCGAGAAGTACTTGAATTATCTCGCACTCACTTAATTATAATACAGATACTCTGGGCGGGGGGTATATACATATGTATATGGCTGATGGCACTCACTGTGTGTAGAGCGCAGAGACGCCTACTAAATTCGTTATAATTTTCGATTTCGATTCGTATAATTTATAATACACACATGGCATAATACTTTTATCGGTTTAGGTTGTTTTTCTCTGATTAAACTGTGTTTCGCAGTTGTTCTTGTTGTTGTTGTATAAGCGATGACTAGTCTGTTTATCTTTGTGTGAGTCTTTCAAGGTCGTTTCTAAGCATGCCTCGAAATTGATTCTCTCCTTTCTTTACTTCTCTTTTATATTCGTTTCGTTTTCAGATTCGTTTCAGTTTCTTTATTGCTTTCTTTATATATACATATATAATATATATGTTTTTTTTTAATATTTTTTGCTGACTTATTCACTTTGCCACACGCACTTTGAGCTCTCGCCTGGCTTGACTTGTGTTTAGCTACAGATACAGATACATTTATATCTTTGCATATTTCGCATTCGTTTCACGTTTTTCGCGCTCGTTAATTTCTTTTTATTTGTTGTGATTTTTTTTCTATATTTTTTTTTTTTTTTTTCAACTCTCTCGCAACCAATTGTGCATAGCAAAATTATAATAGCAGAATTGCTCGTTGTATTTTGTCGTCGTTGCGTCTGCAACGCCGCGTCGTATGTTGCGTATCTGTCGGATACGTTTCGTTTTTAGCGCGGCTCAAATGAAACTGTCGAGATTTCCAAACGGCAAAGCTAACGCGACGACGGACGACGACGACAAAAGCGTCAACAAAGAGAGCCGTCAAAACGGGCCGCTGCCGGCCACCTTCTCGCAGTCAGCGGCGATTGAGTATTCGAGAGATTGCATTTGAAAGCTCTCAGCGCGTATCTCATAGATACCCACTACTGCCTGACTGAGTCTCTGGCTCAATTTCAATCTCAGTTTCGAGTCGCGCTCATTGATTTGCATATTTTGAAAACACGTTTGCGGCGGGCGTGGATTGAATTGGTTTGCTGCTGTGACTCGCAAAGACGCAAAGACGCAAAGATACATATACCTTATAGACATATCGATATGGTAGACATGCTGATCGCTTGACCGAGGCGTTGTCTGTACATGTTGCTTTTGTTGTTGTAGCTATCGCCTCACGTTTAGCATTCTAACACGCGATTACATTCGCAATTGACAAATGACAATTGCGAACAGCAGTCACAAAATACAAAAAAAGAAGGCAGGCAAAAAAAGAGAGAATACGCAAACTCGAAAATTGCATAAATCAATGCAATGAAAAGCGGGCGAGCTTCAGACCGAGAACCGATTAATCAATTGTCGTTGCACCCACACGATAATTTAGCATACCCTGTGCAGCGAAGCATAACATAAGTGGGTGTAATGAGATCTCACTAATAGCTTATGCTGCATTACAGCGTATCTGCTAGTCGTTGCCTTCGCAACTCTTGCATTCTTTTGTATAATTAAAACCACAAACACTTAAATAGTCAAGCCGAAAGTGTTTAATGGCTCATTATAAGCGTATCTCGCGCTATAGATACAGGCCTTTGTCTGCAAAAGATACATTTGTATCTGTACTGCTCTCTTTCGCTCTTTGGCTGTCTGCACTGCCCACAAAATGCAATAAATTGTTGGCAAAGCACAATCCGTATCGCATATCGAATTGTAGGCGTACACGTTGCCTCCAAAACTTGTAAACAACCGCAAAATTAGGCAAATCAACAACAACAACAACAGCAGCAGCAACGAGCAGAACAAGAACAACAACTGAGGTAGCTAAACAGAGCAGGCGAGCAAGTGGAACAGATTCAGCGCCATAACCAACACAATGGTCAGCTGCTTGGTAATGGTCAGCTAGCTAGATAGCTCGATAGTTACAGATACTTACACACACACACACACACACACACACACACAGGGGCACACTGAGAGCTGACTAAATAAAGCCATAGAGGGATTTACAATAGATTTATGCGCACAATATGCAAAAGAACTGAATTATTGAATATGACTTTGGCGCTAAACTCAAGTGGTTCCATTTTTCACAGAGCTCCATGTTAGTTGTGTGCGTGTGTGTGGTAGTGTGTGCCTTACTATGTACATATGCAGACTATTTCGCAAAGCTTTTATCTTGTGCACTTCATATTTATAGGGATACGCTGTGTACTTGGGATACCATTTGCATTTTAGTTGGCGACCTTTTAGTGGTAGAAATATTGCTGTCTCTTCCTCTCCATCTCTCTCTCTTTCTGCTGTAAGTTCTTAACTTGTTGACAATATGTTTGTGATACCCTAATATAATTGCAATATTATATTAGTCACACAATTTGGGGTACTTTGCAGAGATAATGTAGTGTCTAAACTGATAAGGGTTTTACTTTTGACATCGCTATAAATTTTTACCTTTGTGTAACCCTAACAAATCATCTAACCCATTTTGGTACTGTCCAATGTAAGGAAGCACGTGATCAGTGATAATGAGAAAGATGTTTTAGATATTTTTTTAAATTTTAGATACTATTGCATTCATCAGATACTTGTTGTGTATCATATAGAAACTTGTCTTGTATCTTTTAAGATACTCATATGTTCTACAAATACTTTTGTTACTTTAAGATGATGGTGATTCCTAATATACTTTAGATACCTTCCGGTGTGAGATACTTTAGTATCTTTGATATATTTTAGTATATTTCAGATACTTTCGTATCTACTTCTCGTACGTCAACTAAACCAGTTGACAAAATACCATATACCATATAGTTTATTTAGTTGCCAGTTGACAAAACTAGAGAAAAGGAAAATCAATTTGCATAACACACACACAATCACACACACTCTCACACACACACACACCTTCACTCGAATCAAGGGAAATAATCAGCTACAACGGTGGCACAGCCTCATCGTCTCGCCGCAGTTTGCCGCGACTGATTGACAAACAAAATGCATTGTTAACATTCCCATTTCAAAGACAACAACTTGAGCAATAGCAAAAACAAGAGAGAAAGAGAGAGAGAGAGAAGAGTCAAGCGACGCACTTGCATAGCTTAGATGCAGATCAGACGCAAAGAGAGGAAGGGAGAGGGAGAGGGAGAGAGAGCGACACCGGTAGCGGGACCGAGACCGAGACCTCGCTGTGACTGCGACTGCGGATACAGATACAAAATGCAGCCCAATGGTGCAAGCAAGACAAGTGTGTGTGTGTGTGTGCGAGTGTGTGTGTGTGTGTGACGGTCGGTCTACTCGTTGTTTATGGGGGAAAGTTACAAGCGACGGCTCTGACAGATGCTAGGCAGATAGATAGATAGATAGATTAGAGGCGAACTGCAGCATGCGCTGCATATTCAAATGAAGGCAGATTGTTGTTGCTGTTGCTGTTGTTGGTAGCGTTGCCACTTGGCCGCCTTTTCCTTTGATTTGCGCCGAGAAAAGCCAAGCGGCCTCTTAGCTGCATGCACGTAACATAAGTTGTACCAAGTATGCGATAGTAAGTATAAAAAGCTTTAGCTATTTACGTGGATCACGGCTCGTAGTTAACGTTTTTTTTTTTCACTCATTCTCCCTTCCCCCTTTCGAGCATTTTAATTGCATTTTCTGCCATTGTCAATTGACATAATTGTACAATTGTTGTAAGGTTTATGACGCGTTAAGGCATTAAGTTTGTCTTGCGACTTTGTCAGTTCGATTCGATTCGATTACAATGCGATCAAACATGTGTGGGCATTTTCAATAATTATTATTATGATTTATTATAGCCAACCATATTTGTGTATTAACACTGCGGGCCGCCCCAGAGATAAAGACCGATTTGTATCTGAATGGAAATTTCTATTGACTTTGAAGCATAAAGCTAATGAAGCAAGGTGTTTAAATTAATGAAGGAAAAATTGTAATTAAATAGTGGTAAATGAAGGTAACAAAAGACCTCTTTATTTAATTTTTTTTTAATTTTTTGTTTGTATGAACGTGAACACCTCCTTAACGACTGCACCGAATTTAATAAAACTCGTTGTGTATATTTAGGTATATACAAGAATGATTTTAAGCTAACAAAAGCTAACAAAAGACCTCTTTATTTAATTTTTTTTTAATTTTTTTGTTTGTATGAACGTGAACACCTCCTTAACGACTGCACCGAATTTAATAAAATTCGTTGTGCATATTTAGGTATATACAAGAATGATTTTAAGCTAACAAAAGACCTTTTTATTAAATTTTTTGGAATTTTTTTGTTTGTATGAACGTGAACACCTCCTTAACGACTGCACTGAATTGAATAAAACTCATTGTGTATATTTAGGTATATACAAGAATGATTTTAAGCTACAATTTACTCCACTCACTTAGCATATTTGCTAAAAATGCAGGTAATTTCTTTTATAAGTTATAGAAATTTACAATTAGAAATCTTCACAATTTGCTCATCACTTACAGTTGCTTTAAACTTCAATAAGATCTGCATTTAATTAGTTCCTGGTTCGCGAAACTTTTTCGCTTTTTCGCTTTTCGTACCCGTTGCAACTTAGGCGCACCTTGTCCGAAATGGCAATGCCAAGCCCAAGTCAAAGTTAGCCAAGCGACAGATAGATAAATCGAAAAGTCACTCACCCAGCAGCAGCAGCGAGCGAGTAGTTGAGTCGACTAAGCGACGATTCACATTTCTCGCTAGCTGCCCCACGATATATCTGACGGTGACTCTGGGTGATTGTTTGATTGCCCGACGAGTGACACATGCGCATGCGCATTTGTCAATCTGTCAATATGTCAACATATTCTCAGGCAAATTAAATCGCTGCTGCCGCACTCCTTAACCCGATGAGGTAAGCCAACTTAGGCAGCCTTTTGCCACAATTAGATTGACGCTATAGATTGCAGATCAAATGAGTGGATCGAACTTAGCGAAAAACAGTTGGTATATTGTATATGCACACACATTGGGGTTAATAACAGGTTGTTCCGAGCATGACTCGGGGCGAAGAGCTAAATTAATCAAGCGAATGAGATTTACTAATGATATGAGAGAAGAAAGAGCTACACAATATGTATGTATTTAGAGCTTATGTAACACTCATAAATCATACTAGTATTTTTCTCAGTGTAGACTGCGCAATAAAATTTTGTTATAATAATAATAAGAAAACACAATTTACTACTCCGGCAATTGGTACTACGTGACAGAACAACAACGTGACGCCGCAAGTTTTGTTTACCCAGACATTCGACAATCCGTCAATCTTTAGCCAGTATTTCTCTAAAGTTCAGGATGCAACTCAGCTTGCCGACAACATGGCCCACTTTCGTGCAGACTCTCGCCAGACAAACTCACTTGGGCAAGTCAAAGTTGACTTGATGAAAATTGCCGCAAGGCTGGCTCGCAAATCTATTTAACTTGGCAAACGCCATCAATGTCGTTAAGTGTCTTCAGTTAAGCTCTTCTCTCTCTTCTTTCCATCCAGCAGAAAGTTGATTTGCCAGTTTAAGACGTATTAGTTAAGTTGAATTCTCCCCGACAAATTTGTGCGATGATTAACGATGATAACGACTTGAGACTTGAGTTTGGTTGGTTTCTCACACAGCTTAGCCCATAAAGAGCTATCATTATGTTATATCATACACACATTTGACCCATATCATGTTACAACAACATCATTTCAAATTGAATATAATGTCAATCATTTTTGCTTCGTGTGGTCGCAATTGGCCATACTTAAATATCAATTTAATTATATATATCAAGAGATTTTTGAGTTGCATAAACATTTTTTATGTACTGCTAAATGCTGCAGAGGAGTTTCATGTTTATGAGACAGTCGTCCACTTTACAAAATGCGTTTCAAACTAAGCCGACATCTACGCGATTACGATGCAGCTGGAAAAATCAAATCGAACGAGGGGGCGCCCACATTGTGTAGACAACAACAACAACAAAAAGGCTGAAAACCCAAAAAAACGACTGTCTCACACAATTTGAGTGGGGAAAAATGCGCATAAATTTGTTTTAAAGAAAACCAAAAAAAAAAAAAAAAAATACAAAATCCAAATCGTGCTGCATGCACAGTAAACGCACTTAAGAAAATTGCTACAATTTGACGGACAACAACAACAACAACAATAACTGCAATAGTAACATACAACATCGTCAAAGTACACCCAAACCGAAAGTGTTGTGCCTAATAACAGGTGTCAGTTGTCGATTGTCGCTTGTCAGTTTCTTAGCCGCCCCAAAGCTGCCCACTGTGCAGCAGCCGCACAATGCATGCATAATCCACTGTGCAACACGACAGCGACAGAGATGCTTGGAAAGGGTATCAAGAAGTTGAGCTGACTATGTAAAGTAACAAGAAGAGGCAGCAAGAAGAATGGAATGGGTCGAGATGAGGTCGATTAGGTTGCTTAGGTCGCTTAGGTTGAATAGATGATCAAATTATTAATAAAATTTTCAAATTAAGTTTAAAATAAAATAAATAGATTTTTTAATAATATTGCAAAATTTTTTAAAAATTTATATAATTATTATAATTACTTAAAATAATATTTAAAATTTTCAAAAATTAAATAAATTGATAAAATTTGCATTCCAAATAAATTTAAAAATATTAATTATAAATAATTGCTCTACACAACTTTGTAAAGAGTATACACTCTTCGACTACCCGGCACTTAGTGCATATAATCCAATATCTTGTTGCCTTATAATTTGTTGCGGTGATAAATTTGAAGTACTTAGTTTTAATGCGTTTTTCGAAAACATTAGTTTTGATTACAAGTCGGTTGGGTCGATTCGATTTGCTAGCGTTATATATGGAAAAGCCTATTTCCGGCATTCACAAATCGCAAAATGAGCGTTAATTATAGTAGCTACAGCATGGAATGTAATGAGAGAGAGGGAGAGGGAGATCTGCCCACATCTTAGCGCAGTTTTAATTATCATTTGCATTGTCAGCCAAATTAAAATCAATGCAAAGCGTTGACTTTGGCACAGTTTCGGTTTAAGTCGGATAAACGTAGACAAGATGCTCTGCTCTGTCCACAGTTATAGGCAATAAAACTTGAGGCGTAATTTATGTTTCACTTTTCATAATTTTGTCCCATGGTTGCGTGCGTTTTTTGCTTCGGTTTTATTTCAGTTTTTTGCGTCTCATGGTCAACTGCAAGTGCCGACAATCATTTCCATAGCTCATTAATCTCATTAAATTCGCACCCCGTTGACCAAATGGTGGACAACTTTATCGCGGATGCTGAAACGCCCACAGAAAAATGGACTAGTAAAAAGATTCTGCATTAAAAAAATTGATATTTTTTACAGGGACAAATTCAGCAAAGCTTTTTGGATACACACGCAGATATCAATTTCCTTTTAACTTTTGCTTTTCTGGGTCACAGTCTGTGCCGAACAGGACAAGCTCAGCTTGGCATTTTGTGTGGGCGTAACAAATTGTTGTTGCTCTTAATACGTTTTTACAGGCTGTTTAACAATAATTTAAACTCAATACGCAAACCGAATTTACATAAAAAATGTTGTTAATGTTTTCAACTGAAAGTGAAGCGAAACGACGCGACGCGACGCAAAAAAAAATATGAAAGGTCGTTGGAAAATTATTTAAAATATGATGAGTTTGATCATGTGATTCAAACTTTTTTTCAAGTACTTCGGGCACAACAATTAATCATTTATAGCAACTTGCTATAAATCGACTTTTAATTTCTGGCACACTTTTAAGCTGGTGTAGATGGATGGATAGATTGATGGATGCTTTTGTAAGACAGTTACACCGACTCGAACCGGTCTACCCACTTTGTTGTTAAGACTTTCGTACAGCCATGGTGCGTATACGTATTATTTTATGGTAGTCGCTAACCTAATCGAAAAAAGTAAAGTTTCTCATGCTAGCTCATATAAGGTAAATGCTCATTAAGCATTGTGAAACGACAGGCAGGAGAAAAGCTTCCGGAGAAGCTTAAGAAACTTTTACGACTTTTGGCCAAACCAAAATAAACAACAAACAATTAGAAATTAGAAATATAAATACAAACAAATCGACACAGACTTAAGAGCTCCCAAAATTTGTTTGCCTAATGCATTTATCGACACGCAAAGCAGAGAGGAAGAGGCAGAGAAGGAGCGAGCACAGGGCAATCACAAACTGTTCAAGGAACAACAAAAAAAAAACAATAAAAATAAAAATAATAACAATATTTAATAATAACGCCTGACATCATCTCAGGCTGACATCACAAGCAAGTTTTGTTCTCTTTTTCAGCTCAATCATCTCTCGCTTCTCGTGTTGTTGTCTCTCATTACAAATGCAGTTTGCGAAATTTGAAATTCCTAAACAAGCTAGCTAGAAACCAGAAACCTTATTTTCAAATTGAATTTCAGCGATTTTTGTCGTGCAACTAATTAATAAATCAGCCAAGTTAAGAGCAAAGCGACAGCGACAGTCGACAAGCAACAACAACAACGCCGCAGCGCAACAAGCAAATAAATTGTCAACTTGTCGACCAAAGTGGGGGAAAACAAATTAAATAAGTGTGTACATAATCAGAAAAAAAAGAAAAAGGAAAGCTACTATAGGGTATAGTGGACTAAAAGATACCCTATAGGCAAGCAAAAGTGAGTGTAGAGGCTGATTTAATTGCTAAATGTAGCTGACATTGCATGAACAACAAATATTATTTCAAAATTAGCTAGCACAATATACCCCACACTGCACATTAATTACTACAGGGTATATATGACAGTTTTAAATTATATCAAAGGTAATCAATCTTAAGGAAATATTAAAAATATTATTTGTAAATACCAAATTGATATTAGCTAGCACAACATACCCCACACTGCACTCCTACTACTACTGGGTATAAATGACCAAATGTGGGTGGACAGTTTTACAAACAAGCTGCAACTGCTCAGCGCACAGACTGAAACAGAAACCGGAACACACAAAGAGCTCAATTCCCCCCCGCGCAGAGACCCCGTAGAGCAGCGGGAGTTGAAGAAAGTCATATCGAATCTCCGAAGCTCAACTCTCGGAGCACTCTGCTGGTGGGCGTTGACAGCTAATGGCTTGATAAACAGCCTATAATCATCCAACTGATTGCGGCATTCAATATGCAAATTAGTGAAATCTTAACGCCACTTGACCTTTGACACAGTTTTAACAGCCCATTGACAGTCAATGTGCAGGGGAAAATTCTATTTAAAAATGCAGACAGCAGATAAACATTATCAATTAGAAGGGCTGCTCCTACATGGCTATAGCCGCCGCTTTATACGGTAGTCAATGCCACCGACACATTTATAACAACTCTTGAAAAACCAGGAAAAAAAAAACCAAACACATTTAGGAGTGGCCACAGATCAATCAAGTGCTAATCATGTAGGTTGACTTGGCAAACGAAAAAAAAGCAAAAGTTAAAAAGTGTCAAAACAAATCTTAACCAGGCATCCAAAAGATTGTTCAGTGATGCGCAGCATAAATTAAATATTGCCAAATTCGTATAAATATTTGAATATACCATATGAGATTTAATTCTTAAATAAATGAAAAATAAATCAAAAAATGTTAAACATAATTTTTTAAGTTTCTATACAATTTTTCAAATTTCCTAAAAAAATATATAATAAATACAAATAAAATTGTTTATAAATATTTTTTCATTTCAATGCAATTTTTAAACATTTTCTAAACCTTTTTTTAAGTGAGTTCCTCAGCATTTCATTATAAGTCTTGTTAAATCCCAGGCCCACCCTAACTTACAACCTTCTGGGGCTCACACCGTACATAGATAAATTCAAGTAAATTTGACAGCTTTTTTTTTTGGGCACTAACCAAATTCTAGCTAAATTCTAGCGACGGTCAACTTCAAAGACTTTGACCAAATTGCGCATTGAGCGGGCACAAATCAAGTTGAGATACGCAAAAAAAAAAGAAAAAAAAAGCCAAGAAAAAACTATTTGTATTGTTAACAAAGATACAGAAAAAGAAACAGCAAGAAAACGACAACTAAACAATGCGAAAAACGAAGGCAAAAATGTGAATTGCGTGAAGCCGTAAATGACGGCATAAAGAGGCAGCGTGTCACATACATACGTACGTGTATGTTGTTGTACTACGTATGCACAAGAGATACGATAAACAAACTACGAGATACGCGAGTGTTTTGTACGCAGATACTACACGAAGATACCAAATAAAAAGCGTGTGAAAAGCGTTGGCTTTCCACACTGATAAATTAATTTCAATTCAAATGCAACAGATGTCGGGTGGATCAAGTAAAGTGGAGAAAAAACAAATGATAAATGCATTTTCATATGGCTTAATTGAGTAGTTAGAAAGCTAATACAGAATAGAGAATACTGTATACTCTTTCTGGTATGGCAAGAAGAGAAATTACTCGGTTTAAGTACAAATCGAGAGATAGCAAGTAATGAAAGCTACAGAAAATAAAACGATGTCGACGATGTGCGACCGTAATGGATACCATTCTAAACGTTTTCTATAATAATTTATATTAATGTCCGATTGGGATTAGAATACTAAGATTACGTGTTCCAAAGCAGAAAGCTGTAACCTTAATACTTTCCTTAATATTCCTAAATGATCGATTTGCGTGGGCGGTGGGCGTGGCACCTCAAATTTGAAACAAACTTGATCTGCGTATGGTATACAGGAACCATCATGTAAATTTTGCTGTCTCTAGCTTTTGTATTAGCTGAGATCTCCACGTTCATACAAACAGACGGACAGAAGGACAGACGGACATGGCTCAATCGACTCGGCTAGTGATCCTAAGCAAGAATATATATAGTTTATGTGGTCTGCTATGTCTCATTCTGACTGTTACATACTGTTGCACAAACTTGGTATACCCCTTTTTGATCATTCTCAATGGTCGAATGATATAAAAATCACTACTTTAGCGCGTAACTGAATTAGCGCACAGACCTCACACAGCGCGAAGCAGATGAGAAAGAGAGAGGGAGACATAAAAAGTGTTAACTGCATTTTTATTGTTCGGTTTAGCGGCTCTTTTGGGGCCATCAGCAGCAGTAGCAGCAGGAAAACCGCCAAGACGTGCAAATGCCGCCAAATTGTTGACGACACTCCTCCCTCTCTTTCTCTCTCTCTCTACTCTCTACCTTTCTCTGTCGCTTACTTCCTATGTCTGAGCCGAGTATTGCATAAAACTTAAAAGCCGCTTTGAGTGGCAGCTTAAACAGCCTCCAGCTATCAATTTGGCGGCTTTTCGGCAAACCGCCAAGAAGAATGTCAAAGTTGAGTCGGAAAAGCAAAGTGAATAAATTGAATGAAAAATGCACGTAAGAAACGTAAGACACAAAAAGAGAAAGGAAATATGATAAGCTTGAACTGAGACTCTTTCATTCTATCCCTGACGAAATTCACGTGAAATTTACTTGAATAACATTTGTTTTTTTTTTACAAAGTTATTTACATTTTCTGCAAACTGAACCTTGTGCCATTTTACCAGCTAGCACGACACAGCAACGGATTTATTTCTTATGTATGTTATAGTATGCCATTCGCGAAACGCAACACCTTAATTCCCGCTCCACTTTGGCTTCCACCACCCGAGTGTATTATAATTATAAAATTTGCATTATTTCCATTCTGACATTGAGCACCGGAAAAACGTGACCAGTATTTTGGTCGAGTGGCAGCGGTAAATAAGCATAAGATATACAGATAACTATAGAGACATACAACATATATAGATTGTAGTCTGCGTATGGCTTATATGGCCGGCAAAGTATGTATCTATTCTTTGCCAAAGGGGGAGGGACCCATAAAAGTGCACACAATCGTGCCAGAGAGACCAGAGACCAGACAAGCATGACAACATTTTGATAAGCATTTCGTGATTTTAGTTAGGATTTGAGCACATTTATTTCTGCAAATAATTCATTAGGTTTGTTTGTGCCATGACTAAGGTGTTATTTTTAAACTATTTACACTATTTCATAAATCAAGAGGAAGTTTGTACTTTGCTGTTGAACGAGATATCATTAGGGAATGGTGTCAGATAAATAATACTAAAGATACTGATAAGGGGCAGTTGAAATTTCATTTTGAAATATTTAAAAATACCATAGGTCGTTGGAGGATAATGTTAAAAAATTTAGATATATTAGAAAATATCATAGCTCAAGTAGTTAAATATACTAAAAAATCTAACAAATACTTTTAATGAACTAAAAACTCTAGAAATTATAGAAAATAGAAAATACTCAGAAATACTAAAAAAAATACTAACAATATACATTCAAACTCTAGAAATATTTAAAAATATCATAGATTATGTAGTTCGATTAGTGATACGAGACAATAAATACTAAAAAATACATAAAATTCTCAAAATATATTAAAAAGTCTTGAAATATTTGAAAATATCAAAAGGTCATCATAGTAAGTTATATTAAATACCTAAAATACTCAGAAATACTAGAAAAATGTCTAAAATATATATTCAAACTCTAGAAATCTTTCGAAATATCATAGTTCAAATTATGAATATATAATTTATAATTCTCTTTCATTCCCTTTTATGCTTTGCTTTGCTCTTTTTTCAAATCAAATTTTCAAAATAATCCAATTAACTAGCCCCGATTATGTCACCCCCCTCTCTCTCTCTCTCTCTCTCTCTCTCACTCTGCACGAAACTAAAGAATTATCTCTATGTATAGCTGTCTAGTTTTATAGTTCTATTTGCAGCTCGTGGTCGAGGTTCGTTACGCTTAGCTTGGCCTGATCTACATACAGCAATACGGCAGACCGTGTGGCTCCCAGCCTGAATGGCTAAAGGGGGGGCTTACAAAGTTGGTAGTCGAAACTCCCCGAATTGTACATAATCAAAACAGGGTCCACTGCCTGTTTGCTGCTACTGTTGTTGCTACTGTTCGCTGTTGTTGTTGTCTTTTGGCGCTGCAGTTCATTGACATTTTGGGCCGTGGCTTTTGTTTTTTAACTTTCCGCCCAGCTGGCTATAATTCGGTGTTAGTGTGTGTGTCTCTGTGTGTGTGTGTGTATCTCAGTTGACTGTCATTTGTTGCTCTAACTGTTTTGCATTGTTTTATGGTCAGCAATTGCTCTCTTCGTGCCTGCTTTGTACATGGGAAACAGCGCCATGAGCAGCAGCAACAGCGGCAACACTAACAACAAAAACAACAAGAGCAACTCTAACACTAACAACAACAACAACAAGTTCAAACACCAACAACGTGCAACAGTTTACATTTAATAGGGGCTTGGGGCGTTAAGGTTGGCGGCTCAAAGCGGGGGTTACCTCTTGGCCCTCCCCCTTTGCTCATGGGGCCGGGTTAGAAGTTGCAACTGCTGCGCAACATTTACCGTTGCCAGTTTAATGTCACACGCTATTTGTGGAACTGCTAATGTGTGTAAACATATGTGCACACACACACACACACACGCACACTCGCATACACTGGGAGAACAAATGGTGTTGATTTTTATGTGCTCCACATAATGTAATCGTAATTAGCTTTTGGGCGATTTGTCGTCGAGCATCGCGTCACGTTTAAACCAGGTTCAGTTGAGCTACAATTCTAGCGCGTTGCTTGTCCGTTAACGGTTATGCATATAAAGTGAGAGAATTTCCAAAGAGAAATGTAGCAATTGTTCTGAGAATTGGCATAGTGGGAATATTCATGGCGATTCGGGTGAACTAGTTGCACGAGGTTAGAATTTTAAAACAATTAACAGTTTTAAACATATCAAAAGAGCTTTAAAGCTTAAAAAAAATTGTTTAAATATATTTGGCTTTAATTCGGCTGAATTAGCTGACCAAGGCTCATAGCTCGAATATATAGTAAGAGCTTAAAAGCTTTATTGAATAATAATTTCTTTCAATTTCTTTGGATTTGCCTGAATTCGTTCATTAGTTCTTTAATGAGTTCTTTATTTTATAAGGAGAGCTTTCAAGAGCTTTGCATTTTTAGTTCTAAGCTTTAAAGCTCATCGCAAACACTATTAATTCTCTATACTCTGCGAAATCCAATGAACTAGTTCATTACTGTGTAAAATGGTTCAAAATTTAAAAATTAAAAATCAAAGAGCCTAAAGTTTTGTACAAAAACATTTCGTTTTATTATATCTTTCCGTTTTCTTAGATTTATCTAAGCTAGTTTATTATAGTGTTTAAAAATTCAAGAAAATTTCAAGAGCTTTAAAGCTTTGTTTATTAATTCTTTAGGTATTTTTGTATCCATCTGAAAAAGTGCCTATATATTTCCTACATCTTATCTCAAGAGCTTTGTAGTTTCTCTTTAAGCTTCAAAGCTCACAATTTGCCCTTTTATATCCTATATCCCGCAGGGCTCTACTTAAAATGATATAAATTATTCCTCCATCCACCATAAAGTGCCTTGATTAATTTCCCATTTCTTTCAATTTCCGCTGCTCGTTCAGCCTTGAACCCACAACAAATGCATTTTTAATTCAACTTAATCATCTCGTTAGCAGTCAAAAGATGCGGCACCTAGCAGCGCAACAAAATATTTAAGATCTTTTTTATTTTTTTTTTTCGTTGTTGTTGTTGTTTTCTTGAAACCTAAACCGAAGTGAACCGAAAACATTAATCATGCTAATGGCCCAACACTTTTTCTCTCGCTTGAAAACTACAATCCAGAAAATGAGTAACAAGAGGCCGCCCCGACTATGGGTGAGTGAGTACGCCCGAGGCGAGGCGAGGCGAGTCGAGGCGGTGGCGGAAAATGGCAAAAAGGGAAAACAATTTTACAGGCAGGCAGGCAGGCAGGCAAGAAGAGGGAGAGAGAGGGGAGCCTAAGCGGGCAGCGTTTTCCACATCGGCGCACAAAAATTAGCAAAGAGATCAGGCCAATATAAAGTTGCAAGACCCGAGACACGTAAGCGTGGATTGCCAATAAGACAATCAAAAAAAAAAAAAAAGCAGAAGGAGAAGAAGCAGAAAAACTGGCCAAAAATGCAAATCTTGCAGCGCGCGAAATCTCGGTAAGGGAGCGAGAGAGGGAGGGATGCTCGACATGCAAAAGTTGAAAGTAAAAGGAAAGCATTTTGTTTTTTCCCCCACACAGACACACAACGAAGCCAAGGCGACTTTCCCAGAAAGTGCCGGACAAAATGCAATCGGCTGCCGTTTCTGGAGAGGAATCTGCAAGGGGGAGAGGTGGGGATACTCGGGAGCGACTGGTTTGACTCTTTGCCGCGTCGCTGCGTGGGTGTGTCTCCCGTTTGGGGGGAGAGCAAAAAGCTAGCTGCCCCGGCATGACAATAGCCAAATGGCTAAAAGCAGCTTTGCCACGCTGCAGCATTTTGATGGCCTCCACATGGTCTGCAGCAAGGAGGAGCAGGAGGAGGCGGCTGCTCCCTCTTAAGCGCATGCATTGTGCAGCCAGACACTGCACAAAATAGTCGAGTGCAATGTGGGCAAACAGATTTTGATTGATGTTGGAAAGTTGAAGCGTTTTTGGCAGAGGTTTAAAAATTTAAAAAAAAAAAAAAATATTTAAAATTAAAATTTTGGCTTCAGTTCATGCTAGCCCTGTTCCACTGTGCATGTCTGCAATTTATTGAGGTCAACTGGAACTGAAACGGAGGGGAAGAGGGAGGAGAGGAAGCTGCTGCTGCTGTGACTCATGACAGGCCACCGCATTGATACAGTTTGAGTGGTTCGTTATATGCCGCAAAAGCTGCAGCTTGTCTAAAGTTAAATGATGCATGAGTTGGGGGAGACAAACAGAAACAGAAAGAGATATAAAAAGATATAGAGACTATGGTCAATTTAATGAGAACAAGCGACAGTGATTTTTGCCATAAGGAAATCGCAATTTATAGCTAAACTTTCCTGCCGCCGCCTGCTCAGCTAATTAGACCAAGGAAATCATATTAATTAATCATAATACGACAATTCTTTTAGCACTAAATGAAAGTGGAAAGTGGCAAGAAAAAAAGAGAGGGGAAGACAGAGACAAGGAAAAAGAGAGAGAGAGAGAGGGACATAGCGAGTTTCCTTTCACAGCGTAAGAAAAACCAGCGACAACTTTTCCAAGTCAAACAACAACGCGAGCAGCTCGAATTGCAAAGAGCAAAGAGAAGGCGGAGAGGGGCAAGGAGAGATGAGGAAAGGGGGAGAAAAGCAGAGAGGGAGAGCGCAAGAATCTACGGTGAATTCATGTCGTGTCGTGTTGCCTCAATGTGTTATTAGTAGAGTCCGCGTAAGGCGCATGATAAGCAACGCCCCGTAAATTGATGGGACGGTGCGAAAGGGGAACGAGGAGGGGTGAAGAAGAGGAGTCCCTGCCCAAGTTGACTAAACGAAACGCTCATTAAAGCAAAAAATTTACGGAAAATAATTACATGATGTCAGCCCCAAAAATCAAATCATGTCTAATTGGGGGCGGCTACAGTTGGCACGACAAGTGTTTGCGATAAGCCAATACCGTATACGATATACAATTTATAAAGTATATTTGGGCAATATAAAGCTAAAGAGCTATAGATATAAGAGTGATAAAAATTCTATAGAATTATTTTATGCTGCGCAAAATTTGCCAATGAAGACAGAGGAAAAAACTTTGAAGATATTTCTAAAGAAATTCCTACATAAATCTTGCTCAATTAAGATTCTTCGTAGACACCAAGTTGCTTGGCTAATTGCTTAATTAATCAATTAAAGTAAGTGTGCATATGTTTTTTGCTTTTTATACATATTCTATCAAATTTCTCTAGATTCTCTGAGCTTTGCTTTTCACTCAAGGATAAACGTAAATGTCTCTTCTTGTGGCGACATCTTCTTCAAGTATTTGCCACACATTTTGCTTCAATCAACTTGGATCAATTTTCTTCTTGTGGCTCAACGTCAACTGCGTCGGCAACTTTGGTCTTTGTCGAAGGCGGTTAGAAAGTCGCGCGACTAATATCGTAAGAAACAAGAAAAAGATGAATGTACCGATGGACAGACGGACAGAGCAAGCACTTTCCCAACACAAACACACTCACACACACACACGCGCGCAGATGGCGGTCATTAGAAGCGAGTTGCGCAAAAAGTAGAACAAAACCAAAAGGAAATCTTGAGACGCCGTCGCACAACTTGAATTTCTTTCTACAACTTTTGCTAGTAACGGTTAATGTAGGAGTCAGGGGGCGGGGGGGGGGGGAGGCAACTACCGGCATTTACAATTTACTTTCGTTGCGCGGCAGACAACGCGTCGTATGCGCAATGTGCATTTTTTTTTTTTTGATGAGGCGCCAACTCTCTTACCCACACTGTATGCCATATGGGCCAAAACAATTACAACTGCAAATTAAGTTGTATGTAGCATAGTGTACACGCTGCTATGCGGGCGGTGGGCGTGGCTAAGGCCGGAGCTGTGCCTGAGCTATGCAATTATGTCCGGCAGCGGAGTAGAAAAAGTGAGCTGGACCAGTCGACCAAGCATCTGCATATGCATGCAGCAGCCACTGTGCGTGTGCCAGTGTGTGTGTGTGTGTGTGTGTGTGTGTGGAAAAACCCAAAGACCACATGAATGCAGCCGCGGCCAACGCTTTTGCTGCAGCCTCTAATGTTTTCTGCTCCAAAAAGCGCAAAACGTCTGGAAAAGCGTTCGGGTTTTTTGCATCTCTCTCTCGCTCTCTCTTTCCCCCTCTCTCATTTGTTATTGTTTTTTTTTTTTGAAATGCCAACGAAAGGGAAAATGATATGCAAAATATGTTTCGAAAAAAAAGGAGCAACATTTTTGCGTGCAAAATTCACATTAATTTTTCCGAATCGTCATCTTGTTTCACCTTGAACTTTCGACGCCAAAGCTCAAAACTCAATCGAAATGCGCCTCGGCGCAATTGTTTTGCCTTTGAGCTACGTTTCAATGTTGTTGTCGTTGTTGTTGTTGTTGTTGCTTTGCATTAATTATTGGAAATTACGCAACGGAGCAGCAGCAGCAGCAGCAACAACAACAAAGCCTTAGTTCGCCCAACAAATTAGAAAATTGTTCGCTTCTAATTGCAGCGACGCTGCTGACATTTGCAAAATCGCAAAAAAAAAGTTTGTGCGAAAATTGCATGCGCAAAAAGTTTACTTGAGGATAATAAGCAGCTGATCAGTAACGGTACCAGACCAAAAGTCAGGGGTTAAGGCTTGTTTCGGGTCACTTAAGCCTTTAAAATGTTTTCTAACGAAAAGTTGAATTTAAAACTGCTTTGACATTGAAAAAAAAACTATTAAATTGTATTATAAATAAAAAAAAAAATAATTTAAATTTTAATTTAATAATAATTTAATAATAATAATTTAATTTGAATTAAAAATTAAGATTTTTATTTTATTTTTTTTTAAATTAATTTTTATTTAATTTAAACAGCTTTAATTTTTATTTTGTTTTAAATAATTCATTTTTTTTTTTCTTTAAATTTATTTAATTTTTATTTTATTTTAAAATTATTATATTTTCATTTTATTTTTTAATTAATTTTTATTTAATTTAAACAGCTTTAATTTTTTTTCTTAATTCAATTTTTTATTTTTATTTTATTTAAATTTATTTAATTTTTATTTTATTTTTTAATTATTATATTTTTATTTGATTTATGAAATTTAAACTCTTGTACTTTTTTAAAAATTTTTTTTAACTTTTATATTTTATTTAAACATTTTAGTTTTTAGTTTATTTTATTATTTCAAATTTTTAGTTAATTTTAAAAAATTTAGAAATATTCCATAAAGTGTCTATAGAAAATATGATATGATCAATTTAAGAAATCTTACAACCTAAAAACCTTTCAGTTCATAATGAGAATCTCCGAGAGAGGCGCAGCTATTACAAAAATAAATATAATAATTGAATGCTAGGTAAAATCCCCAATAAGGCTTCCCACCTTTTTATGAGAATCTCCGAGAGAGGCGCAACACTATTAACCAAAAAATTCATTCAATTTTGGAAAATATAATAAATAAATTAATGCAGCGCGCGAAAAAAAACACACACACAAGTTAATATAATGAATGAATGCCAAACATTCAACTCGAATGTCGAGCACTCATCACATGCCAGACATTATGAGTGCACTCGTCTCTATTCATGAATAATGTGGGCAAACTGCTAAAAAGGTTCGCACAGCAGCTATTAACCCCAGCAAAGCAGGTATAACATGCATGGCAGGGAGATGCAAACACAAAAAAAAAAGAGAGGGCCACATGAGGGTTAAGGTTTGTTTTTCGCACTCACTTTTTCGCTGCGCTCGTAATTCGCTGGGAATTTCGGGGAGCTGGCGCTGAAAAACGATGGCGATGCCGACTGCGGTGTCAATGGGGACGGTGACTGCGACTGCGACTGCGACAGCAGCGTCGACTGCGACTGCGACAGCATGCGCTGATGATGTAGCGACGACAGCGTTGGCGTTGACATCGACAGCGATGTTGGGGTCATGATTAAATGCCGCATGTTGTTGTTGTAGTTGTTTGTTGTTGTTGTTTTTGTGCTTTTGTTGCTTTTGTGTTTTGATTCGAACAATATACTAATTTTTCACTCTCTTTTTGTTTGAAATTTCCACAGCCCAGACACAGTTACATTGTTTGTTTTATTGCTGTTGTTGTTATTGTTGTAGTTTTTGTTGTTGCTTTGCCTTTCATTTGTTGTAAATGTCAATCGCCTTTGTGGCGGCTAAACATTTTGCACGCCGCCGCTACAGAAAAGCTGATTACGTTGAGAACAGGTGCGCAGTGTTTTGCACAGTGGGGGGCAAGTAGGGGTTAAAGAGGGGCGCAGCTGGCGCTGCCGCTGCTGCTGCTGCTGCGGATGTTTCGCTTTCAGGCAATGCGCCAAATGGGTTACGTTCCAATTAACGCAAATAATAATAAACACAAAATATTAGAGCGCACTTGCTGTCTCTCTCGCTCTCTGTCTCCTTCGCTCTTTGCGCTATTTAACTAATAGTTAATATTTAGATATTTATCGTTCCTCTTGTGCGCACTTTATTGCACACTGCACTTTGCATAATTCACTTCGATTTTCTTTTGCTACGTTCTACTCTTTTGTATTTGCCTTCCTATCTCAGTTATCATCATCGTTCGGCTACCCTTTATTGCCCTGGCTCTCTCTCTCTCTCTCACGTTTCTTTTCTACCGTTCACCTTAGCTTGTTATCAGCTCCGACAACCGTTAGACTTTGGGTTTTGTTTTGTTTGTGTTTTGCTTCGTACGATTTTTGCAAGGGAAATGAAATTGAATTAATTTTGCATTGACATTTTGCAGTCGTCTTCCTCTCTCTCTCTCTCTCTTTCGCTCTCTCTCTTCGTTGCTGTTTCTCATTTTGCGCTTGCTGTTTTTCATTATCTGGAGACTAGAATTATTTTTGGCACGCCAAGCATATCAGCAATTTTAGATAACAAAACATTAAAAACTCGTAAAATTCGTTTTTTTTTTCGTTCATTCGATAAATAACGTATACGCCACGTAAAAGTTACGAAATTTTGCGCAGAAAGAAGCAAAACAAACAAGTTTTCAATTGCAAATTGATAAATTTCGCTTTTTACAGCCTGTTTTAAAACGCCATTTGATATGGGATTAGATCATTGTTATAAGGCTAGCAAAACATGTGTGTGTGTGTGTGTGTGTGTGGAAGTTAACTTAGGTTTTTATAGCTGTGGAACTTAACTTTCTGCACTTAGTTTTGTTAACATGGAAATGGACACCATAAAAATTAAGTTAAATGATCCAAATTGAGTATAACAATCTGTCTGTATAATTGCTATACCTTCCCCCCCCCTCTCTCTCTCTCTCTTTTGCTCTGTTGTTTTATTATTATTATTATTTTCTACACTTGTTTTTATCTCTCTCTCTCTCTCTCGCTCTCTCTTGCTTTGCGACCGCCAAATGATCTAATCAACTTGTCGTTTCATTTGATTAACAAGAACAACAACAAAATCTGTTGACCCAACAAATTAGCGGGCGGCACCGGGGGGAGGTGAAGGGGGATGGGGCAGGAAGGAGACCTCCCGGTTTCGTCATCAAATTGCAGTCGCAGTTGGTAGCTTATATAACATCATTTTGGGCCATTTGAACTGAGAGAGCGAGAGAGAGAGACACTAATTATTTGTGAGCGCAGCAGCAGCAGCGCAGCAGCCGCCAACGTCAGCGTCAGCGACCGAATTACACGCACCGAATATGTCCGAAGGCCGCGCCGACAAAACACACAGTTTTATGTGCGTTTGTTTTGGGCAGACAAAGTGAGTAAGTAAAGCGGGTCGCAGATACATAAATAATTTAACAACAACAACAACAATTTTTGTTTTATGTTTAACAAATTCTATTACAATTTTTCATATTTTCTATTTTCCACAGCGCCGCCTGTTGCACTCGCAAACATTGCAAAATGTAAAATTGCACGCGAAAAATTGCAAAAACAAAAAAAAACAAAACCGAAGATCGCACGTTGGGTGGGAGGCGGCAGCCGCGTCTGCAGCGTCTACTACAATAAACAGCGACGACGACGACGACGACGACGATGACAGCGCGGCGAGAAAAGCGCGCACCAAGTGGGGAATACAAATTGTAACTAACACGGCGCAGCGGCTGGCAAACTGCGCAAAGCCTACGGCGCAGCGGGCACAATGCTCAGAGCGCAGAGCACGAAGCACTTTGGTGAGGCGAGAGTGTGAGGCGAAGGTAAAAGCAACAACTAACGATAGCAGCAGCAGCAGCCGCTGCCCGAACAAACACACACACACACATGCACACAGAACACTCAAGCAGCAGAAACCTTTTTTTTCCATGCGCGCTCTCTGGAGCGCGCCGAACCAAGCTGAGATCGTGTTGCTCTCAAACTCAAAACGTAACTCTAACTCTCTTGCTCTCTGCACAGCTGATGTGCTGCGGCTGCGGCTGCTGCTGCGCTGTGGTGAAGTTGCTCGCCTTTATGGTGAAAAGGTCAAAGCGAGAAGCTTTTGCCTGCATGCTGAGAGAGAAAGTCTTCTGCATGCGCTTGCTCTCTCTCACTCATGTACTCTTTCGCTCACCTTCTCTTTTGCCACTGATTTTCGCTTGATTATTTAATAGCATTTCGCAAAAATTGTTATTATTGGGCACCCACGCCAGCTGCGTGCATTGAACTTGACATAAAACTACAACTAATTGTTGCTATTGTTGTTGTTGCTGCTAGGCGTTGTTAATTGCGTGAAATTCGAGGCGAACTAATTGTGGGTTACTCTTTGTATGCTGCGCTCAGCGTGTGTGTGTGTGTGTGCGTGTGCAACTTGAGTCGCATGCAGAGGTGTGGTGAAGGTGTGATCCGAGTGTGCCAGCTTGCGGTTACATGTTAATGAACTTGCCCGCTCTTGTGGGTGGTGAAAATTAATTGTCAGCGATTGGATGCTAAAGGATTTTGCTTGTGGCCGGGGGTTCTGAAACTGGGTCGCGCACAGCATGCCTGACCGCATTATAAGAGACTCGAAACTCGCATAGACAACAACAATTAATCATAGTGGTGAAACTGTAACGGCGCAAAAGGGAAGAACAAAAGCCACAAAGCGCATTCCCCGATTGGATTGCATATTCGTTGTGGGTGTGTGCGACCAAAGACTGAGACAGTAAAAACCAAAAAAAAAACTTTCATTTTTTCGGGGTTTTCTTCCCTCTCTCCTTCTCTCTAAGATTTTCGACTGGGTGAGAAATTATTGAAACTGGATCGTGCGCTGCTGGGGGGACCATAAATGAAAAATGCATAAAGCGATCGGGTTCATTGAAATGCAAACAACAATACATTGACAGTGGGGAAAAGTTGTCAAAGCGAGTGGAAAGGGAAACCCATAGTGACTTTCAATTAACAACTGACCCAATGAACCTTGTTGGGCTAACAATAAAGATAATCAGGGCTATAAATATTGGGCCTAAGCAACTATCACAACATTATAGTATTTATTTAATAAAAAAAAAGACATGAAATACCTTTGAAAGCAGTTCTAACCTCACTTTCCCCATCAGTAAAATTTTTATAATTTATAAAAATTAATTGTAGAATATATTCTTGACTCACCCTATCCATAAGCTGCTCATCGTTGCGTTTACGTCGTGCAGGCGCACGTATAATGCGTCCGGCATCTGGAGCATCCATTTTGTCCAGATTTTTGTTGTTTTGTATCGTCCAGTTTCACAAGCTTTGTAGAGGCAAATAAAATACTAATTGGCGGGGGGAGAAAGAAGAGTTTGTCTTAGCAATAAGTATAACTTAAATTGAGTGTAAACTACACACTATACTGAACGTATTGCTAATTAACGTCTTAAGCTGTTATATTACGTAAGCAGCTACGTGAATATCAGTCGAGACGCGCACCTTCTACGTGAGCGTATGCAGCTGCGGTTAGCGTCTTTGCTATTGGGTTCTGTTCATTGCTACGCATTCCACACACAAAGTGCTCACTCGATTTGTGGGTTGTGAGCTCGACTAAACTAAGTTCCACAAGGGATCTTGGCAGCTTTAAAGCTGATATTGAATGTGGATGAAAGCTAGTTTTAACGAAAAAAAAGCTGACATGGCAACACTGATCGTAGCTTAAGATGCGTCTTACATTTAAAAATTTAAAAAGCTCTACTCTTTATTTTCAATATTGTTTTTTTAAAATCTTTAATCTTTCTTTTGCCTTACTTACTTTTATTTTAAAATCACAAAATTCCACATTCTGCGAGAGGCGTTGTAAATGATATATATTTGCTTATATTTTTTGTTTGGCAGTTGATAAATGTTTGCTTAAACTTTATGGCAATTTATTTAGATTATATGGAAGCAATTGTTACAGTTGAAGACGATAAAAAGATCTGCAAGAGAAAGAGATAGAGCGAATAAAAAATTAGTGAATTGCATTAGCAAAGTTTAGTATATTATACGGATATTTTAATTCATTTCCGACAAGTTTTTCAACCCAAGAAAATGCTAAACTCTAAGCAGAGTCGCTTAACCCTCTTCCCTCTACCTATGCACTGCAGTTTGCTGAATAAAATATAAAGCAAAAAGCCGAGAAAAGCTAACATTTTCCCAGTGACAACAAAGGAAAATTTTGTTGTCGACGCTGCAAACTTGCTTGTTGTACTAGCTGACAAAGGGCAAGAAGGGAGAGAGAGAGAGAGGGAGGAAGTAAGGAAATTGAATTGATTTTGAGAGGTCAATACATTTTTAATGCAACACAAGGAGGCATGTGGCAAGTGCAAAATTGCAAGCTAAAAACTGAAAGTTCACGTAATATTCTTAAAGATTGAAGCTTTCATAAGAAAATGGGTAATACCTAGTGAGAACCTTTAAGGTTTAAACTATTCATATAACACGCTGTTAGGCAATTCAACAACTAATTACAAAAACAACCGCAATATGTTTTCTTACCAAGCGAGTTTAGCTTGTGGTTAACACATTTTGTGCTTGGCATACAAATTTCTCCCGTCTCCAGAGAGAGAGAGAGGGGGCTACACTAGACAACACAATTTGTGATTAGCATGCAGACAGTTGAGCATAGAAAATCATGAAAACAGACAAGAAAAGGAAACACGACGCGTCGCAACGCGTCACGCAGAGAATGAGATACAAAGCGAGACATCTACAAGAATATTATATAAAGGGGTATATAAAAGACTTAGCTGAATGTATATATAAAAGATATAGCTAAGTGCATGATTCATCTACGTTTTCCACATGCGACTTTTCACCTCGCATTCGCTTCAAATTAAACTTCTGATAAGCGCAAATCGCTTATCAACGCTTTAAAAACTCACAAAGAAATAGAAGAATAGAGAGAAAGAGAGAGAGAGAGAAGAGACTAGGAAATACTCGTAATTAATGCGCCAAAGCTGCAACAATAACAACAACAACAACAGAAGCTACAAACAATGACTAAGTCATTACAAAAACAAAAAACACGAGCAAACGAATCCAAAAAAGTGTGTGTCTGTCTGTGTGGGAGCGAGAAAAGAAGAGAAGAGCGTGGAAAAGCGCGCTGGAAAAACTACAATACAAAAGCGAAGACGACCAAGTTTTTTTCGCTTCTTCTTCTTCTTGCTTTTGTTTTGTTTCGCTGTTGTTGTTGTTGTTGTTGCTTTGTTTTTCGCTCTTTTTGCGATTGCAGAATTTTCCTTTGCATAACTCGCTGAAGATGCCGGGCAGCAGCCGAAGAGGAGGAGCCCCGCCGTCGCAGTTGTGAAATTGAATTGCAGATGAGCGCGCGAGAGAGTGCGCAGGGCAACCCGGTTAGGTGGTGGCAACCCCCCCCCTTGGGTGAGGTGTGAAAAACCCATTTGGGATTGCATAAATAAGCGACTAACGTTAAATGATAAGCGAAGGCCGCAAAAGGCGGTCTTTTTTTGCGGTACATTTAGCTTTGAAATGGATGTAAAAATAAACAAAAAAAATCTAAATTTAATGCTAAAAAAATAAATAAAAATACTACATATAATACAAAATACTGTCACAGCACCTTACAAAGTAAATCGTATCATAAACATTTTTTTTTAAATATTTAAAAGAAAGAAATTAAATTAATTCCAACATGATCAATAAAGTAAAAGGTAAAAAATACTTAAAAATACTAAAAGAAATACTACTGTTTAAATTTCTATCAAAGACTGATAACACCATCCTATATGATGTCATACAAATTATATTAAAATTATGCAAGTAAAATAAAACAAAAAAAAATCATAAACAAATTAAAAAAAAAACCAATAAATAACAACTATATAAATAAAGTATACTAACTAAATATGTCTATCAAACTGATATCTTTCACTTTGTCTTGCGTTTAAAATTTTCCTAGAAAGTCATTTACTCGACTTGGGCAAAAGCGAAAGACCTTCTCCATGCAGTGTTATCAACCCATATATCATGTTCAACTGCAAATAGAGATAACAAGTTGGCATATTTAACTTTGAAAATGTGTCAATAATTTGCGATTACCTCAGCTCAATTAACTCTGACAAATCATCAATACGAGAGACTTTAAAATTTGTACAATAATTAATGTGGCTAAAACCTTTACTCAAGTTTGGACGCGTTTTTTTTGGGTCACTTGGCTAATGAAGACATTTCGCAAGCGCCCAAAAGAAAATTAGTTACTCATTAGTTTAGTGAACCTATTAAGATGAGCGCGTCTGTGCACGGCTTGCAAGATGCAGCAAGACGAATATCTCCGCCTCTCACTCTCTCTCTCTCTTGCATTCCACAGAAAACACGTGCCCGGCCACATTGGTTGCGCCCCCTTTTTGGTAGAGAGAGAGGCGACCAGAGTTGCCAAAGTTCAAGCGCCTTTTCTTTAGTGCGACCCACTAAATAAAATAAAAAACAGCAACAACAACGGCGAAAGAACAGCAATAACGACACGTCTACTACAAAAGACCGAGCTTGGGCCCAAGCCCCAGAAATTTGGGTCAATTGAGTCGAAGCAGCAAAAAAAAAAACTGAAAAAAAACTGAAAAAAAAACTGCAAAAAATGTGAAAAAAACTTGTTCTCAAAGCGCGCTGACAATAATAACCGCAAAATACATGAGCAGCCTCAAGTCAAAGACAGGCAGACAATAATAAAATCCCCAGCGAGATGGTCAGAGATAAAAAAAAAAACTCAACGAAAACTCAATAAAGTATCCGGGAGTATTGTCTCTAGTCTAGCATGATGATAGATGGCGCGAGATAGTGTAAGGGAAAAGCAATCTATATAGAAATTGCATAAGTTTTGCACATAAATCGCTCCAGCGAAATTGCAGGGGCAAAGGCATCGAGTAAGTTTCGATGGCAGAGCTGCAGAGAAGGGAGAGGAAGATGTGGAAGTATCACATATAAGGAAGATAGTATGTGCTGTGCTCTCATACATATGTTTGTATATATATAAGAGTTTAAAGAGTTTTCTCTGAATCTCATATAGATTGAAGATTTTCAATGGAAAATAAAAAATTTAATACCAGTATGGAAAAGTTATTCTATATTTCAGTAAATCCTTTTCTTTTTTATAAAATAAAATTTTGAATCTTATATAGATTAAAGATTATCCAATAGGGAATCAAATTATTAAAATGGAGGAGTTTCTGTAAAGTTTTTTAATTTCCTAATAATTTCTTTACTTTTCTTTAATAATTATAAAATAATTTCTCTAAATCTTATGTAATTATTAACATGGAAAAGCTCTGTTTATTTTTTTCCATTTGCCAGTCATTTTTTCTATAATAATTCTATAAATATCAATGATAATATCCCTTTTGTAAGCCCCTTAAAATCCCCCATTAAAGGTAAAGCTAGGAACTAGGTAACCCCTGATAAAATATATAAACTGCGCCATATGCGCAACTTCAACTGGACAACTCAGCAAACGGCAGTCCCCAAGCGACGCTCTTGAGTTATTGTTGTCCCACTGTCAATATGTTTTCATTATTTATGGCCCTGCCCGATCGGCGTTACGACAGCGACAATAAAATAAGTTAAATAAATGATAATGAACCTAGTCAGCGGCGACTACAGCTGTAGCTGTGCCAATTGTTACCACTTTATTGAGTTGTTACAATTATTGTTTATATCACCAGATAAGATCGGCTCGTTTAAGGGGAATCCAATTAGCTCATTGTTTTTTTTATTGAAATCAAAAGTAGAAAACGCTTATACGAGATAAGCTGGAAAACAACATTATTGATAAGCATAGGAATAGAGCAAGTCTAGCTTATTGGAAAACTTTAAATTTTATTAATATATTAAAATATTTTATTAAATTATATGATGAATAGAAAAAGCTTGTTTTCGTCCATTAATTTAAAATATTTCATAGGAAAAGAAACTAAGATTTATTTAATTATTTTTTTTTAAACATATATATAGGTAACTTATATAATAAGGAATATAAATATTTTCTTTTGATTTTCCATTAACGTAAAAAATTAATTTCATTTTTTGAGCTTGGAAAAAATAATAGAAAAAAACTAAGAAAATTATATAATTATAATTAATTTTTTTAATATGTTTTTTTAATTTCTGCGCAATTTTCAGTTGTGCTTGACTGCCTGCTTACGCCATACTTCTGAAATTCTATATATCATAAGTGTATTTTCCATAAAGACAGGCAGCTGCTGCTCATCAGCCCAACATATTCATCAGGGTGACACAAGCCTCTCTCTCTAGTCTCCCAAGGGCAACAACCCATTTGTTTTAAGCGCAAAAATCCAAAAGAGAAGAAGAATTTGCACAGTTTTTGCTAAGATTGCAAGCAAAGGGGGCGAGGGAGTGCAGGGTTAACAGAGGTTAGGCTAGATTCATATTCATGGATGATTTGGCAGCGCCAGAGTGAACCATAAAAAATAAAAAAATGCCAACGAAACGCAATTTTCCAACAATTGCAAACAGTTTAGTTCATGGAGTGGGGCAGACCTCTGTGACTCTTTTTTGCGACTGCAAAATCGTTTGTGGAAATACGCGAGAATGCAAATCGAGTTCAATGCATTTCTATGTCAACGACGCATCATTTTGCCATAATAACTTTTCGATTTATGGCGCGCCAAAGAGTTAATTAACATCGATCGATGAGTAACTGCAACGCTGGGGCCTAATTAAATGAAGCGAAAAGTTTAAATTAAACTTCAGCATTTTCTTCTCAACGCTTCAAACCACAGTGTAATTACTTTTTGCCATACTAAACTACACTGTCAGACAAGAAACCCAATTTATAATCTCAAGCTAAACGAATCTGCAGGCAGATCAGAGATATGCGCAAAGATCTTTCGCTTTGTTATGCAGCACAGTGTAATTAAAGAAAGGCAATAAAATAGCGCCGCCCACAATGGCAGAGAGTAGGAGAGAAAGGAGGGTGTGGCCGTAGGGGGGCGTAGCAGGCAAATTTAAATGCCATGCAAAAATGCAATCAAAAAAAAAAACGCCTCGATAAAAAGGCGGCACAAAATGAAAGACGCAAAAGGCGACAAGTACAGCAGCAGGAAGCAATGCGAAAGGGAGAGGGAAGCGGGAGAGAGAGAGAAGGGGAGAAGCAGAAGCGCAAGAGCCAAGCGAGCTGCAAACGTTGCACGATTTTTGGCGCCTCAAGTGTTAATAAAATGTTGCAGTCAAGTTAGCGTAACACATGCGGACATTGCTTTACGTTGGGGGTGGGCAAGGGGGCAGGGGGGGCAAGGGGGAGGCGGGTTGTGGGTTGTGGGCTGTGCCGACACTCACATTTTACGCCAACATTTGCGAATTCAATGCGAAAAATGAATTGCAACCAAATGTTGCAAGATGATTGCGTTTCTTTTTCAATGATTGGCAATGGCTCGCTGCAGGCAACACAGCATCCACAACTGCTGCAACTCACACACACATCTATGCCGCCGCAATCAGCCAGCGAGACAGTCGGCAATCTTGGGCAGACAAACGGGCGCAACAGCAACCTGAGTCGATCTACTACGACGCGATGGAGGAGGACGGAACGGAATGCAACGCTTGGAATTTGCATGATATGTTTTGCCATATGCAAATACTCCACATACACTGAGAGAAATTAACATGCATCATTTGCTGGCATGCAGTTTCATCTACAAACATTTTTAAATTTTTGCCGCTTTTTTTTAATTGTTTTCTCTGCATAACTTTGTCAAAAAGTTTGCGATTCCCGTTTGGAATGTCATTTTGATTATGGTTTGAATTGTGCTTGCATTTACCAACAAAATAAAACTGATTTTAAAAATTAAAAAATTTGCAAAATTTTCTATGCTACCCCCTTGCAAAATTTTCAAAATTTTTTCAAAAATTAAAAACTTTATTTTTTGTTTATTATTGATGAGGCTGGTTAAAATAAGTATAAAAATTGCTTTCAAAAGATTCTCCGAGTTAAATTATCGAAAATAGCTCAAATATACCCTATGTTATCTGTACTGGTAACACATACCCTCTAAAATTTCTAAGGCTCATAACTTAATCAAAAATCATGCGATTTTCATTTAAAATGTCATTTTGTTTATAATTTGAGTTGTGAATTCATTTAGCAACAGAATAAAATTGATTTAAAATATTAAGAAAATTTTCTATTTTTCCATGCTACCCCCTTACAAAATTTTCAAATTTTTTTCAAATATTTAAAACCTTATTTTTTACTCTGAATCAATTAGACAAACTGAAATTAGTATAAAAATCGATTCTAAAATAATCTCCAAGTCAAACTATCGAAAATAAAGTAAATTCTTCATAATTGACTTAACTAACTTGAGCTTGAAGCTTAAGCATTTCTCTCAGTGTTTGCCCAGGTGTTAATAAGCCTCAAAAAGGTGTTACACTTTGACTGCAAAGTGCAAAAATTTGCAATACAAAATCTACATAATTTGGTGCAGAAATGCAGACGACGACGACGACCGAGGCGAATTCCCTTTTTTTTTGCAGACAATGAGGCTGCAAAAAGTGCAGCAAAACAGATACACACATCTATCTAGGTACATTTTGTAGGTGTATATGTGTGTGTGTGTGTGCTAGGGTTACGTGAAAAGTCGGAAAAGGTTTCCGCATAAGTGCATAAGAAATGTGGAAAATTAAATGAGCGTTAAATTCAACCAAATCGTTGGCAATTTTATGCGACCGATAGTCGCGAGAGATATGGTGTATAGTGTGATATAGGGCCTATTATGAGCGCTATGCATATGCTAAATAGTACCGGGTACCCGGGCGGTTGTTATTAGCGCGGTTTGTTTCAGTTTCATTAGCATTATCATAAGAGCAGCAGGGTTCATTGGCCTGCGCAAAGACAAAAGCATGGCCCTCTCTCTCTCTCTCTCTCTCTCTCTCTCTATAACTACCTTTATCTACAATTGACGCAGGTACTCGGTGAAAACAAAAGAAGCTGCGTATTATACTCTGCATACGTAATGAGGTCTAAAAGAAAAGCGAGAAAGAAATGAAAACCTAGTAGAATAGAAAGACGTTTAGTCTGACGCATGACGTCATTCCCCCTTGGCAAATTATCTGAGTTTTTTCTCACTCTCTCTAATTATACGCACTTATTACTATATGGCATAAGCCCTACCTCGCATCAAACTTATCAACTTAAGTGTGTGCGATAACAAACAAAGCCAAAAAAAGAAATGATACGCAAACGGTAAACTTCGATGTGTATGTGTCATCGATCCATCGATCGATCGATCGAAAGTCGGGTCGATCCCAAACAGAAGATTGTGCGATTCTTTTATGGCAACTCTTAGGCACCTCCGGGGCACATAATCATTGTCGTCTTCGTCTTTGTTATGTTCGCAGTTCTCTTAGCATGTTTAGAAAGTGATAAACAGTTATCTGCTTTATTTGCAAAGAAAGAGAGAAGCAGAGAGAGAGAGAGAGAGAGCGCGCAAGATAAGAGGCAACTGATAAACTTGCTTGGCAAAAACAAATCTATTTTCTTTTTGAAGGTAATCATTAGTTGGGTAAATAACAAAAACATCATCACGCTGTATTATCGCAGAACTGAAGGTCGTCAAAGTGATTGAAGAATAGAAAAGAATCAAGCTACATCTTTCTTCTGTCATCGCCTTGTCTTATGGCTTATCACAGCGTCAGTCAGAAACGTCTGTAAAATTCAAATTACATTTTAAAGATCATCGCAAACAGTTGCTCAACTCTATTAACAGTGGCAAGATATCAGTTGAGATTAGGTTTTTAGTTATTGTACTCTAGTCATAAAACATTGGCAGCCGACAAAGCCCAACGGACTGTGAACATTGCCCGCATAGCATAGCTCTAAATGTAATTAATATGCGCCTGCCTGTTGGCAGCTCTATCTAACGTACTATACGTACGTATGTATATATATGTTTATATATATTTGTAGCGTATATAGCGTATAAATGAAAAATGGCAAGCTACAAACGCTTCTGGTCTGCAGCCTGTCCGATTAGACTTGCCCACAGCGGATAGCTGTGCATAGAACAGCGAATGCAGCAGGGGCGTAGTAGGCAAGCAGGGGGCAAAGGAGGCTAAGCGGCAGGCAGTCAGAGCTAGAGCAGAGCAGAGCAGAGCTAGAGGCTGTCAGCTGGTCGGCTGGCTGGTCATATCAAATAACCTTCAAGTGGACAGACACACACACACACACACAGTGGAAGCCAACAAACCGGTTAGATGCACGCTTACATATGCTCATTATACCCTGTAGATAAAGACAGTGTAGGGTATTTGAGGCGAAATATACTTTGATGAATTCATTTACAGATACAATAATAATAATAATAAAATAAAAAGTAGAATTAAAACTGAAAGATAAATAACAGATACATAGACAGTTCGTTGGATAGATTGTTGAATAGATATATAATTAGAAAAAGATACTGGATAATCTGATAAAAATCAACATCTATTCTAGTTCTTTTTACAACAATCCCTACTTGATAAAATCTGAAGGTTTCATCCAAAAGTTTCCAGACTTCTCAAAGATTTATAAAAATTGTGTAATAAAAATCAAAAATATTTAAATTTATAAAGCCAATATCGAAACTAATCTTTTTAGAACAATTTTATATCTTTAAATTAAATTAAAAAGATTTAAATTATTTTAGATTTATTTTAATTTAATTTTAAATTTTTTTCAAATATTTAATGACCTTTGAAAGATTTATAAAAGAGAATTATTAAGATTCAAAAAATTAAATAAATAATAAAATAAATTTGTAAATTATTTTTTTGTATTCTACAGGGTATTCCACAGTCGAGCACACGGAATTGCAACTATTATTACGTGTTACATATACACATGTACTTATTTAGTTATACTATATGAGAATAACAACAAAATGCAACTGCAAACGGCTAACTGCAAAACCGGCAACGGGCAGCGGGCCAAGTGGAGGCAAGCCAAGCCAAGCCTGAACCCAGCCCACCTCACTTCGGTTTCGCTTCCTCCTTTGCCTTCTCGGGCAGCAGCAGTCGCCGTCGCCGTCGTCGTTGCAGCAGCAGAGCGGAAACCGAGTTGACCATACCCGCATTAGTTGGATATTTAATCTTAGCTTTCAGACCATTTTCCCGACACCTTTTAGCCCCCTTCCCTCTCTCTCTCTCTGTCTCTCTCCACACACTTTCCTTTGGCGACATTTGTCAGCTAATTATCGATAACTGTTTACGTGCTGCTGCACGTTGACAAATCGATTTAAATATTCTCTTGGAGCGCAACAAGTGGGTGGCTGTCGAGCGGGGACGACGACGACGACAGGCTGGCGCTGGCTAATTATGCCATTATGTGACGCAAATTGCAAATGGGAAGTGGTCGAGAATAATATAATATAATAATTAAATATTATAATATACAAAAATTAATAATATAATCATTTCCACAGCATCTTAAAGAAACGAAGTGAAGAATTTGCTTACTCATGAGTTTATCAAGTCTGGGAATATCCCCTTAAGATCAACGCTGCCAAATTCCCTGTTTTTCCACCATATATGGCAATTCTTTGGTAATTTCATGAGTGTACCAGGCAGATCTCATTTCTCTCCCTCCCAATCTCTCTCTCTTTCATCGATGACGCACTTAAGAGGGAACAACGCACAGAAGAATTCTGCAGATAAAAAGCCAATCGAGTGAGACAACACTTGGAGAAGCTAAGCCGAGCTCAAGTGCTGCTGCTGCTGCTGCTGCTGCTCCGGAGGTCGTTGTGTATTTGTAATCTTTGTGGACAGAATTGATGGATTGTCGTCTGAGACTCTCAGAGCTGCGTTGCGTGCGGGAGTGTGTGTGGGCTGGCAGACAAATAAACAATTAAATGCGTACACAAATATCAATTAAAGCTTACGAAAAGCCACTGAACTTCTGCCAAAGTTTAAGCCAAAACCAAATCGTTTGAACCGTGTCCAAGCGAAGGTCATTGGCGTTTGCATTTCATGGCTTTTTGGGTCACGGCGGCACCGGCAACCGCAGCAGCAGCAGCAAATCTTGGTTTCTGTAATTCCTCACAACCTTCGCAGTTCAAGATAAATAATATGTATAATATTTTACCTTCAATGGGTGTTAAAAGCATTTCGAAAATAAACGAAACGTTTTTTTTTTATTTAGCACAGAATTCAGTTGGAAAATGGTTTTACTTATGTCTGGTAAATTGTTTTATGCTCGAAGATATGTTTAACTAACTTCTTGAGAAACAATTACACTATGCTGCGGTTAACCTCAAGCAAAGATGGGACTAATTTAGCTTGTGGTTTTAGCTCAAAGTCGAGTAATGTGAATACAAAGTGAAATGGGTTAACCTGTGGCTTTTCGCAGACTAATTTGTAGAAGTATTTGAAAACAAGAGGGAATAAAAGGAATATAGAACATATAAGAAAGAAAATTAAAAGAATTTTTAACACATATTTTAGTTCGATTCTTAGGGTATCCAAGCTTCTTTACTCTGCCCTTTTTTTCTTTTGGGTCTTTTAACAAGCTGATTGCGCTACAATTACCTAGTAAAGAGCTCTTCGCAGAGATAAGACAGCAGTTAAGTGAAAGCCCCAATTTGGAAAAACCAAGAGACGCGTAATTAAATGTCACAGCAAGTTGAACTTTGAGCTTGTTTGTGAAATTGTCACTTAAGAGGGAATGAGAGAGAAGAGGGAGAGAGAGGGAGGGGTAGAGAACTTTTTGTAGATGTGTTAACCCAGTTTCCAGGCATGTGCACATGCTAAACGGCCTCATGCACATGGCCCTACCCTCCCTCCCTCCCTCTCCTCATTCCTTCATTCTTTTGTTTACACACGAATTTCAGCATTAACCTTAAAGCATATAACATATATACATATACATAGATCACGCTATTTCAATTTGCATGTGGGGTAAGTCAGCGAAAATTCGCAAAAAGCAGCAAGAAGCAGAAAGAAAGAACTACGAAAAAAAACTGGCATCGTTTCTTCTTTCTTTTCCGTTTGACGTCTTCTTTTTTTTTGCCAGAAATATTTTTGACAATTCGATGAACAAAAAACGGTAAAAGCAGAAAGCCCACTCGAGGCAAGGCAAGGTGGAGTAAGGTGAGCTGCGAGTCGACTCCAGTCGCGTTCAGGAAGTGAGCATAAATAATGAAAGCCAACGCGTTGCAGGCAAAAAAAAAAAACTGAGTCATTAACGTGGCTCAAGCGTTCGACAAAGGAAGCAACGCGGCAACAGCTGATGAATGAGAAGATAATAAGAAAGAACAGAGACGTCACAATGCAAAATATATATACCATATAAAGTGAGTAACTTGTGCAAAAAGTTACAAGAGCCTTATATATCTCCGATCGTGACAATTAAAAATACAAAAATAATTTCATTTAATTTTACAAAAAACTTTTGAAACTTTTAAGAATTTTAACCAAGTTTCGAGTAATTTTATCTCGATTTTCATAAAGTTCTATGCACATATTTATTTCTTTTGTGCTTTGTGTGTTCGCTCCACCTTGACAGGAAGTGACCACCCAGAGACAAACAAAAAAGTTCTTCGCCCTAACTGACAAGCCAAACAATCCGGCAGGCAGGCAGGGCAGGCAGCGCAGCACAGCAACCGGTGGGCGTTGCCAGACAGGTAGAAAAAAACAGAAAAACAACCGCAAAAAACAATTCCCTGTGGACTTTTGCATCAACATAAAGATGGCAGCAGGCAAACTAGGGTTGGTCTAGGAAGCTAACAAACCTCCCCCCCTGAAAACTTTCACAAAACTATTTAAACAGAAAGTGCGGGGGAAAAGTAAGTCCCGGAAAATTCTTGTGAAAGTGTGCACGAAAATTCCAGACACTCGCAGATGCACATACCTTATAATCTGTGTATACTATATACATGGATAAATTAATGTCTTTTATTTGTCATATGCCTTATAAGTTTGTGTTTGTGTGCCGATTCTCACGCTCCAACTGCATTTTCAGCTGCCAGTCATCGCCGGGTGGGGGGCAACTTATACGATATATGGGAATATTTTCACAATGATTTTTTTTTTTGCACGTTTTCATGTTTCCATGTAGACGCAACATTTGGCGAACAGACTTGGCATTCATGCACATGTCGGGCATATATATATATGTATATACAATGCATACATGATCAATATGGCAACGGATTATTGAATGCCATGAGACATAGGGAAATGGGAAATGCTTTTGCTAAGATCGCATGATAAATCGTATACATTATCGATTATTCTTATATATAAAAAAAATAACTGTTAATTTTAGTTTATTTAATGCCATTATTCAAGAATTAAATACTATATCAAACTAAACCATAAACTGCTCGACCAATATGTTTAAATCCCCCCAGCAAGCTAAAAGCCAATGATAAACATAAATCAGCAAACTTTGTTCGCCCATTTATGCCATTTATTATTATAGCGCGTATTATATATATATATATATATGTATATGTATATGACCTAAATGGGGGCTTAGCAATTAAACCAATTTATAAACTGTTCGCAGCCGCAATTTAACCGCATTGCCAAAATATTTGCAGGCAATAAACCAAAAACAATAAACCACGACAGACAACGAGCGAAAAGGCAATTGAGAAAAACAAACAGAATAATTGAGAAATTTGGCGAATTTGTTGAATTTCTATAGTTTTTTTTTTCTTTTTTGAAATGATCATTTTGCATAGGTAATCACTGAGATATTGTTGATCCTAGCGAACAATAACAGATAAAGCAAGCGGTTACACAACACTTTAAAGTGTTGATTAGGAAATAAGCCTTGATAGTCGCACTTAAGATATCCCTTAGTAAGATATCGAATCTACAGGCACCACAGCATCTTCAGCTCGAAACCCAATGAGGCAATAGACCTTAGCCCAAGAAACCTCAAGAACCTTAGGACCTAAGCCCAAGACTTTAAGAACCTCAAGAACTTAGCCAAAGAAACCTAAGGACTAAGAGATAAAATGGTAAACGTAAAGAAGCCCAAGATCTACAAGATCTTTAAAGCCTAATTAACCTTACCAATCGACCTAAGCAACCTAAGCCTAAAGTAACACATTCGATGTCTTATCAGCTTACACCTTATACCGATTCTCTCTAATAGAATGCATAGCATATGCATTATAAACATTCATAACTCAAGTTGCTTTGCTACTTCATAAATTAGAAACTTCCCCCCTGTGCCATACCGTATTTGCAGGGTATTTATTGCTCAGGCAAGCGGCACAAATGTGAATAATTTGCCAGTGGTGCGCAGAGCACATAAAACGCAGTGAATATACTCGTAGTCGAATGTCATTTCCGACTGCAGTTGGACATGAAATGCGCTTGGGGATCGACAAAGTAGGCAACTGCAGAGGGAAGAGGGAGACGGGGCTAAGTTAGTACGAGTATTTTGGCTTGTGGTGAGCACGTGGCTGCCAGACGGCACTGGACACACAAAACACATAAAAGACAAACAACGCAGTAGCAACAACAACAACAGCAACAACAACAGCAACAATAAATGGGCGCGGCGCGGTGCAAAAAGGGGAGCGGCTTCCCCCGAAAATGTGTCTGCCGAGGGCTCTAAATAGCAACCTGAATCGCAGTTGTTGTTGTTGTTGTCATTGTGGATATTTATGGAGTTGCATGTCAACTGGCCAGACAGCAAGACAGACAGCGGGACAGCCAGACAACCAGAGAGACAGTCAGTCAGGTATTCTATGGCATTCCCACCCACTGTCAAAGCTCTGCACAGTGGGATTTCGCTTGGAGCGTGAATGATGTGTGCAAGCTTCTAAAATGAAGGGGGAGGGGTAGCAGGAGGGAAGGAGGGGCTGGATTTAACCACCAGTTTTGTATATTGTTGTATAAGTGCAGTCAGTCTTAGCGTTTTGTCTGGAAGGTGTGCCCACTCGCATGTATAAAATTTCCCAAGCTCAGCTCTGCGCACATATGCATAGATAATTTGGCGGTACGCAATGTAAAAAATGCCGGCTTTAGGCAGAGAACTCGCCCAACCACCTGGTGTGGCGGGGGAAGGAAAACCATTCACGAAACTGGAGCATAAAACTTGTTATGCGACACACGCGGGGGTGAGAACCAGAAATGAACTGCAAATCCATTAGACACCCTCACCAAGAGTGTCAGAGTAGCTTGGTTTGTTGGTTGACTTTGTAACCGTTTGATAGGCAGAGACAAGCGATACTTCGTACTATATAAATAACATTGAGTTATCCAAGTTATCTCAACAAAGTCAATAGCCTCGCTAGGTAGATACCACAAGAGAGGTTAACCTAGTTTTAGGTCGCCAACTTCAACAGGAAATGAATAAAGAAATCTACAATTAAGCTTTACTGACAGAAAGATACCCTCAATGATAAATTCTGTGTTGAATTGAATTGAAATAAAGAGCATAGCTTCTTATGGTAATAACCAATCGCCTAATAAACACTAACTATCGATTTGTGGAGGCGTTGGGCGTGGCATCTAAAACTTAGAATACTTTTCATCTGCGTATTGTATACGGGAACCTCTATGAATACTTTGGTGTCTCTAAGTATTACACTTACTAAGATCGGCGCGTTCATACGAACAGACGGACAGACAGAACTAATCAGCCTATTGACCATGGCTCTATCGACTTGACTAGTGATCCTAAGCACATACACTTTGTAGGCTGTGCCACGCATCCTTCTGCCTGCTCCTTACATTTACACAAAGCTAGTATACCCTTTTTTTCATTGGTTGCAAGGTATAAAAGAACAAAGTAAAAACTTGATAACTTGCGACTGTTTACGCTTGAAAATAACGACACTTGGCTTGTTATCTAGTTACCTAGTTACCACTTGATGAAGTTATACACCCCAATGGAAAATGTCAAGTTAATCAAGCATAACGAACTCGGCAGAAATGTTTAAGTTCTATTAACAAATTTGTTGGAATTTTTTAACTAACATAATATGAAAGAATTTTAAGTAACTTAAATAGAAACCCAAAGGTTTTTCAATTTCCCAGTTCTAATACAATTCAACAGACTCTCCAACCCCATTCGAAGGGGTTTTTCAAGGGTAAAAAAAGAGTCTGAACTGCCCCGACTGTGTCAAGGGCTGGTTTCGGATTTGAATGTTTTAACAAGTGTATGCAAATTAAATAAACATAGTTTCAGGGCGTTGTCCGACAATCGCGATACATAAATAGCGCGTCTGAGTGCGTCTACAAAGGTGTAGTCAATATTTATGATATTTACCTGCAAAGAGAAGAGAAGAAAAAAAAACACGTGTAATTAGTGAATTGTATTGAGTGGGGTAAACAATACTAGCTAAACAATTGGCAAAATTTATGTTGGTAAATATTTGGCACATCAATGGGCAACAAGTTAATTACATAATCATAATAATGGAGACATCATTCCCGACTCTCTCTCGACCGACCCACACGGCACTCGATTGTATTGTGGGAGTCTCTTAGCCAATTTGTAAACGTATTCACAGTGCTCCCCTCCCCCTCCCCCACTCTCTCTCCTCTCCTTTTCCGCCTTGTTTGCCCGTGTTCACATGAATTAACCCAGTTTTGCTTTGCCGTTCACACACACACATCCCGAGAGGGTGTACACAATATGATTATGAAATTTAAAACGGTTTTTATTTAATTTTCATTGCATTTGCTTATCCAAGTTGGAAATTAGATCATGTGTGCAAAACAAAAGTTGTTTGGGCTCTCGAATCGGGTAAACAATATGACTTGATAAACAGACAGACTTAATTGACATTTAATATAGGCTAATGAAGCCGTATTGTCGGCAAGCAATTGATAGATTGCTTTGAGTTGTATAATTTCGCTATACAGATATTGTTCGATTTACGCAAAAGTAATCTCTCTATAGATGATGTCAACTTTCCCAACGATTTGTAGTCTACATATTGATCTGATGTGAGCTCATTTCACGCAAGATAAAGGATGAGGTAAACGGGAAATCGAGCAATTACGTTGAAAACCAGAAAAGGGGGTGCTATAAAAATTTGTCGAAAATTTTTCCAATTTATTCTATGACATTTGGCCTATTGTTGTTTTTGTTCTTGTTGTTGTTGCCCAATGAAACGTAACTAATGTCATACGCTTCCTTTGTCGTTGTTGCTGCTGCTTGCCTTGTCCATTGTTCATTAATTCGACTGACCCCAGAGCAATAAAAAAGAAAGAGAACATACACGTACTACTTGTAGCCTACTACGGCATTGTTGTTGCCGTATAACAAACTCCTTCCTTCGAAACAACGTCTCGTCGTCATATGTTGTTGTTGTTGTTTTCCCATTGTTGACTGTCTTCTTTTTTTTTTTGCCGTCTGCCAATTTAAATTTTCAACTTTTTGAAGCAGAAGATGAGAGAAAAGCGGAAAACGAAAAACGAAAAAGCAGAGAAATAAAATTATATTCAACTCTCAACTTCGTGTTAGCAGAGTTTATTGAACTCGCACAGAGTGTCTAACGAACTGGCGATTTATGAGCTTTATGAGAGAACACACTGGAGTGTCGTCGCTTTATAGAGTGTGAAAGGTTGAAACTATTTTGCAGCCAGAAAAAAAAAACCTAACAAGCTAGCCATGTTCTAGCCATAAGTCTATGTTATGATCTTCCCGGTTATATGTATAAAGAGATTTCATACATTGTACTCGACAATCAAGTTGATGCATTCCTTTTGATAAAAATTAATTATACAATTTAATGTGTGTTTGCATTAAGAACTTGAGAAATAAATCAAAAAGTTTGGGAGTGGAACGTTTTCGTGGCGCTGCCTTGTTTACATGAACTTTGAACTTCAGTTGGGTTGAAGTACAAGTGTTAAGCAATGCACTCAGAGATATTTCAACACGCCACTTCAATGTGTTTTTTTTTTTTTTTTTTTTTGTGTATACCAAAATAAACAATCCGATTAACGAAACAATTTGTTGCAGTTGTTATTGTTGCATTGCACTTCACTTAACGTAATTGCCGCGATAATTGCTGAAGAAGAGCGAGTGTGTTGGCATTTTGTAATCCCAAGTAGAATCGCTTGATTAACCTTGGCGCCAGCTAACTAATTTAAATGATATATTTATCGTTTGAAATACACTCTATATACAGTATTTACCCCCATATTTATAAAGCTTATGTATATAAGGGAAAGTTTCTTTAAAATAATTTTAAAATAAATTTACTAGTTTACTACAGATCTTCTTTAGGATCAAGAATATATAACATACATGTATGCATATATACTAATATATAATTAATACATTACTTGAAAAATCAGTGCCTTTTATACATTAAATATCTACGAAAAGATTTCTTCCGTTTATTCAAGATCTTTCTTATGATCAAGAACATATAATATATATATATATTTATGATAAAATGTAATAAATATAATTATATTTATATTACAAGCTAAACATCGGAGCATCTGACAAAAAAGTTTTCTTCAGCCCATTACAGATCTTTCTTATGATCAAGAACATATATACATAATAAATATAATAATATTTATATTACAAGCTAAACATCGCAGCCTATTATACAATGAAGCACCTGAAAAAAAGTTTTCTTCAGCTCATTACAGATCTTTTTAATGTTCAAGAACATATATAGACAAATTTAAAAGCTTTTCCTACACCCTTAAAGCATCTTCCGCTGCAATTATATTACACTCAGTCAGGAATCGTTAGTGAAATGGGATTGCCTTGCAAGAGGTTAACTCGCACATCACGTGAGCTTGGCGCCATTAGCCAGGTGAGTGGCACGCGACGTGTTGCGGCGTCGGGCAACAGCAAAAGCAATTGCAATCGCACCTGGCCGCACCATGGCTAATTGGCGCACCTTTAACCTGCGCTCGTGCCGGCCAATTAGCAGCTCTATGCGGCCGGCAAGTACAGCAAATCGGTTTGCTTCTGCTTCTACTACTTCTACCTCTTTCCTGTGCTTCTGTTGTTGTTGTGGTTGCTGCTGCTGCTGCAACTTTTACAAATTCACTTTGGCGGATTTCTAATCCAATAGAAAGTCGTTTAGCTAACGGCATATCAATTATGATTAGAAAAAGAAACGTGGAAAAGTTGAAATGTTAAAGACTAGTTCATGTGCAGATACACTGTAGTCTGTGAGAGAGATGTTGGAGATAAAAGATAGATAAATGGATGGCTTGATAGAGAGAAAGATGGCTAGATATAGATAAAAGCTGCTTCAATTTATTTAAAATAATTTCATGGACTAGCTTGATTTCTTTCTTTAGCATCTTTTTCTAAAAAATTCTCTTATAAATTCCAAATTTTTTTTTTTGGTTCTTGAAACTATCTGCACAAACTTTCTTTAGCATCTTTTTCTAAAAAATTCTCTTATAAATTCCAAATTTTTTTTGGTTCTTGAAACTATCTGCACAAACCACTGTGCGTGACTTTCTTGACTTGCATTGCGATGCAGTTTTGATTGGGCAAAAAACACTTTATGCTCTCGGCTCGGGCTATAATCACGCGTTTTGGGCTCCCCCCAGTTTTACACAAGTTTTCAGGGGCGTTCGCTGCGCCTCATTAAATGCGACAACAACGCGATGAATGCCTCAACTTTTACTTGGACAGTGCGGTTTGTGTTTGTGTGTTTTTTTGTTTGGTTACAACTCGCATTATTATTTTCACATATTTGTGAGGTGCACACGTTTAGTCAATTTAGCCCGGTTCGATGTGGCTGTATGCTTAACTTATGATTAGCGGTTTGTCATTGTCATCGCAAAGCGCGTTCATGTTATTTATGCGTTAGCATAAAGTGAGTAAAAGCTAACGAACGGCCTCCAAGGCTCCACCTCATCACCATCATCATCATCATCATTATCATCATCATCAACGCGATCATCAGCTTTCATAATGATTCAATAATCATTGTTGCTGTCGACTGGGTCGCTCTCTGGCCATCTGAAGTGGGCAAACGTGACGGTCGTTCAGTACAATTGATTTGCCTGCCTGCCTGCCTGACTTGTCCATTGAGGAGGAAAGTGCCCAGTTGGAGACTTTTGAATCACAGGTGGTGGGGAGGGGTTAGGGGGGGTACTGCACGTTATGTTATGATATGTATTGCACTTTCCAATGTCTGAGCGAAAGTTTTTCACACTTTTCACAGCTAATTAGGGAGAGTTCAAGAGTGAATGTGGGGGAGTTGAAAGAGCTGATAGCAAGTGATAAGTAGAAAATTGTTTTTGCCTCTCAATAAACACTTCAAGTATTTTTTCAAAATTTTTGCAAATGTTTTTCCCTATTTCCCTACATATTACGCAATGCCATAACTTAGCCATGAAAAGCGAACACAACCACAAATATTTCTATTCATTTAGTTCAATTTTGCTAAAAGTTTCTTGCGTGTTCGATTCGCATTAATTTAACATCTGTCATTTTATTAGCCCGAAAAAACAAAATTGTTTTTTTATACGTTCCGCTTTATTTCATTTTGCTTCGCCTTCGCCTTGATGCATTTTTTTTTTTTTTTTTTTTTGTACCCTGCTGTAAATGAAGAGTAATTACTCTATGACGGGAGGGGAGTAATTATCGAAGTGGTAGCTTTTATATAATAATTGCTTTAGTAGATATTTTTGTGGTATTTTTTTTTGTGCTGTAGAGCATCTACAAGTCGATATAGCTCAAGCTAATTTACACATTACTTTTCTTTATTGTTGTTAATTAATTTGTTTGGTCGCACCTAATGCCCTACCAAACAAACAAACACCTTAATGACAACAACTATTTGGGAAATTCCAGACCAGGAAACACGGCTTAAATTTCATAAACTAAAGTGCAATCATTATATCTAAAAGCTTACTAAATAAAGTCAAATTTAACTGCAGTTTATTCAGTTCGAGGAAAACGGTAATTTTTCCCGTTTCAAACAATTTGCCAAACGCCAAAACTTTTCAACCAAAATTGGCGGTCATAAACTATGCAACTGCAACACGTGTGCTTATCGCTTGCATTTATAATGCAAGTTGTTGTTGTTGTTGTTGTTAGCTAGCCTTATACACACACACACACACGCAGAGAGACTGCGGCTCATCGTAAACGTATTACTTGGCCGGTTACAAATTTTATTGGAGCTGCGCACTGAGCTGCTATAAACAATATTGTTCGCTTATGCTTATGAATTTTTATAGCATGTTTGTAGTCGCCTGACTTTCTAGCCATAAAAAAATAATTTTGAAATAACCTTAGAAAGTCAGGCTGACATTTTGTTGAAATTGATACTACCGAATTGGGCATAATGCGAAGGTTAATTCCGGATTATGAAATTGACTGGCAATTGGGATGATAGTTTCAGGAAGAATAGATTGTATAGATGATATTTCCGATTTTTGACAGTTACAGACTGCTTAAGGAAGAGCATATATCTAGATACATATATATAGACAAAATTTGTAATTCTTTTAATCCTTTAATATGACGGTTGTTTACATAGAACCCTTAAGTCTTTAGTGCTATGCAGAAATCATACCATATCAATAATCATATATGTATTATATGTTCACATATGTATATGTTATTTGTGCACACAAACGATTTATGATAACACACAGAAGTCTGTTTACTTTCGCTTTGCCAAATATTCTCGAGTGCGATGAAGCAGCAAACCGATAAAGTGGGAAACGTATTACTCATGCACTAAATTTAAAATAAATAAAATCGCAAGCAAAGCAAAATACTCGAGATAAATCAAATCGAGAACCCAACGAAAGTGACAAGATAAATTCGGGAATTACGTATTTTCTGATGCTAAGCACAAGATAGAAAAAAGTCTCTTCTTTCCAAAAAAAAAACTTCTTATATAATGCACATATTTTCCTATATAGCTCACTCAACACCTTAAGAATCAATTAATTGTTTCTAAATAGTTTCGAAATTCTTTGTGGGCGAATTTCGATTATTCCGAATGTTCTAACGACTCTATAAGGGTGAAGGCAAGGGGAATACTCTTACAAACCACTCAATCGAATAGTTTCCTCATTGAACAAAAAGCTTTTTAAAGAGCATTAAAATGTGATTGCAACAAAAATCTTATTGTTCTCTCCCTCCCTCCCTTCCTCTCTCTCCCTCTCATTGCCTCTCCCTTTAGAGGTGTGTTTTGGCCAAGTGAAACATATGTTGCCAATTGCCTGAACAGAGAGCAAAAGAGAAACAATAACAAAACACACACACAGACACGGGGCAAAGCTAGAAAACCTCGAGCATAACAAAAAATCAATGACGCACGTGGAGAGTGAAGAAAATGGAAACTAATTAAGCGAAAAAGCTTGCAAAAAAACGAGGGAACAAAAAAAAAAGAAATAGTAGAAAAAATCGTATGACAGCCAGACAGACCAGCAAAGCAAAGCAAAGCAAAATCGACAATAAACAACGAGGAATATGAATCAATATCTCAAGTGGCCACCTTCGAATGGCAAAATTCGTTGAGGGTCGTCGCCGTCGTCGCTGTCGCAATGCGAATTACGTGTTGGAGATCTATTCCGCATACGGCCTGCTCTGAGCCGGGTCCAAATTGGAGTGTGTCGAGTGAATTACAAAGGCCTCAACAGATAAGATATTGACAGTAAGCCAGGAAGTGCATTATAAGCAAATTAAAGCAAAATTTACAAAATTTGACTTATAATTCCCAAGCAGTTTAAGATTCTATATTGCCATATTTACTTTTATTTTTTTTTTTTTTTTTTTGAAGCGAAGCCAGAAAAGTAAAGCGAAATTTACAAATTTGATCAATAATTCCCAACTTGTTTAAGACTTTTATTTATTAATATATTATTTTATTTATTATTATTATATATTATTTAACTTATTATTTTATTTATTATTATTATTTATTATTTTATTTATTATTATTATTTATTATTTTACTCATTATTTTATTTATTATTTTATTTATTATTTTATTTATTATTGTATTTATTATTATTATTTATTATTTCATTTATTACTTTATTTATTACTTTATTTATTATTATTATTTATTATTATATATATATATTTTTACTTTTTAGTTTTGTATCTTGTTGCATATTTAAAGCTAAATTTTTGCTATTTATTTTTTTTATTTCATTTATTATTTTATTTATTATTATTATTATTTATGTTTATATATATTTTTTTTAATTTTTTGTTTTGTCTCTTGTTGCATATTTTAAGCTAAATTTTCCCTATTTATTTATTTAAAGAGGCTTACATAACATTCCACAGATATATTTTATTTTATTTTCACAAGTAACTTTGCAATTTGTTACTTGCCATCGCGAAGCTTTTCAACTTCTTCTGCAGATTCCGCGCACAATATATTATAATTATGTGCCGTTAGTTTACTGGCTGCGTCTGGCACTTTGCCAGCCATAAAAACCAACAACAAGTAGAAGAAGAAGAAGAAGAAGAAGAACTATAAAAAATTGTTGTACCCCAAAATGATAAAAACTTTGCCAGCTGTTGCTGTGAGGAAAAAGTTGACGCTTGCCTCATGCGACACATCCTTGCGGCAAGCTTGGCGAACTGTTGCGAAATCGTAGAAATGCATATAGTACATGCCAGACTTGCCAGACAAACTGACGGACTGCCTGACAGTCAGCGAGTCAGAGTTGCCACAGAAAAACTATTTATTGGCTGAGCAGACATATTTGTCAAACATTTTTTGTTACCATGGAAAGGACAAGGCAACAAAGCCAAAGTTGGCCTTAAACAAAAGCCGGCACATTCCGCATATTTACAAACACATATGTATCTGTATCTGTGTCTGTGTCTGTCTCTTACACTTCCTCTGCAACAAGAAATGTTGGCAACGTCCAATTGCAATTTGCCGATTTGCCTTTTAATATCTTATGACATAGCGCAAATTTGGCAGATCATTAGGCATTAAATTTACCACTTAGAGAAGTATCCAACAATCCACAATCCACGACGAGTGCTTAAGTCAATGTTTAATTAAGTTTGTTGGCCAAGTAACATTTTTGTTGCTAGTGCAGAGATTAGTTGACTCAACTAATTGGCCAACAGCATGAGATTTGGCTTGGACAAAGTTAAGCCTGTGGATTAGCTAACTAATTATGGCAACGAAAACTTTCAGTCATGTTCATGTTGTACTTCCCTAATTTATCGATTAAATTGCAACTATCGATTAAGATATATTTGCTAGTTATTTCGTATAACTAATTCCCTTACTTTTGCCAGCAAAACTTTTACCATAATTGCTTTAATCTTACCTGCAATATCGTGGCAAATTTAAGCTAAATTTATAGCAGATTCTTAATGAGAAGCTGTTTCATTTTAATTACTCCTGCTTTATTTATGCATCCGCATAACCGTGCTACCAGCTATAGCAGATAATGCTATCCACTCTCCCACATAAATTCACAAATAGTGGAATAAGTGGAAGCCACAGAAGCGGCAACAACAATGCGAAGACTCAATTCCAATTAAACGTAGCATGAGGCAAGTAGAGGAACATGAGCTACTAGCAGAAGTTGCAGCTCATTAGAAACGACCTCAAAGCGTTAAAATCAAGACGCGAAAAATATGCATGGAAAACAATTGAAAAGAAAGCTAAGCAAAAGCTACTGTGGGGAAACAGGAGCGTCTCCCAGTCGACTTTGAGGGGGGGCGCAGACCAGACAGACTCAGACGTAGAGCGACCTTAGGGACGCCCCGACACGAGGGCGTGTTGCATTCTCTGTTTATTTATTTATCTGCATAAAAAACAACATGTGCTTCAAGCTGCAAGACAGAGAGAGAGAGGGGAGGAAGAGAAGGAGGCAGGAGTGCAGCGATTTACGAGTGAGCAGCAGGCATGTCTTATCGAGTCTGGCTTGCCATTTACCTTAGTGAGCCTCATACGAAGATACTTCCAAGCACATGTGTCTCTCTCTCCCTTTCTCCCCCTCTCTCTCTCTCTCTTTCTCTCTGTGCGGCTATAAGCACTAAGCAGCATTCCACAAATGGTTTGGCTACGTGTGGCTGCGTGAGGAACTCGAGGAAGCAGCAAAAGATACATGATATCAATAAAAAGTGAGCAGCCAGCGCTATACAGAATGCAATGCATAAAAAGATACTTTTTGAGATACTTTTTACTGTTCGAGTACTAAAAAAACAAAAAGGCAACTGCAGCGAGTGTAAATCAAAAGATACTTGCAGTCAAACTATTCAAACAGCCCTCGTTCTCGCCTCAGTCATAGTTCGCAGCCGCAGATAAGACGAAGCAGGCGCCGAAGCAACAGCAAAAAGGCAGCAAGGGCAGACAGAAGGTGCAAGCAGGAGTGAGACAGAGAGGGAGGGAGAGAGAGAGAGAGAGGGGTAGGGTAAGTTGCTTGAGAGAGTGACGAATGGGGGAATGGGAGCTCTTGAGAACGTTGCAGCATGTTGCAGCCACTGCACAGCAACAACTTCTTCTGCTTGGCTCGTCTCTGCTGGCAATCTCCAGTTGCGACCAGGTTAATGGGAATGCAGCGCGCACAACTACACAAATTACCAAAACGTAGCAGACGCAGAAGGGCGGGGAGGGGGAAAGTGTGCGCAATGCTTTTTATGTATCTTTCAATTTGGGCATCCTTCGACGCTTCAGTCCCCAAACAATTTCAAATGGAATTTTTCACTTTTATTTACGTTCTGCTGCTAAAAGATGCTTTCCAAGGAAGATACAGAGTATCTTTTGCACTTCCACTTGCCAGAACCTTCAATTTTCTTGCTCTGCACAACATCTAGAGAAGTTCAACGAAAGTTTCTTAGTATAAGTTTATTAATAACTAACAAAAGTTAAGTTCGATTAACTTTCTCTCTTTAGTTTTTCATCAGGGAAATCTATCAATATTTCATTGAATTACATTCGCTCTGCCTCAACTCAAGCATCTACAGATCATTAGGGCCCCTACTTAGAAAGGTCGTGTAACTAATAGGCCTGCAATTAAGGGAACATAAAGCTTGGAAGCGTAGACAAGCTTAAGCTTCTTGCCACGGCGTAGATGAAAGACTTGGCGAGAGACGACAGAAATTGCAGACAAGTTTTTTGCTTCCTCCTTTTTCTTTTTTACTCAAAGTAAATCCTGAAAAAAAAATAAAAAATAAAACTAGCCAAATGACATTGGAATTTGCGCTGTGCGAGTGAAGGGCAACGTGACATGAAAATTCTAAAAGGAATATCTACAACAAACGCGGAGAAAACAAGTTAAGTTACACTAGACAACAAGGTAAGCCAAAGATGTCTAATAAGAAAAGAAGCAAGCAGGAATTCTAGCATGATAAATAGTAAGGAAACATTCAAAATATTTGAATGAATCTTTTCCAACTTGTAGACTAGTGTCTTGCCTTGCTGTAGATCGGATACTGCACCTGGCGCAGGTAAACGCAGCCGGTCTCAAAGCAAATAGACAGCGAGCAAGAGAGAGAGACACGCGAAGACGAATGACGCAGGTAAGCGAAGAAACCAAAATACAAGAAGAGCACAAACAAAAACAAACAAAATGAAAGAAAAATCTGTGCGCAGCGAAAGAGAAAAATCAAATTGAATAAGACGCAAAAGACGCCAAGAAGAACGGAGCAAGCAGAAAGAAGAATAGAATAAAAGGTAGTGTAGACAAATACAAAGAAATTCACCTGTCACGTTGAGCGCGCCGCTTGGACGCTTCACTTGGAGCGCAAAGTTGACATTGGATCACGCGAGGAACTCTCCAGAAAAATATTAGAATTATTACTATAAGATTTACTAACAAAAATTACCAGATTTATTTAAATCTAATAAGAATTTGCACACACTTTCATAGAGCTCAGTTTAATTTACTTATTATGCTTTATTCTTTGCCAAAGAAACTTCTTGGCGTAGAATCTTTTCCCAGGCAAAGTCTGTGCCCGTCTGTGTAATAAGCTTCTTAAAGCAAACCTCCGGTGTCGGCTTAGAAAAAAGAAGAGTCCCAACAAAATAGTAAAAAAAAAAACAACTACAAATTAGTCATTGTGATTAATGAGCTGAGGAACTGTTTAGTCTCTCTCTCCCTCTCTCTCTTTCTCTGCTCGTGTTGCTTGTGATTTATTTCGTGTGTGAACGACAAAGTGTAAAATATGATTATAGGGTATGTACGAAATGGCAGAAGAATTGTGCAACTCACTCACGCCACACTTATTGAGATCATTGGAGCGCGTCTACTGCATATGTATATGTATCTATATAACTCTGCCTTAGGCGCGTGGGATCACTCCGCGCGTCTGGGTCAAGTTCAGCGTACGAAAAGTTAAGGTTTCTTTAAAACAAAATATTGATTGACAAGCAGATTGACGGCAAAGTCTCTGTTGTTGTTGTTGTTGCTGCTTTTGGCTTGTTTCGGTGGTGGTTGCAACAATTAAAAGCTCAACTGCCTTCACTCAACTCTTCTAACGGCAAAACTTATGCCCCAGCTTGGCCTTCAAGAGCAACAATAAGATACAAGCTGTGCACACAGTGCGTGGCAGCAGTAATGCAACAACAACAATGCGAAATGAATTTACTGCAAAATTTATAAACAGTTAGAATTTTGATTTATTTTACATTAATTTTTATGCGTCTTTCGAGGACGCATTACTGCTCGCCGCCACTGTACGCATGTGTGCGTATCAGCTGAGCGCGCAACAACAAAAACCACCCCCAAGTGGAGGCTGGCCCCCAGCGCGTAGGCTCGAGAAATTTCAGCACATAGGCCAAGGCAGCAGCCGCAGCAGCCATCGTAACGGAATGTCACCCCCAAAATGGGCCTTGCCTTGCCTTGGCTTGCCTTGGCCGTGGCTGCCATTGATTGAAAAAGTGTGTCAGAAATACGCAGAAATATAACGGGGCATTTTACACTTACCGCAAGAAACAGGAATTTTTGGACGTGCAAATTGTTTTTGCTGCCGCAGACGTCGACTGCGCTGCTGCTGTTGCTGCTGCTGCTGCTGCAGCTAGTTCAGTAATAATAACAACAACAACAAGCAGACGGATGAAAAAGAATGCGTCTTGCACTCTCTCCTTGCTCTCCTGGTCTCTCCCGCTCTCTCACGTTCTATCTCGCACACGCTTTACGCTTTGATTCACTTTTTTTTTATTGCTAGTTGCGCGCGCCTTCTCTGCTTTTATCTTTTACTTCGACTGCGGCGTCAGCGTCGACACTGGCAATGACATTTTTGCACTAACACGCACACACATATACAAACAAGCGTTCAAGCGGCTTTGCTGTCGGTCAGCGAATTTGTTGTTGCTGTCTGAGAAGACGACGTTCGAGACGCGGGCGAAGGGGGGCGCGTGCAGAAGTTTAGCAAGGCAGACGACGACAGGTGCACTTGCAACTCTAACACACACACACACACACACACACACACACGTGCAGTTTCGCGCAACAACAATCGAAAACTTGCACACACACACACACACAGACACAGACACAAACGCAAGCAGAGACGCGCTGCAATGCAATGCGACGCGCAGACAAATGAGAGACAACAAAGCGATGCGGACGCTGCTGCTGCTGCTGCTGCTGCTGGCACCTGGCAGTAAACTCTTTCTTCTCTGCTCTCTGCGCCACACCACGCTCTCCTCTTGATTTCTTTTACTTTACTTTTCACGCGGCTTCAGTTGCAAATATTTTTTTTGTTAATGCTTTTTTTTTTTGCTTGGCTTTCTTTTTTTTTCGGCTTTTTATCTAATCTGGTTTTGCTTTGCGCCGCTTTTCTATGCTCAGATAATGCCTAATAGGGCTCTTATCTAGCGTTTTGCTGTCGCCTTTGCACACACTTCACTTTTTTTTGTAATTAGCAATTATTTCTCATCAACTACCGCAAACCGACGACGTGCTTATTCCTCGGCGTCAAAACAACAACAAAAGCGAGCGCGATGCGGGTAAGACCCGCTTGCGAGTTATGATAAAATACTGCGGAAACAGCGAGAGTATTTTGTGGTCATTTTTAGGCAATTGCTATTTTGCAGTGTGGTCGTAGCTAAAGAAATACTAGTTTTTTTGTGCTGCTTGCTATACTGCTTGGTTTTTACGACGGTTTCTTTTTAAATTTAAATTTAAACTGTGAAATTTCATTTTTGAATTGTGCAATTTAATTATGCAGGTATATTGTTGATTATTGATTTTTGATAATAGCGCATGCAAAATAAACGTCTGTAATGTGTGATTATATTTTGTTTTTGGCTGATCACATTTTTGGGCGCTGCGTGCTGCTTGCAAGCAGTTAACTGCAATCTGTGACAAAAGCTACTTGATTTGACTGAAATGAAGTACTTACACATTTTCCCGCAAGATGTCGCTGTGCGCGCTATGTGGGAGAATTCCGAATTAAGGGAATCAATTTCGAAAAAGTCTACATTGGCGGGAAAAAAGCTAAAACTTTTTAACGAATTGCTAAACTGAATTTCAATTAGAAATTGCGCTAAAACTTAATTTAGCTGTAATGAGTGTGATAATTAGTTGAAGATGAATTGCACTTGTAAATCACTTTGACTCCGAGATTATAATACCTTCTGTTTCCCACATTTTATTGTAGCTCCATAAACATGAGATAGATAAAGCATAAAAATCACAGTTGTCGCCCTAAGCCCCAAAAAGCAAAGTCTCTTCAAAGTTTCCTGTGTGCTCGCTTTGCGTAACGCTTTACCTCTCGTCGCTCCTCTCTCTCTCTCTGTCTATCTCCCCCTCTCTCTCGCACTGCAGCATCCCAGTTGCTTAATCTGAATTATCAGAGTGATAATAATGATGTTGATAACGCATCGCAGAAGGCGATAACCGCAGCCGCAGACGCTGCCGGCGCCTGTCTGAGGTGGAAGTTGCTTACGTCGAGGCTTTTACAACGGGTCTCTTTGCCATATATCATGCTGTCTCGCTTGCATTATACCGTCTATATGACTTCTATGGCTTACAATGCAGAGTCTAAAAATATCCAACTTTCTGACGCGAAATTAACGAGATAAAATGGAAGACGCTAAAGAACTGGGACAATGTCCGAAGGGGTTAGGCGAAAAGAGAGTCACGGGATTCTACGCACTATATGTAGGATTAGGAAGTGATGATTCCAAGAATCTTAACTGCATACTACGTATTTTTATATAGGGTATACTAGTATCGGCCAGACGCTTGTAACGCACCTTAGCAAACATCTTCGACCCCATAAAGTATAATATATTCTTGATCAGCATCGATAGGCAAGTCGAACTAAACATGTCCGTCTGTCCGTTTGTCCGTCTGTCTGTTGCAACGCAAACTAGTCGCTCAGTTTTGGAGCTATCTTGTTGAAACTTGGTACAGATTCTTCTTATTGCTGCACGCTGTAAATAAGTTGGAACGAGCCGGATCGAACCGATATATCGTATAGCTGCTGTGTAAACTATCGGGCGATTTCTGTTATTTTTCAATATAAAGCTTTGAAACTTTTCTTTTCTGAGTGTAAGCATTTAGATACATGGTAGCTGCAATAGAACCTATCAATCGATTTAAGCTATTTTTTTTGAGATATCGCTATAAAACTTATACTTCCTGTAGCAATACGACTGCTACTACTAAGTTATAAGACCTAGAAAGCCTTTCTTTCTGGTTTTGAGTGTGTGTTCAGAAAGATCCTAACTCGAATTTATTGCTGTATCTTCTTCATATCTAGAAGAACATATGGAGTGAAATAACTTTTTTCTACCCTCATGTTGCTATGCCACATATCAGTCAACCCATAGGGCAGATATGTATTGTATGTATTTCATGTTTGTCATATATATCAATCAAATAAGTGATTTATTTCTTATCTGCGCGATTGTTATATCACCCCATTGTATCTATGCATAAAATATGCGAATATTTTTTTATCAATTTTATAGCTAAATATCTATTGAAATTTACATGTGATTGCGCCCTATCTATATCTACCATATATCATCAGCGCTATCTATTCAATTACATATCGTATCACATACATACATATCTCACGCTATAGTCCGTCATGAGTTTCGTATTGTCAGTTGAGTTTTCAATTTCCATCGAGTTTGCCGCAAAACGTTGCCAAATTTTGATTTCCAAATAGTTCCGCCAAAACGAAATGCAGAAAACTTGTTCGATTCACTCGCGATTTTTGTGTGCCAAAAACTTTCGAATTGCATCGCATGGGCAACAAGCCATTTTGCAGGGAGTACCGGAAACCGCTTACGAATATGGCTGACGGGCAGTGAAAGTTGACGGAAAAAAAGCTAAATACACGAATAAGTTAGCGAGAAAAATTTAAAACAAAATGTAAAAAATTTTAAAAGATTTTCGAAAAATTTCAAAAAATGTTCTAAAAATTTTAATATATTTCCATAAATTTTAAAATATTTCTAAAAATTTTAAAAAAATTTCTAAAAATTTTAAAAAACTTTCTAAAAATTTTAAAAAATTTTCTAAAATTTTCAAAATTTTAAATAAGCTAGAAAAGTTTAGTTTTTATTTAGGTATAACTAAACTTAGCTGTAATTTCTCTCTAAACTTTTGCTCAGTAGAGTTTTTCTCGAGCTAAAACCTACATATCTTAAGATTTCATGCAACTGCGCCGATCTTTGCCCCCGAGGCTTCACCCCTATCACACCTCCCCAGCCCCAGCCCCAACCCCAACCCCATGTCCAACCTTGGCCTCCTCCACAGAAACAATCTGCGGCCCAATCTGACGGCCTGTCGCACTGAGTGACATTGTCCGTCACGTCCCACGTCGCGCAACGTCGCCTTTATCTACCGAGAAAACAGAGATGCGAAAACAACATTATCTGCCGTGACAGACAAACAGAGAGAGATAGCTTGAGAGTGAGTGAGAGAGAGAGAACAAGAGAAAGAGAGAACTATTACTAATACGCCGACTAGTCCAATTTAAGTTAGAAACTCAGCTTCGTAAACGAAATCAACGCAGCGACTCACACAATATCATCAACGCGATCATCTTCATTATCTTCATCATCTTCATCATCATGATCTTTGTCATCAGTCTGCTTCTTGTTCATCTTCATCTTTATCAGCTCCATCAGCTCTTCGTCAGCTTGTCTCGTCTTGCGCTGCGTTTGCTCAGCGCGCTGTAAGCGCTGCATAGATTAGTCGCCCCCTCTCTGTGTGTGTGTGTGTGTGTGTGTGTGTGACTTACTTAGTATCTGTCGCAAGTCTTCAGCTTGATAAGAGATTTCTCATTCTCAGTCTCTGTGCGAACGGCGACTCTGCAGGTCCAACAAACGCGCGAAAAAAAAAAACAAGTGAAAAAATCCCCAAGGAATTTTTTTATTTTTTTTAAATCAACTCAGCAAATTGCGCATACGCAGTGTGTGCGCGCTGGCGTGTGCTAATAGCGCATGTAAAATATATTTTTTTAAAACAAATTAAAATACCAAAAAAAAAAAAAACAGATTTACTCGTTAAAAGTTGCCATAAAATTTTGTATAAAGCAAAAGTTTTTTTGAAGCTGAAAAAAAATTGAAAAAAAAAAAAATTTCCCAAAAATCGTGCGCCATTAAAATTTGTGCAAAACTTTTTGGAAAAACTGCGCAAAAAAAAAACAGTTTATAAAAAAATTTATAACCATTTAGAGTACCCCATTAAAATTACCATAAAATATTGTGCACAAATCTGGGGGGAAAAAAACCGAAAAATACATAGTAAAATCCTGCAATATGCGGCTAAACTAATGTTTATTTTTAGAGCCTGACTAAATTGACAGCATACAACAACAACAACAACAACAGCAGCAGCAGCAGCAACACGAACAACAACAACAACAACAACAACAACAACGGCAACAACAATAACAATAATAATAACAATAAAAGCAACAACAAAAATTTGGTTCACAAATTTCAATTGGATTTAATCAAAAGCATAAGAAAAGTCTGTCACACACACACACACACACACACACATGCTAGTTAATTCAGTGAGTGAGTGAAGTGTGTGCGAGTGTGTGCGAGTGTGCCTGCCTGCATGTGTCTGTGTGAGTGTCCCAGTGTCGTCTGACCGAGAAACTGAGAAACTAAGCCAGCGTGCGCGCTCGTTGCATTTCATTGAAACGAACTTCAAACTGTCACACACACACACACACACACATGCAAATTAAAGTGCACACGTGTTAGTGTGTGAGTGAGTGAGTGTAATACATATCGCCTGCCCCGTGTACCCTCCCGGAAAATGGGCAAAATGGCCAGCGAGGAGACGGTGACCGAGGCCACACGCACCGATAAAATCGAATTGTCGCGCTTCGGTGAATTCTGCCAGCGACACGGCATAAATCCCAATTTGATTATGCTCAAGATAACGTTATTTGTCATGTACGGAGGTGAGTACGAATTGACAGACTCCCTACCCCTAATCCTCCCTCCCTTCTACACTCTCTTGCTCTCTCTGTCCCTCTCTTAGCTGTCATTAAAAAGCAATTAGAAAAGCGACAGCCTACCGAAAACGTGACGTGCAATTAGCTTGCTGTCTCGCTCACTCCACACACTCTCCACTCTCCCACTCTCTCTCTCTCTTTGCACACATAACGTATACGACAGGTCGTGCAGTGGCTTAGCCCCCGTTATGGCCCGCTTTATGATGTACTCTTTCTTTGCCAGATAAGGTGCAAAAACAGCTCATATAAAGCACAATTTGACAGCTTCAGCTGGGTTTCTCTTGGCCATACGCAAATCTCTTTAATCCTTGAGTTCATATCGCACCATAAAAGCGCTAACTTGTTTTGTCGTGGGTTGCTCTTTTTTTCGTAAACAAAAAACTTGAGTTAAAAATAGATTTGCGAAATGTTTTTTATCAACTTGAAAGTTAAGTTAGCAGGATTAGCCTGGCCAGTATATAAATTATAAATAAATAATAAGTAAATAAAATAATTATATAAAATAATAATAAATTAAATAAATCTATAATAATCAAATAAAAAATAAAAAAAAATAAAATAATTATATTATACCTAGTATTTCTTACTATAATGAAGTGTGGCCAGAGCAAGGCATAACGGCGGCCACAACAAAACACATGGCATATGTTTACTTGAATTACTTGTGTGTTTATCAACCGATCTGTTTGATATTTAGTATAAACTTGCATAAAGTATATATCTGTGTGCATGTCAAAGCAGAAAGCTGTAACGTTCTTACTTTCGTAACAAATCAAATTCAAAAATGTATTTATTGATTTGCCTAGGCGGTGAAAGTGGCACCAAAAATTTGTAATAATCTTGTGAAGCTCATAAACTTTAGAAATGTTCAAGCCAAATTCGGTGTCTCTAGCTTTTCTAATGGCCAAGATATGTGTATTCAAACAGACGGACAAAAGGACAGACGAACGGACAGGCGACTGGACAGACGGACATGGCTTAACAAACTAGACTAGAAATTCTGAACAAGAATACGTGTATGTACACTTTATGTGGTCCAATTACACACATTTGCACAAACTAAGTATACCCTTTTTTGAGCATTTTCAAAGCTCGCAGGGTATACACATATAAAGAACATCGTATTTTGCTTACTCCATTAAACTATCTATAGAGTTAGCGCCAAACAAAGTTATTGCAACAAGAACAACAACAAAACAAAGTACAGTTTACTACACACACAAAGAAAGAGAGAGAGGGGGAATATGGAAAGAGAGAGACGGCGACAAGTTGCAACTGCGACCGAGTTAGGCTGACAGTGAATCTTGGAATTCATTATCACAGCCACAGCCTCAGCCCCAACCTCTGTCCCCATCCCGTTTCGTGCGTGCAAAAACAACAATATGAACAAAGGGAGAGAGAGAGAGAGATATATACAATAGTATGTACATAGTTTAGCATATAGTATATGATATATGTCGCAACTGGGGCTGGTCGGAAGTTATCAATTAGGCGCAAAATGTGTTACACATTTCTGTTCGAAAATTTCTGTATAAATTTAGTTACACAAACAGCGCCTGCAGACGGACGGACTGCGTTGCCTGCTGCCTGCTGCCCGCTGCCTGCTGCCTCTGCTCAGCGTGTGGCAATTAAGACACACACCAGACACAGTGTGTGTGTGTGTGTGTGTGGGGGTGTGTGTGTGTGCGGCTTTTGTAAATAAATCTAGCTTATGTGCTTAAAGCTTGAGAAAGGTTTAGATTTGATTTGCCTCGTTGCTGTTGTTGTTGTTGCTCAGTTGCTGCTGCTTGCTGCTTGCTGTTGTTGTTGTTGTAGTTTTTGTTACTATTGTTGTTGTTGTATCTTAAACTGAAATCAACTCAAGTCAAGTCAAATCATCTGACCGTGCGCCATTTTCTCAGCTGGCGGTCAATGACAAAAACATTTTGCCATTTGCCAACTGCCCCGAGTCTCTCTCACTCTCTCGCTCTCTTTCTCTTATTCGCTCCCTCTCTCTCTCTCTCTTTTCTCTCGCTTGCTCTCTTCTATCTCATCTATGAACTCTTATAATGCTGCTATCTCAGCTAGATCCCCTGCACAGTTGGGGTACTTCAGACAGCGACCTCTGCTTGGCCATACGCTGGCTAGGTCTGTGTGTGCCTCTATGTATGCGTGTGTGTGTGTGTGTGTGTGGGCGAAACGTCTTATGCCATTAAAGTCAGATTGTCGCAAATATTAGTATTAATGCGTTTTTTATTTGGCCTGATGCGAGCTACACACACACACACACGCAGACACACCTCTTTGTTGTTCGGCCGTCTTTGGGTTGGGGTTTTTTTTTTATTTTTAAATTTAGCCAAAGTTCATTGTGCAAATAATTTAATTAGATTTCACGTGAAATTTATCAACAATAATTAACACGAGACAAGGTCGAAAGACGCTATGGCAAAGATTTAGTTTAGATTTTTGAGGCAATTAAAGGGAAAAGCTTTAGCTATGACTGCATAGCGCAAGGCTAAGCCACATCGAGTTCTGTTTTGGGATTACTTTAACAGTTGTCTTGGTAGATAAAAAAATTATTTTAAAATTAGCTGCATAAATATAGAGTATAAAATATTCTGTAGATGACATCTAACCTCATGTTTCACCCACCATAACTTTCTTTTAAATTAAGGAAATTTGTAAGCGAAATATAATTTTATTTGAAAAATTGCCTTGGAGACTGTTAGAAAATTTTGAAAATTTTGTATATAACAGATAAGGTTTCTCCTTTACATTGGGCAGCAAATTTAGATAAGTAAAACCCTTCCCAGGATCTTCCAAATACCACAACTTTGTTATAAGTCCAGCCATTTTTAAGCGAACTGACATGTTGTTTACTTCTAAAGTAATTCAAGTCTTTTGGTAACTTAAAATTAAAAATAAAAATTATAAAAATAAAATTAAATTAAAATTTAAACTGATTTAAGCATTAGCTGCTTCTTGTTACTGATAGAAAAATATATATACCTTGCAATCCTCCCTCAAGCATTAACATATTTGTGCACAACTTAAAACACGCTCCACCAATTATTTGAAGAGTTTCGTTATTTAGAGTCTAAACTAAACACATACTGAATCCGACTTAGTTTCATAAAACTTTGGTAAATATACGAAAATAATTCTCTTGGTTTCAAGTTGCAAATATCACGCACGCAAAATGTTGTTTGCCAACACGGTAAACTGACCAATTAAAGAGCTTTGCCAGCCTCCATCCAACAAGTTTGGCATTCTCAACACAAGCCGAGAATATTATTTATTCAATGCGAAATAAAATATCAATTTGTATGCAACGCATAGAGTTGAAATTGTGTGCACAAAACAATTCGATTAAATGTGTTGCATAGTTTGTTTGTATTTTGACTGCAGCAAAAAAAAATATATAAAAATACAAACAGAATTTTCTGCATGCATCTTAAAATGCTTGGAAAATTGCTGTGGATTCAGCTTGGCATAAAAGATATTTAAATGTGTGCAAAGAAGTTGCAAAAAGGTTTCCCGTTTCTTGTGTTATTGATAAGCAACATTTTCACCCTTTGCATGTAAATTGATAAATTTAAATCTTTTTTTTTGTTGTTGCAAAATCAAGGAAATTTATACTGTTTATTTATGTTGGAATTTTACAATTTAAAAATTGCCTTATTTATTTAGAATTTCGTGCACTCATAACATTTTAGTCGAATTAAATTTGTGAAAATTTGTTCAGCCTAGGCTAGGCTCAACTCTGGCATAACCAATGTTAATTACTTTAAAAACAACTCACGCAGGGTATTAAAAAACCATAACTTAATTTGTCATGCAAATATTAATAAAGGCAAAAGTAACGCGGCGAACAAGGACTGCGGCTTGTGGCAGAGTTTGCCTGTTGAGGGAGCAGAGGAAGGAAGGTGTAGGGTTGCCACAGAGCGTAGCAGCGCGGACACATGCTCGGCATTAATTACGAATTACAATATCGAAGGTGCCCCCAAGGGGTGAGGGGGGGGAAGTCATAGCGCAACTGGCAATGGGCAACAATGGCCGTCATGCCATACAGAACCGACATGCCTGCATTTCCGTTTCCGTGCGTTATGTCAACTTGCAGGCAAACACACACGCACACACACATGCACACACACATGCACACACACACTGAGCACACACACTCAATCAGCACACACACACAAACATGTGCGTTGCATAGCAATAAAGCAATTAATTGTTATTACATTGAGAAATATGCACGCATACACGCACATATACTACATACACACACACTCGCGAACACACACACAGCTGCACAAGCAGGCGTGCCTTATATTATTGTTAATTATCTGAGGCAGATGTAAATACGAATTGCAACAGCGTAAAAAAGTGATGAATGCACTTTAACGTGCAGTTGCAGCACACATACAGAAACACATACACATACATATGTACATGCAGACACACATCCTGCCTGCCTACCTATCACGCACACAATTATACCTGCTGTTTGCATTGAGATTGGTCAAGGTGGTCGAAAGGGTCAGCGGCCACAGCAACCACGCGTCACAGCTGCGCCAACTTGTTTGGTTTGCATACCCTGTAAGTCAGGCAAAAGGGAAGTGTGCGGACTGGGAAGAAAGGAAAATGAATTTGGCTGGCATACCCTGTAATTAATTGAAGAAAGAGTGTGCGGTGTAGGTAGAAAACAAAGCAATTTTTATTGTTATTATAATTTCTCAAAAATTTAAAATATTTCGGTGTGAAGAAAAATATGTTTCAAATTTTCAATAATTAAATTATTTTGTAGTTTTATTGGAGTTTTTAAATTTAAAAGTTAAAAAATTCTTAAAATAAAAAAATTTAGTACTTTTTCTAGGGTGTTTGCTCAATATATTATATATAAATTTATTTTAAAATATTTTGAAAATTTTCAATAATTCAATTATTTTAGAGTTCCATTAGAGTTTTTAAATTTTAAACTAAAAAAAATTTTAAAAAATATTTTATATATTAATGTATTTTAAATATTTTAAATAATTCAAATATTTTATAGTTCCATTAGAGTTTTTAAATTTTAAGCTATAAAAATTTTTAAAAAATATTTTGTATATTAATATATGTTAATATATTTTGAATATGTTAAATAATTAAATTATTTTATAGTTCCATTCGAGTTTTTTAATTTTAAGCATTTAAAAGTTTAAAAAAATGTTAAAAAATATTTTATATATTAACATATTTTAATATATTTTGAAAAATTTAAATAATTCAATTATTTTATAGTTCCATTAGAGTTTTTAAATTTTATGCATTAAAAAGCTTAAAAAATTTTTAAAAATAAAAAATTGTAGCACTTTTTCTAGGGTGTTTGCTAAATACATTATATACTAATATATTTTAATATATTTTGAACAATTTAAATAATTTAATTATTTCATAGTTCTATTAGAGTTTTTAAATTTTAAGCATTTAAAATTATAAAAAAAATTTTAAAAATATTTTATATATTAATAAATTTAAATATTTTTTGAAAATTTTAAATGATTTAATTAATTTATAAATCCATTAGAGTTTTTAAATTTTAAGTATTAAAAAGCTTAAAAAATTTTTAAAAATAAAAAATCGTAGCACTTTTTCTAGGGTGTTTGCTAAATATATTATATATTAATATATTTTGAAAATTTTAAATAATTTAATTTTTTTATTTTTCCATTAGAGTTTTTAAATTTTAAGCATTTAAAAGTTAAAAAAATGTCTTAAAAATATTTTATATATTTTAATATATTTTGAAAATTTTAATTAATTTAATTATTTTATAGTTCCATTCGATTTTAAGCATTTAAAAGTTAAAAAAATACTTAAAAAATATTTTATGTATTAATATATTATAAAAATTTTAAATAATTCAATTATTTTATAGTTCCATTAGAGTTTTTAAATTTTAAGCATTTAAAAGATAGAAAAAATTTTAAAAATAAAAAATGTAGTACTTTTTCTAGGGTATTAGCTAGCTGCGCTGCTTGCCTAGTCTTGTCTTGAATAATCTCTCTCTTCTTTTTTTGGCTTGTTTTCTTTGCACATTTTGGTGTCATTATTTGCGTCATTTTGCTGCAGAGCAGCTGCCACATCAGCAACGACAGCAACTGCAACACTCGTTTTGAATGTTCATAAATTATTGATGGAATGCACTTGAAAGCAGCAGAGAGAGGGAGAAAGAGAGAGAGAGGGAGAAAGAGAGAAGAGAGAGAGAGAGGGAGGAGAGGGGCAGGCAGCTGCTTCCTGCCGCTGCCAGGCTGCGTTAATGCGCTTTAAGTAGCTTTTAAGTCACCGTGCAGCAGAGCTCATTGAGTCGCAGCAGGCAAAAGGGGTGTCAATAATAAATCCAGCATGCATAGGGTGTGTCATAGTCGATGAGGCAGCGCACAACTATAATATAGCTGAGAAGCTACTGCAAATGTAACGCTTTATGCAGCTCTATAAATGTCTTGCCGTTTTTAACTTTTAAGCACATCTTAAATATTACCCCTCCCCCCCTGCCACCCTCTCCACCCCTGCCATTAACTTGCTCTGATGTTAGCTGACTAATCGAGCATACTTTATATTTACAGCCACCTCATCGCTGCTGCCCTATTTGACGATACACATGCAATCGATTGGTCTGACGGTGGAGGAGATTGCGATTATCTATTTGGCCTTGCCGTTTACGACTTTCCTCAGTCCGCCGATAACAGGTGAGTACCTGCAGAAGGGAGGTAGAGGGGGGTAGTTGCTCTTGTAATGAAATGAAATGTGTAGAATGCAATCTAATTGAATTGGCATCTTATGTCTGCTTTAATTAAATATCGTACATTGATTGATTAAACGCTTCAAATGCGCTGCAAATGCGAAAGCTTCCAACTAGAAAGAGATAGAGAGAGTGGCAGCGAGTGGGAGTGAGAGGTGTATAACTAATTGAAGCTGGCAGTACTTAGGGGAACTATGCAAGTTAAACGAGTCGAAAAAGCGTATGCATAAATAAAGCGCCTCGTTCAGGTGACACTTATCTATTTTTATCTATCGCAATATTTGTATCTTCTGCTTGCAGGCAGCTGCTGCTGTGGCTGCTGCGCTTTATCTCGTTTATCTTTTGTATTTTATTCTGCTGTCACAGCTTTTGTGGCTCGCTGTCTGTTTGACAAACAACCACAGGCGGCACACAGACCAACAACAACCAAAACAACAACAATAACAATAAAAGCCAGAGCCCTTTCAGCTCGTTTCGCCAGCCATTCATAACCCCACGAAATATTGCAGTAGTTTATTTTTTTCTTCTGTTAACCGAATCTCCCTGCACATGGGCAATAAAAGCTATGCATCGAAATAACATATATAACGAAGGGTCTCAACTAATCCGGCTTAGTTGTCGCTCTTAACTAAAACTGAAACCGAAGTGCGAAGGGTTAGCAAGCTATAGCAGACTTTGGAAACCAAGCTGAAAAAGATTAAATTAAAGAACTAAAAGAATTTTTCTTTTAGTTAATTAAGGCTTATTCAAATTTGCAATGGCTGACAGCAGAAAGTATGAACATAATAATATGCAGCAAAAATAAAACAAATATATATATAAATATCAGAGCTATAATTAATGCACATTTCCCCAACAGGATTTATGGAAAAAACAATTTAAGCTTCATTTTTCAATTACAAATAAATCAAATTTTTTTCTTAAATTATTCCGATTGCACCACTTCTACCCCTTCCCCCCTTTCCGAGTAGATAAGCTACCCTTTGGGTAGGGTATTTTTTAGTCACTTGTTTGTGCTGTCTCTCTGGCTAACGCGCAGTTTGCGGATTTACGCGCAAATTTTTTTTCGTAGCATACTTTTTTGGGCTTTCGTTTGATGAGAGTGAAAATAATTTAATTCACTTGACAACACCAGCAGCAACAACAACAGCAACGAGCACAAACAGTTTGTTTTCTTTTTGTGCGGTGCTCAACTTGTCTATAGACAGACAGACAGACAGACAGACAGCTGTACACAGTATATTGTTTTATTATATTTTTTTTTTATGCTGTGATTATTTTTTCTGCATGTTCGGCTTTAAGTTGACGCATTGAAGTGGAAAATTGCAGCGCTACGTTGTGTGTGCGTTAGTTTTCAATTAATATAATAAAATAATTTGCAAATTAAACAGTCGAGCTGCATTCGGGGAAATTCACGTTTTCAACTCAACTGACATGATTTCGTAGTAACCCAAGTGGAGATAAACATGTTTGGCTCAAAACTTGGCAAAACTTGGAGACGTCATCAAAGTCGACTTTAAGCGCTTGGCCAGAGAAAACTTGCACAATTGCAGTTGTGGAAAAGCGTACGGAGTTTTTGCTCTAATCTCTGTCCACTTGCAGAGGGTGGGGCCAGGGGGGGGGGGCTGTGCTCAACTTATTTGATAAAGCTGCCGCACTTAATGCAACACTTTGCCCAGGCCACAGCAACTGTTGCAGTTGCAGTTCGAAAACTCTCTAACTCTCACTCTATCTCTCTCTCTCCCTCTCTCTTTTTCGCTTGCAGGCTTCCTCGTTGACAAATTTGGCAAATATAAACCGGTCGTCGTGATGAGTCTCCTGCTGAATGCGATTTTCCATCACTCGCTGCTCTTCATACCGCAGCAGGAGATACCCGGCGTGGTGCCGTCGGCGTTTGTCATGCGGCATCCGGAAAGCGGCGACATTGAGGTGAGTACGCACACACACACACACACACTGTTTCACTTACACTCACGCACATTTCACTCGCTCTCCATCTCTTTTGCACTCTTTAATTACTACGATCGTGCTGTAATCGTAATGAATAAATGAGCTTTGGCCCATTCGAAATTGGATTGCAACGACATCGATTTTGTGGCACGTTTGACCCCCCCCCCCCCCCTCGCCCGAAGGCAGAGTAAGGGAAGCGGTTTGGTTTGGTTTGCTTTAAGTCAAATGGGCAGCGGCAGCATTAAATGCTGGCAAAAGGCTGGCATATCGGTTGCTCGGTTGCTCGGTTGCAGGCAATAAGGTTGCACGTTTGCCACAATTTGCAGCGTTCCGGCTGCATTGGCTGCGGCTGTGGCTGTCCTTTTATGTGGCCTCAAGCTGTACACACACACACACACACAGACATGCATATACAGCCCTCTACACCTTTTGCCATGGCACTACAAAGTTGCAGCCCAATACGCTTCTATGTTGCTTCAGCTGTTGCCGCGTCGGCTTTAAAGTTGCTTGCTACGCATGTTGTTGTTGTTGTTGTTGTTGTTGATGACTGTGACAACAGCTTGTGCCATGTTAAGCACTCGACATGCTAAAATACTGCAGCAACAGCAGCAGCAACGACAGCAGCAGCTGTGTCAGCTGCGCCTAGTGCGCGCTTGTGTTGTCAAAAGGTGCCGCAAATGATTTGCTTGCCTAGTTTGCTGCGGGTTTTTGCATAATATGTTATATGCTGCCAGTAAGTTAAGATGTTTAAGAAATTTTTATAATAATTTTATCTTGCGAATTTCAGCTTAAAAGCAGCGAAAGTGAATTGAAAGCGTACTTGAGCTGCTAAGTTGCTTGTGAAAAATTTTGTTGCCTACTTTTAGGCTCAGTAAGAAATTTGGCTGAGTTGCGGTGCCAGCGCGTGTTGAGTTGCAACAATTGAGCAAATCTGAATGGTTGACTCTCATCTAACTTAAAGGTAGAACAGTTTAAGTGACCCTCGCCGAAAGATAGAACAGCTTCGCTCAGTTACAATGGTTAAACGCACAACCGAAGTAGTTTATAGCTAAGAGAGACACAGAAGCTACGCATTATACACCCCCCAAAGGGATGTCGCTCTGCTTTGGGCTGCCACATACTTTGATCTGGAACTATAACTATTGATTAAGCGCTGCTCGAGAGTGATGACAACCTTAAACGGGCGCTATTAACTCTTGACTAAGTCTATTGTATTCAATCTGGGCCTGGACAAGGCGATGGCAGGCAGGCAGGCAGGCAGGCAGGCAGGCAGTCAGGCATGGGGGGAATGTGTTACTTAATGCCAAATGTTGCAGCGAACACGTATTCAATTGCGGCGCACGCAGCACGCAGCCAGCAGCCAGCAGCCAGCAGCGCCGCTGTCTGACACTTGGACTCCATTGGAGCCCATCGGAGCAGTCATTGAGCAGGCGATGTCTCTATTTGCGCAGCTGAGGCCGTTGAGGCATGTGACGTAAGGGAAGCGGCATAAAAGCCGGCTTTTATTTGAGGCGCCATAATGCTGCCACATGCAACACAGACGGGGCAAACAGCAACGCACACACAGAAAGAGACTTCAACACACACACACACGCACACCGTGACACGCGCCCACACACAGCGTTATAAAACGCACACAAGGCCAACAAGTGAGGCTATAAGTGTCTCTCGCCTCTCTGTCTCGCGACATCCATGCGTACGAGTGTGTGTGTGCGCGTGTGTGTGTGTGTGTGTGTGAGTGAGCTCTTGTGCGTAGCAAGCGCCAATTGAGAGCGCCAACCAGCTGCGCGATGCTGTGCGCCCAGCAGTCAACTACGCGTTGTCTCGCACACAAACGCAATTTTCGGGCATTTCAAACACTTTACAGACACACACACGATACAGACACGCAGACAACAAGCACACGCACACACGTACACTCAGCCAGTGCGACATTTTTTTACGCTGTGTATACGCAATGCGACGCGCGCTAACCAATGCATTTCGTATGTTGCATCTTCAATTGAGCTTGTTCCCTGTCACATGCTGTCCCTCATCCCTTGCGCTGCCCCTCCCTCTCCCTCTTGCCTTACCCTCACTCTCTCCCTTACTCCCCTTCCCTTTGCTCTGCCATTTTTTTGCCTTACATTTTGCATGCGCATAAATTTGCGTCATGTAAAATCATTGAAATAAAGCAAATAACTGTCCAATGTGGCACGAACCATAGAGCTCGAGGGGTCGAGGGGGTCACAGTTCAAGCATGTGCGGCGCCAGAACCTTATCGACATCGTCGATGCTCGTCGTCGTCGTCGTCGAAGAAGTAGAAGCAGGAGGCACATTGGCAAAATTTGTTCTGCCCTGACATTTTCGTTTTTATGCATTCTGTGTATTTTATGCTTATGAGCGCAGCAATGCGAGCAGTTTCTCTGCTCCGCTCGTTGTTGTTGTTGCTGTTGTTGTTGTTTGTCCGGCTGTCGCCTGTGCTACCCTCCCCCTCCCCCTCTGCTGCTTCTCTTCATGTTCATGATATAATAAAAATTTTAGTACTGGATTGTCATTGAAATGCCAGGCAAAGCTCTGGCCAGAGCAAAGGGCTCCCAAAAGGTCAGCAAATCCGTGCACAAAAGCAAAGCAGCATAGAGGGAGCGAGAAAGAGGTAGGGTAGAGAGAAAGTAGGAGCACAGTGAAATCTGCTGAAATAAGTTGGATCTTAAGCATGAAACAGATTGTGGCAGCAGGCACCAAATAGATGGCGTATATGAACATTTATACGAACATTCGAGACTATCGAATATGAGCGAAAATAATCGGGTTTACTACGCATAAAAGTCTACATAAAATTTATAAGCAAATTCCATGCCGATTGGCATAAAATTGTTGTAACTATATAGTCTTATACTAAGGCAATGCTTTCTCGCAAATAAAGCTGAATTAAATTTCTTTTGAAAATATTTTCCCTGTTTTTTATTAAAACATTTCGAAATAAATATGGCAGTTGGTTTTTACACAATCGACGTTTTTATGGTGTCAAAATGAGACGAAATGTTGAGGCACAAAAAATGCATTTAAATATATATTTTCTTCCCTGCGAAATGCAGAATTACCATATAAGTTTTAAGCGAGCTCCGATCTGAACTGAAGAGCCGAGCTGAATGTTCTTTGGTGTCGTATTTTAATGGGAAACTTTTTTGTGAGCTGATTGAATAAACGATGGGATTGGCAAATGGAAACCAATTACGCAATTGTTAAATAAAATATATGCGTTATTTACCTTTTTAATTGATTTGTAATGCATTTTTTTTTTTTACCTGACAAGGGGTTTGTTTTAACACGAACAAGATTCTTTAAGTTAAATTAAAATCGAACAATGAGTGCTTTAGGCTTTTTCTTGCAGCCACAATTCAATTGCCCGAATATAGATTTCCAAGAAGGAAATTGAAATGTTGAAAGTGAAACAATGATGTGTTTTCTTGAAATTCACTTTTCGCAGGAACTGTCAAATTCTAGGAAAATTAAACTTGAGGTTGTTGCCTAACCAGAGGTTTCACATTGCTCAATAGCTAGAGATAGATCTTTCTATTCTGTAAACTGCTCACACACAGCCTCTTTTAGGCAGTATATACCTTGCCTATCAGGTTAATTGTAAACTTGAAAAAACTTAACCTAAGGTTGCTGCCTAACCAGAGGTTTCACATTGCTCAATAGCTAGAGATAGATCTTTCTATTCTGTAAACTGCAGACATACAACCTCTTTTAGGCAGTACATACCTTGCCTATCAGGTTAATTGTAAACTTGAGAAAACTTAACCTAAGGTTGCTGCCTAACCAGAGGTTATAGATTGATCTTACAGTGAAAGGATTAAGTTGCTTCTGTAGACTGTGAACTCCCTCTATGAATCAGTATGAGCCTCTTGTGTTGCTTACGCACCCGCAGGGTATTGCCTAGTCGACTCCACTCGACACGTTCGCTCTTTCTAATGACTGAACTTTCGAATTACTGACTGCTTTCAATTACGAGTCATTCAAAATTCCGATAAAACTCAACACGATTTGCTTCCAATTCATTGCACGTTGTCTCTGGCATCGAAGTGTTGCTCCTCGGCTGTCTTCTTGCTCAATGCTTAAGCCGGCAAACGATGCTATCGTGGGACATAAGTACATCCCATTGGGTAAACATCGGGAGCAGCAGCAGCAGCAGCAGCAGCAGCAATTGAGAGCTCTGCACTTGTTGGGTCTGTGCTGAAGTCAGGCAGAAACTCAAAGCAGCAGCAAACTGGGTACTTACCCGGCTTAGACTTGGGTTGGGCACAGTGAGGAGCGGCAGCACCTTTGCAAGTGGGCAAATACAGCTTCACATGCAGCTGAGCTTGGTTTAACATAAATCGAATTATGGCCAAGGCACACGTGAAGATCGAAGTGCAGATTGGTAGAGAGAGACCAGAGACAGAAAGAGTCGCAGATAGTGCGAGCATGTTAGGCACTTTTCCTACTTAGGTCAGATAGGCGAAGGCAGCGGAGAGGGGGGAGGGGGGCGTGGCAAATGCAAATGGAAAATACAAAATGACAGCAGCAGCAATTTCTGGAGCGGCTCTTGACAGCCCAACAAGCAACGCATTAGGCACGAGGAGCACAACAAAAACAACAATCTCTCTCTCTGTTCCGCTAGAGACCTGCGCCTGAGGCTGAGGCTGGGGCGTCTTAACAGGGCGACGAACAGTGCCGAAAAATCCACTTAAATGGAAGTGCACGTCGGGCCCAAAAATATCTATGTGAGAGCACCTACATATGTGTGTCTATGTGTGTTTGTGTGTGTGTGTGTATCTATGGTGTATATCACGTACATTTATCTTTGTGTCGTTTTGTAGCACTTAAGCCACACTAACAACACACACTTAAAGCACGCACTTACACACACAGAGAGAGAGAAACTACAACAACAACAAATTCGTGTCAGTGTAAGAGCCCAAGTTGCCGTTAGCCGTCGTAATGAAACGCAATGGAGCTGCGTGTGAAAGGCCTCGTTGCGGTCCTGGGCCATTGCCAGTCGCACGCACGCATTGCCTTCAAATGAGAATTTGCGCAAAAGTATCTTGCACTCTTTGGAGATACGCATGACACACGCACCCACGCAAGCACACACAGAGACACACACAACTATACCACGACTATAGCTCTGGGCATGCGATGCGTATGCGTATCTGGGCGCGCTGGACACAATCCTCTGTGCCATCTACCCTGTCCCTGTTCCTGTCCCCATCCGCATCCCCGTGGCTATGCTGGCCACAGGCCACTGGGTACGAAATGGGTACAAGGCGTGTATTGAATTTGTATTTATGATGCACACATAAAATACAATAATGCCATTAAAATTGCGCCGGAAAATACAGAAAATACGAAGCGCACAGGCACAGGCACAGGCGCAGCTACTGGCACGAACCGAAGCCGTAATGCACTCTCAGCTTTAGATTTCGATCTGATTTACTGAGATTATAATTTAATTATCGTTAAATGTTTTCAAATTTCCCAATTTGTATGAACTTTCAACAAATTATCGTGAAATATGTATCGATAAAATATATATCTTGCTAAGATAATCTGAAAATGTAAAGGATTACTTGGAAAGTAGCATAAACTATTTAATATTGATTCTCATTTTAGGAGTATAAATTTTAGAAAAGTCGATATTGTGAGACAGATTCTCCAGAAATTATTTTATAAATTTTTTAAATTTTTTTTTTTTTTTTTAATGTAAGTTTTTGATTACCAAATCTTTTTTTTTTGCATCTAAAATTTTTTACCAAATTTTATCAGCTATTTCTATAAATTTTAATAAAGTTTTGCTTACATTTAGTTGCAAAATAAAATTGCTTTTAAAATTATTTAATTAATAAATTTATTTTTAAGCTATCTAAAATTTTCCCAGTATTTTAGCAAGTTATCCAAAAACTTTCTTTTAGAATTTTTCTAAATTTTATTTTTCGATTTAAAATTACTTTAAATAAATTATCGTGAAATATGTATGGATAAAATATATATCTATATATATATCTGTGAGACAGATTCTCCAGAAATTATTTTATGAATTTTCTACATTTTTTAGAAATTTTTATTTTAGTTTTATTTATTTATTTATTTATTTTTTTTTTTAATGTAAGTTTTTGATTACCAAATCTTTCTTTATTTGCATCTAAAATTTTACCAAATTTTATCAGCTATTTCTATAAATTTTAATAAAGTTTGGCTTGCCATCAGTTGCAAAATAAAATTGCTTTTAAAATTATTTAATTAATAAATTTATTTTTAAGCTATCTAAAATTTTCCCAGTATTTTAGCAAGTTATCCAAAAACTTTCTTTTAGAATTTTTCTAAATTTTATTTTTCGATTTAAAATTACTTTAAATAAATTATCGTGAAATATGTATGGATAAAATATATATCTATATATATATCTGTGAGACAGATTCTCCAGAAATTATTTTATGAATTTTCTACATTTTTTAGAAATTTTTATTTTAGTTTTATTTATTTATTTATTTATTTTTTTTTTTAATGTAAGTTTTTGATTACCAAATCTTTCTTTATTTGCATCTAAAATTTTACCAAATTTTATCAGCTATTTCTATAAATTTTAATAAAGTTTGGCTTGCCATCAGTTGCAAAATAAAGTTGCTTTTAAAATTATTTAGTTAATTTATTTATTTTTGAGCTATCTAAAATTTTTCCAGTATTTTAGCAAGTTATCCAAAAACTTTCTTTTAGAATTTTTCTTAATTTAGTTTTTCAATTTGAAAATTATTTTTAACAAATCTTTCTTTCCCTTGCTTACAAAGTTTTACAAAATCATAATGCGATTTTCTAGCTATTTAAAAATTAAAAGCTGAAAATCAGTTTATAATTTGCGAATAATGCAGTTCAATTAATTTTAAGCTCATTTTGAATTTTCCAGCATTTTCACAGTCTATAAATTCCTCTTTAGGCAACTCAAACTAATTCAAGGCACAACTTGAGATGCTGCACCATTTGCGCCTAAGACAGTATTGTTCTCTGCTCGATTTGTTGCAGCTTAAGTATCCTATGTGCTATGTGTGGTATACCAACGGTATACTGGCCCCGATAAGAAGATATATAGGTAACACTCCATGTTTCAGTCTGTTGCCAGCATGGAAAGCGTGTAGTACATACGATACGATGCGGCGGCATAGTTATTAAGTGCTCAAGCAACTCGAGCGCCCCACAAAATTGGCTCAGATACGTTTGTGTTCGAATGCCTCCCCCCCTTCCTGCTGATCCCTGTCCGTTTGTCTGCCCCATTCGACTGTCCTCGCCTTGTGGTTTGCTATTTTACGCCATTATAGCCGGAGTTTGGTTGCCGTTTGGCATAAATTTATATGCAGTCGCCATTGCCGTTGCCGTTGCCGTTGCCTCTTCCTCTGCCTGTGCCGACGGAAATTACCATTTTATTATTGCAGGCGAAGCTGGCCAAGCAGCCGCAGCCGCCGCCGCCGCCACCTCCCCATATTCCCCCCAGCCACATCTCGACCTGCGGCTCGACCTCAACCTCAGCTTCAGCCTCGACTCACACCATGGCGACCTTATTGAATTCACATTAAAATTGGTAATGGATATATGCAGCAGCACGAACTACACACACGCACACACAAACACACACAAACACACACGCAAAGCAACAAGAAGAGCTGCTCTCGGCAGATAAATGAAATCCGACAGATACGCCGTATTTATTTATGCTCAAATGCGACGCATGCGAGAGGTTAAGTGCTTCCCGATTTCCGTTTCCGATCGCATCGAGCTTAACCAATGAATGAATTAAAGCGGTAACGGTTCTATCCAGTTTTATGGCTGCAACAAGATGGTATTATCCATATCGTTCCATTCATGTAGTGTCTGTTCCTCTTCGGATTCAGTGTCAACGTGTGCCGTCTCACTGTCGTTGGTCGATTCGTAGACTGGGTTCCCATCGGTATCCAATATGGAATCAGTGAAATCATCATCATCGTCTGAATCCTCTATTAGTGTGCCATCCACATGGGAACGATCCTTGAGCATATTTATCCATTCACTGACAAAGTTGTCGAAGCTGAAAATCCTGTCGAGCAGTTTGATACATATTGCGGCACCGTTGGAAAACCCTATGCTAACCAAAGAAATATTGGCCGAGCATAATGCAAATAATACGGATGTTTTATTATTTGCATTATGCTTGGCCAATATTTCTTTGGTTAGCATACGGTTTTCCAACGGGGCCGCTAACTGATCCGCCTTCTGGTAGTCCTGATTGATTGGATAATCGCGATTAGACTTCATGTAGGCAATCACTCCCAGTGCGCAGATCATCAGAACAATACCCACGGGGGAGCTAATCCAATCGCGCAACATATCTTGCCAGGAACCCTCAGGTATCGAAGACATTGCTTTGGGGTTTTCTTTAGATTTGTGTAATTTAAATTTGAAGGTTTCTCTCGGAGATGAAAATCTCAGACTGTTTGAAAATATGACTTTCTCTGAGAATATTGTAAATTGAAGGCCTACTTAAACTGGGATAAATATTGAATTCGATTAACTGGGATATTTACGAATCTAGACTCTTTTCTAAGAAATCCCAAGTTGCTTCCTAGAAATCCCAAGTTACTTTTAAGAAATTCCTCAAATTATGTTCAACTATTTAAGGTTTTCGAGTTCTTAACGAGTTGTCTTATGCTTTCTCTACCCAGGTCTGGTGGTCACCTTGCCCTAGCCGCGAGTGCCCCGAGGAGACTGAGCTGGATCTGGCTGTGCATCAATGCGTTGACTATTGCCTGCTGCAGGAGCAAATAAATCCTCAACTGTACGCCGATGAGAAGTCAGTAGCAGCAACAACAACAACGACTAGAAGAACAATAACCACGATGCCAACTAGTACAAGTGCACCCACATTGCTGACCACAACGAGTCCATCGCCATCGCCATCGCCATCACCTTCTCCAACAACTACTACATCGACGACGACAACGTCAACAACATCTTCGCCCGTCTCATCATTGCCGGCATTATTTGCCACGCAAACGAGGAGCAGATACCAAGATGTACTTAATATGTCATCGACCATGTTCCCGCCACTGGAGAACATCTCGGCATTGTCGCTACTGCTGCAGTCAGCGGGCGTGGCATCCGCATCGTCCTCGTCCTCCGCCTCGCCAACGTCGTCGTCATCATTATCATCAGCTGAATTGTCAGCCATGTCCATGCAGGGATTGAATCGTAAGTGACTACTCTACACGATGATCCTACCTGCTGCCTTAGAAATCCTTCGTTCTTCAACTCATACGAACTCCCATTCAGCCAGGCAGCTTCTCGCTGTCTCTCCCAGCGCTTGTTAGCCGTTAGTTTTCCTGTCAAATGTGTTATTCACCGCACCCAGTAACCCACTCCCTTCTCCCTTCACCCTTCACCCACCCACCATCCTTCTTAGTGTCCATGTCTGTGTCCGCAACCGTGTCGTGTCGTATGTGCTATACTTTTATTAGTTTGTTTTTACCTCTGTTCGAGAAAGGAGAAACGAGTTAAGCCTGCGGAGTAGCCCCTTCCACAATCTTCTCTCCTTCCACAAACAGCAGCAAAATAAATATAATTCAACCTGTGGTTGTAGCACACACACACACACACACACACACACACACACACACATACTCAGCCTGTCGTCATTAAAGCCTGACGCGTCTCAAGAAAGTTTAAAACTTTCGCAACAGCCCGACAAAGTTCTCAGGTAGTTTTTCTTATTAAATTTCAACAGTGGGAAAACCCAATGGAAACTCTGCACCACGACGAGAGAGAGAGAGAGAGAGAGAGAGGGAGAGGGGAGAAAGACAGAGCATAGGCAAATAAACTCGAGGGGAAAACTGAGTTGAAATCTAACTGCATAAATAGAAGATAATTGCAATCAGAGCTAAGCGGGAGAATTTCACTTAAGGTACCGGGAAAAACTTTGAGTTAAAATTGTTAATGGCTTGCGCAGTGGAACAGTGGAAAATGTTGAGTACTCGAGGGAAATATAAAAAGATATGCATAACTCAATTGCTACAGAGGGTTAAGTAGAGATCATTTTAATAGACGTGAGCAGATTGAATATTTTCAACAAGATATGTTAAGAGTAAACTCTCCGTTCTTGAATTGATAAATCTTAAATAGGGCCAGGACTCAAGCAGAGATAATTGCAGCCAGGGTAATGTCCCAAAGAAAGCATGGAGGCACGCATCACCTAGCTCTAAGCAACCGTAATAATTTCCATGTCAAGCAACAATAACAGTTTACTCAGGAGTATATATAGTAAAATGTCCATATACTATACACTCTACTATTTCTATAGAATTTCCTCTCTCACATTGAACTCGAGTAAAATCTAATGCCTTTATAAGCCAATCACAATATGTGGATAAACTAGCAAGTAAGCCGCACTTGACACTTGCACAATTGGAATTTGGTCATGCATGGTCAGCTCTCAGAGAAGGCAATGGCAAAGGGACCTACCCTAGCCACCCTACCCTACTACCCTGCCTGCCATTGCCCTGCCAATTTGCTTGTCCTGTCTATTATCATTGAAATACCAATTTTGCCACTCGTCTGTTTACAGTTTCGACGGGCACTTCGAACGGCAACGGCAACGGCAACAACAACAAGCCAACGAGGGTCGCCAGCAGCAGTTGGGTGCATTCGGATAATGCAGATGCCACATATTTCATGCTGCAAATGCATCCAGATCTGGCAGATCCCACCGAACAGTTGGGCATGGAAATCGAACAGGATGATAACGAAACGGTGACAGACATACGGCAACGTTTTGGAGTCGAGAGACTTGCGAAAATGCAAATCAATCTAACTGACATGGATGAACTGGATTTGCGTTGCGGTGGCCTGGTTAGACGTACAAATATGTCCTATATGAATTCGGGAGCCATCAAATGCCTCATGCAGCGTTGCACGTTCACACTGAATGCGCCAGAGATTTGTCCGCCCGACTACAAGGAGACAGATGATACAATTTTCTGGATATACTTTTTGCTGCGGTAAGTAAACCTCTTGAAAGGCATGTAAAGAAATAAGCATATATCTTATGTGTAAATAAAGCTAGGTTATTGAACTTTTGGTGAGATATGAATTAATAATTTATTAAACTTTTCTGAAAATTTGATGAGAATCGCAGAAGAAACACCCAAGTTGAGCGAGAAAATGTGCCAATCCTAAATGGAAAAATTAACAACTCAAGCACTAATCGATTGTCATTAATATCTTGCAGTTTCTTGGCCACCACAATGTTGTCTGCCGGCGTTACCATTATGGATCCCATTGCTCTGACCATGATTGAGAAATTCGGTGGTGACTTTGGTCGCGAACGTCTCTTTTCAAGCATTGGCATGGCCATTTTCTCACCCATTACGGGCATCATGATTGACTATTCCTCACGCGGCTTGGGATACACAGACTATTCGGCTGCGTTCTATACATACGATGTGCTGCTGGTCATATCGACAATGTCGGTGCTAATGATGCCGCTGGGCGAGAAGTTGCCGGCGGATAATGTGTTTAGGGATTTATGGAATCTATTGAAAATGCCGCACGTGATTGCGTTTATCATATTTCTCTTTGTGCTCGGCAATTTCTGGGGCTTTATCGAGAGCTTTCTCTTTCTGTATCTCAAGGAGTTGGGTGCGCCCAACTATTTGCTGGGTAAGTTAGGGTAGCTGCCTCCTGCTACTTGTTTTAATGTGCGAACTGCGTGTTGCTACTCTTCTCCTCCCCCCCGCTCTGCGCAGGCATCACCATCACCGTGGGCACTGTGAGCAGCATACCGTTCCTCTATGGTGCAGAGAAAATCACACGCATCTTCGGGCACGTTAATTTGATTATCATTGCCTTCTTCTCGCACGCCGGCCGACTGGTGGGCTATTCCTTTATCGAGTGAGTTCGACACAGCGTGTGCATGTGCGGCGTAAATGTAATTTAATGGAAAACTTCCTTCCTTCGCTCCATAGAAACGCCTGGTGGTGCTTCCCATTCGAGGCCATGGAATCGCTATCGTGTCATCTAATGTGGGTGGCAGCAGCGACCTATTGCTCCATTTTGGCACCGAAAAGTCTACTGGCTACGCTCATCGGAGTGCTGGGCATGGCGCACTTTAGTCTGGGCAAGTAGCAAATCCTGACAACAATAATGTACACCACCCCCCCGCCCCGTCCCTTCTAATACTCTTTCTCGCTCTGTAGGACGCGGCAGTGGCAGCTTTACGGGTGGCCTGCTCATCGGACAATTTGGCACACGCGATGCCTTTCGCTATATGGGACTTCTCGCCGTAGTTGGTGGCATTGCGTATGGCTTGCTACATCTGATTTGGTTGCGCAAATTCGATCATACCACAGAGGAATCAGAGGAGGAGGTCGAGGCAGTCGAAGCTGGCGAAACAGAAAAACTCACTGAGCCCGCAACCAAGGAGCAAGGCACCTCCATGTCGCTGGAACGATTGAGTCTGATGATCAAGTACAATCAGATTGGAAGTCTGTCGTCGCTGCCACGCGGCTCGCGGGTTAGTTCAAACTTGGTGGCAAAAACTTTTTAATTGAAATTCCCCAATTGCAAAGCCGTGCCCCAAACTCACTCTCCTCTCCCTCCCTCTCGCTCTCGCTCTCCCCCTCTTTCTGTGTTTTGCAGGCAGACATACACGACCATTTGGCAGTGCGACGCAGCAGCTACAATGTGGAATCGCTGAGGGGTGTACCACGACATGGGAACATTGGCAGCAGCGCATCGAAGGTGGATATTTTGCGCTCGGCGCTCGAAATTAATCACAAGTCCTCGAACCATTCGATGCTGAGCAAAGCCGATAACAAAACGTCAAATCAATCACTCGGTCGCAATCGCGCCGACAGTGCGCCCAAATTGAATCACAGCAATCTGAAGAATATTTCGCAGCCCGCCCTCGAGGGTGTTGTATTAGAGGTGAGTACGGCCCCCTCACTCCTCTCCCTGCTTCAAAGTTTCCTCCTCCTATGTGTGTCTGTGTGTGAGTGTGTGTGCCTTGATGATTGCCGTCAATTGTTTTGATTTGTGTTTTGCTGCTGCTGCTGCTGCTGCTGCTCTCACTCGGTTTAAAGCAAGAAATACTCAGCAGCTGCTGCTCCCAATAACTTTTTAGCATACATAGCGAAAGAGAGACTGTGCTGTCTGTGCTGTCTGTCCCGGCTGTCCTAGCTGTCCCTGCTGGGCTCCTCTTCCTGTCCTCGACAAGCGGATGCTCTGCGCCACTGCATCCGTTTGCCGTTCATCGTTCATTGTTCATTCGTTCGACTCGCTCGACTCGCTCTCGGCTCTCGCTCAGCTGTTCATTTGTTCCGTTTTGGAATTTTGCTGCCCTCGCCTCCGTTTTTTTTTTTTTTTGCTTTTTCTTGTTTTTGTTTTTGTTTTTGTTGTTCTTCTTCTCCCTCTCTGTGTATGCCTTTTTTTGGCATTCGTGTGTTTGGCATTTGTTTCCTTTGCTGAACGTTCGCTTTTGATGGCGCTTCAATGGCTTTGATTTCTATTCTGCTCGGTAACTTGGCTCGAATTGGAAGCCAACTTTATTGGTTTTTGTTTTCACAACAAACAGCACAACAGCAAGGGCGCACAGTGGGCAGGCACAGTGGAATGTAGCCACATTGGGGTAGTTAGGCAAGTGTCTTGCTGCGCTCTGCAGAAAGCTTTCACTTGGCTTCTTTTTTGGTCGCAAACTAAAGTTGTTTATTTTGATTGCCAAGGAGAAAAAAAAGAAAAAAAACGATTTACATTTTTGTAAAATTAATTTGCTAATTTTTGGGGTAAAATTGAAACGTGTTGCTGTGAATTTAAGGCATATTTTAAAATAATTGATTTGCAATTGAGATAGGCAAATAGTTTCGACAGTTTAGGCACTAAATTGGGGACAAATAAGTTTATTAATTTTTAATTAAAGAAATAACTAATAAAAATTAAGAATTATAAAATAATTTACATTAAAAAAAATAAAATAAAACTAAAAAAGTAATTTACAAATTAAATAAAAAAAGCAAATAATTTGTAATATAAATTAATATATGTATTATTAAAAATTATTATAAATTATAAATTGAAAAAATAATTTTAAAAAAATAATAACTACAAATTTAACTAAAATTTTAGAATTTTAAAATTAAACAATTAAAAAAATAATATACAATTTTAAACAGTAATTTAAATTAAAAAAAAATTTATTTCAAAATAAAACAAAAAATTTCAAATTGAAATAATATTAATTCAATTGTTTAAAAAACAATTTAAAACTCAAAACAATAATTTTAAACTTAAAAAAAAATAAAATTATATACTTTAAATTATATTCATACTTTAAAACTCTACAAATAATTCAATTGCTTAAAAATTTAAAATTCTAAATTTAAACTATTATTTAAAATGAAAAAAAAAAAACAAATTTTTATTTTAAACTTTTTTAAATAGAAAATAATAATTGAAAATTTAAAAATAATTTTATGCAAAAGATTTATAAATTTTTTTATTTTTTAAAAATTTTAAATGATAAAGCTAAATTCTGCTTGGCTCACCCTTAAATTACTTAGCCAGATATATGAATTATGCCAAATTCCATATATAATTATTGCCAACTCCTCGACAGAACGTCAGTTTATTCTGTTATCCGTTCGATTATGTGAAAACTAATCAAGCCAAGTGAAGCAGTGGAATTACACAACGCTTTGTGCGCTGCGGGAGTAGGGCTTCACTTTTTATTCGATTTAATGAAAAACTTACAATTCCATTACGTACCGCAGTTAATTTCGTAATTAATTAGCAAAGCTTTCAAGCGAGCTTTTATGGCAGCCTGGCAACCATAATTCAATAAATCAAATGTGGTTGCAACAAATGTGCAACACACACACACGCACACGCATACACATAAAGCATACAAAAAACATGAAGAACAACGTCGAGGCAACACAGCAACAGCAACAGCAACAATAACAACAGCAACATGAACAAAAGCAACAAATTAATGAATTTATGAACAGTCCAAACTTTGCCTTGGCATTTGCAGGCAGCAAACAACAACAGGCAGGGCTTAGAGTGGGGAAAGGCGGGTGGGATAGACAGCTGGGCTAACTGACAAACTGACAGTGGGGCTGCACATCAGTGAGCAGAAAACAAAAGCCAAACACCCCGTCCGACACACTCAACATAGCCAGCACAGCAGGGAGCTAGAGACGACTCCGACAACTCCGGCGAGTTGAGTCTCGACTCAAAAGTGGCCGAAGAACGCTTGCAAATTGCAGGCCGCAGTCCGCAGTCCGCAGTCCGCAGTCCATAGTCCGCTGCAGGCAAAAGTTCGCTTTGGCTTTTTCGTTTCTGCAAAATAAATTTGCCAAAAACCGAGCAGCAAGCAGTCGTTGCGAGTGTGCGTGTGTGCGTGTGTGCGAGTGCATCTATGCTATAAAATGTGACTTCAGCCAGCGCGTTTATCTAAAACAAATGCTTCCCCATTCTACACACATGCACATTTCACATGTTCAAACAGGGAGTGGAATCAACATTTTTTCCCAGCCGCATGAAAAAGTATCCGAGTGGTTTGTTAACTTCAATACCCGCTGTGGATTTATCCGTAATACCCAGCTCTATGTTAATGGTAATGTACAAGCCAAAAGTGGCAGGCAAAAAAAAAAAAAAAAAACTAAATAAAGCATGCAATGAGTTAAGCTTCGGCCAAGACAAACGCCAGATACCCTTTGCAGAAGAGGCAAAATTTTGATATAAAAAAATCTTAACAGTTTTAATAGGTTTAGTGCTTATTTCGTTGTGTCACTTAAAAAAACCTTAGATAAATATTATAAAATTTTGTTACTTTTAAAAACTTTGGTTAATAATTTAAATAAAATTCAGTTAAATTTTTTTAATTTTTTATATTTTCAGCAAGTAAAAAAGTATCATTCAAAAGCTAAAACCTCTGGTAAAAGTCAAAGGGAAACAACAGACAAAATTTCCATAAAATATAATTTTGTTCTTAACACTTTTTCGACATATTTGGATTAACAGACAAGTTTTTATAAATTGTTATACTTTTGGAATAGGTTTAAAATAAATTCAGAAATATATAAATTTAAAAATTGTTGACAAGAGAAACAATGAATCAAAAAAAGAATTTTTAAAAAATTTTTAAAATTTCTGCCTAATATTTAAATTAAATTGAAAATTATTTTACAATATCTTGCATTGCACACAATATCAATCAAAAGCAGTTTGCCTTGAGGAAAGGGTATTTATTGACTTACTATAACGACGCACACATATTTAAGTTACTCACACATACAGCTGCATGTTTATACTATATACATATGTTACTGCACGATTCTGGCATGCAATGCGAATCCCAGCATGACAGCATCCTGTGCGAGAGAGAGAGAGAGACATGGAGAGACGCAGAGAGAAAGCAGATGAAGATGAAGCTGAAGCTGAAGCTGAAGGCGGAGCTGCATTTGGAGCTGCAACGAAACGCATGACGTTCTCTTGCCGTGCTAGCGGCTAGTTGCATTGCATGTGTAGTCAGCCAACTTGCACCGCCTCTGCCGCATCTGCCACTGCAACACGTTTCCTCTCCCGCTTCCTCTCCATCTGCTTTGCTTGTTGTTATTGCGTTGCCTTTTTGGCGTGTTTCCTCGCTGTTTTTGGCCAAACCACAGGGGAGTAGAGGCAGGCAGGCAGGCAGGCAGGCAGGCACGCACGGAGGGGGGAAGGAAATAACCATCAAGTTATTTCGTTGGATTTAAGTCGGCACTTGCGCCATTTGGCTTTGGCTTTCTTCGCTCTCTTCGCTCTGGATCCACTTGTTTTGATAAGCAGCAGCAAAATGAACGCTTAGTTAGCTTTAGTTTCGCTTTAGTTGGGTTTAATTTGGCGCACTCGACGCCCCATTTGAGCCACTTCCCAGTTGACTCATCCAGCTGTGCGAGCAATTCGCGCATTTTATGCCATTTTATGCCTTTAATATTCAATTTTAACTCTGGAAAATATATTCTATTCACTTTTTGTTCTGCCATGAAATACGACGATCAAAAGTTCTGCCTCAAATTTTTTTCCTCTCCACTTTTTGGTCGAAATTGTCGCCTTTGCTATTTTCCTTTTGCTTTGATTTTGTTTGCGTTTTAAGCCAAATGATTTGTTGTTCAACTTAGCGCAAGTTGACAAAAAATAACAATCGCAGCTGCTGCAAAGGCAACAATAAGTTGACTGAGTGGGTGCGGCAGGCTGGGGGCTGCGACAGGGTGGCAAGTGGATAAAACTGCTTCATGGTGGTGCAAAAAAAAAAAAAAAAAAAAAAAAAAAAAAAACATTGCCGTAACATAAACAAACAAAGGGGAGAAGAAATTGCAGAAGAAGCAGAGCAAATGCCGCGACGACGCTTGCGAAAGCGATGAAAACGCTTCTGATGTCCTCACACAATGCCCGTTGCAGTGGGACAAAAGTAATTGAGCTGTCGATAAAAATTTGAAGAAAAGTCGAATAAGAATGACAAGAAGTTTGCTATAGGAAAAAAAGATTAAAGTAATAAAGATAAAGATAAAAAGATGGCAAGTTATGCTATGATTTGAGAAGAGAAAGAGTGAGAAAGAAAGAGTGAGTCAGAGAAAGAAACAAAGAGAGAGAGAAAGAGAACCTAAAATTTTATAGAAATTCTGCTATTGTAATTTTTTACAAGGCAAAATCGACAAATGACCTGTAGCCATTTTTATGCCAACATAAAATTTCCTATTGTACCCACTGTACCTAAAATGCTGCATTCAATTTCCTTCTCATATTTTACTATTTTCAATAGCACGTAGTATGTATTCACTTCCATTTCCTGTTAGCTATTGCCAAGTCCTCTTCCGCGTCTCTCCCTTTCCCCCCTGCTACGTTAGGGGAACTTTTCACCATCGCATACTGCGTACTGCCGGTTAGTATTATTTTTATTCCCTACGCTGCACATAAAGCGATTTATCGATGTGCAAGCGAGATGGCAACACACAGAAAAAATAAATATTTATACGCGGATCTGGAAAATAAAAGCCATGTAATTTGACGCTGTGCGCGCTGAAGGGCAAGCTAACATACTTCCTCCCCCCCCCCATCCTCTACACTGTCTCCCTCCCTGACTTTAGGCGACATTTGTCATTGTTGAAATTTTGGTCGGCAACGTCTTTATAGCAGATATGGCTCAACGCCAACGACTCTATATATGTGTGACGCGCGATGCCAGGGACACAACTTGTACGCAGCATAACGCACAAAAAGTGAGTGCGAAATTGCGCGTAAGTAATTTTTATTGTGCGACAGAGAGGCAAAAATATAACGAAACGAAAATAAACGCAACGAAGTGCAAATACCCTGCCAGGCAATTTTCAAGCCAAACACAAATATCATAGCAAAGATTGGTAAAATTTCAAAGCCTGCGGTTTTATAGGGTATAAGAAACAATAGCGCGTGGTCATTAGACTCTGCGTGTGCATGTGGGTGTGTGTGTGTGTGTGTGTGTGCAAGAAAACAAAAAAGCCACCATACTTTTTCAACCAAAAGGAAATCAACTGATGAGCATTACCAGAGAACCCCCCTCCCCCCCCTGGCTGCTCGCCTCGCGAGGGACTTCTTCACAAAGGCATTTAAGAAGCGCACGTCGAGCTCGTCTATGTGTGTGTGTGTGTGTGTGCGTGTGTGCGTTGTGTGTAAGCGAATTTGTGCATTCAGCTGCAACGCTTTGTAGTTTTTGCACGTTTTAATAAAAGCCAACAAACAACTGCGAAACAACCGACAGCAACCGCAGGGGAATTTGATGCATACGATTTATACCGAAAGTTTGGTGGACTGGAAACGGCAATAAAAACAAACGAAAATCTATGGCGCAATTGCCTTATGACTGTAAAATACCTTAACTAACATGTGCTGAGCTGATTTATTGGCGGTTTTGCAGTGCGCTTCAAAACAATTTGAGGTTAGGTCGAGGTTTTGTAGGTTATGTGCTGAAAATATATCTTACATGATTAGAAATTGTAGACAGGTCGATCTTTAGACACGTGAAATTACACACTTATATGGGCAAGATGATTTATTGGGGGTTTCTTTATTAATTTCATAAAAAAAATATTTGAGGTTATGTAGAGGCATTTTGAGGTTATGTGGTGTATTTAGAGATGGGCATATTGAATACATTTGTAGAGACCCTTAAGGCTGTATATTCAGAGAAGGTTGCACTTTTAATTAACGCAGCTACTCCATCGATATCAGATCTAGGGTATAACACTAAATAGTACCAGCACTGAGGGTACTTTGCTTGTGCATACTAGAAAACTCTACCGGAATGTTGCATGAACGAACGCATTGCATCGCTTGAGTGTCGAAAAACGGCTGAAACAGATCGCAGGGAGGGCGGAGAAAATAGCTAAAAAAAAAAATGAAGAACTTTTGGAACTGCATCGAAACCCCGTTTTGTTGTGCACTTAAAAGTGCGCATGTGTTAGTGTGAGCGTGTACGTGCGTGTGAGAGTGTGTGTGTGTGTGTGAAAAAGCCGAAAGCTGAAATTAGCATGCAGGTCGAGCAATAAGAGAATTCACTTTCGCATTCGAGTATTTGCATGCATTTTATAAACAAAAGGCAACAACAACAACAACAAGCAAACATATTGTGGAAGTAAATCACATTCGTTTTACAGTGTATGCAGTGAGTGCAGGGAATTGCATAGCATTCGTTCGGGTTTTTATTGTGCGGTCTCTGCTGTGTGTGTGTGTGTGTGTGTGTGAACGTGAGTGTGAGTATTTGCATTCCAGTTGGTTGGATAGTTAATTTGTATGCCAGTTATGAAACTGGTTATTCATTTATTTTTAGCTTTTAATTGGCACTGCAACATTTTATAAATCACTGCAGATTTTAATACGCAGCAATCGAATGGGCTCAATGGGTATTATGTGCTTATGTTAATGGGCAAGGGGAGCCGATACTAACTGTTGTTATAAGCTGCACTCAGCATATAATCCCTACATTCAACAGTCGTATAAGAGCTTATGCTTTCTATAGGGTATACCGCAGTCAGTCAACTCTACACCTTTATTCTAGTTAATTTTTAGCCATGTTCGCATGTTGTGTAGTGTGGTTGAGTTTATTTGATGTAGCAGGCATAATGGCCAGGAAACTGTCGAGTGCCACTAGAGCAAATAACGTGCATTTGATTAGTTTACACTAATGGGCAGGGCATTTGCATTTTTTTTTGGCAAATAGATATAGATATATTGGCTAGATATTGCTAATTGAAAGCAGCGAAATATATTGAAAATTTTACTATATTATTAAATGCAGGTAAATTGAAATGCATGATGTATGCCAATTTTGGAATGTACAAATTTTTGTTTGACATTTTCATTATTTATGAATGACTCTCTGTACTTTGTTGCCCTATCAAGTGCATGCCCCACACTGCATAGCATGCAGCATGTCTTTGACATGAGCTTTCTTTCTGGAACCTTAACTAATCAGTGTATTTTCCTATACTAAAGCAGGATCAAGAGGGTCCCAAGGTAATACCCGAGGAGACGGAGCTGAATTCATCAAAGACAACTGTTTCGCCCGCCACGGAGGAGACAGTGCCCTCGGCGCCTACAGAAGCCTCGGCGCCTACAGAACCCTCAGCCGCCACAGACCCTTTAGAAGTAACAAGCGTGCCCAGTACGCCGCAGCCGAATGGCAATGGGAAGGGTGTGCCCGAGCAGTCTCCCTGAGGGTGATGCGCACACGGGGCGTATGAGTGATATTACTACAATAAACTAAATGAAATTATGAGAGCGCGCGCGCGCAGCAAAACGATTTGCATTCAATTAGAAAGTAAACAATGATTCAACAAATATATATATATATATATGTATGTATATGCTAGTATTGTTAATTGTACATGTGTGTGTTACGAGTATGTTATATGAATTATGCCAAATAAATAAACCTTTGTTGACGGAAACGTTGTATGAATTATTGAATTGAAAATGCACTGCATACATTTTGCATCGAAACACGTTTTATTTTCTTTGGCTTTTTTGCTTAAATTAAACATTAATTCTCAACAGAAACTGCAACTCCAATATGAGTCTATTAATATTTGCTAATTACGAGGGTCGTTTGATAAGTCCGTGACTTTTGAATAAAATATATTTTTTTCGTCAAAGAAGCGTTTTATTTCTCAACATAATCTCCTTTTAGCTCTATACATTTAGTCCAGCGTTTTCCAATTTTTTATTCCTTCCAAATAATAGGTTTTCTCAAGGCCCTCAAAATAGTCGTTTGTTTCTGTGATGACCTCTTCATTCATCTCTTACCGCCGAGCCATTTCTTCATGTTTGGAAACAAAAAATAGTCACAGGGGGCTAAATCGGAGAATATGCGGATGGGGTAGCAGTTCGTAGCCCAATTATAAATTTTGCCATGCTGACTCACCCGTGCATTGTCCTGATGGAACAGCACTTTTTTCGCCAAATGCGGTCGTTTCTGCTTCAAATCAATATCGAATCTGTCCAAAAGCTCTGAATAATATTCGCCGGTGATCGTTTTACCCTTTTCAAGGTAATCGATGTGAATGATACCTTGTGCATCCCAAAAAACTGTGGCCATGACCTTGTTGGCCGACAGACCCACCTTCTTTGGTGCACGTTCACCCGGAGAAACCCACTGTCTTGATTGTTCTTTGGTCTCTGGTGTGGTGTGGTGGATCCATGTTTCGTCTACGGTAACGAAACGGCGCAAAATTTTGGATTGCGGTTGAACATCGCCAAACACTCCTTTGAAATGGTCACACGGTTGCGCTTATGGTCGTGTGTGAGCAATCGCGGCACCCATCGCGCGGAAAGCTTTTCATGTCCAAATATTCATGTAAATGTGATGTACCCGTTCAGTTGAGATGCCTACAGCCTCAGCTACCTCACGCACTTTCATTCTCCGATCATCCAATATCATTCCATGGATTTTGTCGACGATTTCTGGCATGACGACCTCTTTTGGGCGACCTGAACGTTCGGCATCACTTGTACTGGTACGACCACAACGGAACTCAGTAAACCATTTCTTAACCATTGAAATTGATGGTGCAGAGTCCCCATAATATTTATCAAGTCTTTCCTTGGTTTCGGTGATGGATTTTTACGCAAAAAATAATGCTTAATTAGCACACGAAATTCACTTTTTCCATTTTCGTTAAAATTCACGAGATCGTCTGCTTTCAATGCCTATAAAACGCAAACCAAAAACGCAGCTTTCTCAAAATTTTACAGTCAGCTGTTAATCGATAACTGCTGACAGGAGCAGTGTTGTATTTAGAGCAGGTGCGCGGCAAATACAAAAAGTCACGGTCTTATCAAACGACCCTCGTATTTAAAAATCTTCAATTATTTCTCTGTGTGTGAGTGTGTGTATCTTAGGCTAAAGCTTGCTCAGGTTAAATATATATATTTATTCATTTATTTATTTTTGTTTTTGTTTTTTTATTTAAACCACGACCTTCTGCCCGCTCGTAATTACTTAGTATAGCATTTAAATTACAAACTCATTTGCATTTCGCATTCATATTTTCATTATTAATATAAATACTGTCAAGCTTTGTCAACTTGTTGTGTTTTTATTAATTTTTCCAATTTTTCGTTTATTTTTTGATTGCGCAAAAGTTAATGATTCGCTATTTGCTGTTTTTAACTCATTTATTGCGTGTAACCCAGTGAAGTTCTCATTGCAGTTTGATCAATATTTGCACACTTCACACACACAAACACACCAAAACACAGACACACATACGTACATTATGCGGGAAATATTTTAATAATTACATATGAGATTTTTCAACCCTATGAAAAATGAAATCCTTTTTGTGGCTGTGTTTTAATTTATGCTAATTAATATTCAATAACAGCTTATGAGTGCCTCGTTGCGCACTCAAAGAACAAATAAAACAAACATACAGATATACGATATATTTAATATCCATTCAATTACATATACATATATGTATGTGGGATAATATTGCGTTTTGTGAAATTAGTGACAATAATCTGTGAAATTTGAGCAAATTAAATTTGAAACGTTTCCCTTTGTCCTATGCAAATTGCATGCGGTGAAATTAATTAAATGCATTTTTGCCATCGATTAGCAAAGCTCCAACACGCCCATTGAAAGTATATTAAAATTGTAACTGCAAATAGGCTAAATTGCATTGTTCGCGGATAAGGGGCTGAAATTGTTTTTGTTTTTTTGGCTTCGAATTGAAACAAACAGGTATATGCAAATATGTAAATCTATATTTTTGTTATGATTGGCAAAGCAACTGCAAACAGTGCGAAATATATTGAATTTATAATGTTTCAATGACGTGGAAAACTCGATCCAATTAATTCCCACTTCGATCTCATTATGCAAACAAAAATAATTCAATTTAAATATAATTTCGCAATATACCAAATAACACAGCAAGCGCATTATACGCTGCATAGAATAATTCGAAAACTCGTGTATTTAGCATATCAAAAACAGCCAGGCAAACTTTGCTCTCCCCCCGCCATCCCAGCCGCAACTAAAACAATTTTGCATAGAACAATTGAGGCTAATTTATAAATTAAGAACTTGGCATTAGCAGGCCGTTTGAAGTTCATTTTTCCTCAGCGAGAGAGAGAGAGAGCTATGCGAAATGTAATCATGTAAAATAAGCTCAATTTGCGCTCAGTTTTGGCTGAGGGAGAGAATTTACATAATTTGAAATCATATTTGGAGTTTATAGCCAAACATTATGGTCATAATGCAACCTCAACCATTTACACAATCAACAATGTATGCGTGTGTGTGTGTGTCTACTGTGGTATATTTATCCATGTGTGTGTGTGTGTGTTAGCCTAGCTCAAATAAACGTGATTACACAAGATGTTAAGCTTATTAACTATGCCATATGCCTTGTAAATTGAAGTGCTTCTGCTGCTCTTCCTCTTCTTGTTGTTGTTTTTGTTGTTGTAGTTTAATCATAGAGTTCATTTTGCCGTACATTAAGTTAAGTTATTGTTATCAATATATATACTGTCTAACTGTCAATATTTGAAATATTACTCGAGCACACTACTAAAAAAAAAAAATTTATTCATTCATCTCTGCTCCCGACGACGACGTGCTCGCACGTGAATTTAACTAACCAGCCACCTCCGCCTTCATCTTCATCTTCATCGCCTGCAGCTCTGCCAGTTCCAGCTACATTTCTAGTTCCAGCTCCGGTTCCGGTGCCGTTCCCGTTCCCGTTCCCGCTCCCGCTCCCGTTTCACTTGCAGCTCTTGCAATGGCTACCTTGGCCAGCACATCTCACTGTATTAGCGGCGAATGCTGTGAGTTCTCACTGAAGTCCACCGTGTAGTACATATCATTCTCCAGATTCATGGCCAAATGCCGCTGGAATGGACGCTCGTGCAGCTGGCCGCCCAGCGTAGTCTGTGTCTGTGTGCTATTGCCATTGCCGCTGCCCCCGGAGGGTTTCGAGGGCAAATGGCGCGTTGACTGCAACGCCGCATTGGCTGCCGCAGCAGCACCAGCAGATGTTGCTGCATCACCGGCACGTTGCGGCGCATTGAGTCCTTTGCCACTTAGCCAATGTTTATTCAGTTTGCCCTGCATCTTGGGTCGCCGACTGAAACCCAAAATGGGTATAAACGAAGTGGAACGCGTCGAGAACTTTCGGTATGTCTGATTCACCTTGCAGTGACAAATGGTGACCTAGTTGGCATGCCAAACAAAACAAAACAAAAAACACGGAAATAGATGAGAGAAGAAGAAGAAGAAGAGGTTGAAAATGCTGATTAGTTTATGTGTTGCCAAATTGCAGGGTGATTGTGTAACTTGAGTGTAAAGAATGTTTGCCAAGTGTCATTGAGACATGGCAAACTGTTATTATCTATGATTATAGCATCTTTGCGCTACGCCAATCTATTCATTACCTAACGCCTACTCAAGCATTCAAGCTGAGCTTGCAGAGTACAAAAAGTGTAGCCTGCTTTTCAGCGCATAATTTTATCGCCTACACAATTTTCGTAGCATACTTTTGCGGGCAGCGGCTAATTCCTTTACATTGCGTTGCAGCCACAAAATGACGCTGCAAACTGAAGATTTCTAGCCAAAAACGACCTACTCATTAAGCCAGCGACCCCCCACAGAGTCTGGCTAATGACTTCACGGGCAAGTTAAGATAATTTTACTCGACACTTTAAATGACAAACTAAAACAAAATGGGTCAGCAAACTGTAGAAACTACTTTTGATTAACTATGAATTTATACAGAGTCTGGCGAGGCAGCTATATGAAAATATATGTATGTATGTGCGCTTTGGCTGGTAACTTTTTAAACGATTTTTAACTCTGGCCAGATTTGCCCTGCATAAATTTGCATATTCTTTAAACTTGCCACTCAATTGAGCGCGGGTGAGCGGAAGCACGTCCGGAGGGGTAGAGTTTGTTCTGCGTTAAGTAAGCCGCAACTTAAAACATGAATATGAATATGCAATGCCGTCTCGCGCAATTTTCACAAAAAAAACCGCAAAGTACAATTTGCCCCGTTTGGTCAGCGGGTCCTTTGATAAAGGGCCAGATGTAAATTGTATGTATATGTGAGGTATCTCTCTCTCTCTCTGTGTATTTGTGTGTGTGTGTGTGAACTTACCACAACGGCAACGATGAAAATGGCAGCCGCCAGCACGCCAGCCGCAAAATATGCATTATGCAATTCAATGGGACTCTTAAGCACAACCGATGAACCAAAAGTTTTGTCATTAAAATTTCTGGCGTTCACATCGTCGACAATAAATTCGCTCGAGCTGACGACAGTCTCCACCACAAACTCATCTGTGCAGAGCGGAGAAAATGAATGTAAATGGTTAGTTCCGGCGGGAATGACAGCGGAAAGAGACGAGAAAGAATGAGCAGGAGACCAGAGGAAACCGGGCTAAGTCGTTCTTATGCTGCTGCCCCTGCCCCTGCTCCTTCTTCTCCTTCTCCTTCTCCTTCTTCTCCTGTGGGAGCAACGCATATTTTTCGGGTTACCGTCGCAGTTAATGAGCAGCGAGCTCGGACTTGATAGCGGGCCAACGCTGCTACACTTGTCGACTTGGTTACTTTTTGGCCACTTTGGCCGCTCGCTTACCTTCGCACATTGTGCCCGTGTAGCCGGGACGACAGGCACAGTAGAAACTCTCCCCGCTGGACCAGCAAGTGCCGCCATGGGTGCAGGGATTCACGCTGCACTGCTGAAAATACTGAGAAAGTTATCACATTGGTTGTGTGCGCTGCCTCCGTTATAGTCGTTAGTTACTTGCTCTCACTCTCGCTCTTCCATGCGCGTGTCGGCGTGCGCGTGTGTGTGTGTGTGTGTGTGTGGGGTACACGTATTTGCGCTATACTAACTAACAATTACTTTGGGGCTTTGTGTGTGCGTCTGGCATGTTAAATATTAACGCTCGCATAATGGCTGCGCCATAGTAAAATGTAATTAATTTGCCGCTGCACAGTGGTGCAAAATCAGCTAACTGTGCGGTCAAGCTGGTGGATTATTTTTGTGATTTTTTTTTCGGCACTTAACAAGGCAAAAAATTTGGTATTTTTTGGGGCTTTAATTTAATAAATATTTAAAACTGCAAAATAATTAAAATATTCTTTGACTTTACTTACTATAATTCGCGTTAATCTACTGCAGAAGTTAGCTTAAACAACTCAACTTTTATTGTACTATTCTCTTTGCACCAAAACACCACATCATTTATTCTAGTCAGCTCTTTTGCGGCTTTGCTACCCCATTACAGTGTAGTCTACAAAGTTTGGGTTATGCTGTGGCACCACAGTGCAGCCTCCGCAGTTACCGCAGCAGAAGCGGCGTCATCTCATCAGCATCGGCATCAACCGAGTCCAACCAGCAGCAGACAACGCCAGACAGCGGCAGCGGACAGCCAAGAGCAGGCAGGCAGGCAGTAGCTGCCGCAGCAGCCGGCGCTGCAAGACAGGCCTCCTAACCACCAACTGTCTTTCTTCCCCCCACTACCTCTGCCCCTTTCCTCTCTCTCTCTCTTCTTGTTTCGCAGTTCCTGTTGCTGACGCAGTATCTGTCGCTGTCGCTGGCAATTTCTGGGCTGCAAAGACTTCTAGGGAGCTGAGAGCTGTCTGCTGACGTGGCTGGCTTGGTGGTCGTGGTTAAGCCACGTGTCCATCAGCGGGCAAAGCTTTAATTATGAGAGGCCTGACGTTTAATTTATGTACATTTTGTTAAGTTTTATTTTACCACTGCAAATTATCAAGTCATTGAGCGTTTATTAAATACTGTGAAGTAGGTTCTTAGTTGATGATGATAATGCCATGTCCACCCCCACCCGGACGACCCTCTAGCCAGACTGGCAGCATTGTAATCAACTTTTGTCTTGTCTTTCATTGATGTCGGCACAAAGTTGTGTGTTTTTTCTCCCTCTCTCTCTCTCTCTCTTTCTCTACTGTGAAAGTTTGCTTAATTAGTTGACGAAGTAGTTGCCTTCGGGGAGGTTAAGTTCAGGTAAGGCATACGAATTGAATGGCAAGCACACTATAGGGTTAAACAGAAGGTGTACAAATAGAGAAGCAAATTATACGCTAAGAGAAGATGAGAGAAAAGTATTGAATGCTATTGAAAGAGAGCGCACAGAAGCGGGCACTATGACTGCCTGCCTGCCTGTTGTGCAAGTGTCTTTCAATACATTATTTTTGCCTCTTCTCTTTGCCCTACTAATCAGTCATGCTTTATGATATTGCGCTCCATGGTAACAGGAAATACTAGTTAACATTGTTTGCGCCGTCAAATGATGACAACTAATTGCACTACATGATTTGTTGTTTTTCTCGATTATGAAGCACTTTTTGTAGCCAACGTAATAACCTCTGTTATAGTGGGGTATTTAAGCATGATTTACTATAGAAAGCAACTCTTAATATTTCAGTTTTATTATAGCAATTTCTGCTCTCATACTTCGCTCTTCTGCCTCTGACAAGCTCTTGGAATCGCCAGCTAAAAATTGCTGCTGCTAACTTTCAATTTAAATTCACTTAGATCTTTACAATATTGCTTTGTCCCCAAAAGCACAAATCGGAATTATCAAAGTGAATTTATCTTGGTTCGCTTGCAAAACAAATCGAAATCGTAAATCTGCTTTGGGTGCAAACAGAAAATAAAAAAAGCCAACCACAAACGAGCTAAACAAGTAAAGCGAAAGCGAGAGTCCGAAGTGCACGACTGTCAGATACCCAACCTAAAAACTAATTTATTAAATGTAGCATCCCCCCTTATATTATTACACAAAAATTCGTTCATTTCAATTTTCAACTAGCTAAACTTCTACCTATTGAGTATACCCCTTGTTGACCATTTTGCAATGGTCGTAGGGTATACAAATACAAGTTTTACAATTACGAAATTGCACGGAATCCCCGCAAAATGTTTACATTCACCAGATAGTTGTATATGTATGTGTCTGTGTAGGTGTGTGTGTCTGTATGTGTGTTATCTGTTCGATGCCAGCAAATTGTGGTTATTTTTCGGGGCATTTTGTTATGCACCTCATGGGCCGGCACGTTCTGTGCCCCAGACGACACACCGGCGCGCCCACACCCTAACCCCAAATACAAAGTGATAGAAGGGGGAGTAGAAATCGTAACTTTTGGCCTCAATAGCGTAGCAAGTGGGCGCAGAGTGCATAAATCATGACTTACCGTTCGTGGCATTTGATTACAATCCGGTCCATTGCGACCTCCTGGGCATTCGCAGCTAAAATCATTTCCATGATCAATACAGCGATGTCCTTCGGGGCACGGCTTATTGGCGCAGAAATCAACCTAAAAAAAAAACGAGAAGAAAGCGAACAAAACCAAAAGCAATCGTATCATACATACTACTAGGCCAGAGCCGCAGCAAATCAAAGCATATTGAAAAAGCCCCAACTTCATTACGTATTCAAAAATTTATTTGACTCTCCCTTGCCAACAAATATGGCAACAAACACGGCGAAGGCTTCGCTTCTCTCCTTTGATATGTAAACATTGTATATACCATATCGTATATGCATATGTGGCAACGGCCAGGCTAAATTCAATCAATATGCACGCATATCATTTGCCTTGACAGCGGCCAGAGAAACTACATGTGTCCCCAATGGAATACCCTAGCTTTTGGGTGGGCTAACACTTGTGATATCGTAAAAAAAATAATAAAATGTTTGAAAATTAAGAAAAAATATTTTAGACACTTTAGAAAATTTAAAAAAAATTTTAGAACTCCACAAAATTTTATCTAGAATCTTATTTTAAATTCAAAAATTCAAAAAGACTGCCTAATACTTTCCTATGATTTTTGTATATATATTTTTTAATTATCTTCCATTTTAAAAATATAAATTAAAGTTCTAAGCTCGTTTGTTTTGAATACAAATGAGAGGGCTCCGCCAAATGCTGGGTACAAGTGCCTTTCGCATCGCTTTGACGAGCGCCTCGTCGAGTCGAGTCGTTCTGGCCAATTGCCGTCTGTCATTCGATTTGGCACTCACTCCTTGGCACTCACCTTGATTTGGCAACGGTTGCCCGTGTATCCCTTCGTGCAGCGGCACTCGAAGCTGCCAATGTGATCGATGCATTCGCCGGCATTTTGACATGGATTCGATTCGCATTCATTATACTCAAAGTTGCACAGCTCGCCGGCAAAGCCTGTAGAGAGGAATAGAGAGAGAGAGAGAGAGGGATAGAAAATGGGTTTTGTGTTTGAGAGCACGAAACTTGCTTGCGCCGTGCCGCAGCCTGCGCGAGTGCGAGGGGCGTAATGTAAATGTGCAAAATAAATGAAATGGAAATTTCAGCCACGGCGACACTCTCTGCACGAGAAGGAGTAAGAGAGAGGGAGCAGGAGAAACTTGAAGGCACCTCTCTCTCCCTCCCTCTCTCTCTTGGTTTCTTTTCTGCTAGATTTCGCAACATTTCCTTTTTTCTTATTTTCATTGTGCTCGAGTGAGATTTATGCAAATTGTGTTTGTGCCAATGAAATAATTTATGAGCCTCAATGCAGATTTCATTGCTACATTTCGATGTAATTTCGAGATGCGCAGCGAAATTGACATGATTAACAGATTTCCCTTCATTCATTTGGCATGAAATAATGATGTGTCAGTTGGCTAAATTAATTATGGGCAGGTAAGGTTGGCCCACAGAAATTGACTAGAATTTTGAAAGTGTTTGCACCTTTTATAGAGCTTGAATTGCATGCCTAAAATTTTCACTTACCCGGTTGACAGAAGCAACGAAAACCATCCTCCTGATCCACACAGATGCCGTGCACACAAGGCGAGGACTCGCATTCATTCAGACTATGCTGGCAGAGGGGGCCCGTGAAGCCAGCTGTGCAATCGCAACTGCAATGGTAGAATAATGCGACATTAAGCGTTGGAAATGCACTCAAAGTGAGTCAACATTTTCTGAGCAAACACAAAGACCGATAGGCAAACGATAAGTGCAAATACATAGCAAATGCAGCTTAAAGCACTGTGAGGGAATTGCATGAATTTCAATTTCTTAAATACTTTGCAAATATCTGGAAAACTTTAGTCGAAGAAATTAATCTATTGGAATCCTTTCACCAGTTCTGTTTTGTGCCTTCAATCCGAGTTTGTCTTTACTTACTGAAAATGCGTTGAGTTTCCCACGCAGCTGCCGCCGTTCATGCATTCAGCCGGATTGCAGGGATCTGATTCGTATTGACAATTCTTACCCGCATAGCCTATAAAGAGAGAGAAGAGATTAGTGGAGAGGAAAGCATGGCTAATGAGCAGACTGCGCCGGAGCCGCTTTGTTAACGAGCTTACCATATGGACACAGGCACTGGTAGGAGTTGCCCTCGTGGCCCTGCGAAAGGTCCACACAGATGCCGTTGTTGGTGCATGGACTTGGATTACAGGCATCGATCTCCTCGCAATGGGGTCCGGCAAAACCGCTGCAGCATTGGCACTCGTACTCCTCCATGGCCGCATCCGAGTAGCACACGCCCTTGCCGGAGCAGTCGGCGTTCTCGCCACAATTGTCGGTTTTTGTGGTCACCTTTAGGCGCACACACTGTGCCCCCCACAGCTCGGAGACCACTAAAGGTGGAAAGACACAAAAAAATGAAAAAAAAAAAGAAATAAATGAAAGGGTTGCGAAATTAATTAACGTCAAGGCTAGGCAAGAAAAATTGACCCGATGAAGACATAAAAAATACAAAGTTCAACATATCAAATTGAAGAGCAGATACCCTAACAAGCAATTAAAAATTGCCATCGATATAGTCAGCTTTCGTTAAGTAAAAAAGTATAGCATACTTTTTGGGGCAAATTAAAATGAGTTGGGAAAAATCACGTATACGTTACTTAACCCCAGGCAAATTAATTCTGTATACTGTACAAAAAATTTCCAAATATATTGTCCCAAAATCCCTTAAAGTGCAAAGACACCGAGGACTTCACTATTCCTTGCCAGCCATTTTAAAGCTCAAAGGGATTCAAAGAGGCAACGTGCAAGGCATGCGGCATGCGGCATGCGGCATGCCGTAAAAAGGCCTCGCCACACACGTGAAAGCAAATTGTTTGCGGCTTAGTCTACTTACCAATTAACAAGTTAACTCCCTCGGTAAGGTCCTTGTCGTAAAGCGTAACCAGTTTCCTTCCATCGACCACCAGGGGCGTTATATCCAGTAGCACGCCTTCGGTTACGTCGCAATGCTCGTGGCCGGAGCGTGTTACCTGATAGACCTGTGCGGCATGAGCGGCGCTTTGCCTGAGAGATAGAGGGCGAGCGAGAGAGCGAGAAAGAGATAGTTGGAGTGTAAGCGAGAGTGCACATTAAACTGGAGAAAGCAAAGAGGAAACTGCTCGTCTTGCCTGGCTTATAACATAAATATGATGGCGCGTTGGGGCGTTTCTTGTCGCTCATCGCGCGCTCGCTCTCTCTCTCTCTCTCTGTGTACTTAATTAATTAAAATTTATTTATAAGCATTGCTGCCCACTTTGTTGGCGGAAATTAAATAACGCACAACGGAAATTAAATTAGCTGGCAACTACTATGAGGTTGTGTATCGGGTTCGTCGTCGTCGTCGTCGTCTCTCAGCATATTTTGCTGGCAAATAATTCATTTAGAAATTCATTAAATTAATAATTTGACTGCGCTAAGCAAATTGATTTGACGTTGTCGTTGGCGCAAGCTTGCTTAGTTGGGTAAATAAATAAACAGCAAGAGAGAGAGCGAGAGCGAGAGAGAGGGAAAATAATGCTAATTGTTTGGATTTCAAGGCGGGCTTTGTGTTGGTCCGCAGGCTTTTAGAGGCTAGCACCGCATCAAGTTAACAAACTGTAAAAACTTTTCCACCTTTTGACACTCGGCACACTGACAACTTGACTATGGTCACACTCACACACACAGTGTCCCACACACACGCCTACACAACTTCCGCACACACACACACAAAAATATAAACTTTGTAATTTTTCAAAAAGAGAGATGGAAGCTAGCACCCCAGTAGCATAAGTTTTGTGCTTAGGCCAGTTCAACTAGCAAATACCCTCGAATTGAAGTTTCCTCGAAAACTTTAAGATATTGAAACCTTTCGATTGGCAAGTGCAATTGAGCGCACAACAAATCCACTGCCAATTGACTGTCCCATTTACAGGGTATACCCGCACTGGAGTTGCTGTCAAAGTGAGCACCTCGAAACTTTTCACTTCCAGCGCTTTGCAATCTATTTGCTACCCACTTGCCAAGCCTCACATTATTATTTGTTGCTGTACATTTGTTAGCCCTGCTCGTGACACCCGCCTCCGTGCATCAGTCACACACAGACACCCACCCACATCCTCTCACACACACACGCACACTCTCACATATTAAATCGATAATAAAAACTTTTTTGACATCTCATTTTCATAGTTGGCAACTTTTCTCCGCTCACGCCGAAATGTATGCTACGTTTTTTTTCCGCTCCCTTTTCCCCACCCTGCGCTTCCTGCCTTCTTCACTTTTGCTCTGCTCTCGCACGTTAACCCAATTGTTTGTGGTTTTATTAACAGACGGAAAAAGGTACAGTAACTTTTCACGTAGGTCGCGCAGTTGACCTCTGCCCCCACCCTTGCCTTACCCAATTCAAATTGAACTTCCCCTTAGCCTTCAGGCTAATTTGCGGCTATCTCTGGCAGCACTTTTGATGTTTGCAATGAATTTTAATTTTGCCAACTGATAACTTGCCAGTGCGGAGATATATATGTATATGTATATGGACTATATATTTGTATTTTCTCTGAAATATTATGTGCTATTTTCTTGTTTTGTGTGGCTGCGAGATAAGAACCGCCAAAAGAGAAGTAGAGAAAAAACAACGTAACCAAGAAACGTGATAATTGCCACGGCCTTTTAACAGCAAAGGGTCAGTTGAGCCAGCTGAGCCCCCAGTCTGCAACAAGGCAGGGTGGCAGGATGCTGTGCTTGATACCCGCTCTCTGACCCGCAAAATGACTAATGGTCAGCGGAAGGCAGACTAGCAGTAGGAGATAGAAAGAGCTGAGGCTCGCATTAATATGCGCAGTTTGTAGGGGATTTGCCATCGCTATAAAGTAAACAAAAAATAGCAAAATAGAAACGGCAAAAAAAAGAGGAAAGAAAACAAACCAAAATATGCGAGCACAAAGCAACAAAGCTGCGTAGGGAGCGAAACAAAAAAAAAAAAAAAATGCGGAGATGGCAACAAAAAAGAAAACAATTTAATAAACTGTAAAAAGGGCATGATAATGGTGAAACGTGTCTGGGTGCCTGAAATAGCGACCTGTGGGAACAAAGTGACAGCGAGAGAAAGAAAGAGAAAACGAAAGAGGGAGAAGTAGGAACAGGAGACCTGGGTCAATTGGGTGCACCAGTCAACTAAACATAGTCATGGCTGTAGTGCTGCGCTGCCCTGTGCGAACGTGCTGAAGTAAAATCAATAAAAGCCCCTAATGGATGTTATTATATAATAAGCTGTAGAACAAACTCGTCTCAGCGAGCATTAAAGCACATTAAATGAGAATAAAAGCGAAACGCTAAAATACAAAACTATATATAGTATAGCATGCCAGATAGGTGGGTAGACTGCCATCGTCGACAATCAAAGAGCTCAGCCAGCCACCTGCTGGCACTTTCGTGCACCCAGGTGTATAACGAATTTAGCCAGAGAGTGCCTTCTCTCTATCCTTAGTCTACACGATTATGATGATGCTGACAATGATGATGATGATGCGCAATGACAGTGTGGCCCGCGGCTAAGTCAGTCTCTTTGATAAACTACACATGCTGCCAACAGCTGCTGCTGCTACGAGAGCTGCTGCTGCTGCTGCTGACCAAAGTACATTTTTCCGCTGACTTGCAGTTTTTCTTAGTTTTTTCAAAGTTGCCTGCAGTTGTCACTGCCGGTGCCAAAGGGAAAATTACCAATTTTATTAATATTTCCAGCTGAAATGTGTGCACAGTCTATTGGCTGTGCTGACTAGCAAAGTATTTTCTTGATACGTTGTTACATTTAATCTATAAAATAGCAGCATAAGTTGTGAGCCTTAAACACTATCAAAGTTTACTTAAGACACTCAAAGTATTTGGGCAAAATTAGTGCAGAAGCAGTTCAGTCTCTAGCAGAGACACAGCAGCATTTCATACATACACATTTGCATACAATGTTATATGTTGCTTAACAAATTCTCCGCCTAACTTACATGATCGTGTTGTTATCCTTCTGCACCGTATTCAACATAGCATCGTTAATTTCCACAATTAGAATGTCGCCGGATTGAATTTCCGCCTCGCCCTGCCAGGTCAGCACGTTGGGTGTGCAAAGCTCGCCTGGCTTACAGTGTTCCGTGGTCTGCGAGACAGCGAGAGAGAGAGAGAGAGAGAGAAGTGTGGTGAAATTATTTAAATATTTTCAATAGCTACATAAATTAAGGGTTGCCGCCGGCACAAGCCGCAAATGTTTTTAGGCCCCGCCCCGCCCGCCTCTTTCCCTGCCCCCCGCTCGATCCACGCCCCACAAAAAGTTAACAGTCGAAAGGGACCAAAAAGGTTTGTCGGCTCCGCCAACATTTTGCTGCGGTTTTTGAACCACAGCGCACAAAACAGAAACCAAAATAAAAATAGAGAAAAACTGGGAACAGAAAAGGGAAAACTGGAAAACGGGAAATGGCAAACTGAATTATTAAACAACTTTTCTAATTTCAGTTTCATGTCGCCATAAGCCAAGTTCGGCTCGAGCCCACCCACCTCTAACAAATTTACATACTAACCACACACACACACACACGCACACACACGCACACATACGGAACCTAATAAACTTGGCTTGCAGCGAAAGGTTCATTTTGATTGTCAGCCTTAGTTGGGCTACGCTTACAAATCCGGCTAAGGCACACAAGACATGTGTGTGTGCTGTTTTTGCTAGCATGTTTATAACATCGGACATATGCGTAGATCCACTGACTGTCCACAACATTTTTTTTTTTTGTTGCCTCTTTTTCTGCTCTTTTCTCTTTTTTTTATTAATTTGGGTTAAGCCTGCCGTGCAAGCTGGCCGAGCATCCATTACAATAAAATTGGGACCTGAGTCCTGTGGGACTGTGGCCAGCCAGCCAGCCAGGTTCGGGCCAGGCCTGCGGTCTGGCCGAAATTTTAGCATATTTCGCTCAATTTGAAGCGGTTTAGTTTTTGCCCGTTTCGAGGATTTGTCTGTGCTAAAATTTATGGCATTTTAATGGCTTGTCTCGCATAAAAATGTACATTGTGTTTTATTTTTAGTGCTGCGGCAGGGCAAACGGCGTGGCCGGGTAAATACGTTGTATACGTATGCGAATAAAATGTCGCACAAATTTACATGGAAATTCGCTGAATCGAGGCCAAAATGGCATTTCATGTGTTTATTTTATTTATCTGCGAAACGAAGAAGCCCTATCATTAAACTAAAATAACCCCCAGGATTGGGACTTATCTGAATTGTTTGGGCGTCGGAATTTCTGCTACAATTTGTTGTTCATTTTCAGCAGATTAAATTCAATTTAAAAGAGGTTGCTTTTCTCCTTAAAGAATTGGTGGAAAGCCCAAGGAAATTTAGCGCTATTTTTGTGTATTATTTTACTTCTTCAAATCTTTTTCATGTGTCTTTCTTTGCCCTGAAATACTTTAAAAATATGTTTATTAAGTTGGATAAATTTTCTACAAGTTCTGTAAGGATTAACTAAGTTGAAATAAATGGAATTATCTGCATACAACGTACCACAATTTATTAAACAATTATACTCTTCAATACACAATTTATTTGCCTTTCCAATGAGCAACACACCGCAAACAGTCAACTCGTTTATAACTTTGGTTAATATTTATTTCCACAAACTTGCGTTTAATATTTAACTATTCTCTAACCTCTCATAATAATTAATAAGCTAATTTGTCATCTGCCACATGTTACAAGCCAGAAAACCAGTCAATAACAGACATAAATAAACAACGAAGCCATTTGAAAACGGAGAACGGATAAACAACCCACAAGCCAAGAAGAAAAGGACAATCGCTAGCAATGGACAAGGAGAGGGACAGATGCAGACAGACAGACAATGGGCAAACATTTGACATTCTCAAATGAACCCAAAAAATTTAATCCTTTGATAAGTTATCCAGTAGGCTGCGAGCTACTGCCATCTGAGCTGTGCCTAGTCAGGGATATTATTGATCGCCATTTTATTTGGCTATTTCCGTAACATGTGTGTGCGAGGAAGCAACCCTAACAAGTTGACCGGAAATACTCGAGGGTTGCCAGTGACACCCGACGCTGACAAGTTTGCCTCTCTACACAAAATACATGAGTCTCTCTGTGTGTGTGTATGCAAATCTAAAAGGGGACATAATGGAGTTACATTTTCTTTATTAAATCACATTTGTTGTTGAATTGCAGAAACTAAAATGGCTTACAAGGACTGAGTCCCCTCTCCCGGTCTTCTGTTTCGTCCGTTAACCAGCCATGATTTGTAAACATTTCCTCAGTTCCCCCCCACGCACACACACTCAACAGCCATTGCCAACGTCCCTGGGCGCAAATTTAAATTCATTTCTGAATTCCAGCCCTTTCAATGGCATTCGTCGTCAACTTCCCTCTTCCGTCTGCCTTCTTGGGGCCATTCCACTGCCACCTGGCAGCCCCATGGACTGTCTTCAATACTGTTTAATTAACATTAGCTGTACGTCTATGTTTCTCTCTATTCCTTCACCTGAATGTTTCTCTTTCAGTCCGTCATTTAATTTGACGGCTTCTTAAGCTGTGCTGCGAAAAGAAAACGAGAAACGAGACAAAACGCAATCGATTTTCATTTTACCTTTGATCAGCAAATGTTTCTGGCTTTATGCTTGCCCAACTTGCCATGAATTTAATTAAACTACGCTTACATTTTGTTAACTCTAGCCAAATACATTAAAAAAGAAATGTAAAGAGAGAGAGAAGAACCTCTCCGTGGCCTTAGCTCAGCTTGCCTTACCCTGCTTATAATTTATGCTGACTTTTTCAGTTTACCTTTTTCGGAGCGGAATCTTTTTGAGAAAAAGGCAAATGAATTACGAAATGCAAAACAATTAAAGAAAACAACATTCGCATAAGCAGCAATTCGGGCAATATTCCCAAAATGGCCAAAAAGGTAAACGCAAAAGAATGTTACGCTCTAAGGGTGCCCAACTCGTTTGGGATTGTAAATAGACTACATATAGAATTTGTTTATGTATGTGTGTGTGTTTTAATGGATATTGCTGTGAGGTACATTTGCTGGGATTTCTTTGAGATTCTTTGTTGCTTGTGCAGCTGCATTGTTGGAACTTAAAAGTGGTTAGGATCCTTGCAACTTGAGGAAGGTTTTTTGGGAGATATGTCTTAGACAACTAGGTTTCTTGGTGATATTTATTTTAATTCGTCTAAGGAAGTAGGGAAAAACTAAGAGCTCAAATACCTTATATTTGTTTCCTTTATTGCTCAAAGCTTATCTCGATATTTTATACGATAGTTTATGCGATAGTATTTACATTTTATATTTCATTTATGCTTTCGACATTTCTCCTAATACTTTGCTTAAATAATAGCTTGAGCTCATATGTGTATGGTTTAGAATCTAGACCTTCTTTGTAAGAGTTACGCTAAGCTCGATAGTTAATACGATAGTATGTATTGCGATAGTATGCACATTTTCTTTGTCCTTTATACTTCCTATATATTTCCAATTGCTTTCCGCAAATTATTCCCAATCAGAGCTCATTTGGTATACACCTTGTGTTCTCCGCCTTCGTTCTCAGATTAAAATCTATGTTCGATAGTTATAACTATAGATTATGCGATAGTAAGCATCTTTTCTTTTCCCTTACTTTCTTCCCACATTTCTCCTAATTCATTGCTTAAATTATCCCCAATCTGAGATACGCTAATTGGCGAACTATCAACAAGAAGGAGACAAAGCAAAAACTAAGCTCCCTCTCCATACTAATTAGTTGCCATTAGTAGCATTATGTAAATACCTTCGTCGTCGCCTTGAGAATCGCATGCCAACTAATTACTTAGTCTCTTTTTAGCCAAGGTAGGGTAAAAACTAAGCTACACTATGAAGGTTTTTTGCCCCGTGATTTCCCTTGCCTGTTGCCCAGGAAGTTAATGACGAGCCGAACCGAACTTGATAGGGGGAACTAAATAAAGTTCCAATTGTTTTGACAATAACACAGAGCAGACACAAAGCCTTAAAGCCAGTGACTATCACTTAGCTGCCCCCAACACACTCTCTCTTGCTCTTTATCTTCCTGTCTTTGTCTGCTCTGCTCTGCTTTGTGAACTTACCACAATGGGTAGAAGCAGCTCGTGCGTCTCGTTGCCTCGCCACAAATGCGAATCTTGCGGCACATTTTGTATCTCACATTCGAGCGAATTGATTTTCTCCTGCAGGCGACTTAAAATCCGCGGACGAGCAATTGGCTTTGAGGCCGATTTAGCTAGATTAGCCATATGCCGTGGCCTCTCCAGCTGCGGACTGTAGGTTGTCGACGAGGAGGAGGAGGAGGGAGTGTACGAGGAGGTGGAGGAGGTCGTGCTGGAGGGGGAGTAGCTGGAGGAGGAGGAGGAGGAGGAGGAGGAGGGCGTCGTTGTGTCGGTTATTTTGACTTTGGCAGCGACGACTTCAAGTTTCTCCGGCTGTTGTTGTTGTTGCTGCTGCTGCTGCGGCGGCGTCAGCGCCTTGAGCAATAATTTAGCGCGCTTAAGCTGCTTCTGGTATTTCGCAGGCTTCAGAGTAGTCGAAGTGGCACTGCCTGCTGCCGTTGCTGCTGCTGTTGCTGTTGCCATTGTTGTTGTTGTTGCTGGTGCTGCTGCTGCTGCGTCAAAACTTTGCGCTGCGGGCGTCAAAGTCACGCGCTGCCTTGCCGGCAAAGGCGTCGATGACGTCGCCGTGGAGCTTGTCGAGCTGCCGCTGGCCGCCAACTTTGCGGTCTCGGCAATTTGGCGTGCCTGCTCTGAACTTTGGCCCGCTGATGACTTTATAATGCCACCGCCTGCTGCTGCTGCTGCTGCTGCTGTCGCTGCCTTAGTCGAAGTGGGCGTCGCTGTAGCAATTTCTTTCATTAACTTGCGTTTATTATGTAGCAACATCTCGTTGTACAACTCTTTGCTGTTGTAGAACTTTGTGGTAGAGAATTCAGGATGCGTGGCAGCACCAAATCCAGCACCCAATCCAGCTCCTGCTACTGCACCCACGCCCGTGCCGGCGCCCTCGCGTGCCACCAGCTCGTCGCGTCCCTCTGCGGCGTCTGTGTTGAACTTGGTGTTGGCGAAGTCAATGTGCGGCGCGGCCATGAAATCGCTAGCCCTGCGCACGCCGGGAAACTCAAAGCTCTTCTTCACACGTCGATCGATGTAGCTATTGCCAGGTGCCAGACTGGGCAGCACGCGCGGTTGCCTCGTGGTGCCGGGTCTGTCTGCACTGGCTGCGGTTGTGCTGGTGGTGGTGGTGCTGCTGCTGCTGCTCGTTGTGGTCTCATGCGGCTGAAACTTGCGCTCGATTTCCGTTATCAAATCATCCTGCTCGGCCAGCAGTTTTCCGGTAAAATCGCTGGCAGTGGCCACAAAGCTGGAACGAGTTGTTGCAGCAGGTCGAGCCGTGGTTGTTGTTGCTGTTGTTGTTGCCAGCCTGCCTTGACTTGGACTAAGCAGCTCCACCTCGTTGGGCATCAGGTTCTGGCGATACTCCTCGGTATTCTCCAGCTGCGTAAAGATGGTGCGTTGCACTTGTTGTTGCTCCAGATTCTGCTCCTCCCCCTGCTCCTCTCGGCGCTCTGACATGCCATCACTCTCCTCCAGTTTCATGGGATACAGATCAACTATGTTTAGCTTGCTGGCCGATGGCTGCTGTGCCAACATGACGCCATAACGTTCGCGCTCCTCATCATTGAGATCGGCCAACGTTTCGGCTACTTGATATGAGGCCGCCGCCTGCATTTGTATCTGCAGCGGCGAAGCGCTGGAGGAGGCGACAGCAACGAATTCACCTTGCAACTGCACTTCTGGCTCCACATCGGGTTCGGCCACGCGTTCTGGTATGGCTTCATCTTCGGCCTCGACGTTATCCTCGCTGAACTTGATGCGATAGAGACGGTCGAAAACGCTGCCCAGTGCGGCGAGCGGTGGCACATTTGACGTCATTAGCTTATCCTCCTCTGTGGTTGTTGTTGTTGCTGGTGTTGCTGTTGTTGTAGTTGTTGTTGTTGTTGTAGTTGCTGCTGCTGCTTCCGTTGTTGTTGCTGTCGCGCGCGTGCTGGCTTCATTTCCGTCTGCAATGGATGCGATGCCAGCAGCAGTAGCTCCTACAGCTCCTCCAGCAACTCCTACTCCTCCGGCTGCTGCTGCTGCTGCTGCTGCTGCTGCTGGTGTTGTTGTTGTGGTGCTGGTCGTGGCGGTTGTGGTGGGCGTGGCTGTTGACGTCGAAGTCGCTGCGGTGGTGGAGGGGGAAAGCGACTGGGGTAGGGAGAGGGTGGCTGCCTTTGCCTCTGCTGACGTTCGTATTTCCGGCAAAGCATTTGCCGCCGTTTCGTTTCGATTTATTTCGCCCATGGCGTGGGCTGCGCTGACCACCAAGGGGGCGTGGCTGCTGCTATGCAAGTCATTTGTTATGGTTGGAGTTGTTGTGCGTGTAGCTGCTGTTGTTGTTGTTAGTGTAGCTGTTGCTGTTGGTGTTGCTGCTGCTGCTGTTGCTGTTGCTGTCGGGGTTGTTGGCGATGTTGTTGCTGTTGCTGTCGCTGTTGCCTGTTCGCCCGCTGCTGCTGCCGTTGTGGCCAGAATTACAAATGTTAAAATGCAGATTTTCGCTATTTTTGCCAGCATTTTGGAAAAATATTCTTCCGCCTCTGGCGCTGTTTTCTACACGGAATTAAGTTGTTGCTATAATACGTTGTTATTGTTTGTTATTCAGCTTGTTTTTTCCCACTGCTTCTCTTGCTTTCTCTCTCACTCTCGCTCTCTCTCTCTCTCGCTGCGCCGTTCATCTGCCGTGGCTCATGGCCGGCGAACTGGAAAAAGGGAAAGATGCAAAACGGAAACATTCAAAATTAATTATTATTGAAATTCGTTTTTGTTAAGTGTTATTTACTTTTTGCTATTTGCTTTGTGTCACTTGAATTCATAAATTACAATTTGCGTTTTGATGTAATTCGTTACCAACAATTTTGGTTAACTAAGTGGGAATTTGTGGCTCCAGTGAATATTATGGCTAAGAGGTTATTATTTTCCTATTTCTCTCAATTTTTGCACAAGAAATTATTTTTATTCAATTTTTATGATCATTTCGAGTTGCTCAATTGATTTTAATCAAAAATAAAAATTTTTATTTTTTTGAAATTTTTGCAAGGGGGTAGCATGAAAAATTTAGTAAAAATTTTCATTTTTTAAAGTGATAAAAAATGAACGTGAAGTCAATCTAGATTAAAAATCATGCATAAAATGACATTCCAAATGAAAATCAAATGATTTTTGGCAAAGTTAGAGCTATGTGAAGTTAAGATGTGGAGGTCCCTGAGCTCTCTCTTAAGGGGCATAATGAGGAAGACTTGTCTAAAATTTTTTAAATTTTTATATCATTGGTTTATAATATATATATATTTATTGATAATATTTTTATCTACAGGTCAACCCATTAACAAAAAGACATTCTAAACGAATATCTGATAATTTTTGGCAAAGTTATCACTGTGTGAAGCTTAGATCCTTGAAGAGGATAGCATATTAGTCTCTCCGAAAATTTAAAATTTTTAAGTATTTCTTGTTTTAATAGTAAATCGTTCAAAAATAATATTCCAAACACAAATCTAATGGTTCTTGGCAAAGTGGAAGGTGCTGAAAATAAAATTGTTGTTGACGCCATAAAACTACAAAGCGAATTCCAAAAATTGATTAAAGTTCGTGAATATTTTGTATTTTTAAATATAAATTGGAATGAGTTTTTAAATTAATTTAAATCAACAGTAGTCTAGAAGAAACTAACAAAATTCCACTCAGTTCACTTAGTTCAAGGACTCGCATATCATACATATATCAAATGACAATTGGCAATTTAATGCTTGAATTGCGCAAAACAATCGAGCTGCAACTTCAGCTTCAATTAACATTAAATGAAAGAGAGAATTGTACAGACACACACTCGCTTGCCTCCGCTGGGAAGCTAAGCTTGGTTCATAAATAATTCAGCTCGATCGAACAAATATTGAATAAAATGCGACATCAAATCACAAGCACAAATTTTTGCATGCAATTCAATGCGAGTCTAAATTAAATAATTGCCCAAGCGGATGACAATGCCAATAAGGTCATGGAGACAAGGGAGACGCTTCATTGTCCCTGCGGGACCGGACAGAGCAGAAGTAGTATATCAGCCCGATTTACTTGTAGTCCAAATTGATTTGAGGCTACTTCGCATCGCCGGCCAGTTGACAGCTTTCAGCTCATTGCACAGCAGCCACCAGGACAGGCAGACCGGGAGAAGCACAGACAAACAGACGGACACGAAGACAGAGACAGAGACAAAGACAGAGACAGAGAGAGAGAGACAAACGGAACAGACTGATAGACCACTTGCCACAGACCACTTGCAGAGCAAGCTGCTCTTCTCCGACCACCCCGCAGGGCAATCGTTGCCTTTGAAACGTTCATTCAGTTGCCCATTCAGAACGCAACCGCTCTTATCTATGGCTCAGTGTGTGTGCGTGTGTGTTTGCTCCTTTGTCAGTGCGACCCAAAAACCAAGCAAAGCTCCTTGCTCGCCTCATGAATTAAACGCTTGTGGGCGTGGTCAACTGTCGCTTGCCCCTTTTGGTTCTTTCTGCTGCCGGGCGTGGCAGTCATAATCCAGCGTGCTTCAGAGACATTGATAGTGCTTATAAGATGTGGCCCGAACTGTTTACAGCTACATGTGTTCGTGCCACAAACGGCATGTGATGTGCCATTGCAGTCGAGCAAAGGAAAGAAGACTAAGTGTTAAGTTCCCTATTAACTGCGCTGCTCGAATGAGTTACTATGAGATATATGGCAGAATATTTTAAATATCTCTGTTATAGTATCGAAAAACTTTACTGATTTCTTAGACAACTAAGATTCCTCTTCACTTTTTAAGTTCAACTAAGCTTCAACTTTAAATTTCTACTTTAAGTAGAAAACTTTCTCAACCTAACTAAAAAAAACTTTAATTAGATTTATTTGCACTTTCCATTGTTCAAAGCATATCCCCCAACTAAATTCCCATCATTTGTACTTGGCGCTACAGTTAATTTATTACAGCTCCACATGGACTGCTATAAATCAACTGATTTACCCACAAACCCAATAGCAACAGCGACGACCTCGACGGGACTTTCAAAATATAACATATATTTCAATTTGATGCAGCTACACATCGGTCGGACTGACATTTAATTAATTATTGTAATGACGAAATTAATTATACTGCATATAGCATGCAATTTCATCATGTGGTTAGGTAAATTGATTTGTTTATGCGGTTCCCACTTCGACACACATTGAAATCTGAAACTTGAAATCTAAATTCAACTAAAATCATTTTCTATAGCAAATCATTTTGATGTTTGATGTTGCCACAACCAAATGGGTAAGTCGAGCAGAAGTCGAGGGAGCAACGAAACGAGTCAAATTTCAAGCTCTGCTTATCTTGCATATTGGAAGAGAAAAACCTCAGCGTGCTGCCATAAGAAAATTTGAAAGCAAACAACATAAGCGCCATGAGAGAAGCAGCTGAGGCAAAAAACAAACGAAATCCGCTTAGTTTTAAACGACAGCAGCGCAACCCTGACAACCCTGGCCAAGACGACCGAGGCAGCCAGCCATACGGTTGGCATCTTAAAGACGTCTTTAAAGTGGAAAGTTAAACGGCAGCTGCTTCAGTGGGTAGGGATTCAAAAGAGACTAGGGTATACCCTGTAGAAGTTGCGAAAAGAATACAGCAGAAATTTTATATAATATCTGAATAGTATAGAAAATGAGGGTAAATTTGTTCACTTGAAGTTTATTTACTTTCGTGACAGCTTGCTGCTTATGTCTGCAGAGTATTTTTCAGTCAGTCACATTAAAATTTTTGTGTTTTAATTTGACTTTCCATTGCTGGTTGCGCACAAAGCATTCATGAGGAGAACTGAGTGATTTCTTTTGATGCAGCCTAGACAAAAAGGATTTTCACAGACAGGAGTCAAATTTCAAAGTCTACGATTTTTAATCTGCTTAAAAGCGAATACAGCATCTTACACACACACGCACACTTGTTTACCGTTTTACACTTGTCAAGCAACATTTTTCGGCATAAATCCTGCTCGCAAATGGACAAACAGAACGCTGCAGCGCCTGAGCTTTTTACTATTTACCCGGACAAACATTTGCGAATTTTGCATGCAAATTTGCGCAAAGCGAGAAATACAACAACAGCAACACACACAAAAATAATATCAGCCAGCAATGCCGACACATACATAAACTAATCACATTCTGCAGCAAATAAAATATAAATCAAACATTTCACTTGGCACAGCCGAAAATACGGCAACAGCTATAAACACAACAACGACAACAACAGCAACAAAGTGCGCTTCTCTTTGTAAACAAAAATATTGTAGAGATGTAGGAATAATAAAAAGTGAAAATGAAAAACAAATAAAAATTTTCCCGCAGCGTAGCAGGAGGATTAGGCGAGGGAGGCAAAGGGCGGCGGCGGCGCCGGCGTCGCGCAAAAATTTCTGTCTGGGCGGGTGTAAAAAAGTTTTGCTTCAATTTTTTTTATATTTTTGCAGCTTTTTCATGTTTTTCTCGCCCTTCCTCTCCCTCTCCGTCTCTCTCTGTCTGTATTTTGGTGTGCAAACACAGTTGCAGCAAAAAGCAAAAGTAAATAGAAATAAAAATGAAGCTTAATTTAAAATGCGACGAAGCGTAGCATTCACTCACACACTGAGCCATAAAGAAGCGCTAATATCAGCGCACACACACGCACACGCACACACTCACACTCGCACACACTCACTGTCGCAAACGGCGATAGAATGTTGTAGATAAACTTGCCTCGTTTTCCTCTTTGGGATATGCAAAGCTTCGCTTTTATTTGAAAATGTTTATGTGCGGCCCGCATTTTTCGGTGTAACACAAAAGCACAAGGCGCAAGAGAGAAGGAGCGTCAAAAAAAAAAAAAAGCGAGAAAAAATAGCTAGAGATATTTAAAACTCGCAACCGCAGTGCTTATAAGGTGAAATGTGTTGGCAGCGGCAAAACCGGGGGAGGGGGGCGGAAGGCTTCAGCTGCGCCACACGCAAATGGCAACCACTAGAAAAGGCGACGACGACGCCATTCCATGTCTATCCCTATGCTTATCCCTATCCCTATACCTGCACAATTTTCTTTCCACATTCCTGTACGCAACTTCCCCCCTTCCCACATTTGCTCCCGCCCCACTCGACTAGTGAAAAACTCTCAGAAGTGCCCGCAAGTCGCGGCTTTGGTCGCCCGCTTGTGTCGCAGCCGCTCCCCTTTGCAGTGACTGTGACTGTGTGAGGTGTTAGCTGCTTGTTGTGGCGCACTGTTTTGTGAAAACGATTCCCATTCGAGTCATGCCAAAGACAAGGTGTGCGAGTGTGTGTAGCACAGTGGGGCAAGGTGTGACAAAATTGATGCGACAAGTGTAGAACGAGATATGTGTAGCTTTGGGTATGATCTGACTGGAATAAGTATTCTATATGTTCCATATTAGTTAGCCAGGCCAAACTACTTGAGTTTCCCAACCCGAAGTTATAGCCAGAAATGCTGAAAAACTTCCTAAGCTCTTGTGCCATCTGCTCGATTACTGCAGCACATTTATCTTATCTCATCTTATCTTATCTTCGACATATTTCTTCTCTAATTACAGCTAAAGCTTAATTAAATTTTGACTAATGGCATAATAAGTTTCGCCCCACCATGCGGGGGCTGTGGCTCAGTCGAGTGCGCTGCTTTGTATGGAACTCGCATTTATCTTTATTTTTATACCACAAACACGCCAAAAACAAGAGGAGTGGAACGACCCGGACGGGGAAGGCGAAGGAGCACAGAGTAGCCACGTTTCTAGTGTAAAACGTATGCTAGGTTAGAGAAGGAGCAAGAGAAGAGAGAGAGAGAGAGCGAAGGCGACTTGAGGAGGACTTCATGTCACTAGCACCGCAGCCCAGAGCCAACATTAGCCGACGAGGCAGGTTGATGGCGGCAGCGCCAACGGTGGCAACGCATACAAATCACGGAAGAGCTGGCAATAGAGTGAAAGAGAGAGAGAGAGAGAGAGAGAGAGAGAGAAGGGGACAGAGTGGAGGGCAGAGCGAGTGGGTGGCTGAGTGGGTGGGTGGGTGAGCCACTGAGCTTAATCTCTACAATCTTTTAGTTTTGCGCTATGTAAAGCGAAGCGAAGCGCTTAAGGTGCCTGCCACACGATGCTGCTTGCCGGGTCAACAACATAAACCAAGTCACCTACAAATGCCCGTACCGCCCCGCCCCGCCCCTTTACCTTCCCCTGCCCCACCGTTTTCCCCTCTATAGCAGAGCCTTTCATATTCAGCTGGAATCGAAGCGTTTCGAGTGCCACTTGAGAGCAGCGATCTGTGGCATTGACTAGTCGGAGAAATAGTGGGGCGTATTTACAGCAGGCGTGGCAGGCAGGCAGGCAGTGCTCCACTTGCGTGTCGGGGTCGGGGTCTCGGGCTTGGGGTCTGGTTGTAAATGTTATTTGATGTAGTTTTAAAAAGGAAAAACACGTACTATGTCCGCTTCTTTTGCTCTGCTTTTGCTGCTTCGTACGCCTTCTCAACTATCTTGTATTTGCGATGTCGAGCTGTTGTTCTTATTGTTGTTGCTGTTGTTATTGTTGTTCACACTGATGTCACTGCGCTGTTGTTGTTGCTGGCTTTAAATTGTCTGCCAATTTGTTACAGTAGGGCACATTTGTCAGCCTTGCGGGGGCTGCTGTTTGCCTGACTTTTTGTCTAATTCTTAAACTAGCCGACACTTCTTCAGTTTCTATGAGGAATTCGATTTGTTATTTATAAATTTCAATAATATAAAAAGCAAATAAAAAAAAATATAATAAAAAAAACAAAACAAATTTAAATAAATTTCAAATATATTTTATTTCACTTTCAGAAATTTATTTTCACAATTTTTGAACAATCGCCTAATTTATATTTCCAATTATCAGTTTGCAAAAAAAATTTTTTGTTATTTTCAAACATAAACTATGGAATTCAAATTTGTTGAACATTTTCTTCAAATATTATTCAAGCCAAATTCAATGCAAAATTGTTGAACATTTTATTCAAATATTATTCAAACCAAATTCAATTCAAAATCGTTGAACATTTTATTCAAATATTATTCAAGCCAAATTGTTTTTTGTTTTGGATTTTTAAAACATAAATTATTGAATTTAAAATTGTTAAACATTTTGTTCAAATATTTTTCAAGCCAAATTTTTTTTGAATTTTTAAAACATAAATTATTTTATTTAAATATAAATTATTATAGTTGTTAAACAATTTCTTCAAATATTCGTTCAAGCTAACTTTCGTATTTGTTTTAACAATATTTGTGCACTTCGCTTATCTTTGTCACAAGTCACTTCTTATCAAGTCTCCAGTCACTATTAAATATGCAGCTCCAATCACATCACTTGCACAAAGTTTAACAGTTTTTATCTTAGAAAATGTTGGAGCAAAAAGTTTTCAGTTTCATTGCACAAACTTAAGAATCAAAGTTGAACTAACTTAAACCTTTGGGGAAACACAATTACAAACAGTTCGCGCGTCGTGCGCGTTGGGTATGCCTTGCCTTTTTGGATTCAATTCTCCGCTTGACGAACTGTGGCACAAACGTAACGCTTGAAAGTTGCTCCGCTACTGAAACGGCATCCTCGACGTTTCCGATGCTGTGTTGGCCAGGCAGATAAAAGCTGCGAGACGCTATAAAGTTGCAGGAGATGGTAGAGAGAAATATCCCTTTGCAATATTCTCTCAACATGCGCACAGCATCCATGCGAACGACTAACTGTTTTGGGAAATTCACAGGGATATTTGCTACAACAAAATTACCCAAAACATTGCCAGACAGCTGACAGCAGCGGCATCAGCTGATCGGCGACATTATGTTGGGTCCTGCTCGACCTGCTCTCACTCGCATAACTCTTCTCCTGCCTCAACCAATTTCGTTTCGGCTGCTGCTTCTGCTTCTGCTTTTGTTTTCGTTTGCGTTTTGCCGGCACCTACGTTTTCCATTCTATTGTGACTCTCTCTCTGTGTCTGTCTGTCTGTCTGTCTGTCTGCCTGTTTGTCTGCATTCGTCAGTTCCACTTTTTGTCTGCATTGATGGAGAGGGTGGCGTGGCTGGGTATCTTTTTGAAGAGGCTCGCTTAAAACCAAAGCTTTTCATTATGCGTCCTAATGTCTGTGGCCTTTATGGCCCATGTGGGTAGCCGTCATGTGTGTGTGTGTGTTTGTTGTGAGTGTGGGAAAGGTGGCTATAGGGCTGTGGGTCGTTGCCATGGTTGGCTGACGCTGTCTCGACAAAGTTTACTTTGTTGGCTCTGGCGCTCTGTGTTTGTTTTTCATGTCGGCGCACACATAATGCGAATTTTTATTGTTTCTATCAACGTTTATTCTCGCCATTTATTGTAATGATTTCTGGCATTGACTATCATGGGGAGTCGGCAACAGGGACCAGGGAGTCACTGTCTGTCTTGTGGTGCGCTTGGATTTGCAGTTAATTGCGCACAACGCTGCGTATGCGTGATGCTTGCAGAGGCAACTTTTTCGCAGCAGCCACAAACAATTGAAAATGCACTTGGAAAAAATACAGCAAAAATATGTGACATTAAATACTAAATAAAGATGCAAAAAAAATTTTAATATATTTAAAATAAGAATTTTTAAAAATTAAAAATAGATTGAACAAAAAAAATATCATTAATTTTCTTAAGTTTTTGGTAAAATTCTTTAAAACCTCCTTATAGTTTTTCTGCTAGTGCAGCTCCGCTTGTACGACAAGTGGCAGCTGCTTGCCACTTCCGACAAGTCATTAATATCGAATCATAATGGGATATTCGAGCAGAACATCTTTCGTAATGAGTAAATTTTGCGAAAGAGCGCGCGAGAAATAATTGCGAGCCGCAAAATGAAAACGTGCCAAAAACTTTGAACGCACAACGCTCGAATGCTATCGAAAGTTGGCACAGCTACAAATGTAGTAGTGTATGTATGTGCTGTACTATTTATATGCTGCCTGGCAACGACTGAAGTTGTGCGGGGAATTCCCTTTTCGGTTCGATGGCGTTTCGACTTGCATTTTGCCGAGGGTTCATTAATTTCGACAGTTCCTCTAATTATGCAGCACATTCGTTGCTTGCCGCACAAAAAGTTTATAATTTATTAAGCGAACAACGTACAGCAAGGCAGGCAGACGGACAGACAGACAGACAGACGGACAGACAGACGGACAGACGAACAAGCTGGCAGACAGTCAGCCAAATGAGCGTAAAATATTGATTTAATACAATCCCACAGAGTGTATAATAAATGAGAATTTCAGCTGCATGTTAGAGTGTAACTGTGTGTGTGTGTGTGGGTGTGTGGGTGTGCTTAATGGAAATACGTGTATTTCTGCGAAAGATATAAATAATATTTTCATGAACTCTGCCAGGCCATGGGAGCCTGCCAGCCAGCCACGGCAAGGTAAATCAAATTTTTGCGCTATTAATAAACTGAAGCTGAAGCTGAGGAAACTGTTTGGAGTACACCATAATATTCTGCCACTAGTTTCAACAATCCTTATTGCGTCAATGATGTAATTAAGTCTCGGCAAAACCTTGGCAAAATTACAGCCAAAACTTCGTATGCAAAAACGGCGCAAATTCTTGTACGCAAAAAAAAAAAACTCCTTGAGAATTTGTCTGAATGCGCCAAGTCTGAAATTGAGTTCAAATGTAGAACTCAATCTTTGCCAACTTTCCATTTTCTGCTTACTTAAGCAGTTAAACCCATTAAAAAATTGGCACTGCGCTTAAGTGTCCCAGTTCCGTTTGGCTTTCGGCATCAAATAATAAATATGCCTCGCGGCGTTTATTTGCATAAAAGTCCAAGCTAAATATTGCTTAAGTTAAGTACTTCAAATTGCAAAAGGTGAAGTTAAAGCTTGAGGCCAGAGAGCGGATTATAGAATGGCTAGAAAATAGGCATGGAATTTTCTAAAGTCAATTGAAAATTGCATTAAAATATTTAACTTTATTGTGTAGAGATTTGCATAAGAATTTTCTTGAAGTACTTATTTAATAAAGCTCACAACTTTCTTTGCTCTTGACTCATATGAAGAGACAGCAAGGTTGATATGAATACCCTGTATGACATGGGCTATTCAGAAGCATATTAAATATTAGCTACCTTCTTTTAATTTGCCATTTTTAACGCTTGGTATCTAATCAATCTGTGCCTTGCCTTTGCCTTGTTAGCCTTCTCTATTAGCCAAGCAAACTTCAGGCAAATGAAAACAAGCCAAATCTGTTGGCATTTTAATCCTTTGAAATTTGCTTTAATTAACTCAAATATGTAATAAGCTGCGTGCCGCGGTCTGCGACAGTAGAGAGGCAGAGAAGGGGAGGCCAAGCAGAGGGGGAGTGGCATCTACGCTCGTTTGTCTGCGAGTGCCTTTTATGTTTTTTGCGGGCTTAGAGGCTTAGGCTCTGCGGTTTTTTGTGAATGGCAGTCGGATTTCCGACATTTGGCAGAAGCGAAGCGGCAAGACAGAGATGGCCACAAAACAAAGCTAATAGGCAGACGTATACACCATGAAAGAGAGACGAGGAGAGAGAGAGGGAGGGAGAGATGGCAATGGCGAAGGCAAAAGTCGATGTGAACAGCTGCCCCGCTGTTCGCTTGCAATTGAAAAGTTTTTCTTTGCGCTTTTTTAATAACAAACACGAGAGACGCGCGCATTGGCAGTGAAGGCGAAGGGAAAGAGGGGGAAGAGGGGGGAACGGTCACATTAAAAAGGTTATTTATACACATATTTTTCGTTGTGTTTTTGTTCTTGTTTTTTTTTCTGCGTTTTAATTAAATGGCAAGTTGAGCTGCGCAGAGCGTGTGTAATTATATTTGAACAGCATGCGAAATATGTTTTAATTTATTAAATTAAAATAAACCAGCTAAATGTAAGCACAGCGAGAGATGAAGAGAGAGAGAGAGAGAGAGAGAGCGAGCGATAGCGACAGCATGATCGTTGTCATATGCGGCGTATGTGTAATATGCGCGCTCTGTTGCAGCCACTCGTGGCAGCCGCAGCCGGCAGCGGCAGCAAAATCAACGTTATGCAAATTTAACTGTAAGCATAAGGCGGCAACGGGCTACGTTGACTTTTGGGCTGAGCACAGAGCGAGAAAGAGAGAGAGAGAGCGAGCGAGAGCGAGTTTTTATCCGCAGCCTGCGCTTTTCACTTTTCTCTCTCTCTCTCTTTTTCTCCTTCGCGGCACAGACTTCCCTGCAGCTAATGTATACATTTACATATGCATGTGTGTGTAAGGCAAAATTACATTTGTTCCACACACACACACACACACAGCGAGGCAGACTTGGTGACAGCACACACACACACTCGCACACACACAGTGAAAAAACAAAATATTTGTAATGAGCTTATTAAGTCATATTAAAGTCCAAGTACAACCAATTTGATAAAACAGCAACTGACAGCCACGGCACACACATGCACATACACATACGCTCCACACACACATACACATTTGGCATTAAAGTTAATAGCAAATGGCTGGCAGAATGTGCATAATATAAATGAGGCTGACAGATGGCTTAACAGCAGCCCAAATTCTGCAGGCAGCAGGCTGCCAGAGAGGCAGAGAGAGAGAGAGAGGAGGAGGGTTTGGTGTATTGGGGGCGTGGTCCATGGGCGACGGCTGTCAAGTGGTAGAAGGTAAAGTAAGCCAGCTGCACTTGTTCTGGCAGCATGCGACTTAACAAGCTTAAATTAGGCTGTGTTCCCGGAAGCTCATTTATCTCATTTATGTAGTGTGGATTAAAGCTGCGCCGCAAAGCGAACGAGACAGCTTGGAAAAGAGAGACAGACAGAGGGGAGAAAGAGAGGAAGAGAGAGACCTTTTCAGCACTAATTAAGTTAATTTTAATTAAAGCATGTTTGCTGCGTCCAAGACTTGTTGGCATATAAAATAATTAAATTTGTTTGCTTTAAATACGAAATCAAAGCGGATAATTCTCAGAAAGAATTTGTTATAGTTATATTATATAGTGTCAGAGATCTTTATAAAAATGAATTCAAATCTTTAAGTTCTTAATAAATTCCGCTAAATATAAATATAAATATTTTATTAACTGAATTTTATTTATTTATTCAATTTCAACATTTAGCAGTCAAACTAAAATTAAAAAAAATTTTAATTTAAAAAAAATTAAATTCTTTAATTTTAATAATTGTATATATCATTTTATTTTAATTTAATTTAATTTTAATTTTAAATATTAATTGAAAGTTTACAAAAATTTAAGAATTTATAAAATGACAAATATTTTTTTTACTTTAAATTTTTACTTTGTTTTCAAATTTAATTTAAATTTAAATTAAATTAAATAAATCTACAAAGACCTTTTCAACTTCCAACTTCCACTTCAAATGGAATTAAAAAAAAATCTGTTTTGTCTAACGTATCAAAATTTACAAAATTTTTTGAATGTCACAAAAAAAAATCGTAAGCAAAATATTTGTGGAATATAGTTCCTTGTTGAAACGAACCAAGGTGCCTCAGAGATGCCGCTGCTAAACCTTATAAAGTCGCCCATGTTGTTAGCCAGTAAGTTCACCAATACAATTATGAATCGTATCGTAAATCCCATAAATACTTTCAGAAGGTAACTCCAACATATTGGCAGCCAGGCGATTGCTGCAGCCCCTGCTCAGGAATCCGTTTGCCCAAGTGTTGATCTCATTTGTGCTAGGTTACTATGCGACCACGAAGCTAACTCAGGCTTGTGGCCACCTTAGAAGGCTGATCGATAAGGAACATTCAGAATTGGAATTCAGAAATCAATTGGCTCGAAACGAGCCAATGTCGGAGAGGACTGCCGCAGAGGAGAATGAGCTGCTGCGACTGACGCAACAGCAGTTGAACGCCTACGATGGACGGCACGACAATCGACTTATTTACACGGCGCTCAATGGGAAGATCTATGACGTCAGCACATGCCGTGAGAAATTCTGCAAGCCAGGTGGACTATACTCACTTCTAGCTGGCTGCAATGCCAATCAGGTGCTGAGTATTGCAGGCGGCTGGATGGGAGTCTGCACCGATGACCTTGTGCATCGCTGGGAGCAGAGTCTCAATGCCGAATTCAATATTATCGGCTATCTGATTGATGAAAACGATAGCGATGACACGGAAACCGATGACGATTTAACTGTAATCAGTGACAGCAGCTACAGTAATGAGAAAGAGAAACAAGAGTCAGAGTCTCAGAGCACAGTCGCAGAGATTTAATTGCTTTATTTCGAATATATCAAATTTGATTTTTTTCTTTTATCCCCAGCTTAGCCTGCCGTGGCTAAACTCTTCAGACTATAGACATTTTAACGATGCCACAATTTTTATTAAATTTTCTTTTTCGCTATTTAAGTGAAAACTTAATAAAGATCTTAGCTGCAACAACAGCAAACCATAGCGAATTAAAAAGGTAACATTTCATTGAAAGAAAAAGCTAACTCCAGCATCGATTGTGCCTCTCGATTGGCTGGTCGTGTGGCATCTGGCTGCAAAGTTTTTGTGCTTTGACAAGAAAATATCGTAGGTGTTAAAGACATTAGCAACAAATTGTGAACTGTTGCCCATACCCTTTAGTCAGCTTATGTGATCAATTGGGTATGGTGAACTTGAGTTAGGAAACGCACAGAAAAATGTTTAGGGTATCTACTCGACTCAGCGTTCAACTTGTTGTTGTCTCCCCTCGGGCTGTTAACTTTTAGCAGCGTGTGTAGAACTTTTTCAGTTGCAGCAAACACGCAATTCGCTCAAATTAAATTGAGAAACGCACTGAACAAATGAGAGAGAGAGAGAGAGGAGAGAAGTAAATGGGTCACAGCTGATGCCAGACATGTATCCCATCAGGTGCAGACTGGGGCTAATAAAATCAAAATTACTTTTCGCTAAACAACAAAACTTACATCTCAGCTCGGCGACGTGTCAAAGGAATTCCCAAGAAGTTGTCAAAAATTGTTAAGCACACACTTAAAAGTCCCCCAAAAAAAAGGTAGGAAAGAAGCAGAAGAAGTGGAAGTGGAAGAAGAGAAAGAACCGAAAGAATTACAAACAACTTGAGAACGGAACAGCAGCAGCAGCAGCAGCAGATGCAGGATGTTTCTGACAAGCGGCAACCGTTATTTGATGTGCTAAATTCGATCATTCTAAAAGGTGTCGAAAGGGCAAAAAGCCAACACAAAAACAACAAATAAACAGAGTGTGGATAAGGTAGAGGAAGTTAGAGACGAGAGAGAGAGAGAGGGACGAGCAAAGAAAACAAGTGAACAAATTGGAAATAGAAATGGCAGCAGGCTGGGCCAAGTGAAGGAGCACACTTCAAGTGAAATATGTTTACTTGCCCGGCAGCAGCTGTTGGAACACTTAGCCTCCCCCAGTTTGGGCCTTTTTCAATATCTGGTTAACACTTGTCGAAGAGGAATTTAATCTCTTTTGGCACATGAAATGAGCTAGGCCTGTAAATTGCTTAATATATTTGACTTTGGTATGGGAGAAATAGTTAATAAAGTGGGAGTTAAATACGGGGGGGGATATGGACAGTAATATGAAGAAGTAAGAAAAGTTTAAGTAAATAAAAACTCTCAGTTTTTCTTCGACTTCCTCTTATTCTCATTTCTGTCTCTTTCTCCTCCTCTCCTCCCTCCCTATAATCACCTCACAACTCAGCCGTAACTTCCTATTATCATTTCGTTCTCATCTCATACTCTTACACAGCTTTAAGATATATGTAATACGTATGTGTGACAGCAGCTCGCTCCAAGGGCAAAATCATAATTGAAAGCTGAGCACACACCGATGACGCATCCAGGCCATTAATAAGCCCTTAAATATGCCACACAGTGTCGCATGGCGCAGGTCGGCTTACAATACGATTGCCCCAGTACCATGGAGTGCGCTGTGGCAACAAAAAGCCAAATTAGCAATGTTTCACATCAAAGTGCACATTAAATCCGAGACGATAATCACGCACGAGCAGGACCGAGGAGCAGAATCAGACAGAGACGTGGCACGAGGCCGGGAAATGCGTCCGGGCATACAAAAAACATAATTAACCGCGACCGTAGCCCATGAAAGAGGCAGCCCTCTGTGCCCTCACCTACGCCCCCTGTTCTCTCCGCAGCAACCGTGCTGCCCTTGTGTAAGCAACGTGTCGCGTCTCTGCCATGCCCCGCCTTCACCTCGCCCTCCTCGCTGCCATCGCCCACACAGCAGGTTAATGTGACAATCGCAGCTGTTGCCAGCGTGGCGCAGCCGCTGGGCTCGACTTGTACAAATTACACAGTTTTGAATATAAAGTACTCGAATAACATATACGAGACACTCACTCGAGCCTCCCTAATAGCCCCCCAGCCTCCCTGTGTGGTGGGCGTGACTGCTGGCGTTGATTTCCAGGCTCGGCACACAGTGTGTCGGCCTCGCCTAATGGCCCAGAGAGCCAGTTAACATCTCGGTCAGCAGCCTCAACTTCTGCAATTCCAGCAAAAGAATTGCGATTTCTGTAAATCCTTGCGGCAATTAAGCCGGAAATATTTGCACTTGCAATTGCAATGATTAAGACTTTCCGCCCACCCACTGTTTGAAGCAGGCAGAAAAGGAACTTGAATGGACTATGGAAAGTTCAATGGGAGAGATAATGGGGAAAGATGTTGCTATTCTAGCTCCATGAATATAGAAAACTTTTGTTTAGATATTATAAAAATGTATACTTCATATATCAGATATCAGATAATCACTGGCATATAGAAAATTTATTTACACAAATTTAGTTTTCTTTTCTTCAATGAAACTCACATTAAAGGGTATTGACTGCCCCATAATGGAGCTGCTAAATAAAATTGAGTCAATTTTCCATTTAATAACGATTTGTCTACAGCACAAGAACCATTAATTACTCAGTGCTATCATAAAAGAACCCAAAGCGAGCCCGCATAACAGGTCCTTGCCAAATCCGTTGCAGCATTCATTTAGCCATCGTCTCTGCTAAAACCAACAAACCAATCCACTCTTTCTCTACCTTCTCGTCCCTCATTCTCCCCTTCTCTCTCGCTCTACCTCTCTCACCTCTGTCTACCTCTCTCCCTTTCTACCTCGTTCCTTCTCTCTCTCACTTCGTTCCCTCTGGCTTTTTCCACTTCCACTTCCGTCTCTTTCGCTCGCTAAGCTTACTCGGAACATCCGTTTTATGGTTTTGCACTTAGCAATTAACGAGTTTACTTTTTTCTGCAGCTCTGTGGAACCACCCTCACTCTCTCCCTCTCACTCTTACTCTCTCCCTTTCTCTCCCTAACTCTCTCTCTCTCTCTGCTCCTGGTCAGCAAAACATTTCACAGTTGGTTCGGTGCTCTCAATTAGAGTGTCACTTCCGTTTGAAATTTCGGTGTGCTGGACAAATTTACCTATGTTGCCCGGGTTGGCAAACGGAGCAGGAGTCTGTCTCCCTGCTCTCTTTCTCTATCCCTCTCTCTCTCTCTCCCTAAGCAAGCAGCACTTTGCCACTTTTGCCCGGAAATTATCGCACTGGGAATGCGGGCAATGTGGTTAATTATCTTCGCAATGGCAGCTGTTGGATTTATGAACTTACAACAGATTTTCAACTCATTTTAAAGCAGAAAATTCTAGTTCCACATGGTCAATAAGCTCTTAACTCTTGTCTTTCCTGTTGGTTACAATATCATTTGCCATCCCCCCCCCCTTAAATACCTGAGCCAACTTCTGCACATCGTTAATGATGATTTACGCAACTGTCCGGAATGTCAGGGATACACGAGCAAATGTAATAAATTAATATTTCTGTCTGCCTTATGAAAACTTGATGCTGACAAATTGGTCAATAAAGCAATCGGTTAAAGTGTTATTGTCATGGGCCTTAATTAATTATGAGCTTACGGTATCTAAGTTTCAGAGCACATTTTTGCAGTGTCAGTAGAAATCAATAGGAATTTATATTGAAATAAGCCAAGGATGGCAATGAAAATAGCAAAAGTGGAAAGATTTCTAAAGAAATATCATATCTATGATAGGGATGGAAAACGTGAAGAAGCAGGTAATCTTTTTAATGCATTTTTCCCACAAGCCGAATGTATTATCTACTTTTACCTGCAGTTTTGTGGACCATCGACTCTCTAGCACAAAGCTCCAGCCATATAAAACATGCTCTTAGACTCCTGTCAATGGCCCGATTAGCTGCTTTTGAGAGCACATGTTGAACAGATACAGCAGTTAGCTGGTCGAGTCCACACGGGGAATTGCTGCTGCCTCTGGCAAACGGAAAATTTTACAATTCTCCTTAATGAAAATAAGCACAACAACGCGCCATACAATGCGAAACAAAGGAAACAGAATTCTTTCCCCCACCCCCCATGTACTTTCGATTTCTCCTTTAGTTTTGCTGCCCTTCCCTTTGGTCCACCCACTTAGGGATTCATGTTTTGTGTGCCTGTGCCTCTGTGGAGAAGGAAAATTGCAGCTTCCGTCGAGCGTTTTGTTTAAGTACACACAAAACAGAAAGCAGAAACACAAAACTGCATCCTTCGTCCATTTTGTCCGGGGCTGTGCGCATTGTGCGTTTTACCTTCTCGTTAGCTTTTGGTATATTCTCAAGTTGCAGTCTCCTCTTTTATTGTCGCAACTTCCCCCATTCATTTCGAGGCGAATGTTCTCTAATTCCAGCCATGTTGCTTGTTAAGCCCTGAGGCAATGTTCTCGTTCCCAGCGTCGACTTCCAATTGTCCTACAGAGTTAACAGTCCACACCATCCGAAGAGGCCCAAAACACCTTCACGTTAGCACGTTCAACGTGTCCTAACGACTTCTACACTACTTGAAGGGTCTCTTTTGTCTCTTGACTCTTCTGGAACTCGGAGTGAAGTATTGTATAGGGTATTCAAAAAGAAAGGACTAATGAAAGAGTTTATTATCTATCATCCACGTGTTATTGATTTACGTAATTATCCAATGTTATCTTCGATCACCTGCATTGGCCCTGCAAATGGATTAGACCCGTCGACGACAGGTCATTCATTGCCCATTCATTTGCTCATAATGTGTCGAACTCATCGCAGTGTGTGTCGGAAAATAGTTCAGTTTACTCTGCGATGTACACTATATTCCTCCTGGTTAATGGGACTGTTTCCCTTTGTTTGCGACTCGAGTACGCAGAAATTGAAACGCTCCAGATGGTTGGTTGTATACGGAATTATTGTGAATTCGACACTAGTTTTGATTATTTGCAAAACCTATGCTGATACGGAATCATCTGCAAGACTTGCGTTGAACCAACAAAATTCTCTGGCACGTCAACTCAACGATCTGCATAACAACCTTCTGCTGTTGACCATATTTATAACATATTTTCGCATATGGTGGTACAGCGGGAAGCTTGAAAGGATCATCAATGATATGCTGTATTTGTATCAGAAACATTTTAAGGAATACGACTCCGCGGAGTGCCTCGGCTTCGATCATTATATCATATTGAAAGGCTTGTGTGTATTCCTTGAGCTCGCCTCAATGATTGCCATGGATCTTGGATTATCCCCCAGATTTAGCTACGCAATGCTGTTGGGAGTCATTTGTATACTTGCCGTACAGGAGGGAGTGCTCCTCGTTGGATTGCATTTCCATATGGCTGTAATTTACATCTATCGCTTTGTTTGGATCATCAACCGAGAACTTTTACAGCTTGTGGACAGTCCCACTCGGAATGCCTCCAAGGTTCATAAGCTGCATCATCTCTATGCTCAACTTTTGGAACTGAACTTGCAGCTGGTTTCCATCTACGATTACCAAATGATTCTCTTTATGATTTGTCTACTGACAGTCAACATTCTGTCCGTATATTATTTCCTAGTCTACTGCATGAGCCACAAGGGATTCTTATCGGTGGTAATCGTCTGTAACTTTATTCAATCTCTAGTCATTAATGTGCTGGACTTCTGGTTGAGTATTACCGTTTGCGAAATGGCGGAACGTGCAAGTCGGAAAACCTTGACAATTCTTAAAGTTTTCAATGGGGTATCCAATCTTGCTGAGGATATGGAACGTAGTGTAAGTATTAAATGATGTTAGAAATTTTATTGGAACTACAGTTTGACCTTTCCCTTTTTTAGCTCAATGACTTTGCTGTATTTTGCACTCATCGACGTTTGGAATACAATCATTGTGGCTTGTTTCATATACATAATGCCATGGGTTTTCGCATGATCGTAAGCTGTGTGCTCTATTTGGTATATTTAGTTCAATTTGACTATATGAATTTGTGATAATACTAAACTTTCATAATGAATTCTGTATTTAAAATATATAGAAAATAAAGATGTTTAAGTCTTAGCCGAATCAAACTTTCTAGTGGTTTTTTTTACAAAGTTTTAATTCCAAATCATTAAATTACAGTAAGTTTACATAATCAAATTGCACAAGGCAAACTAAATATATTATACTGGCTATAATCAGTCGAAATCCCATAGCATGATCCAAATAGAATAGTCCCAAATTGTAATATTCAAGACGTCGACAACTGCAGAACAATGCAAATTGATTGAGCTGAAAGAAAAAAACAAGACATTAACTGTCGTTTTTACTTCCACTAAATTTTCGAACCTTACACTTCGATCTAAGGCAACTTCCTGAGCGGGAACATCTGCAAAAAGCTTCAATATTCTCGAAGTTCTCTGACTTGCGCGCACATTCAATTCACAAATGGCAACATGCAACCAAAAATCCAGGAAATTGACAAGGAAAACTTGAATAATATTGATCAGAGTATATCCTGTTGCAGGTGCCTTGAAACTGTGATAGTACACGAGGAAAAAATATCCAGCTGATATCTTGGCAGTTAGAATGGATGAGAAAAATAAAATGGTCAGCCATTCATAGATTTTAACAAGCTGCGAATTCAAATCCAAAAGATGTCGATAAAGGCAATGCAGCTGATGAATCTCCAAAGACTTTCCATTTTGTCCATCAACAAGCTCAAGTAAGTTCCGATTAATAATCCAAACAAATCGATAGATATATATAAGAGTCAAATGGAAGAGCATTCCAATTAACAAAATCGAAAGCTGTGATGTAACGAGGGAAATGATACCCAAGACATACTGCACACTTAATTGCCTTGTCACGATACCTTCCTGAAATACCATAGAGACAACTTTAAGCAAAATAACCAATCCTTTGAGTAGGATAAAGTTATCAAAGCTGGAAATCTCCAAGGAATCGTACTGTTTGAAATACAGCTGATGTAGCTTCCTGAAGGAATTAATAGTTCTTCCAGTTTTCTCGCTCATCCACCAATTTCGAAAATGCGTGCCAAAAGCAGCAGCCGTTATAAGAATGTAATAGAAATGGAGAATCTCCTTAGCCAGGGGATTACGTCGAAACAATTCCATTTTGGATGCACTATCTATTGACGAATAATCGTAGAATATTACAAAAAAAAATATCGCCTGTATTAGAACACCGTATGCAATTAAACAACGTGAGTGTCGCAATCGTTGAGTCTTTGAATCGTAGATGAATGGAAATATACACAACATCCTTGAGGCATTCAATGCAGCCCACACATTGAATTGAACTACACTTCGTTTCCAACTGCGATGAGCACGACCCATTGCAACCTAATGAACTATAATAGTTCAACGTAGTTCCTTCTGAGTTGAACGTATTTGCACTCTAGCGAAGTGATGTAGGATAAGAATGTATAATTAAGTGAATCAATTATACCGGCTTGGCTGGTTATGGTGGAAAGAAAAATTAAACTGAAATTTAAAATTTCATTTTCATTAATTTTGTTGTACAGTGTCGAGTATTCTGAACAATTAGATTAATTGTTTTTTGACTGGAGCTTAAAGATAACACAAAAGCTAAAAAGCGATAGTCCTTGCGCATTGGAAGCTTTGTTCCTACTTATCAACTGTCAGTTGTATCACTGAAACTAATCAACTCAACACGCTATAAATTGCTTGAATTTTAGATACGGTTCCATTTGAGGTTTGAGTTGTAGCATAGCCCATCTATTTGCTTACGTTTTCCGCCATCGCTTGAAGACATTAAAAATTAGTTTTACCTACGGCTTGGCGTGGCAATTTCAACATTTTCCCTCTCATTTAACAGCAACTTTGCCCCCTCCCACTACCACACACCCAAGGTGCAGTGCGTTTTTCAAGCTGCGCCGTAAAGTATGCAACACATGAAGCTGAAAGCTGCCGCAGAAACTTTTCACCGGCTTGTTCCGCGAAAAGAGGTGGAAGGGGGGTTCTGCAGTGCAAACTGCAGCAAGCATTGCCCCATAATAAGTTGTGTCTGGCTTCTGCTGCACTCCTTGCCTTCCCTTCTCCTTCTCCTCTTCCTCCTCCTGCTGCTGTTTCCATCATGGCGAGTGCATTTTTCACCTTTTATCATAACTTCACCTCGCGTTTCCATTTGTGCCGCAAAAGTTTCTCAAAGGTGCCGCAGCAGAAACAGCAGCAGCAGCGCCTTCTTGGGTCCCTACAACCTGCCAAGTGACTCAATTTGGTCTGGTTTTGTTTTTATTTCAGCTCCTCATTCACATTACTGCGTAGCTGCGCCAGCGAAAATTGGAAAATGCAAACAACTTTATGTGCAGCAAAAATTTCAAGACGCAAAAGTAGGAAGAGGTTGTTTTCAGTGCCCCTTGAACCATATTAAAGTTTCGAGTATATTGAATGTTTATTGTAAAAGATACGTAGTTCAAGTTCTTAAATTGTCTTTTTAACTGGAAAATTTTGTGAATAGTAGAACTAGCTTTTCCCGAAACTTTATGTTGCTTTTCTGTTTCTTGGATGTTCTGCAAACTTTGGCATTGCAAATATGCACTATTTCACTATTTTAAAGTATTTTTTCTTAAAAGACCTTTAAATCTAAAAAAAAAAAAGTGCATAATCCTCTTATATTTCTTCTACGCACTAGCATCTTTAGACTAGCTTCTGCTGTCGACTTTAAGCAGCCAAGCAATCTCCTCTCCAACATGAACGTTTTCGTAACATCCGTTTTACGGGCTTGCACTTAGCAATTAACGAGTTTGCTTTTTTCACTCTTCTCTCTCCCGCTCTACCTCTCTGCCTATCTTGCTCGACCACTCTCACTAAAGCTCTCGGCTCTCTCTCTCTCTCCTCGGTCACCGCAACATTTCCCAGTTGGCTCGTTGCTCTCAATTAGAGTGTCACTTCCGTTTGAAATTTAGTGTGCTGGACAAATTTACCTATCCCGTTGGGCGGCAAATGGAACCACGCTCCTCGCTCCTCGTTTCCTGTCCGTCTGTCCGGCAGTCCGTCTGCTCCCAATGGGCGCCTGCCATAAACCCAGCTTGAACACGAACACGAACTGCACAAGATGCAGGCTGACAACAAGTTTAACCCGGCAATTTTTCACTTTTGTCCGGAAATTATCGCACTGAGTATATGTGGGCAAGGTCGGTAATCACATTGGAAGTGACGGGCGTATATTGTGTTGTTGTGCGGTGAATCGATGCGAGAGTGAAAGACGGAATAAATAATGGATTATAGAGATAAAAATGATGAAATTCATGAGTAAAATGAGTTATAATAAAAAGGAAATTTGCAGCGTTTCCTTTGAGACTTATTAATATATTGGTATATTAAAAGAACTTTTCCTCTTTATTTGCAGCCTCAATTTAAGCTGAAGCTTGGTAAGTAAATAATTCGAGTTAACATGGCATTGCTAAATCCAAATACAACTGAGAACTCAATACAGTTGGAGCTGCAGAGTCCTTCGACGACCTCATCGCTGAGTGGGCGCACGTCCAATCCTCTACGTCCACCCAGTCCCCTTGCTGACAGCGATTGGCACACAGCAAAGAAGTTTGCATGGCATGTAGGGAAAGAAGGGGAAGGGAGTAAATGTAAGAGGGAAGAGAGGAACTTCTATTTGGTTCAATTCGCCAGTCAATGCGCCATGTGAATATCTTGTTTCGCTGTGTATTCTCGTTGTGCATGCGTTTTTCCGAATGCCACTGTCAATATGCCAACAACTACAGCAGGCACAACAACAACAACGAAGGCAACACAAACACTCACAACACACACACACAGCACACACACACACATACACAGCGTAAAAATGGCTTATTCCTTTTTGTTTCTATTGCATACTCTCGCCGAGGGTAATACGATTTTGTCAAGCGATTCTCAATAAAGTCATTTTATATTCATTTTGATCCTTTGCTTTGGCTTCGATAGAAAAAATCCGTTCAATAATTTCAAATTTAAATTCAATTTTAAATGTTTTTAAACGCCAAAGCTTGCAGTTTTAAGCGAGAGAATTTAAATTTGAAAAATCAAAAACAAATTTAATAAAATAGAAAATTTGCAAACGTTTTAAAAACAAAATAAATTAAAATCTTTGTAAAACACAATTTCTACAAACGTTTAAAAAAGAAAATAAAATAAAAAAAATAAAATAAAATTGAAATATGTTTAATTTCTCCTTTTATATTTCAGTTTCAACTTGTAGCATACCTTCCTACCTTATCTAAGTAATCCAATTTCAGAAAGGGTGTTCCGCATGGACATAACGAAGACACTTCCGGTTTTTTTTTTGGGCTCACGTAGCGCGCGGCTTTCTGCCGCTTGGCCCGTAAAACATTTTTTGGCAGCGACGCGACCCGAAGAGAAACTACAAATTTTGCATAAATGATGCCTGCAGGCCATGGGCAAGCGAATACGGTCGTTATTATTGGCATTGCCAGGCAGAGGGAGTGGCAAGAGGGGGTGGGCGGGGCAAAAGCTGGTAGCGACTGCGACTGGGTGCTAGCTACATCTGTAGTGAGTGCATTTCACTTGGATACAGCTCGACATTTGGGCCGAAATTAAAAGACGGAAAATGTTGAGAATATTCTATGGACGTTGAGAAAATAAGAAAATTCATGGGAGCTTGCCAATTTAATTCATTTTCCGGCTCTGCTACGAGTTGAAAACAGAATTTGGAATTCTGTTTGTTGGCTTGTGGCCGAAAACAGTCTGCATCTCTTTCTTTTTCCCTCTCTCTCTCTCTCTCTCCTTCTGGCTCTGTGTAAGCAGCAAATCAATATGAAAAGGAAGTAAACAGAAAATTAGATGCCCTAATCAAGTGGGTTGTGTGTTTATTAGATAAATAATAACAATGCTCTAAAGAAAAGAGGCCAAGAAAAATAGAAATATGATTTAGTATTATGTGACACACATACAAATACTTGAAACTTATCCTTAAGTTTATGAAAACTATATATTTTTTTGTTTAATATTTTTTAAATTTAGCAAAGAGTAAAAGTAAACCATAGGTATTTATCTGCTTAAAGATGACTTGAAAAATTTGCTGTATGTATTGTAAATAAAATATACTACATTTTCAAAAATATTTGTAAACTTTGGGTAAGAGCATTAGAAAACTTTAAGCTTAAATCACTGTAAAGAATGTATATTTTTTAAAATTTGCTGTAAATAAATATCATAGAAAACCTGCAACTGAAGTTTCTCAGTTACAACATGAAAACAGCAAAATTAATATAGTAACAAAACAAATATTCGAGCTTGATAAAATTCAAAAATAATTTGCAAGTTAAATTCGAATTGCATTTACACCAAACATAAATCTTCATCAACTCGGACTATATCAAATTTAATAAACCACATTTGGTATGTTACTTTAGGCTTTAATTTTGGGCAGGCCGTAGGTAGGTATTACAGTTCCCTTTTTTAATGATGTTTCACAGGGCAAACGAAGCGAGATATCAATTCATTACACTTGTTTAAGTATGCATGAAACTTTGGGTGCCTGGCGCGACCCTCGGCCCCTCGAACGTGCACAACGTGCTCGACTCTCGACCCTATAGGCAGACATAAATTGTCTGTCGGTTAATTCGGAAACTTTGTACACAAATAACACAAACTGAAACACTTAAGCTTATTAAAAACTAAAAATTCTAATTTGTAAGATAGCGAGCAGGATGGAGGCCTGGCCAGCTGTGCGCGTGCTTACCTTGGCAGATTGTCAGCGTATTAACTTTTGGCCGTCGGGCAATTCTCTAGTTTCTTCATTTTGAGTTAAGTTTGAATTCGTGGATTTGCTGCTGAACAGAACATAATTTCGGCGGCTGAGGTACGCGGTAAAACCGCAGACAAATTTTCCAAAAACTTTTACCGCACAATTACTTGAACTGATGAGAAAACTTTTGGTCGAAGACATCCACCATGCCACACACACACACACATACAGACACTTTTGTTCCAAAATTATGTTAAATAAGAGAAATTTACCCACATAATGCTGGCTGTGGAGATGCAGGCGCAATTGGAAATGGGCCGCAGCAGCGTGTGGCAAGAAAAAAGCACAACAAGCGTTAAATGCCGTGTGGCATGTCCCACACACACACACATACACCTCCGCGCACTCACACTCACACTCACACAATCGCTGGCACTCAGATTTATTCGTTTCACACAAATGTGGTTTATGGTGAATACGCTGCGCATTATTTAAAATTTTTATTCTCTCGAATTTATCTCTCAGCTCACTCTCATAACTTAATTCAAGTTCCTCCTTGTCCTTTGGGTGTTTAGTGTGTGTGTGTGTGTGTGTGTTTATCTGTGTGCGTGGTGAACAAAGCAGCTTCTTTAATTTTGAATCTCCTTTGTTGCCGTCTTTTGCCACGCAAAGCCTACAGTCTCATCTCCTTCTGCACATGCTCTCCACTTCTGTTCCCCCCGCCGGCCACATAATCCTGCACTCAGGCAGCATCTTTGTCTACGCTTCTACCCCGCAGCGAAGCTTTCGGCTTACGCGGCAATTACAGCGCGTCGTCAGGTATCTGCCGCGGATATTCGATGCACAGCTTCGCTCACCCGAAGCTATCGGTTTTACCACACAGCCCACCACCATAAGTCGATATTCTCAGTGTCTTAACTCAAAGGATTGGAAAACAATTACTCTCGGCTGATGTTTGTCTGCTTAAGTGTTTGAATGAATGTTTAAGCGTGTGGAAATCGGGTAAGTTACCCTGCGCAGGGTAACTTTGTGCAGATTGAGGACAAGGAACGAATGTGGAATGAGTGAGGAACGAATGTAGAACGAGTAATGAATAAATGTGGAACGGGTAATAAACGAATGTGGATGGAGTGTAAAACAAATGGGGAATGAATCGGGAACAAATGTGTAAGAAGTGTGAAGCGAGTGTGGAAGGAATAAGGACCGAATGTAGAAAGTATGTAAAACGAATGTGGAACAAATGTGGAACGAATGTGGAACGAGTGTGAAACGAATGTGAAACGACTATGAAACGAATGTAAAACGAATGTGGAACAAATGTGGAACGAATGTGGAACGAGTGTGAAACGAATGTGAAACGAATGTGAAACGACTGTGAAACGAATGTAAAACGAATGTGGAACGAATGTGGAACGAATGTGGAACAAATGTGGAACAAATGTGGAACAAATGTGGAACGAATGTGGAACGAATGTGGAACGAATGTGGAATGGTTATAAATAAGATGTCGTACACTTGCAAAAAGAATTGAAACAATACTGAAGAATCAAATGTGGATTATATATTAATTGAATGTCGGAAAGACTTAACTGAACAATTATGAGACCTACTTGAAAAGAATTTAAATCGCACATCTATCATAGCCTCTATACCCCGCCAACTATTCATACAGCAAACACATTTCTTAAGGATGACCTTAGATTTTCACGTCAAAAGGAAAACACTTAAAATATCAACAGGAAAGTAAGAAAGTGCGAGACAATCTATTTTTTTATCATTTCGCGCAACCTTCACGGCGCAGCGGAGAAAAGAAAAAGAAATGAAAGTAAAACCGTCGACAATTGACCTTCATTTCATGCCTTTAAACTGACAGGGAATGGAATATTCTTTTGATTTAAGATGAATGAATTGAATCTACCCATATTTGAAAGTTGTCTCAACTACGTCGTATACTCTATATCTGGTAACCAAGTGTTCAACCCGTACCTTCCATCAGCCTCAATTTCTGATTGCCATTTTCGAGTTAATTTCGTCATTGTTGAATCTAATTGATTTCCAAAGTAAACAATGGGAACGACTACTACCTAGAAACGATTTCGGTTGTTTACATTGGCATTTCGTTTAATGGACGCCAAGTCGCAGTACCCCAACGCGTCTGGCGACCTCCCTCAAAACATTTCTAAGTGCGACTGTCGAGCAAAGTCGGCGAATTTATGGCACACGTTTCAAGGGGGAGTTGCATTATCAAGAAGCTTTCCGTAAGGATTTATCTGAGAGCCGGCAAGTCGAGAGAGAGAAAAGAAGATAACTGTGGCAACTTGTTGCAACAACATGTTGATAAAGCAAGTTATCTGCAACAACGACAGCTGTTGATGACCAAACACATTCCCTGTGGGCCTTGGCCGTCCCCAAACACGTTTCTATTATTGATTTCTTCGTTTATTTTATGCATTTTTCTTTCAATTATGGCCAATTTCATGGCATGACACAGCAATTTCTTAATCCCCTGAACTGAACTTAATCTCCTAGCTGAAGGCAGGAAAAATTATGAATTATTGAAATTGATGAAATGATTAAAACAATAAGCCCATTGGTTGTTGATCATGTGGCTTTTGGTAGATGGTAGAAAAAAATAATAATTAAGTAATTATTTAATGAATAAAATAATTTATAAAAATTAAAAACTTTAAAGTAAAATAATTGATTAAATAATACATTTTAAAATTAAATTGAAAATAAAAGATTGAAAATTTATTAAGTCAATTAAAAATTAATTAAAATTAAAATTCACTGAATTAAAATTAAAAAGTAAAATTATATATTGTATATGTGTTTATACAAAATTAAAAGAATAATTACAAAAAAATGAAATTTTAAAGTTTAATGAATTAAATTAAATGTATTTATACCAATTACCATAACCTCAATCAGGTGTAACCTAAACGAAGTACAGAAAAAACCGTTTAAGCAAAGTCTTTAAAACAAAACTACAAAGCTAGCGATTTTGGTGTTTTTGCTAAACTTTGTCGGCAAAATGCAGGTCGACTAGGAATCCAATTTCTCGTACCCCTCGTAACCCTCGCAACCCAAACCCCTTTCAGCCTCATCAGTAAGTTTCGTGATAGATGAATGTGTCTGGTTTTGTAACACAATTTGAATTTCTCGTATGTGTGAGTCTAGTTGTTTGTGCCTGTGTGTGTGTGTGTGTGTGTGTGGGCCTCGTTTGGTCTCGTGCCCCTTTAGCCATACATAGTTTGGTTTCGCTGTGTTCTATCTATCTCGCTCTCTGTGCTTTGCTCTAAACGGCAGCAGGTAAATTGGATCGCGTAACGGGGGACTCAGATTGCAGAGCATCCTGCAACCACTGCTGCAGGGTGGTGCACGGTGTACGCTGCACAAAGCACATTGTCAGCACTTTCATTATTGCCCGCATTTGTGCACAGGAATTGGGCCGTTTTTCCACCAGCAAAGCAAGCAAAATGAGCGCCACGCCGCGCTTCAGCCGTGAAAATGTTGGATATGAACACGATATGTACTATATGTGAATGCATGTGTGTGTCAGTGTGTGTGTGTGGATTGTATGTGTGCAGTCGGTTAATCCATTGTGCAGGGTCTCCGGCAAAGCCAGCAAATAAATTAAGCTGAATCATTTAAATTTCTCACAGTTTTTTATTACACATCAAGTTTCGGTTATTTTCTCTGCGATTTTCTCTGAATAGAATTTATATACGCTTGCGTTAATATGCGTGAAATGCTTGCACGGAAAATTTCGCGCTAGATTAACTTGAGTTTTCATCGCTGCACACACGCACGCAGCAAATGCTACTGGATGCTGGAAAAGCAATGTCACGCCAAATGAGCCAAGAATTTTCTGTGCTGAGCTGAAATCAAAAACTGATTTCGAGTTGCAATCATGCAAGTCTTACGCTACTCTGAAGGTTGTGAGGCAAATGGGGAGTTGTTAGGTATATAATGTGCATATACCTGACACTTTGGGCCAAGTAAATACGGCCAAGAGTTGTTGGCTATGTATAGCTTACACTCAGTAAATATGGCATCTCCGAGCCCTAAGTAAGTGATTTGCCGTCGCTGTTATTAACCATTCAGGCTTGCATTTTTAATGAAACTTGTTAGCCAGTTGCAAACGGGAGTCAATCCATAATATCCCGGCAGCAACTCACACTCCTAGATTACCATCGCCCCCTCCCCTACCTGCCACTGCTCAGCTACTGTCGAGCACACAATTTGCTGCTAATTCGTATTGCCGTGATTCGCAAACACTTTAAATATGCGAGTGCAGCCATTGACAGGCAGGCAGGCAGGCAGTGGGAGGCATGCAACATGAGGCAGGGCAGTTTGAATCCGCATGCATCCACACATGCTTCGATTGCCCCCCGGTTATCCCACCCACCGTTCGCTTGCGGTTCGTGCGGTTTGTAGGCAAATTATTCAGAAGCCTGGCTTGTAGGCTGAGGCCAGTCAAGGATGAAGTGGACCCAGCAGGACTATAGCCAAAGCGGAATGAGGCCACTGCAGTTGCATTTATATTCATAACCATTTCAATATTTGCATTTCTGCATCATTTTTATACTCTTTAGCGCGATGGGTCTTTCACGGGGGCAGGTCAAACGGACGCTTAGTATAGGTAGAGCTACGACTAGTAATATATTTAAATAAAGATTTTATATAATTCTTTCTACTGTAAAGAGTCCATATTAATATTTATCTTATAATGCTGCCAAGTTGAGGTTTTTGTTTGTTACAGCGTATCTTCAAGTCGATCACACTATGCACTACTCTTTTACTTATTGCACTGACTGTCTCACTGATTGGAATTACAGATATCAATATGAAATTCATAGAGAAAATGAGAAATGGGCGTGCAAAGTATTTTAACAGGATTAAAGCTCCAGAGATTAAACAATTTTAATAAGCTTGGCAGAGGCCTCGCTGCCTACATTGTAGTGTATTATATTAATATTTGTTGTGCAAATTTAATTTCATACTGCAGACTCTAAAGGCTCATTTGATTTTAATCCAATTCTCAGTATATTTAAAATACCATAAACACATTTTGACAAATAAACCTAGAATTAATCTCAACGCAGCTTGGCAGCTTTTGCACCTGTGATTCCTGACCCAAAAGGCATCTCCACAGGTGTTCACATGGCATATTAATTCAAGATGCTGGCCAACAAGAGAATTTCAACTTAAATGCTACTCATTTATTTTAATGCCCTCTGCTCTACGTACTACAATGTGAATGGCCAGGCGGCATACAAAAGAGAAAGTATCTGAAAAGGCAACTCCGGAGAGCTCTACGCGGCTAAATCGATGAGAGGGAAGGAGTTCTATGCTTTCGGCGGATAAGAAGACGCTGGAAATGGCAAAAGGTTGAGAATGCAGTTGGAAATTAAATTCTATTGTCGGCCAAATAGTTTTTATACCACCTTCATTGTTGTACTTCTATGAATTGTTCTCAGGGTGTTCGCGCTGAATTGATAAGTCTAGCGTAAATAATTAAATAACTTTTGAGCTTGGTATTTCTCAAATATGAGAGAGAGACAGAGACAGAGACAGAGAGAGAAAGAGCAAACGTCATGTTCTTTCTTTCTCGCTTTGTATTGCGGCTATCTTAAGTGGCCTGTCATCGCGTATGCTAGCAGCTTTTGCTGTGTGAGCCAAGCCAGCCATCCACATCTCTGGCACTGACAGGCTTCCCCACTTCCCCCACTCCCACTCCCTACTTGCCTTCTCTCTCTCTCTGAGACTTGTCGGTAATTATTTCTGTTTTCTCTCATTCGCTTTGGCAATCTTCTCTGTTTTCTGCTGGTTACGCTTTGTTTATTTCTAATTATTATACATATTCAAGCAGGATTTTCTATTCCTTCTGCAGTTGTGTGTCATTAAAAAGGGGTACGACAACTCAGAGAAATTAGTTTATGTTTGCGCAGAAAGAGAAAATTAATACGGCAACTAGTTAGACAGATTGTAGACCAGCACATATAGTACTGCTAGGTACTAGGTAGATAGACAGCTTGTCAGCTTTATCGTGTTTTTCTTTCTTCTGCACCAAAAAGCTTTTTGCGCAAATTATAATTATGTTTTTCTTGGAAAATTGTGTGACAAGCTGTTGTCATTTGCTTTCCACAGAATGACAAGCAGATAGGGCGAGTTGAGGCTATCTAGTAGAGTCATCAGGCTGTCTGTCATTAACTCTGCTTCAAGGGGTAACCTTCTACATATTTGCTTTTTAAAGTGCTTTTAAATTTTAGATAGAAAATTAAAATTAAAATATAATAAAATTATATTATAAAATTTAATAAAATGCTACATTTTTAATATAATAAATAGAATATTGTATTGTAATAAGTTATGACATCAACTTCAGCTGCTTACCAACTGCAAAGGATTATATTAAGTATACGCCCTGCTGCAAACAACTCCCTTCTTTATTCCACATAATTCGTTAAATTGATAAATTGTTAAACTATCTACAATGATCTGCATCAAAGCCGCTTTCCACCTGTCAAGGATTATATAAAGTATCCTTTGCGCAGCTTGCAACTCTATACGTTTCACAAAAATTGAAAATTGAATTGCCAAACCGTTCGCGATATTATCCCATCAACCGCAGCGTTTCCAAATGAATGCGCACACACAAAATCCACTTTGCGTATTTCATAGACATGTTTGTTTTCTTCCATTTTTTGGCTCAATCCCTTCGCTTCTTTTTTTGCCAATAAATAACATAATCCATAAGTTTTTTACACACAAATTACCCACTGCAGATAGAATTCACCGCTCGGCAAGTGCATTTTGTGCTCTACTTGGCAACACTTCCGTTTCGATTTGCATTTCCCTTTGCAGTCGCAGCTCGCAGTTTGCATTTTCATTTTGCATTCGCATTTTGCATTTCCATTTCGATTATTCCAATCGCATATTCGCACAAATAAGCCCAATGTAAGGTTGTTTTTACCCTCAGTCTCTATCTGCCTGTCTGCCTGTTTATTTGTCTTGCTTTGCTCTTGTTTTCGCTTTCTGCCTGTTTGTTTGTCTGTTGACTCTGACATTTTTATTTTCCAACATTTATATTCAAATTCATCGAGGAGCAATAAATAAATACGCCGCATAAATCATTTCGCCCAGAAACTTTCTCCGTCTGTCCGTCCATCCTTGCAGAGCTTAAGAGTTTCCTTGCTGCAAATTCGCGGTTCTCAGCTGTCTCTGAGTGCTTCTCTCCCCCCTACCAGCTTTCACTTAACACTTTACAGCTCCCCAAAGCTGCTTGGCTAAAGGAGAAGCAGAATGAAAAAAAAAAAACACAAAACCCGACCGATTCCTAAAGACACCTTGGGGAGGAATTAAGGCAATTGTCGTGGCAGCATTGGCCATAAAGCACCGAAACGGGTTTGCCGACTTGTCTCCAGTAGCTCGGAAAGAAGCTGCTAATTGGCGTGCTTGAAATTTAAAACCCATTTCAATAAAAAAAACAGACAAAAAAAAACACTTCACTTCACTCTATCGGCAAAAAGCAGAGACGCTTTAATCCAGTCCAGGCCCCATTATATATGCATGCAACGTTTCCGCTCTGTGTGTGCCCAAAGGATTTGCCCCGAACAAAACAGTGCAAATATTGAAACTAGTAGCTAACGCTGCAAGCTTCTGTATACCCTGTACAGTTGGGTATGAGGTGTGCATAGTTGATGCAATGCAAAACCAAAGGCTAAAGGCAATTTTAATTGTTTTTGTAGTTATTTAATTGGGCTTAGCTTGGCGCACAAACCATTTATAAATCTTAAATTTTGTAAAAATTGTTGGCAAACTCTACAGTCTGGTAGCAACTGCCTAGAGTTGGCTTTTTGCAAACTTTTATCATAAATAGCTGATGAAGTCATATGGTATTATATACTCTTAAATGCACAAGGTATCTACAGAGCACACACACAACTGCCTCGCACACCTTCCCGCACATTGTCTCTCTCTTTGTAACTTTAAGCCGCTTTAATCCTAAAAAACGTTTCGTTTCTGCACGGCGTGAGTGGGTTAAAAGTAAGAGCAAACTACACGCTACACAGGCGTAAGCAGCTTATGCCATTAGTTGCGAATCAGAGTAGATTTCGAAGTTGCCAGCCGAAGTTGTATATGAATCGCTGTGTGTGTGTGTGCGCGGCTTGAGTTATTTTTGCGGTATCTAGTTAAGTGCAGAAGGTAAGTATATAATTTAAAAGCATATGCGCCGCATCGATGGCGCACAAGTTGAGCCTGAGCTAGAGCCAGAGACAGGCAGAGAGTAAATTTTGATATTCCCTTCTGGCCAACTATTTGTATAAAATTGATTTATGACTGCGTCTTACATTTCATTTTGCTGCACCTGACAGCAGGCGGAGGCCTGCACGGGGCCATAACAAATGTCGGACATTAATCCATCATCAGAGCCTCCCGTGCAGCACATAAAACAAAAAAAACACAAAAGGGGGTATGCGTCTCGCAGTTTTGCAAAACAAATTGAGTGCAAGCAATTTCGCATATTGCGCATACGCCATGATGTACCGTCTGCCGTCTCATTAACGTACTACGCTGCTCAGTGCGCACTTAATTTAAATAAATTGACAGGCAGTTGAAGCAACAACCCAACCCCTACACTCTCCCCCTACCCCTCCCCCCTTTACCCCCCTCTGTGCTCCTCATGCTAATCATTCAATTTCTCACGCCCACAGGCAGCCAAGCCAGACATCCCTTTCGCTCCTTCTCAGGCAACGCCGTCAATTTTGATTAAGTTAATTGAGAGCTTTGTGAAAATTTCAACACACACACACACACGCACACAACATGGCAACAAGTTATTATTTTCCCCTAACAATCACTCGACTCAGTCCCTCTGTGTGTGTGTGTGCGTGTATGCGTGTGCGTGAGCTAACCCTAACTTTTATAGCAAACTTGCCGCAGGCACAAAGACAGACTTCGCATCGTAGTTTATGGCCAGCTGACCAGCTGCCTTTGTTGCCTTTTGCTCGGGACATGTGCAGCTACTGTAAGCTACTAATAAATATGCTTACACATAGAAAATATATATGTATATACGTATCAGCTGAAACTTTGCCCGAGCTGGGCAAATTTGCCGCTGTCACTCATAATTAGTTTCTTTTATAATTAACTTGCCATGCCGAGCGAAGATAACAAAATGTTCTTCCAGGGGGTCAAAGCGGTTGACCAACATAAAATTAAATAACATCAGCATGTGCGATGGAAGGGCTACAGGAACTTGTCAACAACACGTCAAAAGTCTGTGTTGTGTAAAATTTGAAAATTTCAAATATTTATTAATATTTTTTTGTTATAAAAACTTTGTATTTTGTTTTCTTTCCATTGACTGCTTCTTCTACAAAATTTCATTTGGTTAAAAATACATTCAGGATAAGAACGGAACTCAAGAGTTTGTGCTCTAGGAAATATAAAACATAATAATTATAACTATTTAATAATATTGTAATAATAATATATATAATAATAATATTTTAATAATATTTAATATTTAATATAACTATAAATTAAATTAAATTAAAGAAATTTATTAATTTGTTCAAGCTTAAAAACTTTTCTTAGAGTTTTGATTTAATTATTTTATTATTCTTTTCATTAAATTTATTTATTATTATTTATAAAATATCAATTCCTTTGTCGATTGGTACTAATTGACCTAAAATTAAAAAAGGAAAATTAAAAATTTTTTCAAAAACCTTTGCCACATTTTGTTCCCTTTCAACTTATTCCTTTCATTACCAAGAACGTATGCGCCGTATAATTTGCAGTGTTTTTAATAATCATTGCAAAATTAATTAATAATAACCCAGCACACATTTTGTTGCCTAGTTAGGTAGGTCTGCCATTACAATTTTCAATTTCCAATTACCCCCTGCAACCTTTACACCTGTTGCACACCGCCATCACCCTCCGGCACTCTCGAAAAGGTCGCAATTCCTTTGCAATTGTTTCCACTCGCATGCACTCAAATTACACATTGGGTCTTTGGGTCTAATTTATGAACGTCTGCTTGTCATGTGCCAATGATACCATTTATTTTAATGTTCTACGTGACGCATATGGGGCGCGCAGCATCCATTAAACACACACAGAGAAAGGATATAGAGAAAGAGGGAGAGGGAGAGGGAGAGTCAAAATAGCTGGTAACTGTTTAGTCGGGCGGCAGCTACTACATACGTGCCTAATTGCCCAAACTTTGGGTCCATTCCGGCTAGACACTACACACACATTTAGTTAAACAAATGCTTGTGTTTGTGTGTGTGTTTGTCGCAAATAATTAGTTTTCCATTTGCCACTTAAATGTTGCCAAATACCAGATGCAATTTCAGCTACGGTTTTCTGGCCTTCTTGTTGCCACTTCAATATCCAATTACAAAGTCAAAGAGAAAGAGAGAGAGAGAGAGAATGAGAGAAAAGGAGATCCGCTTTTTGGCAAAGTTTTGCCTCACAAGTTTGCACTGCCAAGCTCAATTTAATTAGTTTTCATTTATCCAAAGTACACGCTTCATTACATAATTTAACAATCCATTGCATTCCATTTCATTCCGCAATTCTATCGTTATTCCGCGACGTGACACGACACGACGCGACGCGCTAGCTCTGCGTAATTGAAAAGCTCAACACGTCGCCAAAATCCTTCTTTGCTAACTAACTTATCGGGGGCAATCCAGAGACCCCCTAGCGAGAGGCACCACCTCAGCTGCCCATCTGTTGGTCATTCCTCCCCGTCTGCTCTCTCTCTCTCTCTGTTATTATTGCCGCCAGACAATTGCTAATGGTTGCTATAATTATCATTAAATGCCTGAATTGAGCTTTACATTGTCTTCTATTTTTTTTGCTACTCGAAAAATGGCGAAAGCGCAGAGTAAGTCGCAAAAAAAAGCGAGAACGCACAGCTGCAGCCAATTGAAGTGTACGGTAATACGCGTTAAGCAGTACTTGATTTTACGTGTTCTACCTTGCTCTCCGCCACCCTCTCTCCCCCTCCCTCCCTCTGTCTTTCCCTCTCTCTTTCCACTTTTCTCTCGCTGATTTAGAGCAACTACCTGGCAATTAAATTAAAGTGCAGACCACAGATAGCTATAGCTAAGCTCGCACAGCTGTTACAGAATATACAAACGGGAATATAATGTGCGTATGAACGCGTGTATCTGTGGAACTGCCCAAGATGAAGTTATGAAATTTGGCATAAAGCTAGCTTTATAATTTAGCCACATAATGCACAAATTTGCGTTGCTCTACAAACAATTACCTTGACATACAGACTATATGTCTATATATACTTGCGCTTACGCGCCAAAGAAATTAAGACAAATTCGAGCAAATTGTTTTGTGAACTCAACTTGGCCAGACGCTGCTCGGAAAGTTGACTGCGCGGCACACGGGAAAATTTTATTATGTAAACAAAGCGAGCGACCAATTTGCTGATGTACTTTACGGGCCATTTGCAAACGTAGCACAAAAGCAATAAATCAAATACATATATTGGTTGGCGCTTTGTTGTCTGACGTGCGAGGTGGAATGAAGGAAGTCGATGGCAAGCATGGAAGAGAATTGGCAGAAAAGTTTGGCTATGTTGGTAAGCAAACAGCTAAGTGGACGACGGGGGATAAGGAGATAAGAGCGGATTTTTTTTTTATTTTTATACACAGGATAATAAAAATCAATTTACGCACTTTGTTGTTGCAGCTCTCCTTGTTGCTGCTGCTGCTGCTGCTGCTGCTGCTGGTGTTGTTGTCGATTTGGCTTTGTCTTCTCAATAATCGAACATAATGGGGCCAATTCAGGAAAGACCCAGAGTGCGGTTATCGCCTGTCACTGACAGGCAGCGCAGTAGCCTACACTGAGTACGGGGAATACGTATGGCCTCTTGCTCTCTTTCTCTCTCTTGTTACTATTGTGTGTGTGTGATCCTTTATTATCTGACGGGGATTATGGTATTAATTTAGATTGAAACTTAGTTGGCCTCAAGTAAGTTTAAAACAGTTGAAGAAAAAGGAGTCTGTTTCTGTTTATAGCTGTACATGCTGTAGCTATGAAATAAGGCATAAAACTTGCTTTAGAATTTCGTCACATAATGCACAAACTTTCGTTCCAATACAAACTATACAGACTAAATGTCTATATACACTCGCGCTTATTGCCTAGTAAACTCAAATAATAACAAGTGTCACTGCAATTATTAACCACTGTAAATAATTATGACAAATCATTTACGCTGCTTTACAGCATCATAAAACTTTGAAATAACAAACAGCCTAATTGAAAATTAAATGTACAAGAAAGACTCATTTGTGTCATGTAAGGCGCCGCCTTTGTTCGCCATTTTGATTGCTGTCTTCTCTTCTTTTCTCCCTTTCTCTCTCTCACTGTCTCTACTATCCTTTTCATTGGGCTGTTATAGTAAAACTGGTTGCTTTTAAGGCCGAGATAGTTCTGGTTAAACAACCCAGAAAGCAAAAACTCATGCAATTGTTCGCCTTCGTTATGCATTCTCTTTCTACTCCCTTCCCTATGCATAGCCTCATTTGGATGACGTTCTTCTTTTATGGCTGTAACTTATTTCCCATTCATTTGCAACGACAAAGAAGAAGAAGATGCAGAAGAAGTACGAGCGACCAAGCAGTCTGCGTTACGCAAATCCAGCAAGTGCCGGAACCCGTCGGCAATGTTCCTATTCGGATTTTATCTCCCTCCTTGAAGTTGTTGGCGTGAAAAGTCAACAAGCTATTCAGCATGCTGCTGCTGCAGGTCACATTCTCCCCTTCCGGGCGAGAGCAGTGAGTACTGAGTGTATTCGCACTCCATTCAGCACTTTCAACGCACTCACTTTGCTTGGCTTCTGGTGTGTGAGACAAACATTCATGCCCTCAAGTCATCGGGATGAATATTTTAAGCGTCACGTTGCCTCGCCAACTCGCAAGTTGCTTTTAATTTCATCTACCATGAGCGACATATCGAGACAGTTATATAGGGGGGACGCTATACCTGAAGTGGATCTGCACTGCAGTCAATAGATTAGTTAGCCAGTGAACCTGAAACAAGAAGCGGCTTGACCTGTAGATATTATCTGCATTTCTTTTATTGTATTTATCAATTTTGTTGCTTTTATACCCTGCGACCATTGAAAATGGGCAAAAAGGGTATACTTGCCTTGTGTCAAGTGTGTAAAACGAGCTTAACCAGGCGTGGCAGATACCACAAAGCATTTATATTCTTGCTTAGGTTCACTAGCCGAGTCGCTTGAGCCATCTGTCTGTCCGTCTGTCCGTTTAACCGTCTAGATCTCACCTATTATAAACGCCAGAGACCCCAAATTAAACATGAAAGTTCTTGTATACCATACGCAGAACGAGTTTATTTAATAAAGGTATCAATTACATAATATAAGTTTATATAGAAGTTGTTCTTGCGTTGTGTTATGTTTGTAACAGTTTTTCAATATTGGGCGTAGGGTATCTAACTGTCGTTACAACTGTTTATTACTTTTTCCTTTTACCCTTTTTTGATATTTGCAAATTAAAAAGCTTCGCGTAACAATAAAATCGCATCATAACATGCAAATGGTTTCTCATCTTGGTTACATCTTGGTTGCTCTAATATGGCAATTTGTTTGCTAATTTCAAACAATTGTCAATTAAGGGTTATGTGTGCCGGACTTGAACGGCTTTTGCACTTTCATTACACCATGCTGTCTGCGCATAACGATTGAGGTCAGCCAAGTGAAGAGGGGGTGAGGGCGAGGGAGTTTGTCCTTCTGCCGACATTGGCGGCCATTTGGAACACTTGTCTCCTCGCCGTCTTGTCTGTTGCGGAGCAATTTCAGTTTTAGTTTTTAATTACAAGCTGGGAACAAATGATGTTTGCTCAAAAGCTTCGCCGCAGCAAACTGTCAATTAAACTTTTGAAAAGGATAAGAAAATTCTTGGAATGAAATAGATTAACGTTAATTAAAATGAAGACGCAAGAGGTCGTAATAGTTGTTGAGGTCTTATGTTTTGTCTAGATAAATTTTCAATTGCATTTTGTGGAAATCAAAATAATTGCATATTCTTTTTGCAAGCTAACCTCAAATTTAGTCTGCTTCTATACTTTGTCTTCAAGTTAATATCAGATTGCTATATTAAAGCCTCAATATGGTGCTCTCACCACCTTGTCACGCTGTGTAAATTTCATTTGTTGTCAACGCCTACGTCAAAAGGCGTTGCGTATACGCCTCGTAAGCCACTCCGAATAAGTTACGCTAATTAAGAGAAGGCTCAAGTTTGTCAACATTGTCGTGGGGTTGCACAAATTACAGGGCATCTATACATATACACAAACCCGTAAGTATATTGTATATAGCCCGAAATTTCCCAACGACTTGCGACTCGCTCGGTTCGCGTGTCTAAGCGAAAATGAAAATAACTTAATTAGGCACAAAACTTATTAGGCACACAGGCCAAGGATCATGGGGTTAATCCAATTTAATGGCTTCTAAATATTTGCACTGCTTTGCATTGTTTGCTAATTATTAACGTAGGAGACTAATACGGGTAGGCAGAACTCTCTAGATGATCTCATCAAGCTGATAAGGATTCAAAGGCAAAACAAGCAGAAACCCGTCTTTGTTTTTCTTTTATTGAAAAGCAATTTAACCTTCTTTGTATTTTATTTATATTTCTTCTTTTATTCGCCACGCTCTTTCTCTGCATTTTCTTATTATTGTTTTACGCAATAATGTGCAAAGAAAAGTTTTGCAACGTGTGAAATCGAATTACAGAGCAGAGCAGCCTGTCTACCGCTTGCAAAGGGGGATAAAAGAAATTAGCCTTGATGCAGCAAAGTAAATGGAAAATTTGTCATGAAAATTGAAAATTTATTGGCAAAAGAAAAGTCGTTAGCAGTTTCCACTCCAAGGTCTGCACCTGACAGTTTCCTTTTCCCTTCTTCTCGTAGCTCTTGGCAAGATTTTGTACAACAAGCTGAAATTGACGAGAGACACAAACTGCTGGGGAGAGTTTTGCATTGGCGGAAGAGAAAAACGAAAGGAAAAAAACTTGCATTTTCAATTTTCTTTTTTGATTTTTCTCTCGCAACCCCATCGGAAACATTAAAAATTAGTTTGCTGTTTACGTAGCCGCTGCTGCAGTTTTGCGATACTTTTTTGGGGGGCGTAGCAAACACGTGAAGAAGAATGCAACACATGCAGATGAAAGTTGCCACACAAAAGTTTTTCCCGACGCATTTTCCCTGGCCACAAGCTCAGCCACAGCCGGCAGCAAAGCGTAATAAGTTTTGTGTGCAGCTTATACTAAGTTCCTTCTCACATTTATTTACGCAGCTCGTGAGAAGTTCAGTAAGTTCCCACCTCAGGTGAAGTAACATTTTAAGACTCAATTTAATTTTTTTTTTTTTTTTTTTTTTTTGTTTTTTTTTACTTCCCAATTTTAGCCACGCCCCCCTTGTGAATTAGAGGTTTCTAAAATATATTTTGCAGCTAATAAAAATCGGTAAATGGTAACAAAATTTATGCGCTGTAAAAGCTCGTAAATTTTCCAATGTCTGCACCGCGATAGGAATCTGCATTATGCCCCTCAATGGCATAATATACCACACCAAATACATAAACAAATACGAGCTGGAAAAAGTTTGCTATGGAAAAGTTTTACGCATTTTGGTTGCGGGCGACAATAAAATATTGAAGCGCAGTGGGACATCTGGGGAAAATAAACAGGCTCTAAATATTTATGGATCTAGTCGAACCATTTCTTAATTGCTTTATTTCCGAGAAGTGTTTTGAGGGGAGAAAAATTGACATTTCCATCGAAAAATTGAAAACAAATCAACGAAAGTTGCAAGCAAAAAGTCAATAAAGTGAACTGAAGGAATTTAGATAATCAAATATTTTCTGTAAATTTTTCTAAATTTTATCCTACAATTTCCTAAAAGTTGAAGTCTTTTAAACTGCCTCTCTTTAATTTGCACTTAATTTCACTACAAAGAGACTTCTTAATTCCTTGTGGCACAAGTAATCGATGGGGAATGCGAGATAGCAACAAGAAGAGAGCGAAATCAATAAAGCACAAAACAAAAAGAGATAAATCGAAAGTTTCTGCGTAAAATCAACACAAGGCGAATAACAATTCGTTTGTTGCCATTCGAGAGGAGCATAAATAAATTAAATTAAACTGCCCCAGGCAGAGAGAGAGAGAGAGAGAGAGAGGAGAGAAGAAAACTGGCAAAACGAATGATAAACAATGGCAAAGTCATTTCGGGTCAGCAGTAAAAATTCCAATAAACGTGAAGTCATGCCAAGGAGGCAGAGCATAGCAGAGAGGGGCGGATATAGTGGGCGGGGCAAGTGTAATGCGAGTCGAAATAATTACAGTTGACTTTCATTTGATGGAATGTCAATAAATTCTAGATTTTATTGGCAACAGCAGGCACTATATCTCACTATATATGCACTAAACCCGACCTATGCTTGACTTTTGCTGACTGAAGACCTGCTGAAAGCTTTCCTAATGAGAACTGTGCAAAATTTCATGTTTAACTTATTCGAGTCTAACCGCAGTTGACACAAAAACAAAATCACTGGGCCTTTTGCTGGGCCTCTGCCCAAAAGGCAAAAAGCGACCCAGTGCACATTACACACACATTGTCTCACAACAGTTTCACACCGCCCACCTTAATTGTTGTGTAACCATGTTGAGGCAGGGCAACAAAGTGCGGGGGTGGGAGCAGGGGGCGTGGTACCCGGAACTGGAATCTGGAACGGGCATGTGTATCCTGAAAATATGTGAACAATTAACTTTTGCTTTTTGTAGGCGGCCGCAGCCGGAAATTTGTGAGGTTTTTGTTGTGGACACCATTTCATTTAAAATGGAATTCATTATGCAAACCCGCCCCTCTCTCTCTCTCTCTCTCTGCCGAAAAAGGGGTAGGTGCAACCCTCTCAGGGAAATTATTCATTATGTTCTCGCAAATAAGGAAACCACTTGGCTCCGCAGGTGGCGATGAACTATGTATTTGTTTAACTTTTAAGTGCCACAACTAACTGAAAAAGGGTTGGCAAATATGTGTAGGGTATGACACACATATACTTAAGTATGTATGTGATATTATTTTAAATTAGTTCAGTGACTCTTGAAGGCATAAAAGGAACCAGAAACGTGTTCACAGAAAACTTTCTATACAAGGCAGAATCAATATTTATATGTAACCACACTAATTCATACAATATCAAACTTTGTATAACATATCATACCATAAAAATTAAATAAAACCAAATATTACGTATACGTACCCACAGTGATGTCAGCAACCTCGGCTATTGTACCATTTACTATTCGCAATTTATAAGCCCAAGATATTTCCTCTAACTATAACTCTTCTTCAGACATTGAGCACATACTACAAATCTAAAATCTATGGCTACTTCAAAGCATAATCTCTGCGCTGACTTGGCATCGCGTATCCTGTATCCTGTCATGTCCTTGAATAAACACTTAACTACTGTTTTGAATGGTCTGGAATTTATGTCTGTCTTCTGCTTTCTGTCTGCTATCTTTATTTGTCTAGTCGTGCGTGTTGACATCAAGTTCATAAAGATATCAAGCATAATTGCAGCCAAGTCAGCAAATGTTGACTTCGCTATGCCCCGAGTATCCTACTCTCTACCCCCATCCCTGCTCTATCTCTACCCTATGCCACTACTTTTCTTGCCTATCTCTGTCACGCTCATACGCCTCGCTGCCTGCCACATTTTCTTTGCTTTGCTGGCGTTGTTTTTGTTGCCGCATTTTCATCCCGCTTGCTTTTCTTTGGTTAAATGTAAAATGAAAGGATTCATAAAAGCATCGGAGCTGTAAACTTTTATGTGCTGCCCGTGCAAAAGGCTCTGCAGGCGAGACCAGACCAGCATAGTGTGTGTCTGTCTCTTTCTTTCTGTGTGTGTGTGTGTGTGTGTGTGTCTGACATGGAGTGTATTAGATGGTACACTAAGTTTTATGCTCTCACATTCCTGGCCTGCTGTTCAATGTGAAAGTCGAGACAAACTATCCGAGCTTGCAGCTAAAGCCTTAAAATCAACTCCAAATAGCTTGGCTACAAACTTGCATTCTAATCGTAAACAGGGTATACACAGTAATCATTGGAATGTGCAGGTCAAAAGGTGCTCAAAGAGGCTAAAAGCGTGTTAAACTGAGTTAAGAAATATCCGTAAAATTTTATTTTATTTTTTTTTCGAAATTTTTCTGGGTTTGTTTAAGATGTAATAGAGTGTCTTTTTGCACGCCATCTGCAGTGGATTGCGTCTACCTAAATCATATAAACAAAATGTAATCAAAGTAAGCAGCAAATGTGAAATATTTTCGTAGAATTTTTCCCGAAAAAGAAAACAGTTTTGCGACGCAAAGTGAAATATGCTGCCTAATGCTAAGTGGGATGTGGAAGGGGCAGAGGGATTTGTCGTCGTCGTCGTCGTCGCCGTCGTCTGTCAGTGTGGATAAAAACTTGTGCTCCTTGTGACTATTGACATCAAAGTCTTCAACGTCGCCGTTGATTGCACTCAGTTTCTGCATAGGACTAAGAAGAAGAAGCCGAAGCAGAAGACGACGACGACGACGACGAGTAGAAATACTCTTAAACATTTCTCTCGAGCAGCTTCTCATTTGTTCTTCTTAGTTTTGGCACTTTATTTTGCCCCGTCTGGCCCTGCCCCTGCCCCTCTGTCTGTCTGCGCTTCTATCACTCGCTTTTGGACTGCAAACTATGCTTTGTTTTTGCAACAAATTGCGGCAGCTTAACATTTATTTTATACTCTCTCTTATACTTATTTGCCGCATTCTGAAAAGTTGCAAATGTTTTTCTTGGTATTTCTCTCAAAAAAGTTATTCCGCTTCTTTTTGTGGATTCTTAATCTGCTTGATGAATTCCCAGCAAAAAAAAAAAAAAAAAACCAAACGAGTCTTTGAATTGCCACATTGAGACAGCGCCCTGTGGCGCCGAGGTTTGAGGGACTTGTACTTGAAGTTCACTTTAAGTTTTACTTGCATATAACAAGTTCAATTGAAAAGGAATTAAAATTTAGTGAGGGAATATTTCACTGAAGATATGTAGTATATTTCTTGCTTATCTCATGAAAACTTGTGGTTTAAAATTGCACTTTAAATTCTTAAATCTTCTCACATCATCATCCACAGTTTACGATGACATAATGTAAAATTAAATTATAAAAAAAATACCACACCATCTTGCTTTATATGACATTACTCCACCGACTATGTATGCGGGTATTATCGATTTTTATCGAACTGGGAAATGGCACATGGGAAATGGGGCTCTTTGTCGTTTATGATGTCTTGTAACATATTTTATGCATGCCTCGGTGCGCGTTCACTGAACAATTTGCACGCAAGGTGCGTCGTATCCGACCCCAAAAAATGGCAAAAAGAACAATAAAGCGATATTTATCACATCGGTGGATATTTAAAGCGAGACACTCTGACCCACAGTGACTAAGTTAAATTAGTTAGCTATGTGCAGAAAACTTAATGGTTGCCTAATTCACTCATTATACTAAGGAAGAAGGACACTTGCAGCAGCCAAACAAACCGCATTAGAGGCTGCTAATGTTGTTGTTGTTGTTGCTGTTGTTGCATTCTTCAAGTGCATCTCAAACTCGCATTAGCCTTCGACACATTCTCGATTCCGATTCCGTTCATGCGCTCATCATTAAGCGCCAGAAGACGTGACTTTGAGGCGGTTGCAACGTGACACTCGACTCCGCCCGACTCGAGTCGACTTGAAGTCAGTTGCCTGACCTAGAGTGCGCAATGAAGCAGTACATTTTGTTGTCTATGGCATGGGGCATTAACATTTCAAATAACGTATACGTAAAACATTCAAATTGATGCGACCGCAAGACACAACAAGATGGCAAACAAGTTTAAACTTGTCATGCATTTGGATCACGCCCCGAAGCCAAGAAGAGCATGCTCAAGAATGCAAACCATAAAACAGCACGAAGACGATGAAGGAACAAGCTAACAGAGATATAGAGGGAGAGAGAGAGAGAGAGAGTGGGAGTGTGAAAGAAACGTGGTGCTGTCGAAACTGCTTTCGTGTAATGCGTGGGAAGTTGTCACCTCAGCACAGCGGCGGCAAATATAGTATGTGGGTAGTTCCACCTTTTATGTATGTCGTCGTCGTCGTCGTCGTCTCAGCATTTGCATAATTTTGGACTAAGAGCAAACTCAGCGGAGCTCCGAATAACCGTATTCACATGCGCTACCTACTATTTGCTCCCTACAGGCTCCCTATCCCAAATCCCTTTACAATCTGTATTTTAATTCAATTGTTTGGGGTATGACTTGACCTTTTTTTTCGTGCATGTGCCGCGCAAAGGTCAAAAGCAATTTTCTTTTATTAAAACATAAGGTTTTTGTATTAATAAAAGAAACTTTATGATGTGTGACGTGGTGGGCGGGGGGGCAAGAAATGTAAGTAAAGGTTACCAGCTTGCAGCTTGTTTGAAGTCGATTCGCTGTGGAAAATTTTTATAGCATACTTTTCAGCGCAGAAAAAAATCTGTTTTCCGCTGTATTTAAATTGATTGGTTAAAATGTTCTTTAAAATTATGCAGACTGCTTTATTTTTCACTAAAAGCTGTGATTCCCTTCAAAACATATGCAGCAACATTTTCAAATAGTTCATTACCGTCACGTCAAATAACTAAATTCTTCATTTTACGCTTAACCAAATAATTTGAACGCTTCGGTCAAATTTTCTTCACCCTACTATGTGCAAAAATGTCGCAATCAACTCTCGTGTCGGCTCCGCTTCATGTCGTGTCTGGGACGGGCCACGCCTCCTCGTCCAGAAATGCGGGCAATAATGAAAGTGCTGACAATGTGAACCGAACCAAGGCCCCAAATTGCTTTGTGCACCTTGTCGGCGTTACGCTGGCAACAGCCCAACAGTGGCTCCTATCAACCCACTTTCCACTACTCACTCACTCCTCACTCTAAATAGAAGCCTCAGCCTCGGGCAGGCGACAACACGCTGCAGTTGCACTGCCAGACAAGGTGGCGGAGGCGGTGGGGAGGAGACGAAGGCTGCGAGGCCGGCAGCCGGCTGCGTGCATGGAATTTAAAATGGCTGACAAAACCAGGCAAGTCATCTTTCATTCTGCGCACAGCTAGCGGGAAGGGAAGTTTGGGGAACAGAGAGGGAGCAAACGGGGTAATCGCCTCTAGCAATTTTGGGCTGCATTTGCTCATTAACTTTTTTTGTGGGACAGAGAGCGGGAAATTTTGTGCAATATTTGCAAAAACAATTTCGGGCGGAAGGCAATCGATTTATAAAAACAAAGCAGCAGCACGTAGCACCTGATTCGTGGTGCATAGCAGCTGGGAGCACAGATTGCACGAGCAGGGATTTCTAGTTTAATTAGAATACCATAGAATATATATATATTAGTCCTATATAAATTTAATAAAGCTTCATAGCTAAATAGCTTCGAAATTTGTTTAAGGAAAATTCATTTATTTTATTTTATGTAACATAATTTATATAATTAATATATATTTATATAGTATTTTTTATTATCATTTATATTTATAAATTTATTTTTATATTATTTAATATTAAATAATATTTCCATCTCTAGTCTTTCTAGACTCAACTTGAAAGTGAAATCCGCACAAGCTGTCAATTCCCAATTGGTACCTCATGGCGTATGCTGCTGCAACATGGCGTATGCTGGCAACATGTTGCCCACAGCAATCATCTGCCTCCCTCCCACTCTTTGGCTCTCTTTATCTGTCACTCGCAGATAAAATTTAGCTGAGCTTTTTAAGTTCACTCTCTGGGCTCTCAATATGCCACTTGCTATAAAAGAAATCAAATTGCGTCGTTAAATAAGGATAAAGCTTAACATCTCCAACAGTTGCTTCTGCGGCTTCATGTCGAGAGTATCAAGGACTCGCACGATGATCTCAGAGAAACTCTAGACTTGAGGCCCTTAAGATGTTGCCTACCATGCCACCCATTAAACGCACAACGAAGTAAATAAAGTAACAGGCTTTATTTCGGGGAATTGGCCCTAGCCGGAATCGAAAAGGCAATTAAAATATTTATCGCCGGAAATGACGGAGGCGTTTCACAAAGAAGCCAACAAAATGAAAGCCAATATTTGATATGTTTCCAAAAAGTTTGAGAATATATAAATATACCATGCTACTCAATTGATTTATGCCGACATCCTTTCACAATTCTAGCAAAACAATTTCGAACACAAAAACTTTTCATTTAACTCGCTCAACAATTGAGTCGGGGAAAAAAATTCAATAAAAACTAGAAAATTATTTATTAGCAACTTCTTTTTGTTAGCAAACAATTGCGCACACGAAACAACTGTAAATAAACACTTTTCTTGTGGTTTTAAAACCAAACAAATATTTAATACCACAAGAGAAAAAAGAGTTAAACTCAAGAGAGAAAGCTAGAAATTTCAACTTCTGCACGGGTGGGGGAAAAACTATAAAGCTTCATTGGCTCAACTGACGGCAAAGTTTATTATGAAAAATATTTAATTCTTATTTTTAGAAAGTGAGTCAAACTATTTTATACCTATTAAAAGAGATTTTACCCAAGCTAACATTTGCAGGAAACTTTTTAATTGCACTTTGCAAATTGTTTGTTGTATTAGAATTCAGTTTTAGTTTTTTTTTTCTTTCTTCTACTTGTTCTACGCTTAAAGCGATATTAAAGAAACATAAAATTCTGAGCGATTGCGTATAAATCTTGTTATGTTGGAGTTTCAACCACGTGCAGCTCAAGGTGTTGCAAGTTTTGAGGCTGAGGTTGAGGTTTGCCATTTGAAGCAATTTTAAACAGAGCTCTGAGCGTGTGTTGTGCTGACTTTGGCTTAAAGCCAAACGGAGGGACTGAAAAACAAAAACACAAGCCTCTCTGCCTCAAGGTAACTGAAAGAGCTTTTTTTTTTGCCTAAGACAACCCAATTTCGTTTGACTTTGTATTCGTAGAATCTTTAAGAAATTTTAGTTACAGATATTGACTACAACAATGTAGGCGAAAAGACAAACATATATATATGTACATTGTATATACATTTGTATATGTATATATGTATATTGTAGACGTCGCCAGCGACGTTCCCAGGGGCAGCCAACTGAGGACGAGTCGTAATTGCTTTTGTATGCTAAGCGGTTGGCTTACAGCAGCGATGAGAACGATGCGAAAGATGAGGAAAATGGGAATGTCGGGAGCTTCGGGGACGCTGGGAACGATGAGACAATGGCATCATCTGAGTGGCATTGTTGATGTTATTATTGTGGATACGTTTTGTGGTTATGTGGTGCATGAGATTCCCCACTCCGCGTTGCAAAGGAAGTAGCCTTGGTTGAAAGAGCTTCGTCTTGGCTCGACCTAGTGATACCCAGCACAAATGCTTAAAAATTATAAAAGATGATTTAATAATATATTATTTATAGACAAACATATTATCTGTTAAATATATACATACACGTATGTATGTACATAAATTTAATAAATTATTCTTTTAATTGGCAATTTAAATTTCTGCAAACTCTACAAAACACCCCTTACCACACTCCTTGCATTTACTGGGTAAACCATGTCAAACCGAAAAATAAAGAAGCCTGAAATTACCACTAAAAGGAACTTCCCAGCCCACACACACACGAACACACGCACATACACCCACCCACACACACGCTAAAAGCATACAAAAGGCATGCAGAGAGCAAAAAAAAAAGCCGAATGAAATTATGAGGCTGTGGTAAAATAAATTTTGTAAGAATAAAAATTTAAATAATGAGCGACGCTTTCAACATAACCTAAATTTCTCGGTACGGTTGGATGTATGTCCATGTGTGCGTGTGTGCGTGTGTACGTGTTATACATGTGTGTACAAACGCATGAAATTACCAGCTTGGTCATATTTATTTGTGTATTCGCATTTACGGGGCACTTAAACTGTAAACTGCGAGGGGAACAAAGTACACTAATCTTTTTAAGTGATTATCTTTAAAAGTTGAATTAAATGTTAAAGAGCAGAAAGAGTGTAAGAAAATAATTTTTTAAATTTTATATATTTTTTTATGTGTATTTTTCTTTTATTTTCCATAAAATGTAAATCATCTCATAAGCCCCAATCTCACTTGAATCCTTCACTTGTCTATTGAACAACCGTCCATCTTTTTGCTCGATTCAATCAAACATTCATTCGGTCAGACTGTCAATTCTTGTCATCTTTCTCTCGCAAAAAAAGTTGCAATTGTATTTGCTGAAAAATGTTTTACAGGACATTGGCAAGTGGCAACGTTACGTGATGGAAATGAGAAATTTCTGCGAAGAGCAAAAAACAAACAAATACGAATCGCCTATGTGGAATAAAGCGTATACGCAAGAGAATAAGATATCAGATATTCAATTGGCGAATTGTCTGACAAAATGAAGCGAAAGTCTTCCACCCTCCCTCTCAGCTTTATTTATTCCATTCGCAACGCGTGGAAAGAACGAGGCTCGCTTGCCTGTCTGCAGTCACATTGGATCACGTGCCGCCTGTCCGTCACGAGGTTGTCGGGATACCAAAAATTGTTGAAGTGGGCGTCAACCGAATGTTATTTTATTAAAGGTCTGTAAATGAATTTACTAACGAAATATATGGAAAATGGTTTGCATGCTGAATGCAGCAATTAAATTTGCCCCACTTCGAAAGTTCCTGTTTTTCCTTTAAAGTGCCCAACTTTGTTCAGCTTTTATTGCCCCAATTCAATACCAGCTGCTCTGCCATTTCATTAAGCCCCTCTGCAACACCTTTTTAGTTGCTGTCCTTCTGTTGCGACAATGAATAATTTTACTGTTCGGCAAATTTCGAGGGCCAATTGACAATTTTTATGGCCTGTTAAAAAGTTTTTTGTTGCCCCCCCGCCCCTGTAAATTATGCAAATTTCGAAATGGGGTTGCATGTTTTTTAATTGGTTGAACAAACGCGTAATTTCATTACGTTTTCAATGTATATTCTGCCTTTAAATCGCATTATCCTTCGACTTGCCAAATAGTTTTTCCGCCCCCACAGCTCGAAATGTTGCCACAGTATGCAAATGTTTTGCCCAAATATTTTGCAGACTTTTTGCCTTACAAAAGCAACCATGGAAACAGACAGAGAGCGAGAGAAGTATGTAAGAGAGAGAGAGAGAGAGATAGATGGAGCCTAGTTAGTTTCTTCTGCTTTTCAGTTACACAAGAGTTGAGATTGTTTTTCTTTAGGTTTTAAGCCTAGTTGAAGCGTTTGCCAAGTTTATTTCTTATGTCATGCTTTATTTATAACATTTATAATTCCTTACCAACTCACACACGCACACACACACACACACCCACATACGTTCTCCTATGCCCAGGATAGTCGTCTCGAAATAGGCTGCCACGTGCCTGTGTAAATCATGGCAACATTTTGCTACGAGTTAAGCCGCCTCTCATTCTAATTGAGAGCAATGACCCCAGTGGGAAATACCTGCACCAGGTGCAGAGCAAGTTTCTCGCATGACATCAACATTAAAAGCGTAAAACTGTTATTATGTTTAATAAATAATTTGACCAAACTTTCGTAGACATGTGTAGTTGCAGATAGTAAGCTGGGGCTCCTTCTGCCTTTGCCACATTGTTATCTAGAAAATGGAATTGCAGAATTTGCATTTTCAAAATGCTTCTCGCAAAGTGAAGAAGGACCCGCTGTGAGGTTCTCTGCGGCAGGCGACAAAAAACACGAAATGCGTTGCACATTTATGAATAATTCAACGAAGCCCTCCCTCACCCTTTCTCCCTCTTTGCTCTGCACCTTCCTACGATTTGTCAAAAATTTGTCAGATTGACATCGTCAAAGGCAGCACGTGTAACTTTCTCTGCACCCCCACCCCCATCCCCTTCCCTGTCGCCTTGCTTGCCATCGACATGTGTAGCAGAAAGTTTTGTACAAAATTAGCCAACGGAATTTATTCATGTTTATTGATCGTCATGAAATATGTTGGAGCAACATGTGTGTTGCTGCATATTTACTGTGTGGTTCCTCTTTCTCTACTATGCTTTCATCCTTTAAGATTCTCACTTTAAGTTCGACTTGAGTTGATTCAGTTGCCTGCCAAGTTGGCCAAGTGACAGCTGAAAAAATTACTGAAATTTCGTAATTATCGTAAGAGTGCACAAGGTTCTCCCAAGACCCTCATCCTGCTTTTTTCTGCTGCCCGTCCAGCTGTGACATTTCATTTTATTAATTTTTTTTTCGCCACCCCCCTCTGAGGAAAACAATTTATTTCTTCACGTCACTTTGCTGCGTGCTTTAATTAAAAAGAATTCGCCTTGAACTTTCGTCATATTTCATACAATAATCTTGGTCTCTTTTGAGACAAGATGATTGCTACGGGTCAGCGAGTGCTCTATTAGTGAAATTAACTAACGGACGCAATTTGGGTAAAGAGGAATCCCCAAGGAACTGGGAGACTTGAAGATTTAGGTAGTGTCTTACCTACCTTCATCAACCCTTTAAAGTGATGTCTTTAAGAAAAACCTCAAGGAACTCGGAGTCTAGAAATGCTAGGGTGGTCAAATTTAGTAAGAGAGTTCGTAAACCCTTTAACTAAATATTTGTAGGAAAAATCTTCAAGAAACTCGAAGAATAGAAGAGCTGAATAGGTAAATGTTAGTTAGAAAGTTCATAAAACCTATAACGTGATATTTGTTAGAAACATACCCAAAAAACTCGGCGACTAGAAGAGCGGGATACTTCTTCAATCCTTTAAAAGAATATATACTACAAGAGAATCCTCAAGGAACTCAGATACTAAGAAAGCTGAAACTTTATAACTAACTTCTAGGACCCCTTAGAACCCTTTAGAAACTCTGCTACTTTAAAACGATAGAGGCAAAATTCAAGGAGCTAGTTCCATAAACTCCTAGAAGTTTCATACAAATTCAACTGCTACCATACACAAGCTAACAGCAGCTTCCCTGATGCCACTCAAAGCTGTAAAGAAGCCAAGTAAAGACAAGTAAAAACGAAGCAATTAGAGTCGCATAAGAGGCGCTATTTAGGTCAAGCACTAAACACATCCTGCTGACCAGATTGTGAAGCAGTTCTCTGCTCTCCGGTTCCCAGTTAGGGAAATCGAAAAATATGTGTGTGAGTTGCATCGATTTGTGTTTTGTGTCCTGCTGCTTCCGCCACTTCGACTTTCGCCCATAGTTCGCCTTGACATATAATGCAAATGTTTGTTCTTAACTCGTCGCCGTCGTCGCCGTCATTGCCCCCTTCTACCTCCCTCTTTTTGCCAGCCAGCTGCCATTTTGGCAACCAGGTCAAGTGAAAAGCTCCACACAACTTTTCCTGCTCGCACAACATTACAAAGCGCGCGCACACACACACACACACACACACTGGCACACTAACACACTCGCAGCTGAAACTCACAAAGAACACTCCAGCAAACATTGGAGAAAGGAAAGAAAACTCTGACCCGATTTTCATGGGAGAAAAACAAGAAAAGCGAACCGGCACTCGGACACGTTTTGAGGCTGCCGCCGCCGCCGCCACCGCCGCCAGTTGAAATTTATGTGTAACACTTCCGGCAGGTCACAGAGAGGCCCAAGAAGCCACATACTATGCGATATATAAGCAAGCCAGACATAAAAGAGCGCAAATCTATGCAGAATTATTTATTTAATTTGCCATGGCTGCAATGATATTTTGACAAATGCCTGCCAATTAGTTTGCAACCCTGACCAGGCTGGGGAGTTCTGTCACCAGGTACTGCTCCCTAGAGAGGGGGAGGGAGAGAGGCTGCTCACATAACTATGCCAACATGTTGGTTGGGATTCCGGTCACGGGGATTTCGACTTAAACGCTGCTCATTTATTTTAACACCACGACACACCCCCGCCCCCCATCTACCCAACTGGACTCCGACTGGTCCCCGAACGCATAAATGTAATAGAAAACGTTTTGGGCCCTTTGCTTTGTACCGCCATATCCGATAAGGCAAAGGCAGCAACAAAAGAAAAATAGCTAAGAACAAGTAAGAAAAGCTACAGTTGAGTATGTTTTGACGGAAAGATACCCTGCGTCTCAGTTTCTAAAATTTGAAATAAACATGAGAAGCAGACATTATACAGACATCTTCATGCCAAATTTGGGGTATCTAGGAGAACTCTGAGCGCTCATTAGACGGACAAACAGACGGACGGACAGACGGACAGAAAGACGGATAGACAGACGGACAGACAGACGGACAGACGGACAGATAGACAGACGGACAGATAGACAGACGGACAGACAGACAGACAGACGGACAGACGGACAGACAGACGGACAGACAGACAGACAGACAGACAGACAGACAGACGGACGGACATGGCACAATCGACTCGGCATGAGATGCTGGAGGTCTGCCTAATTCTGTCCGATACACACATTTGCATAAAGTAGGTATACCCTGTTTTTGCCCATTCCCAATGGTCGTAGGGTATAAAAAGAATAGCCTGAAACATGGTAGGAAATGCCCCCACTTTGCCCCTATTGGGATTACTTTCAAGGCAAACAAACGAGGGGCTGGGGGCTGAGGGGCGGGGCAATAAATTGCAAATCGTTTTCATTGATCCCAAGACTAGCGCAATATTGTCGCTTTTCTTTGCTACGAAAATTTAATTTTGCCATAATTTGCAATCTTGGGGCATATTGCTTTTATTTCAATATTGTGCACACACACACACACACACACAGAGAGAGAGACGCACCCTCCTTCCCCTACATTCATTGAAAATTCTACTTATTACCTGACCCCTCCGCCCTCTCACTTTATTGAAATGCTTGAGCGTCTGGCTCGAGTGTTGCGTGCTTGTTGCCTGCCACTGTCAGCTGTCGAGTGTGTCCACTGTGGCCAAAATGACCACAATTTCTGCCACTGACACATCTCACTCTCCTTATCTCTTTCACACGCACACACGCACATCTCAGACATCTCGCTCTCGCACTTCAATGGTTCTTTGTTGATTACCTTTGTTCTTTCAGCTTCATTTCATCTGCATTTGACATAATTGACTAATTTTCGCAATTAAACTTTGGGCTACATTGGCCGCAAATTTTAAATTTCAGAAGCTTAAATTAAAATTGCTTCATTTTTGCGGCACAATTAAGTTGAAATTTGATTGATTTTGAAAGAAAAACTATTAGAAAATGCGTTGAGTTTTTTTTTTGAACTAGTTCACTGTTGGTAAACAGATTAAAGTTGATGGGTTTTTGTTTTGTTGATTTTTTAATAAAATTAAAATAGTTTAAATTTTGTGGCATATTGTTATTACGTTCATTTTAAGAGGAAAGTAAGGAATTAACTGATGCCATGATTGTTCGGAACTGATTCCCCTTTGATTAACCAATTAAGGCTTTTGGCTTTTGTTTAAGAAATTATAAGATTAACTTTTTATAAAACCACAAAAAGCAAATTCTCAAGAAGTTTTAAAATATTTTCTATACATGTATCCTTCTCTATAGAAAAGAGATTGGTATGGATTAACTCTCTCCATTTCTTCAATTAAAATGTTTGCAATTTGTTTCCTTCTCAGCTCATAGAACTAGTTTCCCTGCAGAGCAATTCCTCCCTTCCCATCGCTTTTGTAATGACAAATTAATCTAGCGACTTTTGTGAAATTTGCTTAAAATAAACCCAGCGTTGTTATACTGCTGCCGCTCACTGTGTACAAATTTGAGTGCACACTGCAACTCGCTGTGGGGAATGGGGAATGGGGAATGGAGGATGGGGATGCTGCCTGCTCGGCAGCTCGAGACGACATTAAACTAATCCAATATAACCTGCACTTGCACATCTTAATGAGCCATTTTATTTGCGCCGCGGCTGCACTCGCTCACGTCCGGGATCGCATCTACGCATCCTCGCATCCTGGGCCGGGCCGGGCTCGGCTCGGCTTCATGATGTGCTTGGCTGCCATGAGGTTCTGTCCGTATCAGGACAAAGTTTTGCCGCTTCCGACTGGCAAAAGTTACATTTAATGAAGCGTTTAAGCCCGAGCCTGAAACTAGCGTCGACATCCTGCACAAGGATTTGATGCACCCCCACTCCCCCCCCTCCCACCCTTTGCCGTCTGGGCGCCGCCTTGAGCTGGTGCCTTGTTAGCTTAAATTTCGCATGTCGCGCAATTAGGCGAAAGTTAAATTGCTTGTCATAAATATAAAATTTAACGAAAATTGACTCGACTGAGTGGAATTTATGCGCGGACCCGCCAGTTAGCAACCAGAAAACAAGTCGGTCTATATTTTTTTTTTTTGCTTTTTTTTAAGCGGCTTTGAATTTAAATTGCGCATTTGAGTGTCGACATCGGTTTTTCGCGCGCGAGCGCAACTCCTTGAGCCAAAAACGCTGTAAAAACGCTGATGCCAAGCCATAAAGATTATGAAAAGTCGTAAAAAAATATAAAGCCAGCAAGGGGTGCGGCAGGAAGGGGGGAGGAGGGGATAGGGGATAGCAACATGATAGTCGGCTCAGCAAACTGCAGACTTATGCGAAGTCAGCGCGTTGGCATTTTCTGACATTTTCCACGGTGGAGCACAAAATGACGCTATTTCGCTCGGCGCCCCCTTTTTGCGCCACGCCCCCTACGCCCTACCTCGTTAAGGTTCCAAATTCGCGCAACATTTTGTCATATTTTGCAGCTAAGCCGCAGCAACAAGAAGAGTCGAGAACAGTTTGAGCAGATGCACCCACCACACACAGCACACCACACACAACCCACTACACACAACCCACCACACCACAGCACACACAACAACAACACAACATAATAGCGAAGCAACCCAAGCCCAACACTTGCAAACCTTCTTCGTCTTCGAGTCTTGCATAAAATATGAAATTAAAAAGCTAACCAAAATTGTCAAGCGGAAAAAAACTTTTCAAGCTGACAAAACTCGACTTGTAGCTCTCCTAGGGCGCTACTAGCGAGTCGTTGAGCGGGGGAGTAGGGGGGAGTCCTTGGCATTGTAGTTCGAGTCACACCTGCTCGTGTGTTGTGCTCAAGTTTTAACTTAATTTGCTGCAAATGCCCCAACATTTGTTACACTCAAGTCATGGTTAGTGCAACAGAGGGAGTCCCTCTTCACCCTACCTATCTCTTTTCCCCCTCTCCCTCCCTCTCTCTCTCTGGAGACTTCGTGTTGCTGCCGCATCTTATGTCCTTATGAGAACAGAGAAAGTTAAGACCCAAGATTGATGGAGATTGTTAGCAATTTACGTGAATTCACACAATGCTTTTTGCTCTTGCTGTGTGGAAAACTTGAGGGAATTTGAAAAAAACTTAAAAGAAACAATAGTTTTCCGGATCCTAACTTCAAACACGCATAACTTAGCCAAAAATCAACCGATTTTGCTTTGCGAAAGCAAATTTTTCATAATTTTATCTCCTTATCAAACGGATTTCAAAATATAAGATAATTAAAAATTTAAAATTTTTGTCAATTTTTCCATGCTACCCCCTTGCAAAATTCTCAAAATTTTTTCAAACATTTTTTACCTCATATTTTGCGGATCCTAACTTCAAACACGCATAACTTGGCCAAAAATCAACCGATTTTGCTTTGCTAAAGCAAATTGTTCATGATTTTATATCTTAATTAAACTAACATCAAAATATTAGAAAGTTAAAAATTTTAAATTTTTATCAATTTTTCCATGCTACCCCCTTGCAAAATTTTTCAAAAATTGTTTACCTTAGATTTTGCGGATCCTAACTTCAAACACGCATAACTTGGCCAAAAATCAACCGATTTTGCTTTGCTAAAGCAAATTTTTCATAATTTTATCTCCTTATCAAACGGATTTCAAAATATAAGATAATTAAAAATTTAAAATTTTTGTCAATTTTTCCATGCTACCCCCTTGCAAAATTTTCAAAATTTTTTCAAAAATTTTTTACCTCATATTTTGCGGATCCTAACTTCAAACACGCATAACTTGGCCAAAAATCTACCGATTTTGCTTTGCTTAGCAAATATTTCATGATTTTATATCTTAATTAAACTGACATCAAAATATTAGAAAGTTAAAAATTTAAAATTTTTATCAATTTTTCCATGCTACCCCCTTGCAAAATTTTTTCAAAAATTGTTTACCTTATATTTTGCGGATCCTAACTTCAAACACGCATAACTTGGCCAAAAATCAACCGATTTTGCTTTGCTAAAGCAAATATTTCATGATTTTATATCTTAATTAAACTGACATCAAAATATTAGAAAGTTAAAAATTGCAAAATTTTCAAAATTTTCAAAAAATTTTTACCTCATATTTTGCGGATCCTAACTTCAAACACGCATAACTTGGCCAAAAATCAACCGATTTTGCTTTGCTAAAGCAAATATTTCATGATTTTATATCTTAATTAAACTGACATCAAAATATTAGAAAGTTAAAAATTTTAAATTTTTATCAATTTTTCCTTGCAAAATTTTCAAAATTTTTTCAAAAAATTTTTACCTTATATTTTGCGGATCCTAACTTAATCAAACACATAACTTGGCCAAAAATCAACCGATTTTGCTTTGCTAAAAACAAAATTTTCATAATTTTATCTCCTTATCAAACGGATTTCAAAATATAAGATAATTAAAAATTTCAAATTTTTGTCAATTTTTCCATGCTACCCTTTGCCCAAAATTCTCAAAATTTTTTCAAACATTTTTTACCTCATATTTTGCGGATCCTAACTTCAAACACGCATAACTTGGCCAAAAATCAACCGATTTTGCTTTGCTAAAGCAAATTTTTCATAATTTTATCTCCTTATCAAACGGATTTCAAAATATAAGATAATTAAAAATTTCAAATTTTTGTCAATTTTTCCATGCTACCCCCTTGCAAAATTTTCAAAATTTTTTCAAAAAATTTTTACCTCATATTTTGCGTCAAATCCTTTAAGCAAATCAAAATGAGTATAAAAATCGCTTATAAATCAGTTTGCGCGGCAAATTCCCGAAAATAACGTAAATTTAGCCTTTCTTTCTGGCACACCCCCTACCTACTATGGGCACGTGCGCTAAGGTCTTAAAACCCTTGGAGTTACACCAGCTATCCAAGCACACACATATCACTCGCCCCCGCCCCTCCCCCGCGCATTAAGGCACTTTCACCTACATGCTATACATATAGCCTGCCTGCCGCATTGCTGCCCATTTGCTGTTGGCCGTTTTTGGCCTTTTTTTTGCGCTGCTGCTGCTGCTGCTGCTGATGTTGGCCCGAATTCCGCGCCATTTCCATTCTCGCAGACGTGACTGATTCTTTTTTCTTGCGCGCCGGGTCGCAACTCTAAATAAATTTTATTTCAGCGCAGTCCAAACTGTGCTTGCTGTTGTTGTTGTTGTTGTTGCTGCTGGACTAGCCTGCGCAATGGAACTTTATCTGCATTAAGTACATAAATAATCGGGCGAGATTCTCTGGTGCCCGAAAAGCTTTTAGCTGCATCGTCGATGGATTTGAAACGAAACGATGCGAAAGGTTTCAGAATCCGAGAGCGGGTCGAGCGGGTAGAGATGGGATGGAATTCACACTGTTAATTTGTTGCAGTGTATTTGTGTATTTTTTTTTTCTAGGGGTTTTTCATTCCCGTTTTGGACTCGTCAATAAAGTTTATAGACCCATCAATCGATGTGCTAGTTGAAAAGGTTTCAATGCGATTAAAAAGTATGCGATTACGAGAGCTCTCACAGCATTTAGTTAAACCGTTTTGACTGCTGGGGGTCAAAGGTGAACGGCAGCAGAAGAGGCAGTGGAAGCGATGGCTCCCACCTCGGTACGTGATTAGTTAGATAAATTCCCTTGATTCTGCTATACTGATGGCAAACATGATGGCATCTAATGTCCACATAGCCAAACACACACACACACACACACACACACAACTTGCTTGATTGATGGCCAACAACGCTTCGCTTTCTCCTCCTTTCACACACACACACACACACACAGACAACAGTTATGACAGATAGTGCGTTATCCGGCGAACAAGTAAGTTAGGGATAGAAAGAGAAACAGTTTGAGTTGCATGGGGAAGCAATAGGAGGAGAGGGCGGGGGCAGGCGGGTAAGGATCAGTCAGGCTTGAGTGCGTGTTGGGGTTGCCTACTTCATTTGCATATCGCTACACTTTAACTTGCTGCCATAAAACTTGACATGGCAGATGCGAATCTGAAGAGTAATGGATATGTCTGTGGGTAAAGGTGGATAAGGAAAACTATGCATGGCTGGATTGAATATGGTAGGTAGAGAGGGTAACAAAGATATGATCATACTATATGAAGAGATTAGAGACAGACAGGCAGATGTAGAGAGGAATAAAGAGAGGTTAAAGTGATAGCGTGAGGTAGAGAGTGATATAGAGGGAGATTCAGAGAGATAGGCAGATAGAAAGAGATGAAGGTATATACCTTAAAGAGGGAGAGATTTGAAAAGATAAAGAAAGATAGAAAGAGAGATATAGAGAAATATAGAGAGATATAGAGAGATGAAGAGAGATAGAGACAGCTAGAGAAATGCAGACACATATAAAGACAGATAAAGGAGAACAAAAGACAAAGACAGACATATATTAAGTGTTCATTAAAGAAGCACAGCAAGAGAAAGAGACGGACATGGAGAACGATAGAAGGAGAAAGAGATCAATAAAAAAAAATAGGAGAAATATATCAAAAAGAATAAGAAAAATCCAGTAAGAAATAAACAAAGAATCAGGGTGTATATAAATATAGAGAGAGAGAGAGAGAGAGAGAGAGAGAGAGACTCTGATAAACGACAAACTGCTTATTTCAGTGTAGAAATCCATTACATTGCCCACAGATAGAAAGTACTTTATTAAAGTGAGTTTCAATTTGTACAGAAAACAAACACAAACTTACACACACAAACATACAACAAATACGCAGACAAATACATACATGTTTACACACACACACACACACAACACGCGCATGCAATAAACTGAGATAGGCGCAGCCCGAGGCCAGAGGATACAGGATGCCAGCTGTTGCAATGCAAACTTGCGCCAGGATGCACTGATTCATGGCTATGAACAATAAAGGAATTTGGGCAACGCACCAGCTCACCTACCCTCCCCTTTTCACTTTCTGCACTCCCCTACAGCCCCAACAAGGTGCAATAAATGAGGCCTATGCGCAAACATAAATTCGTATTTACATTTTATATGAGTGTCGGACCATGGCAAAGCTCTGCCAGAGCACTTCATACCGGGTTGGCAGTTTGCAATTAGAACTTTAATTAGGAAACATAAAGCGAGGACTTAACACAGCAAAGCTGGGGCAATTACACATAGAGATGGAGAGATTTTAATTGCTTTAAGTTTTGCAGAAAGATCTTGAGCTTTAGGAAATGTTGCGGAAAATATGAAATATATCTCTCTCGGTACTGTCTGTCTGTTTGAACACATGAATCTCAGCTATTATGACAGCTAGAGATACCAAATTTGGCTTGAAGCTTTGTTCATTTTATGCACTACGCAAGCTTATTTGAAATCCTTGATGCCACGCCCACCGCCCTCGAAAATTTAATACAGAATGTATTTAAGCTACAACTTTCTGCTTTGGTATACACATAGATGTATAACATCTGCACCTATTCTATAAATTGCAATCTTCTCCGAAACTAAGCACCTAAGCGCTTCTGTGTTTGTAACGCTTTTCCAAAGTCAAACGAAGGGTATATTACAGTCGGGCGCACTTGATTAAACCTTTCTTTACTTAATCTATATCTACCTTTGTTATAAATATTATAAATAATACATGATATAATCTCATATTGAATTGCGTCTTACGATACACCGTGGCAAATTTAATTGGTTTATTTGCCGTCCCAAAAAACCTGTTTAACTTACCGTTATCTCTCGCTAGCCAACTGTTGTTAGCCTAATCCCATCGATGGCCAAGGCTTTTTGCATTCATTAGTCACTTTTGGGCTGTGCAAGTCTGTGCGTGTCTGTGTGCAGGTGGTCAAGCAAACCTTTCGACAGGGATTAATCACATTTAAGCAGGATTAATACGTAATGCAGACACCGAGACGAGGCAGCAGCAGCATCAGCACGGCACGAGGCACAAATGAAAGCAACTAGCCAACTAACATTTAATAAGCCAAACACGACGAACGTTGACACGCTGCTACGTGACCTCATCTCGTTCTACGTATCCGTCTCCATCACGGTCTCCTGACTCGGTCTGGCTGTCTTGGCTAAAGAGAGAGTGAGTCAAGACGCGACGCGTCTCGCCTCGCCTCGAGTCGAAGGAATCAGACCGCACATAGATCTCTGTCAGTGGCATCGGCATTAGCATCTACGACGGGGGGGGGGGACCACCAAAGATAGTTCATCAAAACTGACAAGCCCATTTGGTCGAGAGGAAGCTGAGGCTGAAGCTGAAGCAGAACCAGAATAAGGAAGACGCAGCCGCCGACATTAGCGCAGCGCGCGACCAACAACAATAACGGGCAACAGCGCAGAAATCCACGTTTTAACAAAACTGCACCGCTACCAGCAACTCCCTGTCCGCCCTCCCACTCCACCCCTCTGCCGCCCGCACTGCTTGCTAAGGGACCGCACACAACAGATGAGAAATATTCATCAGCATTTACGTCACGCAGCGCGCAAAAGGCTGAGGCTGAAGCAGAAGCTGAGACTCGGCTCAAGCTGTGCGGGGTGCAGGGTGCGGGGTGCGGGGGAACAGGCTGTCAGTAGATTTATGTTGACATTTCAATGACAGTTGTGAAAATGGTGAAAATGCTTTTGCCTGCCATTTTGTGTTGTGGTTTTCACTTCCAACTTCTCTCTCTCTCTCCCTCTCTCTCGCTCTCTCGCTCGTTCACTCTGTGTTTTTGCGCGTTGTTTTTGTTAAATTTTTCGCAATTTGATTATCACGCGCAGATAGCTGCGGGTAATTTAAATGTTTTACTACAAGTGCGCGCACACACACACACAGACACGCAGACATAAATTATCTGTGTGTGTGTGTGTGTGTGTGTGTCTGTGCCCAGGCAGGATCTCATTCGCACTAGTCACGCACGAGACGGCGGCAACTAGTCACGTTTACTGCGTATGTCACGTGCTCTTTGCGGCGATATTCATATTTGCGGTCTGAATCAACAGCTGTTTCTACGCACTAATTGTATGTAAATGAAGTGAGGTTAACGAGAGAGAGTTCAATTTGGTTTTTGACTAGAAAACGAAGAGTTATGGCTATGCGAAGTCAAGATATGTAGGTCCTTTAGATCTTAGGAGAGGGCACGACTCGTCAAACTTTTTAAAATGTAAGGAAACTTACTTTTCCATTGTATCCTTATCTTGAGGTTAAACCATTAACATAATGACATTCTTAAAGAAAATCGAATGATTCTTAAGTCATAACTATACTTTCCAATGTTAGCATGGAAAATTTTAAGAATTGCAGACTGCAAAGGAATATTGCATGTTACATAAAGAACATTTTTGGGTATGCTCTTTAAAAGTACTAAGTTATTACATTTCAACATATCACAAAATTTAAACATAAAACATAATTTTTCGTCTTTTTAACAGCTTTTTCTTTTTAAACAGCTTTCATTGGCTTGCTGAAGTTGGCAGCACTGCTCTGCACTTTGAATCAGCCGCCGTTTGTAATTTTGCCATTCACCCGCATGCGCTGCTCCACACCGAGTAGCAACCAAAGTGCAACTGCTCCACACTTAACGAACGGCTCACTTGGCTGTTTTTTGCCCAGCCCTGGTACCAGTACTGTGCGCGTTGCAAGTATAGTTTTGATTGGCTTGTTTTTCTTAACTTTTCTTCCCATCTGTGCACGGAAAACTCAACTTGTTGTCAGCAGCAACAATTAGCATTGCGCAACAAGCACGCCTTATCTATACGCCGTACTGTGTGCTAAATCGCGAACATGTCCGAACGTTCCAAAGGTGACGTGTCGTCGTCTGCTGCGTCTTCGTCGCGCGTCAACAGCAGCAGCACCACAAGCCGTGTGGTAAAAAACCCCTTGCTGAGCGCCTCGGTGACAGGTCTTAGCTACGATGATTTCCCCAATAAGCCGCTGTTGCTGCCCGCCGCACCGCCTGTGGTGCATGCACCGCCGCCGCAGCCAACCACGGCCCTCATCGCTGGCATACTCAATCGCGGTAAGTGTGTCAGTCACAACGAAGCAAGTGAAGTGAGGGAGGGGGCGTAGCAGCTCTAGCATTGAGTAGGCCTTCTCAGTCAATTGTCACTTGTTGCTTCCCCTGCTGATTCTGCTATTCGCTTCATATTCCCCTTCCCCCCTCAGAGACTTTAACGTAAACAGTTTTTCTGGCACTTTTATTGGGTAAAAATTTTCGTGTTTGTTTCGTGTTGGTTGCATCTCTCTCTCTCTCTCTCTCTCTCTGTTTATGTTCTACTCTATTCCATGCTGCGCGTAGAATGCGAGCGATAGGTGGGCAGCTCCAGAGAAACCTTGCGCCGCTTGCAACACCAGATTATGCTCCAAATCAGCAGCACAATGAGCAGCAGCAATAGAATCACGCCAAGAACAATCGCCGCTATAGCCGCCTCCGTTAGATACACGTCCCTGACATCGATATTAATGCTACGCTGATTTCCAGCCGCATCGTATGCCGTTATGGCCACCTTAGGCTCACAGCAAGAGGCCATGTAGGTGGCTTTCAGTGGCTCCGTTGTGCCCGCTGTATAGTAATTGCGATAGAACAACCCATCAGCCGGTGTGGTCTGCAGACGCAGCACACCCGTTTGCCAATCCTGTGCTGTGATGTCCAGTGTCCAGAAACGATCGCCGCAGCTTTGCGCATCGCTGGTAACATAGTCGCAACGATTGCCAAACTCCCACGACAACGTTGGGCCAGTTGTATCCTAGAGAGAACAGGTTGTAGTTTCAGGCTTGCGTAGGATTCTCATAGTGAAACTCACCTGTGCATCAATACTAGAGATCACACGTAAACTGATGGCTAATGTGCTCGTCTCCGGTCCATAGCTAGTAAAGGTGATTCTGTCTGTAGTGCCTGCCGCTGTGCCCTGCGGCACTAGCACAGTCAATCGCACCGTGCTCGTTTCCCGTGCACGCAAATAGAAGCTGAAAGAGCAAGGATTTCAATGCAAAGACTTCCATTAACAAACTACTCCGTCAACTCACCTCGTTGGGCTGAGCTGCACCAGAAAACGCCTTTCGTCTGTCACCTGCACCGTCTGATAGACACGTTCCGAACGCATGTTCGTCACCTCGAAGAGCAGCGTAGACATTTGGCCCGCTGTGACCAGCAGTTGGGATTGCGTGCTGAGCTCGATTTTGGTGCCACAACGTTGCAGCAACATTGCATTCAAGCCAGTACGTTGCGGTTCACCTGTTGCCGCGGCAAACTGAGTCTGATTCAGACTAGTGCCCGTTGGCTTCAGACTCGTGCCCGTTGGCTGCACCAGCTCGGTTTCCGAAAAGGTTTCCACTTCGCTCTTGGGGGATCCCACATCCGCCTCAAGCTTTTCCTTTGTGTCGGGAAACTTCAGCTTGGCCAGACGCGCCAGTGATACAATCTTACGTTCGTTTGTTCCATGCGTGTAGTAGCTGTCGATGCGTTTGATGATATCGCCTGAAATTGATAAGGAGGAAAGAATATATTAACACTTTGTTCGTATGCTGCATGAGTGGAGCACACGTGTTTGTTGTTGTCCCAGAAAGACAACAGGATGGATGGTTGGCGTCAACAATCATTTCGTTTCAGATGACGCTCCGCTTGCTGATGCTGCCGCCGCCCTCAAGGTTGAAACGGTTATCAGCCGGAACGGCCAGGCAGGCCTCTTATCGCGCCACACAATGCCGGTTAGCTAGTCTTGTTTTTGTGTTATAGGCATCGCGTCTCGTAATTAAACAATTTGCGCTCAGTTGCGCTCGCCAGGTTGCTCAATAAGTTTCAATCGATTGCGAGACTCGTCATTCAAAAACTTACCCAGAAAAACATCAGCTTTGCGTTCGGCGCGTATAAACACGTTGTAGGCCGCATTCGGTGATTCGGGCGTCAGTTGCAGCTTAAGAATTGTTGCCTTACGAATCTTGTTGAGCGGTACGTAAGCGTCGAGTTCATCCAAAATTTCCGCATCGTTGGTATCATTGGTAGACTTGAATTTGACAAGTTTCTTTAAATTGATATCTAAACGAAAACGAAAACAAAATCATAAGCAAATTGCAAGTTAACAGGTGACTTTTGCCATTCTCTGCGCACGCGTACACAGCTGTTTGACAGCAGTGTTGCCAGACTGAGATGTCGCGCTGCACAAAATCTTTATCAATAATATAACAATTAAATAATGTATGCTGCTAAAATTAACCTAAGGCCATTGTGGCATTTAAAAAGTGCTGCAGACATGTGTCATATATTATTTTTAACTTTAATTAAGCTCAAGTGAGTGATTTCACGTCGGCAACTCTGCATTTGCATGTGCATTTTATACAGCAGCTGTGCTGTCGTTGATGGTAAATTCCTCTTTTTTGGTAGTTAAAAATTCACGATAGTTGGTTATGCGATTGGAAGTAGACACGAGATATCGATACAAGTTTGGAACTGTTGATGTCGGAACAGCTGTTTGCTGTACGGCCGCCAGGAAACTGACTTTAAAAAGCTAGTTTTGACGGGAAAAAGCCAATTTGGCAACACTTTTCTGTTGTTGTGAAAGGAAAAACACTTTCTGCAAAATTGACTATCGAGATAAAAACAAATGTTTCGCGTTGTGAAAGCAAACAAATTATTTAACAATTAACTAACGTCAAAGTGCAGGTAAACTCGCGATAAATGTCGTCTCGCAAAACACTTGCCAATTGGCAGCGCGCAGCGTGAACCAAATTGTTTTTGACTTTTCCGTGTGCATCATCAGCAGCAAATAGGCAAACATATCTCATCATTTTGGTCAGGCCACTTTTGAACTTGGCCGTGGCAGTGGCCAAATGCATGTGCGGCGACAAATGTGTATGTGTGTGTATATATATTGTAATTAGCTGTCGATTGCTGCGCTGCGCATTTTTCGGCAATAGTTTAAACATTTTGCCACATACACAAAATTGTGTTGAAAATTGTGATTTGTTATTTTTTTTTTTTAACAGAAATGTGCGATAATTATTGAGATTTTGTTTTGAAAGGCAAAACACAGGGAACTGGCCCAGTAACTTCCATTGATTTGTACACAACTTGTGTGTTTGTGTGTGTGTGCATGTAACTGGGAATGCGTAATTTCAACGCTCTTGCTTGCTCTTTCTCTCTCCCTCGCACTCTATTACGCTTGGCGAGAGTGAAATAACTTCCGCAAGATAAAATGTAATATTTATCGGTAAATAGTGCAAAATGGAAAACAACAACATTCAATAAACATAAACACACATATTGTTTATATAATATATATATAAATCATTTGAGTTCGATTAGAAGATAAGGTTGTTTTGGTACGCGTGTGTTTGAAACCTGGTTTCATGTGCCATAAATAACAATTTATAGCTGGAAGAAATACCAGTTTAACGCCATAATTTGAATATATAAGAAAATATAAACTTATAGAAAGCGAAGTGAAGGGAAGAATCTCACTCTGGAAGAAACCATTGATAATGAATTTGTTGTAGAACTTGAACTTTTATCGGTACTACGACACCATTTCGCATGTTGAGACCTCAAGCTCCATGAGCGAATTTTCGATAATACCTATAAATATATAGCACGTTGCGATAAGTATTTCATTCGTTTTTGAATCCAATCTCATATAGACTCTTGACTCATAATTGCCTCACTGTCTGGGCGCGTCTAATCTGTTTACATTATATTTATAGAATAATTTGAACTTTGAACGGAACTACGTGGACATAGAAATTGATGGGTGATTAATGCGAAACAATCGGACTGGTTTTATAGCAATTACTTATAAGCTACATGTACTTAGTGGTTAGAAGCAGTTTGCAATTTGTGCTGAAATAGCTGAAAGTTTGTGCCGTCTTAAGTGCAATACGAATTATATTATATTATATATCTGGTAATACTTACGCACAGTGGACAATACAAAAAGGACAACAAGTGCAAAGAAATTAGGTATAATCAAGTGCTGGCAAATTTCACCAAAAAAGTTTTGTTATTTTTCATATTGTTTTTTTTTTTTTTTTGTGTTTTATTATTGTAGACCCTTAAAGCTAAACATTTATTACATTTAACATAGATTTATTGGTTTGTTTTGTTGGAAAAAAAAATATATTTTGTACTACAAGTTAATGTTAAGTTTTGAGCATTAAACTAGCGTTTTGGTTAAGGAAAGCGTGGATGGGGCAGGTGGGGGGAGGAGAGTTATCTCTTTTTTTTTGCATTTTGCTTTGTATATACATAAAACAAGACTTTGTGGAGGGAGTAGTAGAATGGGTTAGTTAACGTAGAACTTACAGCTAAGCACATATAAATAAGTACAGTTGACTTGTAAGACATTTAACAGCACTGGCTTAGAAATCGCAATAGATAGATAGATCGATAGATCGATAGGTAGGCGGAAGAGAGCGTGAGTTAAATTAACATAGATATAGGTAAAGTTAGCTACAAGAGGACTTAAAACAAGTTTTTAGCCTAAGCGTGGTGGTGTGTGTGCGCGCCACTTAATTGAAGATCCCTCATTGTTGAGCCCGTTATGCAACACTACTACGAAGTACAACCCTGCTTTGCTTTGCTTTGCTGCTACCTCATCATCTTCGACTACTTTCGGTTAGTATTAAAGAGTGAAATAGCAAAATTTGTTGTGAAGTCTGTGTGTGTGTGAGTGTCTGTGTGTGTGTCTGTGTGGATGTGGAAATTGTGGAAACTAACCACCATTGGGTGTTGCCAGTGTGGCACGCCGCATCTGCTCATCGACGCGCACATGCAGGCTCGACAATGTTGTGTCCACAGGCAGCTCCAGTTCCTGGGAGCCCTGATAGGTCTCGGAGATGAGTGTAAGCTGCAATTGGAGAAGTGAGATAGAGTTATGCGATTAGCAAGCAATTGTTGTTGTTGTTGCTCATGCTTGGAATGTCTAGTTTCCTTTCTATAAACAAATTTGCCCTTCACTTTTCTTTCCATAACCTAGTTTTCGCACAAAGATGCAACATCATCAGCCGCAACAACAACAGCAAGAGCAGCGCAGCAGCAGCAAGTGAGTCGCTTCGTGCTCTTGAGCACCTGCCCGAAAGGTAATCCAAGCTGATATTTGCGTCTCACTTGGTTGCTTGGGCAACACTTGTTGCTGCCGCTGCCGCTGCCTCTGCTGCTGCTGCTGCTGTTGTTGTTGTTGTCGCCACTTTCAATTTCAACACTTAGGCCAGCTGCCGTGGCCAAGCCAGGCCAGGCAGATTTTTAATTACACTAATTACTTCGCTTTACTAAGTTGTTGTTGTTTACCGTATTGCCCGCTATGTGCTGTCCATGCTCGGTGCTCACAATGTGTATGATTTCGCCGCCAGATCGTATGGCCACCTCACCCAAAATGCCTCCAACAGCTTCCTCGGTCTCATTCTCACTGGCTGCACGCTCGCCATACCAAAGCATAAAGAGCTGCAATCAAAGTTTTTTGATATAATCGTTATGAAATTTCAATGTTAATCCATATCGAAATTAGAGATGGAAATCTCTGCCTCCACTTACGCGTATTCGCTTCTTGAGCAACGTTATGGCCGCATCCTGTACCATCTCTGTGTGCGGCGGTATTGTGGCTGTCGATATGAATATCGCACTGTCATAGGGCACCAGTTCGGCGGCTTGTATGACGCCCACAAATGCATTGCCACCTTCATGCTCCTTGGTGCTGTTCAGACCCGCAATGAACTCGCGCGTGTTGTTGAAACTGAACGCGGAGGGAGCGCCTGGAAGTATGGGAAGGAAAAAGAGATATTATAGGTGGAAAGATAGGAGATTTCCAAGATCCTTAGCAGATCTAATCCTAGACACATTGTGTACAACCCCCATACCTACTAAACCATTTCTTATGATATTCTACAAGTTAAGTATCTACAACTCCTTAGCTGATCTTATGGCGCATGATTCTAAACACAACGAAGAATAGAAACTTCAAAACCCTAATCCATTACGTATACGTAACCCTTCTTTATGCTATTCCACTAGCTAAGTATGTAAAGCTCCCTAGCTTAGCTCTTGGCGATGATATTTAAACGCATTTTACATAGGGATAAAACACTTGAAGGTCCTGAACCATCACCCTACATAGCCTACAGACCTTTCTTCACCTTCCCTAGACACCCTTAACCCCCTCGAACAAGCTCTTCCTTTTCGTCCCCAAACTTACCCGATGCATTTAGGGTGACCAGGACAATCTTTATATTGATATTCTTGTCCTGCAGCGCATCGATGTACAGCCGTTTGGCTTGTTCCAGTGATGCGGACGAGGGATCCACAATTACAGCCAGGGGCATGCGTATATAGACATCCTTAATGTAGTTGCGCAATTGGTCGGCGGGCAACAGTTCCGGTTTGGCCAAATGAATGTTCTTCGATTGTTTGCGTGGTGCCGGCGTTGTTGTTGTCGTAGTAGTTGTAGAAGTTGTTGTTGTTGTTGTTGTTGGGCTTGATGTTGTTGTCGTTGAAGGTGTTGGTGTGGTAGCAGCTGGAACTGGAGCCGGCGCACTTGTGCCCGCACGCTGTGTGGGCCAACCATCGAAACCTGCACGCAGTACCACCTGTGGCTCCGTTGTGGTTCTTCCGGATTGACTATGTCGATCGGCGTTCTCAATGATTTCATCATCGTAGTAATATTCCGCGGAGCTGGGCTTGAAGGGCTTTGCTTTCTCATGCGCGGGCAGTGCCTGCGTATGCGCAGGTTCATCGTGATAGTTCATCTCCTCGTCGTGCTCTGCTGGTGCGTTGGGTTGAGCCGGCTGAGGCGTCTGTTGCTCCATCATGGTGTCATCTTCAACGTAATCACTATCGGATGGGGGCAATCTTTCCGCCTTGGCCTTGCGCACATATTCAGGCACTGTGGTCGTTGCCACTGTGGGCGGCGCTGACTCCTCGTGTTGCTCCTTGTGGGGATGCTGCTCCTCCTCATCGTGCATCTCATCGTAGTAATATTCTTGAGATGTATTTGCGGGCTTCTCGACTCTAGTCTCCTGTTTCTGTGTGGGTGCATCCTCCATTTCCTCAGCTGCTGTATTCTCATCCCGCACATTGGCTGGACTAGCTGTGGGAAGTGGCGCCTCGGTGGTAGCTACGCCACTTGCCTCACTATCGCCCTCGAGACTGTTCTGTTGATGTTGGCGCTCTTCAGCCTCCACCTCCAACTCTAGCTGATCTGGCTCGTAAAAGTCTGCCGCATTGGCACCTCCACTGCTGTCGCCATCTCCACTGTAATCCTGATCCTTGGCATCGACTTGGAGCTGCAGCAACGCCAACACCAGCAGTCCGATCAGGCAAAGACTCGTTCGCAGTATCATCTGAATTCAAGTTGAAGCTTCTGCTGTTTATCTTCCTATCTCTTTTCTTCTCTAGTGCCTCTCTCTCTCTTTCTTGGTCGGTCCAAAATATCTGCAAATGGAAAATGTCATAAATCAAACATCGTTTTTGAAAGCTACCAATAGAAGTTGATTGATTGATTGCCGCTTGGCAAGTTGACGCAATTATGCACCATTATTATTATTATCGTTATCGTTATCGCTATTATTATTATTATTATTATTATGATTTATTTCTGTGTTGAAATTACGCTCGAAATTGCCGTTATTTTTTTTTTTTTCTTCATAGTTTCGTCGCTTTCGCAATGCGAAAAAGTGAAATGTTTTTATGCCATTATTGTATTATTCTCTTATTAAAAGGTATTTTCAATAATTATAAATAATAGGCGAGACTAAATCGATTTGTGAGTGACGCAGTCGCTTCAGTCAGTCCACTTTAGTCAATTTTCGCTGGTTCTAATTGAGGGAAACTAATCGATGGAGAGTGAGAAAAACATTTTAAAATCGTGTAAAGCGCTGTAATTTGTATATACAATTAGAGCTTAAATTAAGTAGGGAAAGAACCAAAAACAGCTGTGCCTGAAATACCTAAAGTTTATTGAGTTATTTCACTCGGATTTTAAGTAAATTTAGTCTGACTGTATGAAAGTGTGATCTAAACAACAAAGAAAAACGCCAAATGCCATTTCTATACCATCATAAAGTATACACGTACTAGCTGATAGTCTATCAAAGCATAGCACTCTCTTTCTCTCTCTTTCTCTGTCTCTTTCTCGCTCTGCTCGTTATTGAAAGCTTGTTGTGGGAAAAAATGCGCTTACCACGCATTTCTTTCTTTCATTTCGTCTCGAAACCTGATGAACTCGCGTAAACAAAATATTTATGAAAAGTCATGTTCATCAAGTTATGAGTTCAATGTAAAACATGAGATACAAACGAGCGTGAAACACTGGAATAACACAGCTCGAACTATAAAGAAAACAAAACATGCGATTATAAAGTTTTTCTTTCTCTTTTGCGAAAAGCTAAAGAGCCTCTCCAACGATTCAGTAGCGCATTAGAAACATGAATATAAATGATTTGTAGAGAAATAAAAAAAAAAAAAAAAAAACAAATACAAAAATTAAACAAACAAATCAACGAGATATGGTCAAGGTTTTTCGGCTGGTGTCGAAAACTTGCTGCAGCTCGGAGGGGGAAAACGAGAAGAGGCGGCGCCAGCGTCTTTATACGATTTGAGAGACGTTGACATTAGCAAATGAACGCAGCGTGAGACGCACAAATGCAGCAACAACAACAACATTGACAACTTCTTTATGATGTCTATAAGGTTTATGTGCATACATAGCTATGTATGTTAGGCTTAGTGGCCTATGCAATTAAAAACTAATAACTAACTAAAACTGATGCCTGCGCTTGATTAAAGCCGGCAAATCTGTTCGGTTTTTATACCCTTCGACCAATGAAAATTGTCAAAAAAGGGTATACCAACTTTATGCCAATGTATGGAATAGACAGAAGTAGGCGTGGCAGAACTCACAAAGTGTATATATGCTTGCTTAGGATAACAAAGCTAGTCGATTAAACTTTCTATACATTTGTTTGTATGAACGTCTAAATCTCTACTATAACAAAAGCTAGAGACACCAAATCTCACATAAGATTTCCTGTATACCATATGCAGATAGAGAATAATTTAAATTTTTTTGCCACGCCCACCGCTCATGAAAATAGATCATTTGTGGTTAATTAGAAAAGTATTCAAAGTTGCAGTTTTGGTATGAACATTGATGATGAAACTATTCTTTAAATTGGACAAAGGGTATCTTAGTGTCAAACACGTTCGACTGTAGCTCTCTTGTTTCTTATACCCTGCGTTGTTATTCGACATTCGCAATGTTGTTTCGCTTAATTTGCTCAAGTTTTAACATTTAATTAGAGGCAAACGCAATTAGCACTTGGATTGCGCGTCATGCGAGCACATTTATTATTATTTTATTTACTTCTATTTCGTTTATTTACATTTATTATTATTTTATGAATGCATTTTGCGTTTATTGCTTTGACTTCGAGTTGAGAGTTTTGTGAGACTTGACTTGACGCGCGGATGGCGTCTTGTTTGAATAACAAATTAGTGAGAAATCAATTTGAATGATTGATTTCGCTTGGTTTCTTTGCGGCTTTTTTTTCTGGGGTTTTCGACTCGTGATGTGCGTGTGTGTGTGTGTGTGCAACGCAATGTGGTAAACTCCTCCTTCGAACGGTGGTCATTAATTAACAATATGCAAAAAAAAAAAGTATAATAAATAAATCCAAACCGAGCCTGAGTTGCTTCCATTATTTGTTGTGTTGTGCGTAAAAAAACAGCTAAAAACAACAGCAGCATGTGGAAATAAATTAAATTAAAATATTCTGCGATCGTTTTTCTCGTTTTTGGCAGCTGCGCACGACGCGTTTTATTTTATTTCATTTTTTTTTTATTTGAAAATATTTTTTGTACATTTTTTTTTCGAAGCTGTTGCAAGGTCAAAACGCATTTCGAGAAGCCGGTTCGTAAGAGAGGCCGCCACTTAGAGCAGAATTGGACAACGTCACCGTGACACTAAAATCTACCCCCTCCCTTCCCAACCTATGCGAGTTTTAATTGAGAACCTATCGTATCTGGGAGAGGGGGTAAAGCGCAAAACACGCGCAGTTCCGCTTTCAGAGTTGGTAGATAAAATGTAACACGTACGAGTAAAGACATTTCTTCAATATCATTCAGTATATAATGTCTTTCATTCATAACGGAAATCTTGCATGCAGTTACCAAGCAGCACACTAGGCACGTAGTTCATGGTCTCGTCTAAAAATAATCTCTATGGAAATACTTGACAGTTGCAGTTAAAAATGTAAATTGATTCCAGTTTGAGTTATGCAACTTTATGCAGATTAACAATCAGCTGCATATTTGCATTTTAATATATACATATATCTATTAATCGGTACTTAAGCTAACTCTTCCAGTTCTAAAGCAATTAAATCTTGTTCCGTTTGACACCAGAAAACCATATCAAATCGAAATTCTCTCGCTGCGTAGACTTTGGGATCTGTAAATTCTCTTGGAATTTCCTACAATAAGCAAAGTAATTTATTTTGGAACTAAAAATAGAACTCTCAGATTTTTGTAATACATGAAGTATCTTATTAGCTCATCAAGCTTAACGATTATTTAAGGCCAGGAACCTCTTGAAATCTGCTCATAATGAAACTGAATGTGCTCAGCTCAATATCAACAACAACATTATGAAGATCTTAGCTCTGACATCAATCTCAGAGAACTCAATATATTACCCCTCTCTTTTTTTTTCTCGATTGCAAAATGATTTAAAGCTTACGTGAGATTCAGTCGAATCGTTAATTTGTTTATTATTATTTATAGGCAATTTATTTTTAATTAAAAAAGACGAAGCAGAAAACATATAAAAAAAATAAGCTAGAACTGATACAAACTGGCTGCGTCAGTTCATCAAACAGAAAAAAAGGCAGCTGATATTTTAAAATTCTATAAACAAATTAGCAAACGCGTTGCTTTTTTGCAATTATACGATCATTTGCTTAGAGGGAGTGGGTGGAAAAGGGGGAGGGGGGGGGCTGGCTATATAGCGCGTAAGCATTTGAGATATGCGCTATGATTTTTTATATCACTGGCCTGAAGTTTGTTTGTTGTTTTTTTTTGCTGTTTATGGCTCGACAAATTAATGAAAAATAATTGCGAAAAATTATAAATTCAAATTGCGTTTTTGTTCACTTCTCTGGCTTTGTTTTGTTTGTGCTGAGTATTATACCCTGTGGTACTGAGCGCAACGCACAGTGGGAAAAGTTTCATGAGGCTTAATGAGCTTGAATCGCAATCAACAACAGAATCGGCATAAAATGCAGCTTGATTCGTTTGAATGTGCAATAAAGTGGAGTGTTTTAAAAAAAAATTTAATTGTTCAGGTATTTAAAAAGTTAAAATTAACACGAGCTGCGTAGTTTGTAATGCGAAGTAAAATGGATCTCAAATCAGTAAAATAAATAAATTAAAGCTTGATACTTTTCTAAATTTTAGACAGAGTATATTCCAGTCTATCACTTTAACCAACTCCACACGCTGCTTTCTACCCAAAGTTGACTGCGTTTGAAACGCAAACAACACAAATTGCGGCGGCAATTGCAGCTAAAAATGCACTAAAATTGAGGCAAAGAGAGGGAGAGAGAGAGAGAGATACTGAGTGATGTCTCAGACCCTTTAGAGAAACCCACGCGCCGTTGAGTTTTTTGTTTACTTTGTTGCTTGACATTGAAATGGCAGCAATTTTGTAAATGATTTATTTGATACGCCTTATCGATGCCTAATTTATTTTGCATTATAAAACGTCTTTTGATTTATGCATTTCGATTTCGATGCGACTTTTGGCATTTTGGAACAAAAATTCTCGAAAATGTGTTTGTATTTGTTTTGATTTTGTTGCTTTGTTAAGGGGAAGCGGCGCGAATTTCTTAGAGCAACACACTTGCCTTTCTTATGCGAGACTTCTCGGGCGTGGAACTGGACGTTTAAATCGTATGCATATATTAGCAATCAATTGCGAGTGTTATAAATAATTAAGTTTTTGAAAGTATGGATAGTTGTGTGTGCGCGTTGTAGTATGTTAGCTGCTGGCTGCTGGCTGGCTGGCTGGCTGGCTGGAACAACAAGGCGGGCGTCTGGCAAACAAATGACTTAGGCAACGAACTTGTTTTGCGGCTCGATTATTTTTTTTTTTTAATATTTTTTTTTTTTTTTACTCTTCAAGCACATATATATAACGGCGCCACATGTATTCATACATATATATATGTGTATATTTTTTAAATGAATTTTAAAACGAATATGTAAAACGATTGCACTTTATTTATGCTTTTTGCGCACTTCTTTGCATTGTTTATGAACGCGCGACGGCAACGTCGGCCGGGCAGGGGGGGGGGAATTATGCAAACCTGCGACAGCCAGATAATAACAATAACAACAAAATTTAATCACTTGCACTTTGTGCAGCGTGCAGAAGCAGGAGACGCAGACGAAGAAGAAGCAGAAGCAGAAGAAGAAAACCAACCGACACACAGAAATAACAGAAAAAAAAAATGTTCAACGCGTTGCCGTTGTTGTTGTTGTTGTTGTGTATTGATTAACCCGTTTAAATGTTTTTTCTGCTTCTTTGTTGTTTTGTTTATTTCTTCTTTTTTTTTCGGTTTAGTAGAGGCAGCACACACGTTGCGAGTTTGTTGTTGTGTTGCTTCTTTGAGCTCTCTGCTCGAAACACTTGCGACCGCGACGACGTCTCAAATGAAACTGAAAGCAGACACAGAAATCAAGCAACTCGCTTCAGCTTCAGCTTCGCATACGACTTGGGCTCGACATCGGCTCGAAATCGGCTCGCTCTGATGCTGACGCAGACGTTGACGTTGACGTCGACGCGAGCAGCGCAAGCCAGAGCCAGAGCCACAGCCACAGCGCACACACACTCAGTTTGGTGTGTGCTCGCTCCGTGTTGGGCTTTTGGAATCTTAAGAGCGTGATGCTGATAAACTGACAACGTGCTGGCCCCCAAACTTGATTAAGCGCCATGTGGAATGACTTTTAGTATGTGAATTAATGCCTAGTATAGTAGATATAGTCAAGCCAAGTCACTGGTATGATCAATTAGAAAGTGATCAATAGAGTTCTAGCAACAAGTGTGTTTGGTTAATCAGACATTAATTTGTGACTACATAGCTAACAGATCTAAAAGATATTATAGCTACGCATCTTTAGGCAATATAAACAGAGAGCAATATAATTAACTGAAGGCACATAACATGTTCTGCTGATCAAGTATAATGTGGTCTGTCGTTATAATGAAATGAACAACTTGTTTTTGAAACGTCTGTGATATATGAGCGTATGCAGTACAAAATCAGATTAAGAATTTTGCTTTCGCACGATCCGATTACTCTCTCTGTCTCTCTCTCTGGCAACATGATATAGTGGGCAATAGCCGCCTGCAAGGGTATGCCATATGTATGCGGTAGATCATCAAAATTCATGCCGTATGAAATAATATGCAAGGCAAACTGAGGTCTCTCACTTTATTTTGTGTTTTTTTTTTTTTTGAGGAGGAAGTGCGACGCGTATATACCCAGTGCCGATGCGATATAATATTGTTGCTCATAAAACACATAAAAATGCGCAAAGCGAACCCGTCCATATAAAAAAAAGAAAAAAAAAAACGAACTAAAACTTAATGCGGAACTGTTCGACTAGGCCAGTCCAAAAGTATGTGATAACAATTTCTTGTGTGTTTGCATTAATCAAACAAAGTATGAAACATAGGCCTGGAATTTTGTAGCTTGGCTTTTTCTTTGCACCATGCAAGTTCTTTCTGACACATTTCTCTTTGTATATATTTTGTTGGATTGTGTTGGCGTCTCAAGGCTTTTACTCAATGTTACCTCACCGCGAGTACTTAAAACTAAAGCGTTAGCAAAATATGCGCGCGCACTGCAACATGAGACGAGACATTTTACGAGTTGAATTTTATTCTTTTGTACCAGAGACAACGAGACATTTTGTCGGTTCCAGCCAGAAAAAAAAAAAAAAAAACAAAACTGTGGAAAAAAAGGCAACTTTGCTGTTGTTTCTTTAGCCTCTTTTTTTTTTTTTTTTTTTATCGCGCGCTCTTTGAATGAACTTGTCGCTTGGTTTATGACAACAAAATACAAAAAAAAAAAAAGCACAAATGTTGCTGCGTCTCATCTGCCTTTTTGGCCAAAATAATATGATGTCTTTTTCTCTTGTTGTTGTTGTTGTTGTTTCTATTGTCGTTCCACATAAAATCGTGTGCGTTGTGACCTACGTGCGTTGAGTTGGGGCCCAACTTAAGCTCTTCCTCAATGTGTTTCTTGGCAGTTGTTTTGCATTTGCTGCTGGTTCGTTGAATTAGTTAGTTTTTCCGCTCTATGACATATATTTTAAGCATAAGAACTGATATTTAACCTGATTGGCGCAATTCACTCAAAGAACATGTAAGATGAGGTCTCAGACAGTTCGAGCTATTTTACTTTCAGAAAGTGTATTAAATTTGAAATGTAGAAAGTTCTTTGGGGAGCTAAACTTTTGTGCAGGATCTTGAAAGGGGTGCTCGAAACAAAAAAAAATTTTTAGAAATTCTTTAAGGACCTGAACTTTTGAATTACCACTATAAACGCTCAAACACTTTATATATTAATTTATTTGAATGAAATTTTTTTAAATTTTGTTCACTTTATTTTTCACTTAAAAAAAAATATGCTTTGCTCTTTACACTTTCACAGAATTTATTATTTTTTTGTAAATTTTTCGTTTTTAATTTCTGCGATGTAAAATCCATTTAGATTGATTGAAACATTTAGCAATGCCTGAGTTTATTTTGAGCCCAACGAATTCATTCGCATCGCAGCTCGCAAATCGAAGTGCTAATCAATAAATATTTTGCAACTTGTTGGCAATAATCGAAAACTGGTGCAAGTCAGTGCGAGTCACGATAATACGTTATTGTTACACACATCTAGCTAGATATAGCCGTAATATCCTTACGTGGGCGGATCGAACGCGTGCGTTGACGAACTTCAAGACAAACTAGCGCGATGTGAGCGACTAAAACAAAGTTACCTAATTCCAGGCCCTTTTGTACTTGCAGTTTTTCCGGCCTTATACTTGATATGCACGAGTGTGTGTGTGTGTGTGTGTGTGTCATAAATTGTTTAAATATTTAACAATTGCCTGCCAACGGACGTTTAGACAATGCGTTTTACGGTGCAAACAATACGCACCCAGTGTAGCCTAGTATTAGTATGTATTATTGATAAGATTATACAGAGTATATGTATATAGGGCCGTAAGAATCTACATTGGAAATTACCAGGTATTTTTGAGTTTACCTCAAATGCGTCACAAGGCCACAACATGACAAAAAAAAAAATAAGACTAAAACTGGGAGTGGAATCGGGCTACGGCAGGCTAGAGGCATAATTGGTCTGACCTGACATAATTAGCATATGCTGGAATTACCCCGATGACAGGGCAAGACTTTCGGGACGGACTGCGTTAAGGCATTCAGGCCCTCAAATGAAGCATTTCATTTGAAATGGCTGCTACCTGAGTTCGTTGTCTAAGTCTTTTGCTTTTCCCCTACAACAGGAGCAAGCGTAGAGTCTGTTGACTTGTGCTACTCGTTTGTTTGGTTGGGAATATTGTGGAAAATTTTGAAAAAGAAAGATAACCTGGGGGGAAATTACTCTAGAAATTTTTGGAAAAGATAGTCAACTTTAGAACGAAGATTATATCATAATTGAGATATGATAATAAACTTGTGCAAAAAGGAATTCAGATGGAATACGTTTCAAGAAAGATTTAGGAAAGAACGTCAATTTAAGAGCTTACTATATCATAATGCGCCTATTTTGTATCTCTCAAGAATATTATCTAAAATTTTTGAAAGGGTATAATATAATAATATGCCTGATTATAATCTCATAAACTTCTTAAAAATTATGTAAAAATTTTAAATGGCATAAAATAGTCATAATCTGCTTGATTAGTATTAGAAACATTTTTAAGGGTATAAAAAATTCTTTATTAATTAAAAAAAAGTTCCCCTAAGTTTGTTCATTTTCCTTTTGCTTGTGTTTTTTTTTTTTTTTGCGGTCGCTTGTTGTGGTATATATGGAGTGGCAATAGAAAAATCGTGCGCTTTATTTATATCATCGTTTCGCCGCTGGCAGACAAACCGTCTCGAGCAGCGTCTCCTCCTCCACGCACGCATTTTTATTAAGATTTATTTTGATTTCATGTCGCTCCTCTTATATCGAATTTTGTTCGTTTTTTTTTTTTGGTATTTCATAGCCGCAGGGTTCAATGCCAAAAATGCGAAGCTCTTTTGGCTTTTGTTATCGTTTTTTTCTTGTTTTTGGCATGCGACCTGCACGAGCCTTTTGCCAGCCCCAAAAAAAAGTTGTTGGCGATCTTTCGGGTATCCTGTCGTCCGCTCGTCCCTCTCTCTCTCTCTCTCTCGCTCCTCCGTCTTGACATGCTCATGTGGACCTTAATTGTTTTATTTGAGTGCCATTATGTGTGCAAGCAGGCACTTCGCATGCGCACAGACGGCGATATTGTCTTCTCTGCCTCTGCTTCTTTTTCATTTTAGTTGCCCCTGTCATGTCTTCTTTTCTTTGCTTCTTTTTCTTAAGTGCTTATGCTGCTGCTTCTGCCGCTTCTGATGATGATGATGATCGTTATGATGTCATGCCGCACAGCGAATTCCTCTTCATTTCTATGCTGATTTTTGTGTGTTTCGACTCGGGGGGTTCGGGCCATATTTGAAAGACGATGTTCTACTTTTTTCCCCCAAATGTGCCTAGGCGACGACGGACGAGGTTCGTTGCGGTTAGACAATATTACCTGCCCGACTGCCTGCCTGCCTGCCTGCCTGCCTGTTTGTTTTAACAATTCGTCGCCTAATGCGTCACTGTCAATTGCGGCCTTTTGTAAATATTTAGCTAACAGCAACAAAACAAAAACAAAAAAAAAGCCAAAAAAGTACAAATTCAAAATAAACAAAACTGGAAACTTTTGTGGTTATTCAATGGCCCCTTACAAATCATGTTCCAATACCGCAGCGACAATAACTCAGCTCATAACTAATCTTTGTTTTAAGCACCCCCTCCTCTTTCCCCACTCCACTTGTTGTTCTCTCTGTTTACTTTAGTTGACTTTATGGAGTTACATTCGTTACAAGCAACTTGCTGACGCAAAGAAAATGTCAACACTTTGCCAGACGCCGCAAAAAAAGCAGCCAAATTACAGCAAGCTGCTTGACTTGGGGCTACCCTTTATACTTACATACCTCCTCTGGGTTTATTCCTATTACAATGAAGCTTTAGACATCCCAAAAAAAAGTGTTAAAATATGTATATGCAAAGTTTCATATTTATAGCGCATGTTTTGGAAACAATATACCCACTTGCAGTTACTTTACAAGCGGTACAAGCAGAAAAAACAAAACAAAAAGTTGACAATGTCAAGTGCTGTGCAATATATACATAATATAAACACACTTAACGCATCTTTAAAAAAAAAAAAAAACAAATCGAACAAAAAACGGAAAAAACTCATTTACAAACTTGAAAAACTTATTACACCAGACAAAAAGTCTAATGTGTTGCTTATGGAGCTTAGATCTTATACTCGTACTTGCCTGTCAAACTTAACGTATACTTAATATGGTTTTTATACAACTAATGCTTGCAACAGGCAATAGATATAGCAATGTAATTTGTTCTATCTTACGAAACTTTGAACTTTTTTGCTTTCTAACATTATGGAAATGTTCATAAACAAAGCTATAAAGTTCTAATGTGTAACTATCTCATAATAAGAGTTATAGATATACCTAACCTCTTTAGAGTTTCAGTTATAGATAAAAAAAAACTATTCCATTAACTCTTTCTTCTAAGCGTTAGCGCGCAACTTATCGCAACTCTGGATGATTCAAAGTAAACCCGATATAATGCCATGCGTGACTTTATGTCTCAAGTGGGTCGCCTGCTCTATCGCAGCCATAGCATATATCACACAGTTATGCAACAGAATTCTAAGAGCGCATAAGTCTCTGAGATATCTCAGCAACGAGCTTGACTCTGCTGGTGATCTCAGTGCACAGCTGGCTAGCTTGCAAATATGCCAAATGCGAGCATAAATATTTGCGAATACAAATTGCAATGGTCGAAATACTTACATCGAGCTACGCAACATGGTTTCAATACCTCAAAGGCCTCGACACACACACACACACACACACACAGAGAGAGAGCCCCCCGCGCAGTCCGCCGCCTGCCCGTTCGAATCACGTTTCAAGATCGAGGTGAATTCTTAACCGACTCGCGGGCCAAGCCAAATGGCACGTTCGGCTTGACTGACGTTCGGCTTGGCATGGCCCCAAAAGTGCCTCAAAGCGCGCTCCATTCTCTCGCACTCAAATTGACTTTCTTTCCATTCACAAAAGGGGAATGGAAGTTTCCAGCCAAAAAGCCACAAGAGAAGTCACAAATCTTCGCTCAAAATGTCATGACATTTGTCAGCCTCAGTCTCAGTCTCAGCCTCGGCTCCAGCCTAATGTCAGTTTGGAGGAGTTTGCAGGCTTTTATGTGCTTTGGTGTTCAAACGATTTGTTTGGCATTCGAATTATATAAGTTGTTGCAAAAGATAATGAATATAAGAGATTTATAATCCTATAGAGTATAGAGCAATTGCGGTTCTTGTTTTCATTATACCATTACAGATGGTATATTCATTTTGGCTAGAAGTTTGCAACGCACCTTAGGAGGCCCTATAAAGTATATATGTATATTCTTAATCAGCATGAATAGGGTAGTCGAACTAGCCATGTCCGTCTGTCTGTCCGTCCGTCTGTTCCAACGCTAACTAGTCTCTCAGTTTTAGAGCTATCTTGATGAAACTTGGTATACATGTTTCTTATTGCTCGCTGTAAATTAGTCGGAACGAGCCGGATCGCACCGATATATCGTATAGCTGCAAAAGAAACTATCGGTCGAATTTTGTTATTTTTTAAGATATCGCTATGAAACTTTCCCGATATATGTCTAAGTATGTCCATTAAATGCTATGCAAGTTTTATTAAAATCGGACAGATATATCGCTAAGCTGCCATAGAACTTATCGGCCGATTTATTATGTGGAGTAACTGAGAATGATATAAAATCTTCGGCGTGTCGAAGTTAGACTTTCTTTCTTGTTTTTTTCAGTATTTATTTCCATAGTTTGGATGAAAATATAGGAATTTGGAAAACTTGTATTACTAATCATGTACCAGAAAAAAATCATGTCTTATTGTCTTTAAAAATTGGCAAGCATATAGGAAAATATGGTATATTTTCCCTGTATGACACAATTACACTCAGAAATCGTTTTGAAATCGATTTTTATATTAATTTTGACTTGCTTAATCGATTTAAAACGAAAACTAAAGATTTAAATTTTTTCAAAAATTTTGAAATTTTTGCAAGGGGGTAGCATGGAAAAATATGCAAAAATTTTGAAATCTTAAAATTTCAAATATTATAATGTCAAACCATTAAAGAAGTCAAAATATTCACAAAATGATATTCCAAACCAAAATCGAAGAATTTTTCACAAAGTTATAACTGTTGGAAGTCTAAAAATTATCATTTTCACTATATCATATACATATGTATACTAAGATGTGTTTAGTGACTATATCTACAGTAAACTTTATTTTCTAAGATATTTACTGGGATCAATTTAAAGCAATACTTCATAATATGCAGTTCCATTGAGGTTTCAATATCGTTTTCTATATGCATTTTCTATAGTAGATTTCTTGGATTTCCGCTGAAATAACATCGAAATTTGTATTTCTCTCTTGCAGAGCCCAAATCTCTGGTAACTGTTGGCCAAGCCTCGAGTATTGACGATAGCGAAACGCTTGACGAGATTAACTTGAATGCCAGCAGCAGCGACGATTCGGTTACAGCAGCGAGTGCATTCGGAAATAGTTCATATACGAGTGCAGCGGATGCCAATGCGAATCCTTTGCTAGAGCCACCGCCAAGCTCCGATTCGTTACTTAGCCAGGCGGCCTCATCGTTTGGAGCGCTGCCCTCGGTGGCCTCCAACGTATTCTCGACCTTCTCCAAGCGTATCTACGGCGAAACCTCCGACGAGCAACAACAGCAACAGTCGCAGCAGCCCCAATTGGAAATACAACCCAACTATATTCAGCAGGCAGCTCAGACTGTGCCGCAAGCAGCTGCTCCGGCGCCCTTCTACGCTGCACCACCGCCCACCTTGGGTGAAGCTGCACCAGAGCCACCCAAGTTCTATGCGCCCACAGAGTTACCAACTCTAGGAGCTAATCCCGCATCGCTGCCTCCACCATCGGCGGGACAGAACACCTACCGCATAAGCGCGCGAAAGAAGATATATGCGCCTATACCGGGACTATCCGAGCAGCAGCAAGCACCACAGCAGCTACAGCAGCCTGCGTTGCCACCGACTTTGCCCTTTCAGACACCACCATATCCCGTGCAGCCAGCACCTGCTCCAGTTGCTGCTCCTGCGCCCGCTCCCGCTCCACCTGCACCGGAGGAACGCAAAAGCGGCGGTCTTTTCTCGCTGACCAGCTTCGTGCCGCAGGGTGTGCTGCAGAATATCTCCGGTTTGGTTAACTCAGCCACCGGCAGAACCAGCAACGAGCCAGCACCTGCTGCAAGCTACGCAGCACCAAATCCGGGCTACTTTGACATAACCACTGGATCCGTTAACTCTTCGACTGCCGCTCCGCAGCCGCCAACAAATTATTTTGCAACTGGACCTGTGCCAGCTCCAGCTCCAGCTCCCACTGCTGGCTTCTTTGTGCCCACAGAAGCACCACCAGTCGGTGGTTTCTTTAATCCCGTCGGCGCTCCGGCTCCACCTGCGTCTGTTGGAGGCTTCTTTAGTCCCCAGCCTTCGGCAGGAGCTTATCAAGCTCCTCAACCAGCTGTAGCTCCTCCGTCGGCATTCGCTGCATTCCCAGCAGTTGCTCCTCCTCCAACTGCTGCCACTCCACCGGCAGTTGCTCCGCCTCCGGCAGTTGCTGCACCTCCAGCAGTAGCTACACCACCACCAGCAGCTGCTCCACCACAGGCAGTACAGCCAGCTGCTTCAGCACCGACTACAGTTGACAGCTCTGCATTTGGAGCACCTCCTCCAGCAGCTTTTGCGCCACCATCCGCTGCAGTTCCCCCTCCACCTGCTGGACAAACATCGTATCGCCTGCAGAAGGGCACACGTCTCTACAAGAGTCCACTGACAGCACAGGAAACTGCAGGAGTAGCCGCCACACCATTTGGCACACTTCCGCCGGCAGCACCAGCGACTATTTTCAATCCATTTGGAGCAGCAGCACCAAGCCAGGTCGAACCTCCTAGTCTGGTTCCAGCAACAGCTCCAGCTGTTTCAGCCTCCTGTCAATTGCCACCACCAAATCAGGAAGTTGCTTCAACAAGCGCCTCGCTCTTTGCGCCCGTGCCCAACTCAACAAGTGGGGCAACCCTAGCAAATCAATTTGCACCACCACAACAAGTTGCCACCCAGGAGGTTCCACTGTTTGCACCAGCAGCAACTCCTGCCCAAGGAGTTCCATTATTCCCAGCACAGATAGAACCGAATCAACTCTTTGCTCCTGGTCAGTCGCAGCTGGACCTATCTAAAGTCCAAACAGCACCAACCCAGGAAGTTCCAGCAGCAACTACAGCTCAAGGAATTCCATTGTTCCCGGTACAGACACAGGACTTGTCCGCGACAGCAACTCAGCTCTTTACTCCTGGCCAAACGCAGGTGGATACTCCGAAGTCCGAAGCTTCATCAACCCAGGAAGTTCCACTGTTTGCAGCAGCACCACCAACATCGCAAGAAGTTCAACCATTCCCTGGACAACCCCAGCTTTTTGTTCCTGGCCAGCTTGACGCATCTAAATCTGAAACAACATCAACCCAGGAAGTTCCACTACTTGCAGCAGCATCTGCTATACCTCAAGGAATTCCATTGTTCCCTGCACAGACACAGGACTTGTCCGCAGCAGCAACTCAGCTCTTCACTCCTGGCCAGACACAGTCGGACTCAACCCAGGAGGTTTCACTATTTGCAGTACCAACATCTGCTCCAGAAGTTCAACTTTTTGCAGCACCATCAAGCGCTCCACAAGTTCCCCTGTTTCCTCCTACTGAGCAGCAACCTTCGGCACCAGCTGCATCACTCTTTGCTCCGGAACAGAAGGAAGCTAACTTAAACCAGCAGGCTCCACTGTTTGCAGCACCAACTGAAGTGCCCACAAGTTCGCCACAGGAGGTTCCACTCTTTCCAACTTCAGAAACTCCACAGGACATCAAGTTTTATCCCTCAGAGGCAGCATCGCAAGTAACAAGTGAAGCATCACAGGAGGCTCCACTGTATCCACCAACCGACGCTACTCCCGTTGAGCCACATCAAGAGGTACCACTCTTTGTGCCCGTGCCAAGTGCTGAAGCAGCCCAAGGCGTAGCTCTCTATCCGCCAGCCAGCGCTTCCCAGGTTGCCACTTCTACATCAGCAGAGGCAACCACTGCCTGCAGTCTATTTGCAGCAACCCAAGCAGTGGTTACTCCTCTGCCCGCTCTGGAAATACCTGCAGCCAGCGTAGCATTGACCACACAAACAACTACAACATTCTACAATCCCTTTGCGCAGACAATAACAACACCTTTGCCACAGGATTTGATTGCGCCACCCATAGGATTTGTGGCTCCAGCAAACAATCCCGCAGAGACAACTGAAGCTCTATTTGCGGCACAAACCATTGAACCTGTGCTGCCAGAACAGGACAACCAACCAGCAGCAGCAGTTGCACCACCTCCACCACCGTCAAGCAAGCCCAAGGAGAGCACTTCACAGGCCAATCCCTTCCGTAGAAGCAGTGAAACAGTCGCCGTCTCTGCTCCAGAAGGTCCCTCGCCCTTGCTGAGTTTCTTTACGCCTGCTGCAAGCAGCGGCAACGATTTCAACTTCTTTGCCCAACAACCACAGCAAGCAGCTGGACAATTTCCCCCACTGCCACAGCAAGGAAATCCAGCAGCACCACCGCCAACAGCGGTAGCTCAAGAAGCTCCCGTCACCTCCGGCGTACTTGGCTTTGAGCAACTAATCAGCGATTGCCAGCAAACGACACGCCCTAACGTAAATTCCAACCAAATTCCAACCGATTATCAAAATTCAAGTGTTAACTCATTCTCTGGCTACTTTGACGGACCCGAAGAGGCAACCACAGCGCAGGCACAGCAACCACAATCGCAGCCACAGAGTCAGAACTGCAACACGTTAAATTTCTTTGATAATTTCTCTGCGGCCGCACAAGGACAACAGGAGGATCAACGTATACAGAACTTTTTCAACAATCCACCGCTACAGGATCAGCCAGCAGCACCAGGTGAACTCAAGTACGATCTGGTGCACAGCGGCTTGCGTGCCAAGCAGTTTGAGGAGCGTTCGCAGACATCCAATCTCGTTGAGCCACCATCGTCAGCCTGCTCTGAGTTCTCTACAATTGCCACAGCAGCTGGAGGAACAGCTGCCACAGCTGCTGCGCCAATAGAAGCTAATTCGGGTGTAGCAGCAGCTGCCACACAGTCGGATCAACTGCTGCAGCTATATCAGGGTGAGCTGCCCGAGGAGCTGCTACAACAGCTAAGAATGGCCAATGAGAAGGGTCAGGCCATTGCGCCGCCAGTTGAGGCAACGGTGAGTAAACCCTGGATTAGCTGGAAGTACTGAAAGTACACGAATCTCCTCCTTTCCTCCCTTTAAGGTCTACACGCCCGCCCTGGTGCATTGGTTCTACAAACGCAATGTGGATGGCAGGTTCTTATGGTTACCCTTCAGTCACTACGACTCGGCGCTATTGGAGACTAGCCTGACTAATGGTAAGCGCACAAGTAATCCTGCCTAGTTAACATTCAATCAACTCTGCGTTTGCTCTCCCTTCACAGATGAAATCGATGCCACCAGCAACGTACCCGTCGAGGGCGGTCGCTATGATGTGAACATCAAGGAACGCACCAAGTCACCAGTCTACTGGGAGGGTAAGGCCACTGAAGTGCGTCGCTGCTCGTGGTTCTATAAGGCTGTCGATTCGAAATTTGTACCCTATCCGGAGTCAACAGCAGAGGCGCTTGAGGCCGAGTACAAACGCGCCACAGAAACTGGAGAATGGCAAAAGAAGATACCGCTGGGCAATGGCGAACAGGTGACCATGCATGGTCCTAATGTAATTGTACACTTCATGCCGCCATCCAGTGCGGACACATGGGGCGGCAGCGTACAGACCTCATCGCGTCCATTGGTGGTGCGACGAGATCTCAATGATTTCAAAATTCAGCAAGGCGAATCTCAACGTGTGGATCATTTGCTCTTCATGGTGCACGGCATTGGTTCGGCTTGTGATTTGAAAATGCGCAACGTCGAGGAAGTTGGTAAGGCCAGAAGGTGGAGGAACCTGCAATTCCATCGATCTTTACTATATCTTTATTCTTTCTTTACAGTGGATGACTTCCGCAACATTGCACAGCAACTGGTGCAGTCGCACTACAAGAACTCCACGGACATGGGTCTGGTGGGTCGCGTGGAAGTGCTGCCCATTGAATGGCATGGACATCTGCACTCCGAGGAGCTGGGCATCGATGAGAAACTAAAGTCCATCACACTAGAGTCGATACCACGTTTGCGCAACTTCACCAACGACACGTTGCTGGACGTGCTCTTCTACACCAGCCCTAAGTACTGCCAGAAGATAATGAACACAGTCGCAGATGCATTGAATGAGGTCTACCTGAAGTATCGTATGCGGCATCCGGAATTCAATGGCGGCGTCTCACTGGCCGGTCACAGTCTCGGCTCGCTTATACTCTTCGATCTGCTGTGCCATCAGGAACCGCTCAAGGAGTCCGAAGAGGAAAATAAGGTAGGTGGAATCATTATTTCTTGAATTGAGCTATTTATCTTTAATCTTCAATCTTTTGTCCACAGGAGAACCCCGATCGCTTGCCACAGAAACCCGACAGCTCAACCACGCTGGTGCCACTACCCAATCATGATCACATGCTGCCCAAACAGGTCAGCTACGCAATGGGATTAGGACCCTCTGGCACTGGACAGCCTGTTATCAATTACACTCAGCTGATTTTCCATCCTAAGAAATTCTTTGCCCTGGGCTCACCCATTGGCATGTTTGTCACCATACGTGGCATCGATAAGCTTGGTCTTGATTTCCGCCTACCCACTTGCCCGGGCTTCTATAATATCTTTCATCCTTTCGATCCGGTGGCCTATCGTATTGAGGCACTCGTGAATCCAGATATGAAGGGTATACGGCCAGTATTGATACCACATCACAAGGGACGCAAACGCATGCACCTGGAGCTGAAGGAGACAATGACACGTGTCGGTGCGGATATAAAGCAACGATTTATGGACACATTTAAGAACACATTGGATAGCGTCAGCTTCTTGTCCACAGTCACGAAAGTAAAGCGTGAGGTGGAGGAATCGGTGGAAAAGGAAGTTAGTGTATGTATATAGAAAACCATATATGAAATTCTCGCAGAGAACTTACCGATTCTATAGAGCACTTCACAGGCCTACCGTAAACAAAGTGAAGAGCAAGATGAGCATTCGATAGCGACCACATCGACACATGCGCGAAATCGCTCTGATTCGGAGTCCACAACAGCCTCGGATCCGGAGTTTATTGAGCTCGATTTTCCACTGGGCAAGCTGAACGACTCGAAGCGCGTGGATTACGTGCTGCAGGAGGCACCGCTAGAGTTCATCAATGAGTATATATTCGCGCTCAGTAGCCACGTCTGTTACTGGTGGGTAAACATATAATTTCTATAATAATAATGGCCTCTCTAAAGCTTATTCTTTCTTTGCGCAGGGGCTCCGAGGATACTATACTGTTTGTAATGAAGGAAATCTATGCCGGATTGGGCATTAGCACCGACAGTCAAGTGCCGCAGCAATCGATGACCATTGAGAGGCCATCGTCACGGACAAACAGTATCGGTCAGTCGGTGCTGCCCATGTGAGTTGACAATCGGACAAACACACACACACAAGCACACACGTGTAGCTCGTCTTCGTATATACTATAACATCCTATTATGACAAATATTTAGAAACAATTTATATTTCAAACTATGTTATTTGTTAGAAAAATCATTCAAAGAATTTTTAAAATGTGCAACTCTAACTTGGTTAATGGTTTTAACAAATTAAGAAGGCTTATGTTGACAGAAAATAATCCGCAAGAAGAACGATCTGAGGAGCTTTGAAATACAAATTTGTGACCTTAGAATTATATATATATACATACTATATATATATACACTTATATATATATATATACATACATTCTGCATATCTACTATATGTGCTGTTGTTCTTTTTGTAATATTGCGTTTATAATGTGATTTTGTAATGTATATAAGCGTATGCTAAATGAAAGTGTATGTCCACAAATATCCAATAAATAAATTGCGATGCCAGCACACAACAAGTTTATAATTATTTCAAAATGCCGTCTTTCGATTCATATTTGGGTGCCACAATCGATTACTTTTCGATGGAAAAATACCATCGTTAGCAGGTGGAAACCAGTGTTGCAAAAGCCTTATGAAACTGTTTTCATCGGTATCGACTGACCACCACAGTCTATCGCTCGAGTATTAATTCATTCATTACTTTCTATTATTTGTTGTAAATTTTTTTTAAGAAATGGAATTATTTGCGCATTATTCCAATCATAAATAGTTTACAATGCAACGTTAATATGTAAGCATTATTGTGTGCATGTTATTGTTAAAAAAAGTTAGCAATATTGCGTATTTTTCCACCTGACAAAAGAGCGCACAAGGACGGACGGACAGTCCGTGCTATCGTCGTCGTCGTCGTCGTCGTCGACGTCGTCTTTTCGCTGTAATTTTCCCCCAGTGCCAAAATAACAAGAAAAGAAGATTGTGAGGCTGCGCGGCCAATGATGGTACAAGGCGCAGTGCGCGCGAAAAAGGAATCCTACCTGGTTTAAGAATTAGCACAGATGCCAAGACGATGACGAAGACGACTATGAAAATTCATCAGGTGAGCAGCAGAAGCAAGCGTAGTGTGCAGCAGCAACAACAGCGAATTCGCAGCGCTTCAGTGACTATAAAAAACGCCACTTGCTCGCTCGCCTGCCCAAATATATCGCGCACACACACACACACACACACATATCGTTACTGAATGTGTACTTCTGTGTGTGCGAGTGTAGAATATGCAGCTGTGCCTCACTGTTGCCATTGTTGTTGCTGCAATACATTAGCAAAGCTTATCTCTTTGACTCTCTTCTATGTTTTAACCCAAACACATTTCTATTTAATTTGTTCATTTTATATTTGTAGTTGTAACGCTAACTGGGAACGAGAATACTCACTCACTAAAACAATACGCTCAGGCAGAAAGCACAAAAAATCGCAAGATAAGAGGAATAATACATGACAAACAGCTACTACTCGCAGCACAGCCAAACGGACGGAACAAGCTGAGCGAGAACAATGAGTTGGCTACGTACGAGTCCATTGCGTCAGAGTCTCACACGGAACAGCGGAGGCAGCACCGGGAGTGGCACCTCTGGCAGTGGGAACTCAGTAGTTCGCCAAAGACCCATAGACGCTGCCACGGACTGTGATCCGCGTGCCTGCTATGATAGTTTTTGCAAGCACTGGCAGCAGGCACATGAAATCATTCAACATGCACAGGGTCCGCCCACGCACGATGATGTGTTGGGCGTTGTGTCACATCTGGATTATATGGTTACGTTGCTGCTTGTCGAGCTGCATCATTGCAATAAAGTTTCGCTGCCCACACCGGAGACTGCAGCGCCACCGGCAGCCCCATGTCTGGAGTATCTGTTAAGCGAGAATCTGCTAGATAAGCTTTACGAATGGGCCAGCACAACGGGACGTTATGCGAACGCAGTGCGTCTGGAGCAACTGAAGCTATACGAACTGCTCGTGAGCCATTCGCGGCATCAGCTGCTGTGTCACGAACCTTTTCTGCGACCATTGCTCAAAATACTTGCATCCAGTCAGGGTGAAATATTTCCACCCGATCTGGAGAAACGTCTGGTTATATTGCTGAATCAGCTGTGTGTGGTTCTCATGCAGAACGTGCATTTGCTCGATCTGTTCTTCTTTTCGGCCCAGACGCAGGTGCAGGAGCAAATACAGAATGGCAGCCTACAGGCGCCCAAAAGTGGCACCACCACAAAGTAAGTAACGCTTTGAGATTTGCATTTATTATAAACCCACTAATTCAATCTCGTCTAACAGCTTCATCATCTTCTCGCTGCTCATTCCGTACGTACATCGAGAGGGCAGCTTGGGCCATCAGGCACGTGATGCGCTGCTGCTGTGCATGGCGCTGTCGCGGAAGAACTCCAACATTGGCCACTATATCGCACAATACTCGTCCATTTGTCCGCTGCTTGTGACCGGCTTGGGAGGACTCTATTCACGCCTGCCCAATAGCATTGATATCAGCTCCATTGACTGGCATCGCATAACACCGGATGACGTCACCGAAATACCGGAGCTGACGCTCTTCATGAACGCCCTGGAGTTCTGCAATGCTGTGGTGCAGGTGGCGCACGTGATGATTAAGCATCAACTGCTAGACTTTATGTATCAGGGATTTATAGTGCCCGTGCTGGGTCCAGCTATCCTGCAGGTGAGTTGTGCACCTGCTTTATGTTTTGCTCTCACGTAAAAACTTGTCTTCGATGCATTTCTGTGGTGTTGGTTGCAAAAATTGTCCATTGTCCCTGTTGAGCTCTGCTTGTCACATTTCTTGTTGCTACGTTTATACGCAAGTCGCGCCTAACAAGCTGAGTCGGAGCCAGATGAGATACCAAAATGAGTCCTAACGAATCCTTTTTCGATTAACACAAAATTTATCAACTTCTTAAATCAAACTCAAAACTCTGACTTGCTGACATCGCGCTATGAACGTAGTAGATTTCTTATATATAATATCTATGTATATCTGTGTCTGTATGTTATCCTGACAATCCCAAGCTAACCGAACACCTCGCCTCGAAATCTCGAAACAACTTTTTGCGTCTGCAATCCACAGACACTGAAGGGCAAACATTTTCAGACGAACATCGACTCACAAATTTCGGCCATGTCGTATCTGGATCTGATATTGCGCTCCATCACAGAGCCTGGATTGATGCGTGCCTTTGTCAAGTTCTTGTTGGATACGGAGAAGTTCGATGGAGAGCGCATATTGGATACTCTCGTGGAACGTTTGCATTCACCGGATCCGAATTTGTGTATGGTTACCATGGCGTTGTTCGATACGCTGCTGGGATTACACTGTGAGGATCTGATGCTGGAATTGCTGCTGAAGTATTTGCTGCCGGGCAAACATGTGCCTATATCGCATCGCCACAAGATCAACAAAATCGATCCATATCTAAATACCACGGAGTTCTTTATGGAACTAACGCCTGAGGTGATGAAGCGGGCGCGCGACTTGGCCAGGCCGCGTAATATACAGGAACCTGTAGAGACGGTGGCAGCTGCTTCATTAACAGCGCCAGCATCTTTACAAACCACCATCTTACCCAGCCTGCCCTCGCCAGTAATGAGCAAGACAATCGGTGCCAACTGGAACTATTATGGCCACTACACGGGAGATAGCTTGTATGCCAACCTGCAGGCATATCTGTTCGAAGCGCATTCACGCATTGCACAATGCCAACGCGATTGCGCCAAATGGGCGTATAACTATCGCTATCAGAAATGGCCACGTCAGGGACAGACGAAAGCAACAGCGCATGCCATGGAGCTGGCCAAGCAATTTATAAGCGAGTTTTGCAATACGCCTGCTGCAGCAGTGGTGCCAGTGCCAGCTGCCGTGGCTAGTGAGACGGGTGAGAAGCAACTGGATAGTCTGCAATCGATTGGAGAATCCAGTGGCTACGAGTCGTTTAAATGGCGTCCTGCCGACGAGGATGCCGATGGCAGTGAAGTGAACACATCAACTTCAACAACAACAGGAGCAGCAGCTGCAACAACAAGTGAATCGGAGCTGCCAGAGCACAACTCGAGTAGCAGCAGCAATAGTGGACGACGCGAACCCTGGCGCATCTCGCACAGCACACGCAATGATATCCTGCTAACCGATTTGGATTTCTCGGAAGATTTGTTTGCGCAGGGCACCGTAAGCTTAGGTGAGCTACAGATCTAATGTATGAATGGAATTATATATAATCAGATGATGTCTTCTTTTAGGTCCCTTTCTCAATGCCATTTGGGGCAAACTGCAAACCTTTACGAGCAACTCTCTGTACGTGAATCTACACTTGACCGGACTAATTACACGTCTCGCCTGGTATCCACTGCCGCTTGTACACTCGCTGCTATTGCGCTCCGACATTGCCATCACATCGGACACACCGTCGTTCCATCAAGTGCTACGCATGCTCAAACAACAAATCGATGCGGAGTTGCCGGTGGCAGAGAATTCGCTCGAGATAATCGATGTGGCACGTTCATCTCTGATTGATCGTGAATTCCGTTTGGTTAATGCGCGTAAGATAGGCGAAAATTCGCCATTGCATCATCATCACCAGCAGCAGCAGCAACAAACCATCAGTGGCAGCAGCTCCACACAGCAACAGGCAACGCAGCGCTCCACCTATGCATCTCTGTCGGCAGCTACTCCGGTGCAGGCATCGCCCAGCAGTGCCTACGATCCCTTTCGACGAGGTGACAACAAGCGGCGCAGCATCAGCAAATCTATTACAAGCATGTTCAGCAGAAAGTCCAATGCATCTACGTCTGGAACGACGCAAGCTGCGAGCACGACAACGGGTAGGTCATTGCCCCACTTGGGTTTACTTAAATTGCACAATTTCTTTTTTTTTTTTTGACGACAAATCACGAGTAAACAAAACGCAGCAGCGGATGTTGGAACAAAGTCGGTTTTGGGATATAACCACACACACACACACACTTTCACATGCACATACAACACACATTAGAGTACACACAGAATTACACAAATTACATTTATATAGATTTTGTACCATGTCTGCGCCAATGTCGTTGCTTATAATGAAATTGTCTCTTCTCTTTTTTATTGTTTATTTTTTTGATCGAATATGCAAATTTTCTACTACGAAAATCTTAGCTTCATCTGGCTTATCACAAATTTACGCATTCTTCACCGGTAAATATTTCTCACGCTTAAGTAAAAACCAAACGTTCTATAAGTACTACCACCACTACTACTACTATTACTACTGACTACTAAGTATAATATGCCACCTAACCACGAGAGAGAGAGAGATTAACTCTCGTTAGCTATTGTTCAAATTGTTGAGTAGTTTGTCGCTGTCCCCTTAGCTTTGTATATATTTTGCCCTAACTCTTTACTTTACCCGCCTCGCCCCCTTTCCCTGGCGCCATTTGTTGCCTTTCCCGCTTAACCCAATCCAATGATAATCCATATAAAGCATAACTAATTGATGCACTTTTTACAGGCGCTGCTTCCACGCTTGTGGGTGGCAATCTGGCCGAGGGCAGACGAGCTCCAGAGGATGCCGCCCGGGGTAACACTTGTGAGACAAGCTTAAGCACCACGCCGCGACCCGACACGCTGTCGGTTACTAGTTCATCTGCTGCTGCTGCTGCTGCAGCAGCTGCCAGCACCAGCACCAACAGCTCCATGGCAGGCTCCTCACAGACGCTGTCCGCAACGCACTCGTCCAGCACGTTGCATGGCATCGATAGCAGCAGCCTGCAAACGGGCAACTTTAATTCGGAACCCGTCTCACTGGACTCGGTCGCCTCGATGGGCATTATTGCCAACACCAGTGGCACCGAACGCTCCAGAGATTTGGCCCTGTGTGCCGTACTGCTGGATGAATGGCTCAAGGAGCTGTCAGCCATAGCGCTGGAACAGAGCGTTGTGCTGGTCACGGATCGATTGCTTTGACAACGGCCAATGGAAAGTTTTAATGCAAAGCCCATGGTGGTTGGATTAGATTTGTTAACATTTCTATTTATTCTTCAATCGGTTCAGTTGATAGTTTTTAAATGCAAACTCCTTCTTCCTGTTTTTATTCTCTGTTAAATTATCCGAAGTTGTATTATTATTGTATTTTGTACTTTTTTTTTTTTAACCAATCGATACGAACAAATCCGCAATTTTGAACAGATATTTTATAGCAAAATGCAAAAAAACACAAACTCGTTATTCTATTTTGTAGTGAATAAGTTTAAATATATAATGCAAAATCGTTGCTAGCTGACAGAAAAGTTTTAAGTGTTCAAATGTAAAAATTATTAATTAATAATTACAAGCAATAGGCATATACACATTATCTATATATATACAACTTTATATATATATATATATATACATATGTATATACATGCTTATGTATATATTGGGAAAGTTAGTTAAAGGCAATGAAAGTTTTACACCACAGCATACCATTTAAAAAAAAATATGTATACATATACGTCTATTTTTGCAATATATATTTTATGCTTTTATGTACATACATATTATATATACAACATGAAATTATAGCAAAGTTTTTTAACTAACGCAAACGTATTAAATCGGTCCAATTAATTAAATCTGCACACCAAATGAAAATGGCTTTTATTTTGTTAATTCAAACGTTCAAGCAGATTTGCCTTGGCGCCAAATGCATACGTATACAGTCTGGCAACACTGTTATCGGCCTAGCATAATCTATCGATATGTCACGATGGTGTTGCAAAACACGACTGAGTTCTGCTTCTGATTAGATTGTGAAATAATAGAAGAAACAAATTGTAGTTTTAAAGCAAACACAAACACACGTGCGGTTACAAAAATAAAATGCAAAAAGTATTGGGCCGATTGCAGGCTCACGTGCTGCGTCCAAGTGGACAGGCACTTGCGTTTGCATTGCGTCAGGAGTCAACGGCTGCCGCTGCTGCACCAGCAACAACAACAAAATTGGCGGCCACATCGAAAGGTAATCCATCATTAAATTGAAGATAAGATGATAACATCGTGTACTGAATACGCTTACATTTTATTGTCTGTCATCTTCAGAGTTTCGTGAGCGCCAAGTGCGTTTCAACATCAAGAATGAACAGACAGAAGGCAGGCCCCTGTATTTGGATGCACAGGCTACAACGCCAATGGATCCACGCGTCCTGGACGCCATGTTGCCCTTTCTGACCAACTATTATGGTAATCCGCATTCGCGCACACATGCCTACGGCTGGGAAACCGAGCAGGCGGTAGAGAAGGCACGCGAACAGGTCGCCAAACTGATTGGTGCCGATCCCAAAGAGATTATCTTCACATCCGGAGCCACAGAATCAAATAACATCGCAGTCAAGGGTGTGGCCCGTTTCTATGGTACCAACAGAAAGCATGTGATTACCACACAAACGGAGCACAAGTGTGTGCTGGACTCTTGCCGTGCGTTGGAGAACGAAGGCTATCGGGTGACCTATTTGCCGGTTAAGGCCAACGGCATCATTGACATGAAACAGCTGGAGGAGGCCCTTACGCCGGACACATCGCTCGTCTCGATTATGACCGTGAACAATGAGATTGGTGTGAAGCAACCCATACAAGAGATTGGCAACCTTTGCCGCTCGCGCAAAGTATTTTTCCACACGGACGCAGCGCAGGCTGTTGGTAAAATTCCACTGGATGTGAATGGCATGAACATTGATCTGATGTCCATATCGGGTCACAAGATCTATGGCCCAAAGGGTGTGGGCGCCTTGTATGTACGTCGTCGGCCGCGTGTGCGTCTCGAGCCAATCCAGAGTGGAGGCGGTCAGGAGCGTGGCTTGCGTAGCGGCACAGTGCCAGCTCCCTTGGCTGTGGGACTGGGCACAGCAGCCGAACTTGCGCTACAGGAAATGGATTACGACAAGAAATGGGTAGACTTTCTATCCAAACGTCTGATGGACACCATTACCAATGCTCTCCCCCATGTGATACGCAACGGAGATCCGGAGCAAACATATAACGGTTGCCTCAACTTATCCTTTGCCTACGTCGAGGGTGAGTCCCTGTTGATGGCCCTCAAGGATGTTGCCCTTAGCAGCGGCTCGGCCTGCACCTCAGCCTCGCTGGAACCATCATATGTACTGCGTGCCATTGGCACCGACGAGGATTTGGCCCACAGCTCTATACGCTTTGGCATTGGACGTTTCACCACAATCGAAGAGGTGGACTACACGGCAAACAAGTGCATCAAGCATGTGGAACGTTTGCGTGAAATGTCCCCACTCTGGGAGATGGTACAAGAGGGCATTGACCTAAAGACCATACAATGGTCGCAGCACTAAATCCCGTTACCAAACCCAATTCGCGAACAACAACTACAACAACGGCAACAGCTAAAATGTTATGAATAATGCAAATACAAGCGCAACGCAATTGAATAAAGTGTAAAATGTTTATTTAAGTATTTTGTCATTTTGTACACAGAGAACCCACTTAAAATTAGCAACGAGTCAAGTACGGAGGTACGACTCCATGGGGGCAGCAGGGCAAGCACTCGCGCAAATCGTTTGCATTTGCGGGTCAAAGTTCAGTTTGCCTTCTTTTTGCCAGCAGCGGCGGCGCTGCCACCTAAAATCTTGCGGCGCAGCGTAAACATGTGCATGTAGAGCTGCGGGAAGAGGGGAATGTAGGCAAGCATTACGATCCACAGGAATGTGAAATAGGAGAACGTGGCATTCCATTTGTTGGGCATCTCCACGCTCCAGACACTGTGCTGCTTGGCATAGCTCTGCGCCCACCAGAAGCACAGCAGCTCACCGGTTACACCAATTGGATAGAGGGCAATGAATGTGGTGTAGCGCAGAAAGATCACAAACTTAGGTACCACCTTGATGATGTTCAGGGCGTAGAATCCGTAGCGTATGATCTCGGTAATGGCCCAAGCGAACAGTGCAATGGGCAGGCCAGGTGACACTTTGCCTGTGGGTGTGGCCATCACAACACCAACGACAACCATCATGCGGCTCAGCACCTGGAAAGTGGTGACCACAGGATTCGATTTGACCAGGCCAAAGACGGCATTGAGTATCTCCACAAAGGCAGCATTCTGGAAAACGATGACGGCCAGGCGTGTGTAATCCCACAACGTTATCTGCGCACGGAAGGCGGGGCCTTGCAGCACATAGTAGTTGACAAGCTGATAGAGGATATAACTCCAGCCGCCCACCTGCACCGCATTGTAGGCAAACAGATAGGCTTTGGTCAGGAACGATGGCTCCTTGGAGGCCGTCGCAGACGACTTGTTCGGTTTGGCTGCTGTCTTGGCGGACATTTTTTCTCCAACTAACTGTATGAACTTTCACCCTGTTGCGACGATATTACATATGCGATTCATTAACTATAATCACAATCGCGCAACACACAACTGATAGCCCCACTTTCACCTGCCGAAACGAGATATGTTTTTTTTTTTTTGTACGGTCGCACTGAAACTGACAAAATGGTGGCAGTTCCACAAACAGCTGTTGCCCGCAAACAACTATCGTGTTACAGCACCTATCGGCCGCTTTGAATTCGATAGACCGCGTGAATATTTGTTTTTAAACTTTGAAAGGGACAAAAATATTGATAACGATATTGATAAAATTGTATCGTGACTTACTGACCTTTTAGCTATGTAAGTGTCGTAATTTGCTGAAATTCAACATTTTTGTTTTATTCTTAATAATTTACAACGACAATATATGTTTGTATGTTTCTACTTGACACAAGTTGGCAACGCTGTCACATTGTTTGCCCACACTGCCATCTCGCTCATTTTGGTGCTGCGCTAGCACGACTTCTATGTCTTGCTGTTTGCCTGGTAAAAACCGAACCGAAAACCGAACGTGTCTGAAAAGTCTGGCACGGTCTGTGCACATGGCTCGGCCATACACCTGCCAGCACATGTGGGGCAATTCTTTCCCCAACTTTGCCTATTGTGCCATTGTTGTTGTGGCTGTATTTCGTACGCCAGACGGGGGCTAGTACGCTAATCACACAAAATGCAGGCAAGCCAAAAATTTCCCATGTTAAGCAAAATTCAGAGCTTACTACTAGACGGCATGCATACATACATACAAACACACACGCCCACGTACATTTAATGCGGACATGTTTTAAGGGTAAATCAATTTTATAATGCAGAGTCGGATTTTTCGGCAACGTTTACTTGCGCCGGACTGCATACTCAGCTTGTGCGCAATGGCAATTTTGTAATCAGCACGTGCCATGTGGTGGGCGGAGGCCTAACAACCACGCCTACCGTACAAATTAATTTGCAAAGAACAGAGTTCTCCAGGCCCATTGCTGCTGTGGTTGTTGTTGTTGCTGGCGTTATCAACAGCTGGCTTATCAACAACTGGCATCGTTGTCGACTGGTCGACGGCCGACGACCGAGGGTTGCGACGTGATGACGACGGTCGATACAATTGGACTAGTTTAGACAGCGCCCACAAAAAGGCCGATTGGACAAAGCAGGAAAAACGAGACCCCGCCAAAAGTGAATTCCCTCTTTTTTACCAAGCGCGCAGCAAAAATAGCTAAACGATAATTCAGCACAATCAACACTGGTGGAGAAGGTGCGGCCAAGTTGTGTGTGCAAGCGAGATGGCAGCTGCTACAGTGGCAGGGGTTTGGTTGAATTGCCATGTGACTGGTCGTTGGTGTGTGTGTGTGTGTGCCTGTGTATGGGTGTTTGTTGAGTGAGCAAGCATTCAGTTGGGTGTGTGTATGTGTGAGTGTGCTACTGTATGCTCTTTTACTAAGCGCTGCGGCAAATTGCAGTAGCTCAGAATAAAGCGATTATTACTACATGCACTTTAACATAGACGAACAAGCCAGTTGCAACTGAGTTGCCACAGTTGTTGCAAGGCAACTCAAACAGGTTGTCGCCCTTGGTCAACACATGTACATAAATACCTAGAGAGTTAATATATTTTACTTAATTAACAAAAGCAATTGGCAAACCTCTCTTACGAGCTGCCGCCAATGGCTCACAGATGGCGCTCAGCTCAAATTGTGAATTTCCCTTGTCCGAACGAAGGCCGGCAATTACATTGAACAAACATTGCTGAATACGCCCCCAAATGCGCCCGGACATGCCCACAGCATTTGCCAAGCGAGAGTCAAACCGAAAAAAAAAAAAACACAACACAGAAACCAATTGACAGCACAGCCCGACATACAGGCACACACCCATGGGCGTATGGGCGCGTGTGTGTGTGTGTGCGCATGAATACATGGCAGAAAAGCAACAGCGACATGTTTGTTTGAATTTCTAACGCAAACAACAGAGCGCAGCACAGCGCGCGCCCTCTCTCGGCGCACAGTCACACAAGTTGCGGCAATCGCACGAACATTTTGCGCAAATTTGAGTAGTCATTTTGTTTGCTCACAGCACAGGCCAACAGAAAAGGCGCCACCGCACAACAATTGTGTGTGACTACAGAAAACTATGATGACGGCAGCGACATCGATATCGGCAGATGGGGCGGCCGGCAGCCGGCAGCCGGCTGGCTAACTCTCTCCCTCGCTCGCTCTGTCTCGCTTGCACACTGTGTCTTTGACTAGAAATTCTCGAAATTGATTGCAATGGCGCTTTTTGTAATCATGGCCCCCGGCAGCGGAAGCGAGACATTGGGTGCCCCGGACATTTTGTTTTGTGCCCGTCATTTTGCTTATTGCACAAAACTTAGCTAGGTACGCAGCAAACGTAGCAGGCCGCGTTGCGGCAAAATCCCCCACATGCCTCAGGCAAGTTGGGGCGCAACAACTACAAGTATATTAACTAACAGCGCGGCGTACGCTGCTAACAGACAAACAAAGCAAAAAAAACATCTATTATTGTGGGCGTTCAACGTTTTCCCACATGCAAACGAACAGGCAAACAGCAGCGGCAAGTTGCGAGATCAATTCGCCGTCGCTCCTCGGTCCGGTTGCGTGCCCAGCAAAAGATAAAAGCCAGCGAACACACACACACACAAACACACTAGTTTTACATACTTAACGCGCACGTGTTTGTGTTGGTGTGTTGGTGTGTGTGTGCGTGCTTGCGAAGAAGCTGCCATGCGGAACCAGTTTGCGTGCGTCCCTCTGTCTGGCTGCTCGTTGGAGCACGGCGAGCCGCTGCTGCTGCGGCTGCTGGTCACACTGGCAGCTACGTGTGGTCAGCGTGCGGTGGTCAGCGTTTGATGATTGCCTTGGCTTTCTTTGATTTCAGCAACCTGCTGTACTAGCGCGCAGCGTACCAGGCGTAAATTGTATATATTAATATTTACAGTGAGTGTTAAAACTAATTGGCGGCGTGCAGCAGGGAAATTTATCGGGGAACATTTTACACAACTCAGCCTACACAATTTCATATAAAGAGAGGAAATTTTAATTGGCTGTAAATTTTCAAAATCAATGGTTTCCAATTTATTAAAAATGTTTAAAAAATTAAAAAAAATTCTGAGATTTTAGTATAACACAAGGTGACATTAAGCAGAGCTGCTCGAGCTAACTGTAAGATTTTTATTCTTCCCCTCCCCCTATGTAAACAATACTAATTTAACGCTGTAGTTTCCCCTACCCAAGTCTGAAAATTAAATCTATCAAGGTTGTCCGGCCACATAAATGCCCCAGTGCGGCTGCGGCGTGCGTCCACGTCCACGTGCAAGTGATTGAGGAGGGAGGAGAGCTAGCGCTACCATCTCGCTTATGATTTACACTAAACAGAAACGGGTCCAAATGGGGCCATGGGTCCACTGGCTGCCGCATCGTGTGCGCCTGTTCCCCAAACTGGATTTTGGGGCCTGACTGACCGCACATCGAAAACGGGACGGACATGCATATTTTTCGAAAAAAACGCTCAGTGACGTGTCGCTTTATTTTTATGGCTGTTGACGGTGGTGGTTGTGGCACGTGTTGAGTGTGGTTAGTTACCGTTAGCCGCGACGCTGCCACAATTAACGAGTAACCTTAACCTTAGCTTCCAAAAAAGCTCAAATCACAACCTGTGCTATGAGGCGCCCAAAATACAGAGCAAGTGGCGCTGGCTGCCATAATGCGTTGCCACCCAAAAAAGAAAACCAACCAAGCAACCACAACAACAACAAGCACGAGAGTTCATTTGAATTGGCCGCCACGCATTGAGTGTATCGTATGCTCCCCGCCGTCTCACTCGCTCACCCTCTCTCTCTCTCTCTCTCTCTTTCTCTGTCTATCTTTGCCAACACTTCACTCGCAAACGAAAACTTGTTCCATTAAATTTCAATGCCAGCCAAAAATTTAATCAGACGCTCGTGTCATCGACTTGCCGAAAAATCCAACCAAGCATTCGCAAAAATTCTGCTTTGACCCACTGACTGGCGAGAATGTTTGCGAAATATTCGCGAATCAAAAATCCTTGAGTTTCAAGGTGCGTCCTTCACTTGGCAATGAGAACGGCCTCAAATTACGGTCAAGGCGAATTCAACACGGCCAAACGAGAACGAGTCGAGGTTGTCAGCCTTTTGTGTTCTCAATGTGCGCTACACGAAGCGGCGCTGTGCGGCATATTGACATGGGTAATGGGGAAACAAAGGGATTTTTTGTTGTTTGGCATTGTGGGTGGGCCGATTAATTAGATTAATCAGTAATTAAAATGAGCAAACGTTTATCGATGCTATTTTGCGTGTTGTAAACACATGCTTACAAGACATGCGATTGCTATCGATTTTATTATTTATTTAGTATCGATGTAATTTTTGGTATTTTTTTGTTTGTGTACACACTAATTAGTAATTACATATGTATGCACTTGTCAGCTGTAGAGCTGTAGAGCGCTCTGCTGTCTAACAAGTTCAACTACCTTAGTGCGCACTCACACACACTCGTGTCTCATTCGGGGTCGCGCGCAAAAACTGCCACTTGGTTACGACGGATACACAAAACAACAACAACGCAACATGCCAATAAGCGAGTAGACGAGTACGCGTAAACGCAAACAAACAAACATAAACAAAAACAAAAACAACAACAGACGTATTATTATTTCTTGTTCTTGACACTCCGTATGTGCATGTGTGTGTGTGTGTGTGTGTTTTGTTGTCATGTTGTGTGGTACAGTGCTTTCTGTCCGCCTAGTGAAAATGTTGCTGTTCTTGTTTTTTGTTGCTACAATACACGTTTGTTGTACAAACAACGTGCAAACAACAAAACTCCTGTGTCAGTCGTCAACTCTTCGTCGTGAAGGTGGGTCATTGTGAAATGACAGCGCCGAACCAACTAGGCGCGCAGCAATGCCAGCAGCGTCCGCGCGACTCGCAAGCAACGCGAGTGCAGTGCACGCAAGAGTGAGACAACTAGTGTGTACGGTGTGTGTGCGCACATGCGAGACCAGTTATCTCACTCTTGCTGCCGCGTGCGCACTGCGCAGCAACTGCTTATCTTTTTCTGGCCGCCGGTGCGCATTTTTGCGTTCGAAAGAAACAGGTCGAAGCACGCAAAAGACCCGCGGAAATGGAAATGGCTGCCCAGCCACATGCACGACAGTCGAACAGGACGCCTGCTAGCCGCTGCTGTGCACCTCATACTTAGTGTCATATTTCGCACAAAAGTTCGTTCGTATTTTTCTGCTACAATTTACGATTTAGTGAGGCGAGAGAGCGAACGCGAGCGAGTGAACGGGAACCGATTGCTTTGCTTGTGCGCGCCAAAGACGTTTAAATTTGAATTTGAATGTCGTCGTCGGCGTCGTCGTTGTCGTCTTCTTCTTTAATGCTGTCACGTAATTTGAGCCGCACAAAAATGCCATAAGCCCCGGATTAGTGGCTACTTAATGCGTGTTAAGACTGTGGTCAAATGCTAATCGGCTTAATTGAATTCCAGGTTCCCACCCAAGGAGCTGACTATAAAAATGCCACAGCTCGAGGTGTCAGAGGTCAGCCCAAAGGCGGTACGTCGAGGGAGAGCATGTGCCACCGCCGCCGCCACATAGGAAACAGCTGTTGCTAGAGCTAAGGATATTCCGAGTGTCATGTACGTCAGCACGGGACAGGAGGATTTTGCGGGGCCGCAATCCTTGGCCAGCTACCTGAACGATACGTCTGGCGATGCTGGTGGCGCTGTGCTGCCATTGGGCCATGATTATCCGGCGGAGTTTCAGCACATGATACACACCCATTGGCGTGGATTTCGTGCACCTCCGATTTACCATCGTGCGGGCATTTACATTGCATTCTGCGTCCTGATGGTCTTAAATCTCTTTGGCAATGGTTTGGTTATCTGGATATTCTCCACGTAAGTAAGGATTAGAGTTGGGTCACACATCCTTATTTTATTTATTGTTTCTACAGCTCGAAATCCCTGCGTACACCATCGAATTTGTTAATTCTTAACTTGGCCGTCTTCGATTTGTTCATGTGCACGAATATGCCGCATTATCTGATTAACGCCGCCTTGGGTTATATAGCTGGCGGAGATTTGGGCTGTGATATCTATGCTCTGAATGGTGGCATCTCTGGCATGGGCGCATCTATAACGAATGCATTTATAGCATTCGATCGCTATAAGACCATATCGAATCCCATCGATGGTCGTCTGAGTTACGGACAGATTATTATGTGCATTTTATTCACCTGGCTATGGGCCACACCTTTCTCGGTGTTGCCCCTTACGCAGATCTGGGGACGCTATCGACCAGGTGAGTTTGGAAGCACTCTTCCTTTTTAAGAAAACTAAAAGTTTTTTGGTTTTTGTTTTCCAGAGGGTTTCCTGACCACCTGCAGCTTTGACTATCTGACCAATACCGATGAGAATCGACTCTTTGTGCGCACCATATTCGTGTGGTCCTACGTCATACCGATGACCATGATAATTGTCTCGTATTATAAACTCTTCACCCATGTACGGAACCACGAACGCATGTTGGCCGACCAGGCGAAGAAGATGAATGTGAAATCCCTATCGGCCAATGCCAACAACGAAGCAATGAGTGTGGAACTCAGGATCGCAAAGGCAGCCTTAATAATCTATATGCTATTCGTGCTGTCCTGGACGCCGTATTCGGTGGTGGCCCTTATCGGTTGCTTTGGCGAACAACAATTGATAACGCCCTTTGTCTCGATGCTACCCATGTTGGCTTGCAAATCGGTTTCATGTCTCGATCCCTGGGTATATGCTACATCGCATCCCAAATATCGTCTGGAACTGGAGCGTCGTCTACCTTGGTTGGGCATACGTGAGCGACAATCTGGTTCCGGTTCAACGGGTGGGCAGGAGAGTGTGGCCAGCGTAAGCGGAGATACGTTGGCTATGAGCGTCCAGAACTGAACCAAACGACTCTGATCTATACGATATATGTACATACATATGTGTGTCTGTACATGATCATGTTAATATGCAATGAACTGAAAAGAGTTCCAAAAATACAAAACCAAAAAAAAGATGGCATTCAAAAACAACTTGTCTTTTGAACGTTTTAGGAACTAGCTTTTTAATTTATTTTATTTTAATATTATTATATTATTTTAAAAGCTTTATAAATTGTTTCAATTTTGTTTTGCAATTAGTAACATAATTGAATTGATATTCTTCCCTAATTGAATTTCCTTTCCCTTTCAACTAATGCGAAAGATAAACAAGATAAGTTGATTTCAAAATTTCCCTAGTCAAACAAAACTACAACTCGAACCGAGGCTCGATGCGTTTGCGTTGCAATTAGTTCGACGCATTTCGAGGAGTCGCTCGGCTCGGACATGGTCCACACCAGTTTTGGCATGCCCAATGAGTGGACGGCGTTCGAACAACCACCACCAACACCTGGCACGCCTAGGCCTGTGTAGGCAATTGAAAATTGCGCATTTCTCATTTCTCATTCGACAACAACAACGCGACTGCGCCAGCTGTCGCTGGGACGGACAATCATGCCAGCCAGCCTGAGGGTACCCCAGGCATTGGACCAGGGCCCAACACGAGCGCAGTGCGATGCGATGCGAAGCGAAGTTGAAAAAGTTGCGCTTCTTTGTTGCTTGCGCACATCCAACCAATCCGCGTGGCCAACAGCAGCGTTTCAATTCAGCGAATGTTCCACATGGTAATAGGTGAACAGAGATTTTAGCAGCCGTTTACAACATTTCTACACAGAGTTGAAAGCGTGATTGGCTGAGAAAGCGCAGCGAGTGCGCGATTGGTGTGCGACTGTATGGGTATGTTGTATCCATGTGTGTGCGTGCGCTGGGCACACAGCTAGAAATAGACAGAGAGAGAGAGAGAGCAAGTACAGAGGCCAGCAACATTGAGTTGCCAAATACGATACAACCGCACACATACACACACTCACACGCAACCAACACACACCGCACAGCACGCGTCGTCGAGTTTGACTGAGGCCAGGGCTTCTTCTTGCTCTTTAAGAAACAACAAACATTTTTACTAGGTCTGCATGAGATTTAGCAGCATGCTCTCGCCGCGCAGCACGATTAGATTTTCAATGAAAACTCAATAGAAATGTTGTTAGAAACCTCGCCACAGGTGCGAGTGAGACGAATCTATGATACAGTGTGTGCACAATGTGTGCGGGATTAGAGATGTTTCTGCTGGGCTGGGCTGCTGCTGTTGCTGCTGCTGCTGCTGCAATCGTTTTTGATGAGCTCCTCCGTTTGTACTTCTCCTCGTTGTGTGGATAATCCAATTTGTTCATTCAACTGCGAGAAAAAAAAGAAACGCAAAGCAAACCGAAATATTTCCCCATTCCGACTGGCTCGTTTGTTCGTTCGTTCGCCTTGCGGTGGTTGTCTGCCTGCGCGCTTGCATGGGCGACGACGACTTGTTGCATGTAATAATAATAATAACGAACGAAACGGTATCTCGTAGCTGTTTAGTGGATGATTAAACTGAATTTAATCGTTTGCGAACAGGCGCACAGCGTATGCCAGCACCATGTCACGCCTTGTGCAGGGGTCTTTTTTCGAAATTGAAACGATTTCAAATTACCCACTCCGCAGTTGCTTGCACACATACCACACTCGTTGTCTCGCTTGCACTGCAACAGCTGCTGCTGTCGAGTCAGTTGCCAATTTGCTTTTGTATTTTGTATGCGCACGACAGCAGCGGGGAGTTGCTTCACAGGCGCACACACATATACGTACACACACACACCAAAAAGGGTTGTTCGGGTCACAGAGCTCGTTTAGTTTTCGTATATCGTAACAAATAAGAACTTTGTTTGCGCATGCCGATTGGCAACTGGGGCATTTGGCTTAGGTTTTGTTTACCTGCTGCTCTTTCACTCTTGCACGCATGACTTTCGCATGCTGTCGACCCGCTCTCGCGCTTGGCAGAGCAAACAAACTCGCTCTCGCTCAACAGCTGGGCGAACGTGCGCACATTAATCGTCTTGCTATTATTTTGGCAATCCTAATATGTAATGCCAATTCATGGGGTGGGCGCCTGTTAACCGGCAGCCAAGAAGCGCGCGAAAATTAAAATTACGAAAATCGATAGGCAGACAACGAGCGGCTGCACGCTACGCCCAGTTCTGTGGCTCTGTTAGCATTTGAACGTTAAAAATTCGATTTTATAGAATGCAGCAACGCCCACAAAGGCCGCAAGGCGGCGGCGGTGGACGTTGTTTATTCGCTCGATACGGCGACGACAGCCCCTCTTTGGGCTAATTAAATAGAGAGAGCGAGTGCGAGTGCGAGTGCGAGAGAGAGTGGGAGAGTGTGAGCAGGAATGAAAGGGAAAAAGCCAGCGAGGTACGCCTGTTTCCCCCACTCCATACGTTGGGGTAAATGGTAAAGTAACAGTGGCGGCATCAAGCTAGTTCCGACTGCCGACTGTAGACTAACAGACCAGCAGCTACGCATTCTGCGCGCCTCTTAGTTATTATGTCAGATCTGCAATGCGCGACTATAAAATACGTAGCCGGCCGCGGAGAATTTATTGACTCGCCGCCCCCGGCAACGGGTGTGAGTTATAAAATTGATGGCATAAACTGTCATGAATTTATAAATATGAGTGGGCCACACTGGTGCAGCCTGCCCAGGCGGCGACGTGCTAGTCTCTCCTGTTTGCCTAATGTTGTTTTTCGCTTGTATGTTGGTAACATTGTCATTTCGAGTGTTGCCTTGCGAGCGGCATTGCTGCTATTGCGCCAGTTGCTGCTACTCTGGCAACGCTGCTGTTGCTGTTCCATTCGCACCTGCTGCGCGAATGTTAAGAACATCTCAAAGTGGCGCGCGAGAACAGAGCTCAAAAATGCACACTCTTGCGTGCGCTTGTGTCTGTGAGTGTGTGTTTGCCGCCTGCTAAAGTCAAACGCAACCTCAACATTCTTGCTGTCTCGCGGCAATGCTGTCGGGCCACCAGATTTGATCGGTGGACGCCGCTGCCGCTGCCGCCACCGTGCGCGTCATGGCATGCGCTCTGGCAACCCTGTTGCTTCTGCCCCTCACACACAGACCCACACAAAGAGAGACAGAGAGCAGAGAGGCGAACACACACACAAACACACAGTTACCCGCATTCACTTGCCGCCACACTGTTCACTCCAATGCCAAAGCATTCCAAGCATAACAATGCCGTCTGCCTTGCGCTGCTTGCCTGTTCGGGCAAGTAAGTGAAATTTCATGCAAAACCATTCTTCGGAAATTTCAAATTCCCCACATACTTTTGTGTCGCACGAGATATTTTTCGGATTGCGCGTGATCATGACGTTTGTTTGCGGTTTGATATGGGGTTGGTGGTGTGGGAGAGAAAATAAAAAAAACACGGATATCTTGCTGTTGTTGTTTTTTGCTTCTGCAGTAAAGTGAAATTATTTTTAACAGTGTGTTTAATGACTTGCATTTGTGTTCCTTGCACATACTTAAATTACCCAAACAAAATGTCTAAATTTACTGCATTATTTCCCTTTGCCGCTGTGCAAGAGAGCGGCAATGCCAAGTGAACCAGCTGCAGGTATCTTTTCTCTCGCTCCTCTCAAACTGCACATGCATTTACGCACAGATTGAGTGTGTGAGTGAACAGGCGAATGAGCCAGCACAAAGCGACTCCTTGAATTCAAGGTGAAATTGCAACTACAGAGCAGCGCGTGGGCAGCGAGGGAGAGTGAGAGAGAGAGTGCGTTGGGTGGAGTTGCACCACTCCGCTTAGCGAGTTAGACGCACTATTGTCCTCTGTAAATCCTCATTGTAACAAGCGCCCAGAATCATTGTCTTACGCATACGTCGTCGCCCCAGACTCTGCCGTGAAACTGCATAAAGAGCGACAACAATGAAATCCGCAACAGCAGCCGCAGCAGCAATATGCAAAAAAAAAAAAAAAGTTGCCATAAAAAGAAGCCAGGCGAAATGTCGTCGCGTCGCCCAAAAATAAATGCACTGCGCTCCCCACTATACTTAGTATACATCCTCCACGCACACACACACACACACACACGCAGACACGCGGCGAGAAGTTGCCTTTTGAGATCGGCAACTCGTTGATTAACTCGATGACGCCCCAGCCTCAAGGTTCATTGGCCGCACTCAAGGCGATGTGCAAGGAGAGGAAGAGAAATATGAAGTAAACAAAAAATTGAATCGATTGTGCATGTTTCTTTTGACTTCTGCGCTCCCAGATCATGTTTCAGTTTCATCTGCTCTCGTTTCGCAATCATGGAAAGCAAAGGTCAAGGAACTCTGCAGGAAGTAGAGATTACATCAGAAGTCGCTGATGCTGGAAAAGTCTTGAAATCGAAAAGCTATATAAACTAAACTTTAAATCGTTTATTTCATATGATACAAACAGTTTTGTACACATACATATGCCATAGTATATAGTATATAGTATAACTACCTTTACCAAAATCAAAAAGAGAAAACAATATAGCTTAAGAACTAACAAATATCATATATATATATAGAGTGTGTAAACACTTTGTTCCTGGAATAGAGTATGTGTGCATAGAGAGTACTTTTTTGTCCTAGGGTGCTAGATCAGAGGGAACCTATTGCTCCCGCCTTGTGCCGCGTAGAGTATATTGTATATCGAGTGAGTGAGTTGGTTACTTAATTAATATTTGGTGCGATTTAAGTGTAGAGCAGAGTGTGAACCCTGTTGGATGTCTTTCTATATAGTCCACGTCGTCGTTGTGGTTAGCAGAGCAGCGAAATGTTGCCACTTTCGTTGCCCGCCAGGAAGGCGCGATTGAGCGGCAGCACGGCCAGGGAGGTGAGTACGCCACGAAAGGTTTCAGGTCGCAGTTTGGTGATGGTATTCAGGGCATGCGAATTGGCCACATCCGCATAGACGCCCACGCGATTGCCAGTGGTGGCGTAGATGAGGGACGAGCCTACGGTTTGCAGGAAGTGAGCGGGTTCCGGTGGAGGTCTAAAGGAGAGTGAAGAGAGTGGTAAGCACTTATCATATTATGGAGTATTCCTCCAGCGACTCACTTGAGTTGATAGTGTAGTATGCCATCCAGGGCGTGCCACACGGCCAGACTGTGATCCAGTGCAGAGCTAATCAGCAATTGATCACTTGGCGCCGTCAGCTGCAGAAGATCACATTCCATGGGACGCCACTGATTGAGTATGATGCCGGTGCGCGTGTCCAGCTGCACTATGCCACCCGAGGAGAGGCCAGCGGCAAGCCAATTGCCCGATGGTGCCACTGCCAGGCAACGCACCGTGGCATTGGGCAGTGCTGCATGACAGACGCGCCACTCGTTCACATACTGCATGGAGCGTGCATCGATAATGCGCACCGTGGACTCCGCTGTGCCGGCGACAACCAGTGGCGAATGCGAGGGCAGGCACTTGACCACTGTGACCGCACTGTGCCTGGGTGCATCGAGTATGCCAAGTGGTCTGCCTATGAAGGGATCCCATAGATGCACTCCAGAATCACATGAGACCACATAACGTAGGGATTCGAGGAAGCTCAACGAGTGTATGGACTTCTTGTGCGCCGTGTAGGTAAACTGGCAGGTGCTGCTCTTGCGTCCATCGCCCTCGCTGCGCAGGGACCACAACTTGACCGTTTTATCCTTGGAGGCGGACACGAAACTATTCTCGTTCTCCAGCGCATAGATGGCACGCACCGAGTTGGTGTGTCCCACAAAGGATTGCAGACGGATTTGCTTAAGATTCAGCGCCTGGTTATCCTTCTCGCTGCGCGTGGTCTCATGACGCCAATAGGCCAACCAGTTGCCACGCAAATGACGCGTGCTGGGCAGGTGATCCAACTTGTAGGCCACCATGTCGAGCAGTTCCACGCTGTTGCTGACCACCTGCAGGCGATTGCCAACGATTTGGGTGCCAAAACTATTCGCTGCCGTCTCGCCAGGCGCAGCATCTGTGACATCCGCTTGGTTAACCACTGCCAGTGGGTTGCGCTTCGAGTGCTCCATCATATCCCCGCCTGGCTGCTCATGCTCGTGGCACAGCGTAAGTACAAATTCCAGATTCCTTAACGTTCGCTGCATAATGGATTCACCCAGAAAGCGTAGAAAGGCCAAGTACGCCGTGTGCGCCAGCTCCGGCCCGAAGACATCGCGCAACTCCTCCAGTGCACGCTGCTGCTGTGCGGGTCCGCCACTTAGCGATAGCTGCGCCAGATTAGCACCAAAGTCGTTGGGCAAACCGAAGGCTTTGTTAAAGATCAGAAAGAACGGAGCCAGCAGCGACTGGCACAGATGCTCCCGCGTCATATCCGATCCCAGGCGCACACTCAACGCATAGCAGGCGTCCAGAAATTTGCGTGCCAGCAGGGAACGTCCCAAATAGCCGCTGGGCATGAGCAGATTCGTTGAGCTAAGCAGACGCAGAATGGGCAGCAAGATGGCATCCAACAAGATGTGCTGCAGATGCTCCATTATGCTGGCATCCATCAGGCAGGGCAACATGTACTTGACCAGCTGCAGTGAGCTAATGATGGCGCCCTCCAGGCTGCCCGTCATGCGCTTGGAGCAGAGGCTAATCAGTTCGCTTATGTGCGGAAAGTACTGCAGCAGCAGAAAGTTCTCGCCGTAGAGCGCTGAAAGGAAGTAATGGAACTATAATCGATCTGGCATAAATAGTATATGCAACTAGACTCACCTGAAATGGACATGAGGCACTCCAGCACGCGTGCCGCGCTGCGATCCCCGACCACACGTGCATTGGCTATGCTAAAGTAGTTCAGATTGGCGGCATCCAGTGCGAGATCCCCTCCAGCACTAGCCGTCTCCACTTCGGGCAGTAGGTTCTCCTGCCCCACATAGCAGAGGGAGAGCAGCTTGAGCAGATTGCGTGTGATGTGACGTGCAGTCAGCACAGGACCCAAGCGATGTGATAGCCAGACCAGGCTCTCCGCGCTCATCTCACTAATGCGATTATTCTGCAACGCTTTGGCCTCCGAGATGCGTGAGATGACCGAAGCCTGCAGCGAATCGCAACCTTCCGCCGTTGCCTCCGGCTGCGTGGTGGACTCTGTTGCCGACTCATTACCCACGGCACTGGTCACCTGACTTATTAGCTCGAAGCTATCGACGCTCTTGCGTGAACCAATGTCGCAATCGATGGCGCTTAGCTGGAAACTGCGTCGCAGCGTGCTTGCTGGGATCTCTATGGTGGGTGAACGTGGTCCAATTGGGGGAGCTGGCAAGTTATGCGTCGGCGGCGGCGTTTGACCCTGACTCTGCAGTGAGATCTTATCCGGCGACAGCTTTGCACCGTACATCAGCTCGTTGATGGCCAATTTGTCCGGCGAGCTGCCATCCGATTCACGTGCCTCCTCCGCAATTGCTGTGGAAGAGGGACGCATGTCAAAGGAGTCTATGGATTTGTTTTCCTGATCCTCCTCAAAGGTGAACAGATCCTCTATGTCGGGCTTAGCGTCGGCTGGCAGCGTTGGCATCAACGCTGGCGGCGGCTCCTCGGCGGCAAAGTTGAGATTTTTGCTGGTGCGTCGACTACCCGCGCTGTGGTAATGATATCCATTGCCCTGCTCCGGCTCCTTGTAGCCACCGACAGCCTCCACAAGCGGCGCTATGAAATGCTGCAAAAAGCAACGCAATCCGAAGCGCACAATGAGCCGCAGGAGGAAGATGTGATGGTAAAGCTTCACCGATTTGCGTGACTTGAAGGAGCTGCTGGAGGAGAAGCGCAAGTGGCTGCCATTGTTGATGCTGCCTGCTCCTGCGCCGCCGCTGCTGCTGCTACTGCTGCCACTTGCGCTGCCCTCATCCGCTGAAACGCTGCTCTCCACATCGTATAGCTTGAGCAGCGGCTGCAGCAGATGCTGCTGCGTCTGTGCAATGCCCAAAGCCTGCGCAATGGGATCGAAGAGATTCCAGGCAGTCAGAATGGAGGTGCGTTCATCCCGTAGCAGATCAATTATGTGCGGAAGGAGCAGCTCCACTGGTGCAAACTGCTCGTAGGCATAGGCAGCCGGTTCCAGCAGGCGACGCACATGGGCACAGCAGGACATTACCTTGCACTCCGCGATCTTGCGCTCAAAGAGCACACGCTGGCGATCCAACTCGGTGAAGTGAGCACACTCACTGCCGCCGCTGCAATTGAGATGTGTGTGCAGCTCCAGCAGCTCGAAGTTGAGCTGGAAGGCATGCAGGGAGCGCACGGTGGCATAGACGGCAATGAAGTGACTGGGAAAGGGCAGCAACGAATTGGTATACATCGGTTCCAGCAGCTGCGCGGCACTTGTGGGCATAGGTAATCCCTGGGTCAAGTATTGCACTTGTTTGCTGCGCTCCAACTGCAGCAACAGCTGCACCACATGTCGCACCGGTTTGGGCAACTCTTGGCCATGCATTTGGGCCAGCGTGCGGCAGGCGGCAAGGCGACACTCGAAGCTAGCACTGGGTCCATTGCTGGTCAATAGCGGACGTAGTCGCTGCATCGCGAACAGCTCCACAATGAGGCAACCCAGCACTTGCAGCTCCCGTTCTCGACGTTCGCCCAGTTGCTGCTGCAGACTATGTCGACGTTGCACCGTTGGCACCAGGAGATTCTTGGATTTGGTTTGGATTGTAGCATCGAAGGCAAAGAGTTGATTGGTGAACGAATGCTCCGCTGAGTTGTGCTCGAACAGCAGATCGCTGCTTATCATCTTCTCCTCGGGATTTGTTGCAGCACGTTGCTGTGGAAAGGTGCGTGCATAGAATGTTTCCAGTGTCTCCAGTTGCTGCAGCAGCAGCGCGGGATTATAATGCTCCGGCAGCTCTATGAAATTGGTTACATTGTAGAAGTTGGAATTGCTCTGCTGCTCATCACTTGGACGCAGTGACATGCGCGGCGAACTGCTCTCCGCGTTGCTTTGGCAGGAGGCCTGCAGGTTTTCGTTGCTTCTGGCCAGACGTTTCTTGGAGCTGGAGCAGGTGGAGCTGTTGCCCGAGTTGCCATAGAGCTGTGCCAGTCGTGGTGCCGTCTTGTTGAACCATGGCGAGGCATAACGACGTGGCGGATGTGCCTGCGTGAATAGTTGCACTATGCCACGCTGGCTGAGATTACTATGTTGATCCACCAGGCTGAGGCAGACGTTCTTTGACTTGATGGCCGCCTTGCCACTGAGCTTGTAGCTGCCGGAAGGGAAGACACATTCACAGTTAATTTGCCAACTTCATTTCCTGCCAACTCACCCAAAGTTCAAATCGATCCAATGATGCAGTCGCTCACTGACGTACTGCGACTCCAGCGCCTCACGATGCTTGCAAATGAAATCCTCTGGACAACTGGCCCAGGCGGGCAACTCCAGATCTGGCAAGTCCTCGTGTATGCTCTTAAATATCATGGGATCCGAATAGAACTCGGGTATGCACTCATCTGGTGTCCATTCCTGCAGGCGTTGTATGGACACCGGATACTCGGCGGGCACCCAAATGGGACGCACATGTGCACAGAGTATGGACTGTGGTGTGCGTCGTGCCATGTAAACGAAGTAGGTGATCTCCGAGAGAAAATCGGAGACATGATGCGGCACCTGCACCTGCTCCACCGCGCTGACTGCCTCAGTTGTGGCATGCTGTGTGGCATGGGTGTACATGAGATCCAGATGTATATCGCCCTTGTTAAGGCGATATTTGCTCTTGGTCAGATCACGCCAATTGGCACCGTTGCGTCCGCTGAAGTCCGTCACCCACGGCATGATGTGATGATGTGCCGCATTGGTGAGACTCCGGCCGCAGGCGTTGTTCAGTATGGTGAGATAATCGAAGTTGGACAACTGCCCGTTGCACCACATTTCGCAGTATTCACGTAGATTAAATTGTGCCGGATCGTAGGCCAGCTTGAGATCGATGGTGCTGCTGGAGGGCAGCGGTTCTGGTGAGTCGGGCAGCTCGGGGCAGCTTAGAGGCGACATGTCCACGGTGGCCGCGGGTTCGCCTAGCAGCAGATTGCACTGCAAGCGGGGCAGCACCTGCAGCCAGAGATTTTCGCGCAGCATCACATGCTGCAGTCGCAGATCACCCAGGAAGAGACCCTGTGCCTGCAAGTGTCGCGCCAGCTGCAGCAGCTGGTAGACTATGAAGAGCGTCTTGTTGTAGCCTCGTCCCAGCAGCGCTGGGCTGTAGGTGATGCAATCGTAGAGACTGCATTCCAGTGCAGGCGCTGAGGGATAATGGAAGACGCAGTAGTGCGTGCTAGTCTCGATGGCCACCAGGGCGGGCATCACATTGGCATGGCAATCGCCGGTTAGATCAAGCTCCTGACCGTTTCCGTCGTTGCTTTGCTCTTGCTGCTGCTGGCAATGCAGCACGGGGCAGTTGTAAATGCGTTGAATTAACTCCCTGAGCACCACATCGTGCGGGAGTAGACCGCTTGAGACGCTCTGCGTCAGGCATGCACTTGGTTTGGCTTGTTGTCCAGCATTTGCGGAACTCCTGCATTGTTTGACATGTGCGCCCGCATATTGTGTGTATGCAGCCTGCCACAGCTGCTTGAAATTGATGTGCGCCACATTGGACACGGCCTGTGAGTAGCTAAGTGGCAACTGAGAGTCATCCCACGCGGCGGAGCGTGAAGGCAGTGGGTAGGCTTTGCGCTGGGGCTGTTTGCGATAGGTTTGCACCAAAATGCGTGTCCATGGATGCTCTAGCGCTCCCGTTGGATGTGCCCGTCTGTCCAGCTGGGGCCATTGGGTGAAGGGAGAGAGTTTACGATGTCTCTCAAGAGTTTGCAGCCAGGCCTTATCGCATATCAATTTGAAGAGACCCTCGTCTGACTCACATACAACATGTTGGGGATTTATACCGATTTCCTGCCATATCGCATCGTCGCTATCAGCCATTGTTGTCTTAGCCAGTCCAGTATACGCCTCCAACTAAATTAAATAAGTTGGGGGCCTTTTGGGCTCAATAACAAAACCAAAGTGTGCAAAATTAGAGATGGCAGCAGTTTGCATTTTGCACTCGCACGATAGGCACGACGCGCAACGGTCACAGCTGGCAGCGGGCTTGTAGTTGCAAAAAATATACATTTTATACTGAATCGTTTAGCTTTTACATTTGTTTATACTACATGCTCACAATAGTGTTGAATAAATTTATTTATTTAATTTATATTTTCCAGCCATTGTCATGCACTAATTCTTGCACATCGCTAGCTCAAAACACTCTTTGGTCGCTTTGCAACACTAACAGCTGTGCATTCGTAAACTCTACACTTACAAAAAAATACCAAAATAACAACAGGGTGTTTAATGTTATCGGCGTATCGATTAAACGATAACTCTGCCGCTAAGAGATTTTATTTAAAAATAAACTTTAAGTTAAACTGCCGTGTAAATATAACGTCACTTTCACAAACCAACTGTTTCCTTAAGTTAAGACCATAAATTGTTGCTACCGCTTTTGCCGCGCAGGTCAATGGCCAAGCAATTTGCTATTTATGTATGTCGAGTTCAAAAGGCCGGCGGCGACCTCAGCGAACAAAAAAAAATGCTGTGAAAAACACTTGATGGCGTCTCTGCGCTGGCAGCGGTTGCGGCGTCGGCTTAGGCTGCGGCCGCGGCCGCGGCTTGTTGACTGGTCGCACAAGCCAATGTCAATTTGTTGTTATTTTAAAGAATAGACAAAATGAATATCAATATGTATGTATGTATGTATGTATACGTGTGTGTGTGTACTCGATTTACTGGCACAAAAGTAATTTAGGTTATGTTTATGTTTATGTTTTCACTTTCGTTCTATCTGTTATCAGTTCGCTTTTGTGCATTTACATATTTAATTATGCAAAATTCAAATGAAAGCGATAATTGGAAAACAGAGCAAAGTCTCTGACCAAATGCCGACACAATGCTCCGATTAGCCCAGACATAGAATTCTAATGGGAATATTTAAGCGAACCGAAAAAAATACGGTTTTTTTGAGTCCCCTGAATGAAATCATAACCAGTTATAGATTTTCAATCATCTACTGAATTGGTTAAAAACACCGCAAGAGAGCATTAGTATGCTCAATTATACAAAAAATTTCCTAGAAATATTTTCAGTATCAGTATGTAAAGAAAGCCACAGTCAAGCGCACCTGACAGACAAATACCCTGCGCTCAAGCTTGAAAACAACTTTAAACGTTAAAATGTGCTTTAGCCTGTGTTGAATTGCTCTAAGATCGCGCAAAAACTTGCCAGGACTAAAGTTAAGCTAACCTAACCTCACATGCCAGCCACAATAACTTTCCATTTTCAATTGTCGAAGGGTATAGAAAGCCACACTTAGTCACGCCTCGAGTCGATGAGATATTGAGCATAAATATGTATATCCAGTGGAGATTAGACACAATCTTTGTGTGTGCAACTTCAATCTTATCTCTCATTAATGTAATTGTGTGCGTAATTATTTGCTTAGCCTTCGGCGTCGGCGGCTAAAAAAGCGGCAGAGAGGAAGAAGAAGAGGAATTATTACACCTGGCGGTAAGGTCAAGGAGTGTCATTGTTTGAGTGCTTCGCACGTGTCTGTGTGTGTGTGTGTTAAGTTAGTTTTTCCAACTTGTTTTTGTTTTTCGCCGGCCGCAGCAGCGTCTGAAGATTATTGCTGTCAGCGAGAGAGAGCGAGCGAGAGAGAGAGGAGAGAGTAGAGAGTAGGTCAGCAGCCTAGCGAGCGAAAAGCCATTAATAAACAGACGAACACTCGCCGCCTCAACTGGAATTCGCCGCATTGTCGCATACTGGAACGGAATACCCGTTTTCCTGGCCGGGGCTGGGGCTCTGCTGCAGCAGCTCAGCGTATACGCTACAATTGAGGGAGGGAAGCTTCGATCTGCGTTTGACTTCCGTTCTTATAAATCGCAAGCTAAAAATATTATTTATAACTTTTGTGCACATGTGTCGCGACTTTGACTTTATTAAAGGCCCGTCGCCGGAGTCTGGATCCGGGCTGGGGTTTTTTTCGTTTTTTTTGTTTTTTTTTTGCCCCTTGCGTGTAAATATTTAAAAATGCAACAATTAAATGTTTAATTCAATTGACAAGCCGAACACTTTGGGATTCTGTCTTACAGCTTTTCACACTTTAAATGAGTCGCGAATCGGTTGAGATAATTACACGGTCCCAGATCATATATGTATGTACGTGTATATAGTATAGTGAAGCACGCCTCCAGCTGGTAATTTAATTTTGAGTCGATCGCTTCTTTTGTTTTTATTTCTGTGCATACTTAAGTTCGTTTTAAAAACGATACGATATTATCGAAAGTCGAGTATATATAATTAGGGCATTTAGAAGGTTTACAGAATGCAACAACAACAGCACAAAGCATGGGAATTCGCTATATATGCTCCATAAAGCGGCGCTCGCGACTTCTATTGAACCATTAATGAGCTACAATTAAGATAGACTCGTAGAGTCGGTATAAACCCGAAACCCGAAACCCGATGACACATACGACTCATAAAAGAATCGTTCCACAGATGTGAACCGAAAGCGTGCGACCTTCATAAATTGAGTCACATGTCAGATTTATATTTATGTATGTGCATATATAGATGGGATAACGACTTGGTATGCTATCCGAAAGCATTCCACAAATCTTATCTCTGCACTATTCGAAGCAGAAGAGAGGACTAAAAGGTACAAAAGTCCGACAGTCCGTCAGTTAGTGTAAAAAAAAAAAAAAAAAATTTGCGCAATGATTATAAAGCTTGTTTGGCTATGCTATAAAGATTAGACTATATAATATTATTAGTACCGTTGTAAATGCTATATTTAAGATAGCAAGTCGCCAACTTTTACGACTCTCGTATGGAAGTTAGATAATGTTGGCCAAGGAATATTACCATTACCCAACCAAGAAGGAGGAATAAAATAACAAATGGAAAATGGAAAAATAATCAAGAAACCGAGTGAAAAACCCAAAATGCTCATAAACTACAGGGTAAAGATCAAAACAAGTTGGCCGATTCCGATTTCCGAGCACGCACACACAGACACACAGACACAGCGACAACCTGACAGCCTTCAATTTCGAGATCACTCAACTTAATTCTCTAGAGATTGAGCCCCGTTGTCGCAGTCGCTGTCGCAGTCGCTGTCGCCGTCGCTGTCGACGCAGCGGGCACTTGTTGCACACTCCAGCTCCAGCAAAGTAGTTCAAGTCTCGTGACGCTATATAATGACTAGTCTAGTATATATACAACAAATACTACACCGACTAATTGTTGCGGTTAAGCTCATTTTCATACCTGCTTTACGTTGAATTTGTTGGTACTTTGGGAAATTTATATAGCTGGGAAAAGAAAAAAAAAGATCATGCAAAAGATCAGACTAAAGTTATTGTGGGGCAGCAACTATATAATCAGTTACTATGTAAGTCAAAACTTGGCATACACATAGGTTTTTATATAGAATACCGTTATACAAAACCTTTTTCAAATCGTAGCATTATTTAGTTAGCTTAGGCGGGAAAAAAACTTGCTGAGTATTTTACTGTCGTGCAATTTTTATACCATTCGACCATTGAAAATAGTCAAAAATGGTATACTAAGTTTGTGCAAAAGTATGTAACAGGCAGAAGGAGACATGGCAGACCCCATAAAGTGTATATATTCTAGCTCAGGATCAACAGCCGAGTCGATTGAGCCATGTCCGTCTGTCTGTCTGTCTGTATGAACGTCGAGATCTCAGCTATTACAAAAGCTAGAGACACCAAATTTGACATGATGGTTCCTGTATACCATACGCAGATCATGTTTATTTCAAACTTGGAGTGCCACGCCCACCGCCCACGAAAATCGATAATTTACGAATATTAAGGAAAGTATTACAGTTACAGATACCAAATTTGGCATGATGGTTCCTATAAATCATGCGCAGATGAAATTTATTTGAAATTTAAGTTGCCACGCCCACCGCCCACGCAAATCGATCATTTTCGACTATCAGGAGAAGTATTAAAGTTACAGCTTTCTGCTTTGGTATGAACATAAATAATTGCAATATAGTCTATTTCCCAAATTACAAGCCATCCGAACGATCCGTTTTCCGTACTTCCACTGCTTGTGCCTGTGCTGCGCGTCATGACGTCATCGTCACGATGCTTCGTTTCGGCCGTAGTGTGTGTAAAGCTATGCAGTTTTTACATGTAGATGGCGCTATTCAAAAATAGATCTAATTCAAAGAATAGGTGGCGGATAAACTTGTGCAGCGTTTTTTGATGGAGTTAAATGTGTGATAATTTGTTTCGAAACTGGGCGAATGGTATCTTACTGTCGGGCGCGCTCGACTGTAGGTTTCTTTACTTGTTTCTCGCTGATTATTTTATAATTTATGTTTATTTTTTTTAGTTGTGCTAACTACCGTTCGGGGGGGTTTCTCGTACTAACCGGGCTGATTTACAGCTATTCTGTAAATGTTGTTAAATCATCAGGTAGTTCGTGATCTCGTGGAAGCGTTGAGATTGTATAACGCCATGTACGACTAGGTTAAGGGAATGCGAAATAAAACTGCATATTTCCAATTGAAACCGAAAGTAATTCTTATCTTATATGGAATATATAGTATTATTTGAATATAGAGCCTTGTTTTGTAATGCAAACATTTCAAATTATTTGCTTTATCTTCGAAACTTTGAACTCCCAAGGCTGAAGGTTGCATATATGTATGTTTATCTGCACAAAGTCAAGAACTTGTGGCCTTGCAGCACTTAAGATCAACATTATTTAAAGCACGTCAAGTGACACATGGAGCGAGATGTGCTGCAGCTGCTGCTGGAAAAGTTTCCTGTCCTTACCCAAAATGGAACATGGAACAAGCGTCGCAAACGCCCACATTGCCTCTCTCTCTCGCTCTCTCGCTTTGTAAATGAGCCATTATTTCCTGCTATAGGTTAAACAAGTGCACAATATCTGTCAGGCACTGTAGCATGTCACAACTCAGGCCGCCCTCCTGCGCGAGGGGGAACTCGATTCGCAAGAATTTGCCACAATATGGAATTTCTTTAATTGACCCAAACGCAAAACGTATCGCCTATTGGCTGCCGGTTTGAGTTTCAGTTTCAGTTTCAGTGACTGCTTCAGTTTCCATCAATTCCAGAGGTCACAGTCCTCACTCTACTGATTGACCATATACCATAAATAGACACACATTTCGTATGGCTCAATTAATTCGTATATATGAATAAAATAACGCAAATAATCGAGTGCAAGTTAGATATAGACGAAGTGTGGAATCAACCGACTTATACATACATGTATATACATGGGCATATAGTATATGCTATATGTTTATTGACATACCAGCTCAAGCCGGAAATATTTTCGGTCAGGGACACTGCGAGTCGAGTTTGAGCCGGAATTTGGACTTTACATGGAAATATACCCGATATTTGCATGCGCTTTTCATACACTCACCAAGAGTCGTATGTCAGTTTGATGGCTCGCACGTCATGATAATGATAGATGGGTGTACTACGAAACTTCCTGAACGAAATTATGCACAGAGTTGCCTTTGTCTTGCCTTCGATTGTAGTGAAACTTGATGCAGGTTTACTTTTATCGATATACGACAGAATGTTCTAGATATAGAGAGAGTTATGCGTGATATTATTATGAAATTTGTGCACTAGCTTAAGTAACTCAATTAAATTGAATTTGCATGCTTAAATCTTCAGAAAGCGTATGCAATCTTCGTATAGCCCATTTGCACCATCCTTGCTATTATTATTTGGCATCAAGCTTATTGAAATGTTGTACAAACATTTCAATTTCTCAATTACAGGCTACCATGGAGCGCGTTCGCCGACTTGTGGGCCAATTAAAGAGGCGATGGCGACGCGACGCCAACGCCGCACAATGATGAAAGATCATCACGACTATACTGTCTGATCCGATCATATATCGGTGCAGATCATGCGTGGGCAATTGTGAGTGCGCTCTCCGTTCATGATGCATTGCGATGAGATCTGATCCGATCCGAACTGATATGTATGAGGCGCGCATTAATTAAAGCTGTCCAGTTTTTTTTTTTATTATTGTCGAATTGCGCTGTCCTCGGAGGTTAGGATCGTCCATAGTCGGGGGCAATACATAATGTCACTGATAGCATTAACAATTAATCAACAAAATATATGTTTAATTCATTGCCTTTTATTATCAATTAATTTAGCGTTTCCTTTTCTTTGAACTGGAATTCTACAGAATACTCAATTTGAATTTGAATACATATATATATATCAACATACTTATATTATACTTTATTAGGTGTGGAGTACTTGTCGTGATTATCAGGCCTGTTCGAGGCTGGACAAAGTATGCCATTGATAATCGCAAATAGTTGGACTGATAAACCTGGAATGCCCAATACAATGCAAACAAGGAAAATACCATTCATAATATTATATATAGTATCAATCGAAGTGTCCACAGTTGGGATTGCTAATCGATTTGCTTATGATGTTACAACGCGACGTTTGTTAATTAAGTTAAGCGACAATCTACAAATCGAGAATCTACAATACGATCTGCAATTAATCACAATCTTTATTTGTATACGCGAGTACACATAGTTGTGGTCATAAATAAATACTAGATGCTATATACTGAATATTCTATAATTTGCTGTGTTATTTATTATAGGCTGTGAGTTCTTACGAAAACACTTTTTAGGGCTACGACTTCGATGAGGCTGATCTACAAAAAGAATTATCTTTTTTTTTCGTTAAAATATTTGCATCACGTTTCGCATATAAAAATTAACCGCTGACAATGATCATTCATTAAGATCGTACATTTAGCCTAGGCATGATGGGAGCAGGATCGGGTTACAGCAGCATATATATAATATCTGTCTATGTAATATATATATAGTTCATGGTATACTCATTAAAACCGCATTGAACCGCAAAACGAACTGCGCAAAGGCAAAAATAAAGCAAACTAAGAACTAAAGTGATAAACTGAATACGACTTGGGTTCGTACTACACTCTATATATATGCACATATATATGATATAGAAGGTAGATACAGTTTGTATAATGTTCACTCCATTAGAGTAGCCATTCACTTTAACGCTCCAACGGTTGTTCAGAACGCAGCGCACCCCGTTAATCCCTCAACACCTCGTCGACCCCTCCATGCAACACTTCACTTAATTACTTTGAAACTGTAAGACTGACTGACTGACTTAGTGTATTAGTGTTGGAAAAGTGCTTGCACGTGTTGCACACTCACAATACTGCGATAATACTATCAGATCGAGGCGTTTGGCAACACGTCGTTAAGTTTAAATTTCAAAATCATAAAGCCATTAAAGTTAGGTTAGGTTCTACAGTATAATGGAATTTCTTTTGATATTGCTCATTATCATATTATCTCAACAGTTAGATGATAATCCCTTTAAGCACTACGCAATTATTTATCTTAACGCTAATTGTGACTATTTTTAGCTAGAACTATGTTTTACTATAGTTTTTCTTTGGGGTTTTTCTACTTTAGTTTTGTCTGATAATAACCTCAATTATTGCAGCTAAGCTTGTATATAGCTAGCTATAGCTTGAGTATTTGGCGCGTGTTCGATTATCTTAGCTATAGTCGAAACGATATCGAAAGTTGAAATCAAAGACAAAGCGACAAAATAGCTAACACTTATTGAGGAAGCGCAATTTAATCATTAAATGCAGCCGATGAGTGGGTTCCTATAAGTCATATATACCTATATCATGTATGCCCACTCACACACACACACACACACTGACACATCTAACGGCTCCTGGCGCAGCAGATGTCGTGTTTTCACGATCGTCGCGCAACGCGCGCTGCGAAAACTCCAACAGCAGCAGCAGCGGCAGCGTCAACGCGTCGCGACGTAGCAGCGCAGCAGCAGCGCCGCAACGCTGTCGAAGCTGAGCAGCAGCGCTTATCTGCTGGCATATAAACTAAAGTCTGTGGAAATAATTTCTCATTTGAAATTTAACAGCCAACGAGCGCGTTGGGCAGAACAAAAGCGCGAAGATCGTGTGGTGTGAAAAACGCTAAAGGCAGCTGAAAAAAAAAAAAAAAAAACTTTTTTTTTTTTAAATCGGAAACGAAAACGAAAATTCAACAAAGAGAAGAAGTAGCTAACACACACACACCTGCACACCCACACACCCACATAGAAAACGTAGCCCAAGAAAGCGCCCACAAGAAGTGTGCTCGGGCAGCAGCAGCAGCAGCAGAGACCAAACAGTCGTCCAGTGTCTGCGCGCGTGCAGTACGATTAAAGCTGTCGTTGCGTGCGGTTCTTTTCCACTTTCGCTCTCGCTCTCGCACTGACTCTCTACTCTCCTTTCCGCTCCCGCTGCCGCTCTGCTAACATCTATGCACTTCGTTGTCGCTTTCCCGTTGCGCATGTGCCAAAAGTGAAAAGTATCGAGAAAGAGAAAAAAAAAAAATACCAGACAAGTGTTGAAAAGCGCGCGTGGTGAATAAGGATCAGTTCGTGGTGTGCGTGTATTCGTCTGTGTACGTGTGTACGTGCGAGCGCGCGGCAAGTGCTGCTGCTTTGTTTTGCTCAATTGAAGGCGCGAAAAGCGTAAATTGTCGCCGTGGCGAAGGAATTGGCTAATCTGTTAACGTTGCAAGAGAACCGAGCCGAGATGACACAACAACCACAATGGGGCATAAGTTTATCCAAGTGTAAGTGCCCAAAGGCGCCACCGCCGCCGCCGCCGCCAGACACACAAGAGGCCAATATTAATTATGCCTGAGTGTGTGCGTGCGTGCGTGTGTGTGTTTTCAAATTGAAATTCAAATTCAAATCGCATTCCGAATACGTTGAACTCCGGCTCAAAATTCTTGAAATGCTTTAATTATTGCTTAACCGACATTGACCGACCAACAGCAACAACAACAACAATGACAACAAGAGCAACAATCAAATGCGAAAAACTTAAGTATAAAGTGTACATAGCTTTTAAGCATGCACATGCACACGCACACGCACATACGCACTTCTACATATACGTGTGTGTGTGTGTCGTAAAATAAACAATGACAAAACGTTTTTTTATTTCTTTGCATTTGCACTTCCGATTCAGTTTTTGTTGTTTCTGTTTTTTTTTTTTTTTCGTACCTGCTTCGCTTACGGATATCGCTTCGATCATTGTTTATCGATGGAATATGCCAGGCACGCGTCAACATAATCGTCAATAATCTTGCGGTATAACGTTCTTTAATTTGCCCATTTCTATGTAGTACACACATACACACACACACACATACATACTTATGCATATGATGACGCCGCCTGGTGCGATCATAATTTGCATGAGAATTAGGAAAGACAAGACGATGACGAACAGGTCGAGACAGGAACAGGTCGAAAACATAAAAAAAAAACTAAAGCTAGACTCGTCGCACTCTTCGAGCTTTACTCAGGCTGCGCTACAGCGCAGTTACATCGATTTACATAGTCTATTTGTAACCAAATTTCAGCTGTCTGCGATATCAAACTGAAGAACTTAATCTCATCCTATGGGAGCCCCTCATAAATAGCGCCCGCCAAAATAGTTTTTTTTTTTTTTTTTTTTGGACGGGGCCAGTAATTTAATGGGATTTATGCCATCAACTAAACGTGCTCAGTTTCCTAGACTTATTTATTTGACAAACGCGTTTGTTGTCTCATTTTTTGAATATGTAAAACTAAAGAATTTTATCTGAACTCAAAAAAAAAAAAAAAAAAAAAACAACGGAAAAATTTATAAAACGTGCAAAAAAATTAAAAAAAAAATAGAAGAAATTCGAAAACAATGCCGCCCCCCAGACAGATGGTAAAGTGTGTGTGGCCTGCTGCGATATCATGTGAAATGGCCTATCAAATACTATAAATAGTTCTCTACGAGCCTTGTTCCAAAAATTCTCATTGGGAAAGTATTTCGATATTGTCGCGAAATGTGTGCGTTACAATAAGAAGAATTATGATAAATTTCTGTATGTATTTGTGTTTCGACACCGATCATCATACAGAATATATATACATATACATATATATAGTATATGTTTACTGTAGGCTTTTTACAGTAAGACAACGATAATTATTCTTTTTGGATTAGCTTGACCTCCTTATAGAGCCAACACTTCCTTTCCATTGTTTTTGGGCAAGGTCAATGTAATAAAAGAATTCTTTTTCCAGTCACATTAATTTCGTAATATTTCGCCCTCTCTTTTACTCTCTCTCCCACACATTTCTTTAATACGCCTGCCTTTTGAGTATACTCGTTTGAGTATAAATAAATATCTACAAATAAAACGAAAAGGAAAATGTTGTAATGTCTTAAACTGGAATTCATTTTGATGTTTATTTGTCGCGTCGTATGCAAATATTTATATTTTTATTGACAACACACAAGAAAACGGGCGCAAAATATTCTTTAAAGTTTTCGAGATTTTTTTTTTTTTTTTTTTTTTTTTTTTGGTGTTGTAAATAACGTGAGCTAGGTACTTAAATATTTGCCCATTCAATGGATCTTTTAGCACTTTATGACTGTCAATCCATCATTTGTCAGTTTCCTAATTAGCGTAGATCACATTCTGAGATTCCGCTAGATAGCTTTAGATAGGTATGTGGATTTCACTCTGCCGCCTCCCTCACATATTGATATGCATGCTGTGGCCCAGCAGAGACGGAGACATGAGACAATGTTGAAAAACTTCCGATGTTAAAATGGATCGATGTACAATGCGTATCTCGCGCGTGTCGCGTACTTTAGCCTCGCTCTCGATAATTCGCAAGACTGTATATATATACTATATACACTGCTGCATTATCAGGCTAAAGAAGTTGTGGAAAAATAATGTCGTGCTATCATACATTGATTGCACTTTATATTATATACCATACATACATACATACATATAACTTCATGTACATAAGTATGATTACATTAAGTAGTCGGTTAAAAAGACAGAGAAAAAAAAAACAGGTGATAATAAAACCAAACGAGTCAACACGCTTATCTCGAATCTCAGAATTATGAATAATACGCGTCGAGCTTCAAAACGATAATCCTCTCATAAGTTATAATAAAAGTCATACAAAGTCATAATAAAACAAAGTTTATCCACTTGGGTTAACTAAGAAGACACCGATTCGCACTTACTTCTCGCACTTACATATAAGTTAGTCACAATATATAAATGTCACTTCAGTCACGTGGTTAATAATAATGAAAAAAACAAAAAAAAAACGGGTTTCTTCCCGGAAATCTATTGCAATTATGTTCATTAATCGGTTATTATGGCAATTATATTGTCATAAATTAGATCTTATCAGTGGGGGTACTAAGCAAATTGCTCGGTTTTAGCACATGCTTCACATCGACGCCGGAGTTCCCATTGATACCCATTGATATAGCAGCTTATACCAGTTAACTATCGATTTGCGAGCTCTAATCGCGCCTAAAGTGAATTATGGCTTCACTTGAATTCGAGACTCGCTCAGATATGATTAGCGCCACATTTACATACATATACATATATATAGTTGTAGGTGTTAGCTTGCCAATATCGATTGGGATTGGGATTCCGATTCCGATTGGGATTGGGATTCCGATTCCGATTCTGATCTGATACGATCTCGATTCGACATCCTTATCGGTGTCGTCGTGGTCGTGGTCGTGGCCGTTGGGTTTATTTGCGTAACGTGCCGCCTATAAATTTCTGCCTGAAGTACATATTTGTTAAATATAATGACAAATATTGAGACATCATTAAATTGTCAGCTTCGCTGCAACTACGTAAATATTATTATAAGTGTTAATTTATAGTACAAATAAACTTGGCCGGACTATGACGTAGATGGACACTTTTATTGTACTACAATGAATAAAATTTTCTATTAGCTTTTAATAATAAAAAAAAAACTCGCGTACGACCCAATTGGAATTTTCGGCATTATCTATGCGGAACTCTCTGGCAAATGGAAATTAGATTGGAATCAGATTAGAATTGTGGCTAACGAGCGAAGCGTGGATGATTATAGGTGTTTGTGAAAATTGGAATGTCATTTTTATATTTTGCTCTAATAATATTGTCATGAATTGGTTAGCGATTGTTGTGTTAGCTCTTCGATTCTCGCTGAATATGGTACATTAATTCCATTGTTATGCCCCGTTGGAGATGTGTTAATCAACGTGTTGTTGTTGATGCAATTTTTATCAGTCGTACTTCTCGTACTTATATTCTATATATACCATATGTACAATTTGTACACATGTCATTTCCCTTGCAAGAGTTGGGTCAATGATAATCTTGTTTCTCTTCTGCCAAAGTTTATTAAAATAACCTTCAGAAGTTGAACTTTAATTATCGAATTTCTAGAATTGAAACAACAAGAAAATTAATTTGTTGTTGCTGTTGCTTTAGGGCCTCAAATTTTTGGATGATTGCCGATTGAATGAAAGTCATATAATTGCTAGGCAACTGGTCGGTTTATAATGCCGTTAAAAGACTTGATATTAAAGTACTTGTACATGGATTTGAAACGTCAAACACCTTATCGATCCATCTTCTATGGCACTTGAAGTTATCAAGACATAATGTCATACCGAGTGTGTGCCATAAACGGCGCCCGCCCAGAGATTGGCCAACAATGGGAGCACAGAGTGGGGGGCGAATTGGGTAGGGGAAAATGCACTCATAAAGCGGGAGCCATAATTCTTGAATTGTTATATGTATTATATATGCTATCGCAAATATATATGTACATACAATAAATTCATAAGTATTCCTAAGTAGGAATTTGGTTTACAATCGTAAACGACTTTCGAAACCCTATATAGGATTGGACTACTTCAGCTTGAGTCTAATGACTTTCATTCTTGGGATTCCCACAGAAAATCCAAGGAACTTCTCTTAAGATGATGACAGATTTTTCATTTGCTTTAATTTCTATAGCAATTCCAAGAACGGAAGTCAATAGACTCGTCAGCCTGCTCAACAGCTTTACACCGTTTATACTCCCACCCATTAGTCAGGTCTATAGTTTACGAGTTATTCACAAAAGAACAACTAACAACATAGTACCCAAAAGCATGTCGTGACAACAGCACATTACAGGCATGACAATTACCCAGTAAAATAATATATATGTTAGGTTGGGTATAGTACTATAAAGAATATATCAAACAGCAATCAAATGCAATTTATACTTTATCAGCGCAAATTGATTTGTGTCTGGCCTAATTGAATTGAGCTCGAACTCGTCGATTTATTTCTTTATTCGCATGTTAAACAAATGCAAATTGTTCTTGCTGACGTCATACGATTTAGAGTTCTTTTTTTCTTTTTTTTATGATAGAGCTGACTAATTAAGCCAACTGCAATTGCTACCACCTTCTTTACAGATTTCATACTACCACAGCGTGTGATATTGGCCATAATGGGTTTCCTGGCCATTCTCAATGCGTACACGATGCGTGTCTGTTTATCGCAGGCGATCACGGTGCTGGTGCTGAAGAAGAACAATACCGAGGAAGAGGACGGTAGTCAGGCAATCTGTGAGCCTGATGATTTGGATGATTCAACATCTTCGCATAATGGCATTTACGATTGGTCTGAGGAACTGCAGGGTCTGATCCTATCGTCTTTCTACATTGGTTACATCGTTACGCATGTGCCTGGCGGTCTATTGGCTGAGAAATTCGGTGGCAAATGGACCCTGGGCTTGGGTATATTATCCACAGCGGTCTTTACCATGCTCACCCCATTGGCCATTCAGCAGGGCGGTTCGGATTGGTTGATTGTCACGCGTGTTCTCATGGGTCTCGGTGAGGGTACCACCTTCCCTGCGTTGAGTGTACTTCTAGCCGCTTGGGTTCCGGCCAACGAACGTGGTAAACTTGGAGCTTTGGTCTTGGGCGGCGGTCAAGTGGGCACCATTATGGGTAACCTGTTGTCTGGCGTGTTTCTTGACTCCTACGATTGGCCATTTGTCTTCTACTTCTTTGGCGGTCTGGGCGTTATTTGGTTCGTCATCTTTGTAAGTAAAGATCGGTGATATAACCTGATCGTATTATATTAAGAATCTCTTGGTCTTCTAGGTCTTCCTGTGCTTCAGCGATCCCAGCAGCCATCCCTTCATCAAACCCACCGAACGCGAATATTTGATCAAGGAAATCGGTAACATTGGACGCAACGAGAACCTGCCACCTACGCCCTGGAAGGCAATCCTCACCAGCTTGCCCATGTTTGCACTGGTCTCGGCTCAAATCGGTCACGATTGGGGCTTCTATATTATGGTTACTGATTTGCCCAAGTATATGGCTGATGTGCTGCAGTTCTCGATCAAGGCCAATGGTCTCTACTCCTCCCTGCCCTATGTGATGATGTGGATCGTATCTGTGGGTACGGGTTTCATTGCCGATTGGATGATTCGTCGCGGCATTATGTCAACGACAAACACGCGTAAATTCATGACAGGATTGGCAGCCTTTGGCCCGGCTATCTTCATGGTGGGTGCCTCCTATGCTGGCTGTGATCGTGTCCTGGTCGTGGTGCTCTTCACCATTTGCATGGGTCTTATGGGTGCTTACTATGCAGGCATGAAGCTCAGTCCACTGGACATGAGTCCCAACTATGCGGGCACACTGATGGCCATCACAAATGGTATCGGTGCCATTACGGGTGTAATTACTCCATATCTCGTTGGTGTGATGACACCCAATGCGACGCTGCTGGAATGGCGTACAGTCTTCTGGGTGGCATTCGGTGTGCTCTTTATAACGGCAATTGTCTACTGCATCTGGGCATCGGGTGAGGTGCAACCGTTCAATGATCCACCAATGCAACCGCGTAGCGTTGATTTCGAGGCCGAGGAACGTAAACCGGAACCGAAACCCAAGAGCGTGCAGCAGAGCTCCTAGAGCTGAGAACAGCCGAAAAGTGCCATAACCGTGTTATGCTTCATATATATATACATATACATACTATATAGTACTATATCGTTTTCAATTCAAATGTGAATTTGAATTTGTTTAGCTGTCGTAGCTCAAGAAGTTATTGATCGATTGAAGCTCGATCGATCGATTGATCGAACTATCGTCTATTGCAATTTGCTAGTTTTATAGTATGCCAAAATGTCGGCCCCGTTCCCCTGTGACCTATGCCCACGTCCCCCCCCCCTCCCCCCAGTGCGCTGTCGAACTATTTTTTTTTTATTATATAAATAGTAATCTATAAGCTTCCAGCTGCAGAGCCTTCCCCCCCCCTTTCCCTAACTGTTTACCCAACAAGCGAATTTACTTATATGTACATTGTCTGTTCTGTTGTACGTAATTATAGAATAGGCTCGTCTTTTCTCCCCCTTCCCCTCTTAACCCCCCCCACCCCCGCCTACTGCAGCAATATACTCTCTTTATTATTATTATTTAGTATTTAATCGAGCAACGAAATTCAGTTTTAGGCTAGTGAGAATAATAATAAAAAAAAAAACAAAATAGAAAACCGAAAACAAAAAAGAACAGAAAAGCTTAAAAATTGTTTGTACCTAATTTGTATTGCGAAATGTAAGAAATGTAGAAATTCAGTTCAATGAAATCTTGTATGAAATCATTTTAATTGTTGATCAATGTGTAATACATTTGTTTTTAACGCCACTGTTAAAGCATATTTGTTTTTATAATGTTAGTCAAATAAAGTGCATAACCCAAATTGAAATCGCGCGTGTGTATATGTGTGTGTGTGTGTGTGTGTGTGTGTTTCTCTTTTGTTATACTGTACGGAAAAAGTTCGGGGTTTTCTATGGCGTTTTTCTTTGTACAAGCTATTTGGAATTGAAGGTAGAAAAAAACCTGTAATTCATTTTTTTCGATTTACGGGGGCGGAAGGGGGCGTGGTCAAAATCGAAAATAAACTTGGTAAGCGTGCAATAATAACAGGCCAAATTTGGAAGTTCTAGCTGTTATAATAACTGATATCTAGCTGTTCATACGGACAGACGGACATGGCTATATCGACTCGGCTGTTGATACTGAGCCAGAATATGTATACTTTATGGGGTCAGAGATGTCTCCTTCTGCCTGCTATATACATTTTCGGTTTGAACAAAGTTATAATACCCTTCAACTCGATGAGTAGCGGGTATAACAATCGAGTACCTTTTTTTCTAGACTTTATTCCTACTTTCTAGTAATTTCGTATTGTTGCGTAGATTAAAGAAAAGTGCTGGGTAAGTGTCTATAAATTACGCATATCTCTGGAGATTCGCAGATAAAGTGCGCCTAAAGCTTTGAATAAATAAAGAAAAGAGTGAGGGAGAGAGCTATAAAGACAACAACTTTTTTGGATTGAATGGAAAAAGTGGCTTATCTCAAATTGTCATTTTCCATTATTAACAACAAATCTTTATTAGTTCATTTAGAAATTGTTATAAATGTTACAGAAGTACTTGAAAGCGCTATTTGATTGTAAGTACCTTAAGGGAAGAGAGAGAGGGAGATACAAGAAGACAGGTTAAGAGAGAAAGGAAGATAGAGTTTCTTGCTGATAGAAGACAAGTTGGAGAATTGAAAGTATTTAAAGAGAAAGTATAAGAGAGAGAGAGGGAGAATGTAGGAATCACAGTCACAAGTCACAGATTGAAAGAGATAGAACAGGGTATCAAAGTGAAAAGGACAGAGAGAGTAAACAGACTGAAGACATACTAAGAGATAGCTTGAGAACCTCATCTAATGATGTCTAACTAACTAATCGAAACAGATATGCATGTGAGGCAGCGCCTGGTTCTGTGCTACTTCAGTTTTCTGGCCATTATCAACGCATACACCATACGCCTCTGCCTGGACTACTCATTCAAGCGCATTTCCCGGGAGGGTCACGTAATATGCCGGCAAACGGAACGTTTAAGTGGCGGCGGGTCTGTACGAACTCCATACTCTGCCCGAGCAGCCCGCATGCGTCTTGACTCAGCATCATCAAGTCCAGCGTGGTCAAGACCCGTGAGGGAAAAGATACGAAACGCTAGAGTTGAGTGGAGTCCAAAACGAGAGTCGCTACAGAGTCTGACCACGTCCAGCTGCTCGGATGTGTGGACCAAGGAGGTGCAAGTTTTGGTCACAGTTGCCTTCTATGTAGGCTATATGATCACTCACATTCCGGGCGCACGCTTGGCTGAGCGTTATGGAGGCAAATGGATACTGGGTGGATCCATATTGTTTGCTGCCTTCCTTACTCTGCTTACGCCCACAATTGTGCGTCATTCCGGGCCAGGTGCCCTAGTTGCTGTGCGTCTGCTCATCGGCTTCTGTGAGGGACCCACATTTCCCGCTGTCTGTGCTCTGCTAGCCCAATGGGTGCCGGAGAATGAGCGTGGTCTGCTGTGTAGCTGCGTGCTAAGTGGTGGCGAAATTGGCATCACCTTCATGCACCTGGTCAGTGGACTCTCGCTGAACGAGCAGGACTGGGCAATGGCCTTCTATGTGGTTGGATCTGGTGCAGTTCTTTGGTTTGTGGGATTTGTAAGTCAGCAGCTTCCTCTCCTCTCCTGCTGCAATCTTATGCATTTGCCTTTGCCAGGTGATTCTCTGCTACAGCAAACCGGATGCCTCGCCCTTTATACAGAGCTCGGAGCGGGAGTATATCAAGAAGGATTCGCGCAGGATCGCGAGAAACGCAAGTGTAGCCGAAACCGAACCAGCTGACGCTGAGAAGGAATGTCCGTGGGGCTGCATGATGAGCAGTGGCTCCACTTGGGCACTGATTGCGGCCAGCGTGCAGCACGAATGGAATCAACAGCAAGTGGCACAGGAGCTGCAGCAGGTATTCGAAGAGCTGCAGACCAAGGGCCAAACCATATGGGAGGAGGTGGAGACCAGCATGAAGACTACTGCGCCACATCTTTACAGCTGGCTGGCCACACTGACTACCGGCAGTCTGAGCGACTATCTGATCTCGGAGGGCATCCTCACACGCACACAGACGCGTCGCCTCATGTCGTGGCTGGTGTTCGTTAGCGTCTCCATGTACTTGGTCTACGAGAAGGAGCCCAATGCGCGTTTGTGGAGCGTTATAGCTTTTGGTGCCTATTACGCTGGCATCAAGCTGCTCCCGCTGGACATGAGTCCCAATTTTGCTGGCAGTTTGATGGCCATCTCGAATGGTCTGGGCGCCTTGCCCAGTATCTTGCTTCCGCTGTTGCAGCAGCTCGAGTCGCAGTACGCCATTGTGGGCAGCATACGTGCAGCCATTTGGTTAATCTGTGCCGGATATATATCGGGCGATGTGCAGTCCTATAATCAGTGCGGCAGCACCACCAGAGCCAGCAGCTGACTTGGTGGTTACCTGTTGGAAAAGTATACATTTTCTAACCTAACATTAATTTCTCTATGGTACGAGTAAATATAGTATAGTCTAGTATGTAGTATATAGTATATATGTATATTAATACACAAAAATATTCTTAACAGACGCGTCAATGTTTCATTATCCATATCGACTTTCTTGGCTAAAACTAGATGCACAATAACTAAAACAAGGATTTCCATATCTTTTTATATGTATGTAGTACGTATATATAACAGGGTCAATGGGTTAGTTTCGTGTTACGGAAAGTGGGGGTGAAAGGATTTGTATGATAGTTCGTGGTGGGAAGGGTTTCAGGAGGGGAGGGGGGAGAGTGTTTAAATGCCGAGCCATCGCTAGCGCCCATGCCTGTTGCTCTGTGCCTGTGTGTTGTGATGATGATGATGATGATCCTTTACATGGATGCCTGGGATAGCAGGCCGGACTGTGCCATTGCCGAAATGGAATTCATGTCAATGCCAAGCCGACGGGTGACATTGATTTGAGCCAGCGCCGCATTACGCAAAGAATAGACATGAACCAGCTCGGCCTGACTCTTGGCATAGAGCAGTGCCTTCTCAAACAGATCCACGGCGCGTTGCAGCTGTGCACGTTGCACCTCGACGGTACCGAGTGTCTCGTAGGCCAGTTCACATTTGGGATCCACTTCGATGGCGCGATTCAATAGCGATACGGCAGCATCGATATCACCACGCCATTGCAACATCATGATGGCCTGATGCACCAATAGCGATGGATTCTTTGGCGCCAGCTTCATTGCCTTCTCGTAGAACTGTTGCGCCTGACCAAATTGCTGTTGATCGGCTAGCACCTGGGCCATCAGGCTGTAGCATTCCACACAGTCGGGGAACTTCTCGATGGCCAACTCAAACTCCTTGATCACACTCTCCAGACGCGACTGATCCGCAGACATGAGAGCCAGACGATATTCTGCATAACATTTCTGAACATACGCAATAGCATGATGCGGTGCCAAACGCACTGCCTTTTCGAACTCCAGCAGAGCGGCATCAATCTGCTCCAGCAGCAGCAGAATCTGTGCACGCTGATGATACACATCGGGATTGTCGGGTTTCAGTTTCTCTGCTTCTAGGAAGTCAGCCAATCCCTTCTCACGATCGTCAGTCTGTATAAAGAGGGCGGCACGCTTGATGTACGCATAGACGCGCAGTATCGGATCCGCATCGGCTGCAAGGTAAGCAAAGGTAAGTAGACACCTCAAAATGGATTAAGTTACTCCCTTCTTACCATTGGCCAGTATAGCGTCTAGATCGTTCTTGCTGTCGGCAAAGGAACCGCACAGTAGATGGAAAGTGCCACGCATTAGCAACGCCTCAACCTTGTATTGGGATTCAGATTCCGAAGATTCAATTTCCTCTGTGCATGCAGCAATGATATCATCAAAACGCTGCTCATCGAAGGCACGTCGGGCACGCAGGAAGCCACGCGGCGGCGTGTCGGCCACTGCCGATGGCGGCACATTCATTGTTTGCAGCGGATCGGCTATGAAGGAACGCATATATGTGCTAACAAAGGATGCCGATGGCACAACAGGCACACGCTCGTGTATGCCCTTCTCGGCATCCAGCCGACCGGTCTCTTTGAGCACACGATCGGCAAACATAATGGTGTTATTGTTCTGGAACATTTCCAATATGCATGTCGCCGTCACATCATCCAGACAATCGACCATGTCCTTGGTGGCCTCGTGAGCACGGGCGCGCCTATAGTATGCCTTGGCATAGCGTGGATTGTATTCCAATGATCGAGAGCAATCCTCCTTCACCTTATTCCACTTCTTAAGCATCTCATACGAGGCGGCACGATTCTGATAGAAGATCGCCAAGTCGGCACGATGCTCAACGGGACACTTATCGATGGCCTTGTCATAGAATATGATGGCCTCATCGTATTTGCCATTGCGATAACAGTTATTGCCCTCCGTCTTGTAGTTGTTAGCCTCCTTGAGCGGCGACAGCTGTTCGCCCAGCTCTGCCGATTTCTTTTTGCGCTCCAGCTCCGAGTCTGGCGCAGTGCCGTCTATGGACAGCGTTTGCTTTTCAATTTTTCCCTTGGAGCGACCCTTCTCGCCATCCTTGGATTTGGTCTGCTGTTTGGCGCTCTGGCTGTCGTCCCGCGAACATTTCCTGCGCAGCACATACATGCCCAGACCAATGGCCAGGGGTGTGCTCAGTATCAGCGCCACCTGCCATTTGCTAAGTTTCACCGAACTTAGATTTAGGATTGTTGCCATATTTCCGGGCCTTCTCCAAAATGTGTGCAGCGTGTGAGTAATGGCTGCAAAACAGAATCGGACATTGTGTAATACTATTTCGAGACCTTATCAACCGGCAGAGGCAGAGCATTAAAATGCGAGCAGAGCCAGAGCCAGCGCTAACGCCGAATCGCTAAAATGCCGGGGTGCCATTTGTCACCTCCGCGCGCTGCCCCCATACCACTTATTGATTTTCGTGTTCGTGTATATTTAATGCCCTGCCCGCAGTTGGTGCACTTGCTGGCTACTCACGTTTGTCTTCTAATTTAACACTGCAATGAATTTTGCAAAAATGAATTGTTGTTTGAATGCTTTTTAGTGAAAAGTAAATATAAATTTAAGTTAGGGATTACAACTAGCCTGCTTAGCAAATAGAACACACTGAACATATAACAGCTGCGCAACAGTTGAGGCGCTGAACGAGTGCTGTGCACATGTGACAGCTGGTGATGACATACGAAAGCTGTATGCTATAAACGTCATGCATAAATAAGTCATTATTCAACAGCACATTAACAGATAGTTAACAGAGCTAACCAACAATTGCCGTTGCGGTACATTTGTACCAAAAGTGGTACATTCTATTCAATTAAATTGAATTTGTTTAATTGAATATACGCTTAATTTGACTTGATGTTATGTCATTTTAATTTAAGTACTGCGGAGAATGTTCAAAAACATTTCTCTCTCGTTCATTTATAAAATTAAATTATTGTTTATTGCTTTTTGGACAGTTTGCCTGTGAGCGACACCTCTCAAAAGCTATTGAAACTCTTTATAAGTACATACGCTTATACAAATGTCCATTTTAATGCGTATGTATGAATGCATATGTGTGTATGTACGTTAATGAATATTGTAAGCACGAGCATTTTTAACTGTTTATGGAAGGTCAGGGGAAAGATTTCCGCTATGATATTGTAATTTTTAAATGGCAACATCATGTACCGTACATACACATACACGTATGTATGTATGTGTTTTTGCACTTTAACTTTATACAGTGGAGTTGCAGATAATGAACACAAAGAAAAACGTGGATCGACGATCGCAAGGCGTTCAGTTGAGTGCAAATGAGTTCAACTAAGCGGCTAAAAATATGCAGTCTCTCGCAAACAAACTCTCTCAGCGCGCGCAGGAGGTGAAGTACGGCCATGTTACATGAGCGCATACAAATAAAAGCTTTTGCATCGTAGTAGGTGTGCATGTACGTACATATGTATGTTTGCACACACATACAAGCTGCGGGGGCCGCGCAGCTGGCTTCCAACGCTGCAAATGTTTGTGAATTGAAATTTAGCAATTTTGGGTTTTAGTCTGTTTTTTATTTTATAATTTATACCTAAAGAAAACTTCATAATTTGAATCGCACTAAGCTTAAAACTAAAATTATAAGTCTGTAAATGTATTAAGTTTAGGAAATTTTAGAAACTAGAACTATGCAGTAAGTTATTCCAGTGTTTTTTTTTTTTAATATTTTCCAGCGCGCGAGCTGACAGTGCCAGCTGCCGCAGCTGCAGCAAACAGTTCTCTTCGCTCCTTTTCTCTCTCTCTCTTCGTCAGAGTTGCTTCTTCTTATGACTTGCTTTGATTTTCAATTTCCACCTTTGCTGTTTTTTCTTGTTGCTTTTTGTTTTGTAACTTTTTTTTTTCGATTTTTGCACACTATGTGTGCTTGGCGCATCAGTTTTTCAACAGCTTTTTGTTGTTGTTGGTGTTCATTAGCTTGGTCAATATTTTCCTCGAGTGGCCCGACGGGTCAAAGTGGTTGGTGTGCTCGCTGGCCTCCTTCTTGGAACGCTGCTTGCCGCTGTGGCCCGAAAAGATGTGCTTGCCATGGTCGTAGTTGTAGTGCTCGTATTCATCGAAATGTGCCTCAGACATGTTTCTTTAGCTTTCCTTTGAGATCTTTCTTATTGGGTGAGATGCAATTAAGAGCTTCTTTGTGGTACGTCTTTTTTGTTGGTTCTTTTTGGTTTCAAAGTTGTTTTTCTGTATGCTTCACTTCCTTTTCTCGTCGTTCGCAACGTCTTCGCAGCAACACTAAAATGGAAATTGAACTTTGTGTCGCGGTCCGCAACCTGCTTTTATACCCAACCAGAGCTTTTTCTCACAACTTTGTTGTTATACGAGAGAAGCGTGCTGACCGGCACTCTCTTGCTCGCTGCTGTTTGTCTCCGCAAGCGTAGACCCTGTAGAAAATTTAGTTTAATATTTTTTTTTTTTTTTCTGAAACGAAAGCTGCCTGATTTACCTTGTTTTGAATTTAGTTTTGATTTGTACAGGTTTTTGTTTTAATGTTAACCCTTTCTGTTTTACAGCTTTGATCAAACAAACCTGTTCAAAATACTTCGCTAGTTGATAAATATTATATTAAATACAGCACACTGCGATTCATTATGGCGTCTTTGGAATCATAAATTAGGTTGACCGTTCAAACATAGTTTCTCTTTTTTCTAGAAAGTTACATTGTTATTTATTTTCGTGCTGGAATATTCTCGATGCCATTCACCATGGGGGTGCCAATAATTCTGCTCGCTTGCTCTCTGAGAGAGAAGTTCTTTGGAGAGCGAGAGCTTTAAACAAATTTTGCTGCGCAATTTAATTTCTGTTGTGTTTACAAAATGCGCGGTAAACAAAAAAACAAAAAGCAATGACAACGTCAAACATTCATATGTATGTACATATGCATATGTATGTTCTGCCTCGACAATTTATTTATTATTTAAAATTTCTTGTATAACACACATGCTTTTCAATATTCCACTAAGTACAGGCAAATTTGATGTAAGGCCACGTTGCAACCCTTGTGGCCTGCGGCCCTGGGCGTGCTTTTTGAATTGCATCACACTCGCCAGGTAGCTAACACATGTTGCATTTTCCAAGTCGCTGGCCGACTCAATGCCACAAATTTTCCGTTACAATCAAATGTCAATGTGTATAAAAACAGCAGGGGCGACGTGATTGGGCGCACATAGTACAGATAAATAAGTATTATATATTATATGGATGTATAACATACATACAATGATTTGCACGCATACACGCATACATACGTATCTATGTATAAACGAAGGCCTGTCTGTGCCTCCGATTTCATACAATTTTCCGCCGACCCAGTTCCCCATAGACTCTCGGAAAGCTCTTCGATTTATTTGTTTATATAAAGTGCAATTGTTTACATACACAGCAGACATGCCGGTGATAAGCCTTGTGCGCTCTTATCAGCCGGTTGGTCTATTGTTTGCGTAAGGTAGTCTTGATTACGGTATTTATTTGATAGTGACTCATTTCGATTGGGCTTTCTCAATATTTGTCGATTTCAAAAGTTCAATGTGCTGCGCATTAGTCGAGACGTTCGACGCAATGGAATATTCACGAAACTCGCGCAACGTGTGGAGTTATAACGATCAGCGAGTGTTGCCAGTTCAGCTATTTTTCCATCAAAACAAGCTTTTTGTTTCAATCAGCGCAGCGTACCAGTTTGTGTTAACAACAGCTGCAAGGTTGCTGTACGCGCTAACAGCAAAAGTCTGTTAACATGGTGCATGTATTGGATAAAGGGTACGGTACATTTCGTTATTGTATTGCTTTTTGTTTATTCGAAAATAGGTACATATGGCATATACAAATAAGTATTTTATATGGCTTGACGCTGTGCTTGTGGTTGTTCTATAACCTTATCATGTTCCACACCAAGCATATCCTGTATTTGGCTAGTAAGGCTTGACATTAGGCAGCTTTCCCTATGATTGAACAGATCACTTTGACTATGACCGTTTAGAATGCAGTTACGCACTTCCTCCGCTTCGTAGCACAGGCCTATGCGATTATGATAATTTGTCGGGTGATTCGCCTGCGGTAAAACAAACTGAAAGTCCGTTTTATTCAATTTCATCAGTTCGGGGCACCAAGCGTTGCTCATCTGTGTGCAGAAGAAGCGAAACTTTATAGTATATTAAGATGTATAACGTATTTGCCGCAACTTACCATTACGTTGCCTTTGGTTCCATGCATAATGACTACGTTATTCAGTTTTTCCACCGCACTCAGCAATAAGCGGGCACTACGATTTCCCTTAAAGCTGAGCTCAATATCAGCCGATATATCAATATCATCGTCATTAAGCTGACCCGTTGCCTTGATAAACTCGGGCACTTCTCGATATACCCATAGGGCCAACTGTATGGCATAGGGGCCCAAATCTTTGGTAACGCCTCCATAGGAAAAACGTTTCACTCGGCTCGTTAGCACGGGCCATCCCATTGTACAAGTGATCTGATCAATTTTGCCATATTTCTTAGTCATTAGGTCACTGTGCAGCAATTCGTAGGCCGGTAGGCAGCGTGGCCAGAATCCCTCCATGAGAAACAGACCTCGTGCCTGCGCCTTGGCCACCAGCTCCTTTACCTGTTGCTCAGTCATGCACAGTGGCTGCTCGCACAACACGTGCTTATCATGGTTGAGCATCAGGTGGCACAGTTCGCAGTGCAACGGATTTAACGGGGATATATAGACGGCATCTGTAGAATAAAATCGCTAAATATTAGTAGATTATTCTAACATTTTGTTTACATTCTATGTGTATTAACATGTAATCGATACTTATCGATTGATTAACTCACCCACACTGGGACAACGTGCTAGATCCTCGAAATTCGTATAGATATTTGCCACTGCATATTTGTCCGCAAAGCGTCTCGCCCGCGATCGGTAGGCATCCACACAGGATGTGATGCAATGATGTCCTTTGGGCAGAACACTCAGAGCTGTGGCAAAATCCTCTGCAATGTGGGTGACCGGCGCAATGCCCCAGCGTAAAGTTTTCACGTTATCTTCGCCCTGGTCACTGTCCGTTTTGTCTCCTACTATTGCCTCTGCGTCTTTTTTGAATAGCGTCTTACTGCGCAGCCAGTTGAGCCAGTGCAATTGCTTAACTGTCGATTGTGCGAGGAGAGAGTGAGGATGAGGAGGATTAGTAGAGCAACAGAAGAGGTACGCGCCGACGAGCACCTAATACAGTGAAAACTACGACAGCGACGTCGAGGAGCAACGCGTAAAACGCATTTCATTCATACAATCGCAATTTATACTTATATTTTTTTTTCTTTTTCCACGAATTGGCGAAATTGCGGGTGTTGCTTGAGCTGTTGTTGTTGTTGTTGTTGTTACTTGTAGCCCAACTGGTTGCTGATTACTGCTGAGCATCGTCAAAGTCGTCGCGCTGTCGCAGTTAGCGTCGCCGTCGCCGTCGCAGTCGCAGTCGCTCTGCCCATTTACGTCGAAACGGAGACGAAGCTCGCATTATGCGACGCTGTTTAGTGGCTGCGTCAGTCTCAGTTCCTCCATAATTAGTCATATTTGTTTAGCATCAAAACTTGTGAATGATTGGCGACAGCAAATGCAGTTACTGCTGCTGCGGATCAGTGGCAGCCGCGCGCCATAAGCTGCTAGAGATGAGCACGTGAGCCATCGCATACAAGTTACTCAGAGCTATCGATAACTTCTTGCTACGCAGGTCTGTCTGTCGTGCCGTGTCACGCGCTCAGCTCTGGGGCGCGGGCACAGCTCTTTGCCTGGTCCTGGCCAACTAAGGCGCTGCCGCTGCGCAGTTGACGGCCATTAGGCGGCGCACTTTACGCTCTTCGCTCTACGTCGCGTTCTGTCCGCGTTGGCTTTTCACTTTCTTTTAGAAACTGTTCGCAGTTGTAGTCGAAGTTTCTGTTGTTGTTGTTGTTTTGTTTTTTTTTTTCACTTTTCAATAATTCGAATTTCGAATGCGTGCAACAATGTGGCAGAAGCGCACAACAACAACAACAAAATTTGTTTATCTAATTAGCCATGCATCGGGCGCGGGCGACAACAACATTTCACCAGCTTTTCGCCTGATTGCGCATGCACAACAGGTGGCGCTGCGTACGCGTGCGTCGAAACTGCCCTAACCCAAATGCAAGTCAATCGGAATGAAAGTGTTCTATGGCAGTGACAAATGGGCAGGCGGACAAACGGACGGTTAGGCATGTCCAAAGAGAAACAACAATATTTTTAATATATTTGGAATGGCACATGACGAATGCATAAGTATGCGAAAGTTGTTCATTTCTTTGCATTTGTTATTGGAATATTGTTTAGATAAAAGTTAAATTAAATTAAAAATATTTTTAATAATTTTCAATGTTTTTTGTTTATGGTTTGTTTATCCAGCACAACTCGTCGGGCCGGAAGTAGTGGGTGAAATTATGGTCTAAGTGAAAGGTTTGACTAATTTCGGTTTTGTGGAACGTGCGCGTTGCGTTCCGTTGTTGCAGCAACGCAGCGTGTGCGTGTGCGTGTGTGATGACTCTTTCCACGGCGACATGTTCATTAAAGCCGCAACAGCAACAACAACAACGGCAGCTGCAACAGCAACGCGAGGCACATACAAATTTGCATGCTGACAACATAAATCGCTTGGCAAAATATTTAACAAGTCAGCGGCAACAGTTGAAATCAATAAATTTATTGATACAATTTATACGCAGCATGCAGCACATGCAGCAGCAACATGCAACACGCAACATACAACACACATACCCACGCAGTGCGCTAATTAGAGAGGGGGCAGCAGCAGCAGCAGCAGCAGCAGATGCGACCGAAGTTGGTCGCATAAATTTTTGTTGTGTATTTGTCATGCCACAAAGCCGACAAAGACAAAGAGTGCCGAGGGGGGGGGGGGGGAGATGGCAGCTATGGCAGGGGGCGTCAGTGGGTGTGGTCAGACTGTCAGTCAGTCAATGTCATGTTGCGACTTAACGGCTTGCGTTCTTTTGTGAAAGTCATTGCGGCGAGTTCGTTGCCAAAGTCTTAGGGATGGTTATCGGCAAGAAGATATCGATATTAATAACATTTACAAATAACAGCCAGATTGCCTGGCAAGAAGTCGATAACAAATTTGAAAAGTTTTCAAATTCTTAAAAGCGCAAATAATAATATCGATAGCGCCAATATCGATACTCCTCCCTATTGCTTCTGTTGTTTTCTTTGATTTCTGCTGTGCAATTTCTGTGCGAAATTTTGTCCGCAACATTCGCTTTAATTAACACATCAAGCTAATGAGCCGAACAAAATCAGCGGCAACTAACAACAATATTGAATGATTGTTTCGGTTGTGCGCCGCTGTTGCTGTTGTTGTTGTTGTTGTTGGTGTTGTTGTTGTTGCGGCTGCCGCGAGTGTTGTCAATGTAAGCGCTTTTAATGGCTCTACAAGTTTTATGCATGTCTCTCTCGCAAAATACGCATACGCCCAGCAGCGCCAGCAACCACAACAACAACGTCTGTGACAACAACAACAACAACAACGATACATCAAACCGACAAGCATCACAACAACCCTGGCATTGGCATCATGACTCGACTGGAGTTGCGACTGTCACAGTTTGCGGCCACTTCGACTGTCAAGTGTCTCGATTGTTGCTGTTGTTGTTGTTGTCCGCCTTTAGCTTTTAACATATTTTTCGATTTCAGTGCCAAAGCAATGTTGCGCTTCAGTCACAAACGCCAAAGATCGTTTTTATGCAACACACAAAACATGCCAATTGTTGTTGCTGTTGTTGAGTTTGCAACAAAAGCGAAAGTTAATCAAACGTCGACCGCCCAGATCGTCAACAACAACAACAACAACAACGACAGCAGTAAAGCAAATACAAACACAAAAGGTGATAATTCTTGGCTATATTGCAGATCTTCTTTGCCTTCAGTTACAGCATATAAGTCGAAGTATCGAAAGTTCCGTTTCTGGTATGAAAACTTATCTTTGAAAGCGTAGAATAGATCTTATTATAAATTGTTGGGTACTTAAGAAAATTTCGTGAATCTTCAGCAATTTCAGGATAATTAGGTTACATTTATCGTCTTTTATTTATCATAATTATATATTTTAAAGATCTTACAAAAGAAAACTTCATTCATATTGAAAACTCTACTGCGTATACGTTATACGAACAGTCCCAGCAAAATATTGTCTCCGGTTTGCTGTATTCGATAATCCCAGGCAGACAACTTCATGGTCAGTCAAGTCGTGCCATCGTCCAGTCTGTCCCGTTGTCCACTTTGTCCGTTCGTCCAGTCAATCAGTTAGTCAGTCAGTTAGTCAGCAACATGTTGCGGTGAAAAGTGAGTCTGTTGGCTGCGGCAGCAGGGGCAGACGCGGGGCAACTACTGACCAAAGTCAGAGTCAGAGTCAAAGCTGAAGCCGAAGCCAATGCTGAAGCTGAAGTTGAAGCCGAAGCCGAAGCTGAAGCTGAAGCCAAAGCCGAAGCGTAGCCAGTGGCAGCAGCAACAACAACAAAAGCGAAAAGACGACAACTTTGCCGGCAAAACGACGACACGAAGACAACGTCGACGTTGACGCATGTTTATTGATTCGCTTTGGTCAGCCAACAGCATAGGCAGAGGCAGCAGCGACAGCGCAGTCGACGCCGACGTAGCGCGACAAGTGCAGCTGGCGAAGTGCGAAGTATACGACGCGACGTCTGCGTCTGCAAAGGGGAAGTGGCAGGGGGAGGCGGAGCGTTTGTCGTACCATCGTCTGGCCACTTGTCTGGTTCGTTGTACTGGCTGCAGTAGCGTCGCTGTCGACGCTGCCGACGCTGACGCAGCGCTTGGCTTCGAGGCTTCTCAAAACAGTTTTCGAATTTGAGTTTTGGCCAACACAACGCGAAATCAGTTAACAAACGGACGCGTTTTGAAACGGATGCACCAGTGCGCAGCAAGACGCAACCAGAATCGAGTTCGTATTCGTCTTTGTGTTTGTGTTTGTGTTCGTGTTCGTGTTCGGGTTTCCTGCTCCTCTCCGAAACGGTGCGAATGACTCTACGGTCCCCGGCCCAGACCACAACGGGCGTCGTCGCTTAAAAGTGAAATTTACTGAATGAAATGAAATGTTTGACTGTCCCCAGCAATTGGCATCGCAATTGGCAACGGAATTGAAATCGGGATTGGGATTGGGATTGGGCGACGGGATAGTGCAACAATTTGTGGGAAATGAGTTTGAGTTCGATCAAGCGCAAAGTGACACATTATAAACAATACTAAAGGATATTTTTTTTGTTCTCGGTGCGCCCGATTCGATTGTGTTCGTTTTATTTTTTTTTTTTTGTGCCGCAGTGTATTTGGTAGGTATTCCAAATATCGGATGATGCAAGATCGCTTCATTAAATCGTAATTTAAGTGAAATTGTGAAGTTTAGGAAACGAAAATAAATGGACACCTTCTTGACTTACAAGACTCGAAGCTCTGTCGCGTCATAAAATAGAATTTGTTTTAAGGCTTTTGCTAATATATTATTTTAAAAAATCCTTTTTTTTTGTTTTTTTTTATTTTTTTTTATGCAAAAATTGCCAATTATTTGAAAATATCAAAGGTTTTTTTGCCTTTAATCGTTGTGGCAATTAAAAAATACCAAATCATTATTTGTAAATCGATTAAAAAAATAAAAGCTAATTCAAATTGCCAAACATATCTATATCAATGATAATCTCTTGCAAGTGTTTACATTTTGCTTGAGTATCGAATTAGATTCTGTTAATTGCAGCGATAATGAGTTTAATCGCACGTTTCTCTTTGACACGCACAGCTATCGATTGTTGTTTGCAGTGAATTTCGATTTTCGCTGTGGATGCTATTGCCCTGTCAGCGAAATCGAATGTGCAATGTTATTTGCACAAAGAATTAAGACGCTCCTCGTAAACTAACAGCAGCAGCAGCAGCAGCAGCAGCTGCGACTGCAACTACTAGACAACAACAAATGCAAGCACAACAACAAAATACACACATCACTCATACGCAACGTCGAGTGCGCCAAAGCGCTGTGCGAATGTTCGAGTTGAAGTTGAAGTTGAAGGAAAAGGAGACAATGCCAAACACTTGCATCTGTCGATTTTCCAGCATGTGTGCGTGTGTGTGTTTAGTCGTGTGTGTATTTATCTTTCACTTAAAGTGAAGATGACATTCTTTAAATGAAATTAACTGCCGGCAGCAAAAGCAGCAGCAGCAGCAACAACAACAACAACAACTACTGCAGACTGCTGCGGCTGCTTTGACTGCAATTAGTATTTGTCTTTGCTAATACGCTGCCATGTTGGTATGCATCCCAGTTGCCCAGTGCTGTTGTTGTTGTTGTTGCTGTTGACCAGTTGCTGCACCTGTTGTTGTTGTGATAGTTTTTTATTTCACGCATAAAAAGTGTCGCACACTTGAATGAATCTTTCGGCTTCAGCATTGGCTCTGCTTGTCACTTAGTGTGTCACGTTGTTGTTGTCGCTGCCGTTGCGCTTGTCTGTATGTTTATTGCTTTGTTGTTGTTTATTGTTTATTCGTGCATTTACAAGCGCCTCATTGGCTTAAGCGTTCACTTAACAGTCGACGTCGCCGTCGCCGTCGCCGTCGCAGCCGCCGTCGTCGTCGCTTTGCATGCAATACGCGCCGCACGCCATGAGCTTAGCTGCGACCAGTGTCGGTATTTGCGTTAACAGATGCAATTGCAGATATCTTTAAGTGTCGAAAGTACATTGAATGCCTGCGAAAATATTGCCCATATAGACTGACAGACAGAAATGCCTCACACGGCGTTGCATTGAATAAATAATTTTCGCCGTAATGTCAAGCCATGTTTATAGCTACTCTCTGTCGTGCTCTCGCTCTCCATTTCGAATGCATAGAAACTGTTATAAATATGCATTTAGTGTTGTTACACGAAATAAACTTTTAACAGCTTCTGTTATCAGGCTGTCAACTTAACAGATTCGCTTTTAAACTCACAGGATATATCGATTCCTTAACTTAACAGAGGCGGTTCGCTGAACTTAACAGCTGCTCTGTTAACGCTTGCAGGACGAATATCGATTACTTTAAATACTGTTTCGATAAAGTGCACGTAGTCAAGATTTACATATTAGTTAGATCATCAACAGCCTGAACGATAACAGCCCCTATTATTATCGCATAACAAACGCCAGCGACACTTCCTGCACTACGTGCTGATTGTTAAGCCCAAACCAGTTTGCCAGCACATATTCATGTTAAGATAATAAAGTATAATTAAATAACACTGTCATTATGCCTAGTTGAAAGTATTATGCAAAGCGCAATTGAAACCAGATCATTGAGTAACTAAACAATAAGTTAGAAAGGCCAATTTGGATTTGAAAGAAGTGAAAAATTGGTTTGCCCTCTTATCTATGATTTGACATAGGATCAGCTAGGTCGCAACTCACTCCTTTCAAGAGTTTTCATCGCCCCTGCCGGGCCCCCAAGTAATTAGCCGTATTGCTCGTCTTCTTGCCAAAGCTGTCGGCACATTTTATTCGATTTTAATTGCTGCCATACAGAAATGTTCGCCATTTAATGGCTTGATTTATGCGCGCGGTAATAAAGTTAATTTTTACGATTGCCGACAACAGCCACAACAACAACTAAATCAACTACAGCAACAGCCGTGGCAGCAGCAGCAGCAGCAGCAACATCAACTTGCATGGAAACGGCAGAAATAAATGCAAATTTTGTTGCCAGAAATATTATGCACAAGTTTCACTTTCGATTTGGGGGAACGCGAATCGATGGAAGCAACGATGGGAACATTGATAGCCATGCGTAACCCTAAGGACATGTTCCACAAAACAATCGTTAAATTGAAGAGGAACAGCAGAGAGTGGAAAGTGCGAGTGGGAGCTGTCCCTGTAGCACCTTCAAAAGGGACCACCCAATGCAGCATGAAAAGTTCCCTCTTAAGTTGTTTTGCCTTGCATGCGAGTTCGCTTTTAATTAAGTTGTCAGTTAACAGAGGAGCCTCCTTTCGCTCTCTCTTCCTTTTACATTCTCCTTTGCACTCCTCAGTCTTCTTTTCTTGCTTGGGAACTGCATGTCTTAATATCAGGCTTATCAGATTACTAAAGATATCTTTACCAAAATAATAGTCTATTAGAAGTTAGCTATAGCTAGAAATTAAACACATTATCGAATTGTTATCGAACTATCGCAAATTGATATGGTCTCCTCGCAATCAAGTTCGTTGCCTCAGTCTTTTGTCGTATAACCGATCCGCATTGAATCATCGCACAAACCATCACGAATTCAAACAATTCAAACCCGATTTGCATTTACAATTGCAGCCAACCCGCAGCGTTTCACGATGATTAGCGAACGCCACAAAACCAACAATTTGGTAACGTTTGGGATTTTGATTTGTCTGCTGCTGGCAACGTCTGGTCCCGTCGCCACCCGAGCAGCCGAGCATGAGGTGTACGAGGTCTTGCCGCAATCGCCGACGACAACGACAACGACAACAAAGACCGGCAATCGTCAGGATGAAGTGAATGTCTTGGCGTTTGTAACGCCCGTTGTCACGCCAGGTGAGTGGAGAGGTGTGCAAGTTAGACTTGGGAGAAGTACGGCAGGGGGAGGGGGAAGCCAATGAACCACATGAAATGCCGCAAATATGAAAGATTTGCACTTTGATTTTGTTTCGACGACCGCCAAATGCCAACATAATTGACACAAGAGACCACAAGACAACGACGAGCTGCAATCAACTGTCCACCTGTTTGCTCTGTTTGCAGGAGAAAAGGGGGGCTATTTTAATGGCCAACATTAGGAGATCCAAACAATTTTAACGCAATCATGCGCGGTATTTTAATGTGGTGCAGCAAATGAAAGTGAAAACGACTTTGGGAGACCACAACCGGCCCCGCCTGGGAGTGCAGCAATTATGCAAGGATAAATGGGAAGTGGCGACTGGCCACGTAGGTAGAGTGACGCCCCCCTAAAGCTATTTTCGCAAAAAACCAATTGAGCCTGAACAAATCGAAAATTGCCAGATCATGTTCGAGAGATCAAAATGCATGAGTTGCGCTGCATTTCCGCCCAGTTTGAGGCCCACACCCAATCCCCAGTTCCCAATTCCAGCTGCCAGCCTTAGACAGGTGCCAGCTGCCAGCTGCCAGATGCCTGATCCCAGCTGCCAGCTGCCAGTTGGCATGTCCTCACGTTGATCTACGTCGCATTCAAATGGAAAGCGATTTGTCTGGTTTTGGCTAATAACTCAGTCTCAGCCTGCCACAGTCAAGGCGCGTCCTAAAACCAACTCCATTGGCTGATCAGTCAATCAAGCAGCAAAGGCTTGCTCGCTGTTATACCCTGTAATCATTAGGGAGGGGTATGCATGCTCAGTTTCAGCAAAGATGGTGGATCGTTCAAAGAGCTCAATGGATCATCATAACTTTTTACATGGTATCCATCAGTCGAGTACACACATCTCTAGCTTTGCTCACTTGCTGATTGCTTGCCCCATTGGGCCGCAGGTGATCTGGCCCCATGATCCTAAGCGGGCGAGATCACCTGAGTGGCAAACAGATGGTGGGCGCACACTTGGCGTGTTGCCACATCCTGTGGCTTGCGGTCTTGCACTCTGGCGACTCTTGGACTTGGACTTCATTGAATTGTGCCTCCCACTTTAGTCGCGCATCAGTCATAGCCCACACATTAACCCGGCAGCAGGCTCTGCCGTCAAAGCAGCTTAGACTATGTCGGATCGCCTGTGCGCGCCGCGAGCAACAAAATCTATTCAATTCAATTTGATGTGCGGTACAAGGCAAACGCGAGGGCAGTTTAAAGAGTATGGGAAAACAATTTCAAATATGCGAGGGGAAAAGTGTAGCGCAAAAACTTAAGAAAGTTAAGAAAGATCTTAATGAAATCGGATAAAGCAGCCCACATAGAAAGCAACTTGGGTTACTTTGCTTCAAGATGCTCAAGAAAAGTTACATCTTTATAGAGTTATCTCTCCAAGCTTAAACTTCCTCTTCAAACAGTAGGAAAATCTCTGGACAATTAGCCAAATGATCGCTCACATTACCCTCGCCTAGATGACGCTGCAGAAACATTTGTTCACACCTTAACGGGTTGTGCTGGTGATTTGCCTGCCGCCGGGAGGGAGGTAACGCGCTGCAGCTCGCTGGGGTTGGGGCAATTAAAGTTGCACATGTTGCGGTTAATTGATGCAGCTGCTTGTTTGTTCCATTTATTGCAGCGCCCCGTGTGGATCCGAACAACAACAACGAGTGGCGGCCTCTGGGGCATGGTGATCCGCTGCAGAAGGATCCCACATATGATTACAGTCCGCCGGCCTTGGATCGCGTGCGCTACTGGGCGGAGAACAATGGCAGCGGCACAAGTGCACAGGATGCACGCCAGAAGCTGCCGGCGGAGCTGCTGCGCAATAAGACAAAGAATGAGATACTGTTGCTGGGTGTGCCGGGAGAGAGGGAGAGGGAGCGTTCCCGACACCAGCAGCACCAACAGTCGCAGCCACAGCCGCTGAAGTCGCATGCGCATCTGGCGGCCGCGCAGCAACAGGCCAAGTACGCGGCCATTAGGAGAAGCTACTATGCTCCCCAGCAGCAGCAGCAGCAACAGTTGCAGATGCAACAGCAACAGCAACAACACCAACACATGCCGCACACACACCTCATGCCGCCGCCCATGATGATGAAGGGCATGGGCCACGTAGAGTATCGTCACAATGTCATCAACTCGCCCAGCAGCAGCTCCTACATGAGCTACAGCTCACCGGTTGTCTCCTCGCCCAGTCCCTCCTCCAGCCACTACTACAGCAGTCCGGCGAGCTCGACATCGCCCTGGTTCTCCCATTCCTCAAGCATGTCTAGCCTGCCCATGTCTATGTCAATGCCGCTGGCACATCGCCTCAGCTATGCGGACACACATCATCAGGAGTCCATGCAGCACTATAGCTTCTCTAGACCCAACTCAATTCATCAGGCGCAGGGAGCAGCTACGGCTCCCCGCAAGCCTTGGCTGCATGAACTGCTGCAGAAGGAGCTGGTGAAGCCGACCATGAAGCAGCGCATGAAGCCAACCATGCCGGCTACAAAGTATCTGATGGGCACCACTCGCCCATCCACACAGCCAGCTACGGTGACCTTGCCGCCCTTCAATTATTCACCCGTGACCTTTGTGCCAGGTCCACCCACCGTGGAATCGCCGACAACGAGCAGACCGCAGGAGCAGCTCTATGTGACGCCGCCCAGCACCAGCACGATGACACCCAATCTGGGCTTGGTCCAATCCAGCATCGGTTTCCAACCCATATTTACACCAACTATTACAACAACCACAACGACGACGTCGACCACGAGGCGTCCCGAGGCTAGCACCATGAGCAGCTCCCGCCTGATGATACCGCAGATGAACAACCTGGCACAGCGACCCACTGTCGCACCCGCTCCCGAGCTAACCACCGATGCGCTCTTCTCGCACTACAAACAACCGCCCAAGCCGCTGCTCGGACCCATGTACCTGATCATCGAGGGCCACTCCAAGGTCAAGACCTATGGGCAGAACGAACTGGATCCGCATAGTCCGAAGATAGTGCCTGTCATATCGAAACGTGAGCCGGTCGTCCGCATTGCGGATCCCAACGAGAAACGCGGCACCGTGGAGACCTACCAGGTCAAGCATTTGCATACCAAGACAATGCCGCTGACGACCACGACGACGACGACAACAACACCGAAGACAACGACCTCCACAGTGGCCCCGACAACAACAAAAACAACAACTACTCAGAGAAGCACAACAACAAAAGCAACAACAACAAAAGCAACAACTCCGAGAAGCACCTCCACAGCAGCCACAACAGCAGCACCGCCAAGCAGCGTGAAACCGGGGGCACTTGCTCCACCCAGTGGCGGCGGCGGCGTTGATGATCTGCTCAGCCTGTTGGACAACATGTTCGCCGACGCCCAAGAGATTGTTTCGAGCACAACCCAAGCGTCCGCCCCCGCATCCGCCTCCGCCCACAGCCACGCCTCGCCCAGCACCATCCTGCGGCCGGTGACAATGAAGACAAAACTGATGCCACAGGTGCCGGAGCCGCGCATTGGCAGCCAAGCGGGCAGCATAGACAGCCTGCTGCTGGAGACAGATGACGAGGTCAACGTCGGAGCAGAGATCGCGACCAGCACGGAGCCTGAGCAGCCGCCGCGTGCCACACGCCAAATCTTTGACTATGATCAATTGCCCGAGTCGCGTATTAAGGCCAAGGAAGCCGAAGATGCCGAAGTGGATGGAGACGAACTTGACTACGAAATTGATGATGATAATGATGATGATGAGGATGATGGTGGTGCCGGCGATGATGACGATGATGAGCAGGAGGAGAATGCAACAGCTGCAGAGAGTCTGGAAGATAACGAACATAATTTACTCAAACGCATCGATAAATTTGTCGATGATGTTGACGATGGAGACGACGATTTGGATGATTTAATTGAGGATCTGTCGCCGGGCGCAGATGATGATGATGAGTTGGAGGATGTGGAGGACGAAGAGCGAGCAGCGAAACAGCAACAATAACACTTAGCTATAGCATATATTTTCTTAAAACTGCGCTCTATACCAAATCTATCAGAAACTTTTTCTTTATTTGTAAATAACTAAGCTTTAAAGAGTGAGAGAGTAGAAGAGATCTTGGAGAGATCTGACGCTGTTAGTTGTTAGCCCGATAAGACCCATTGGCATTATCGTAAATATTTTTGTTCGTATTGTAAGTTGAAATTAATTTATTACAAATTTCTTGTTTTATAGTTCATAAGTGTGCAATAATTATTAATAAAGAGAAAATAACAAAAATCATTTAAGCAAGTGGTTCTGAACTGTGCTACAAGCACAGCTAGTACAGCAACCCTTGCGAACGAAAAGTTTATCTAGCGCAGACGCAAACCAAACGCAGATCACAAACATTGTGGCTCTCTTTTGCCATGCTCTCTCTCTCTCTCTCAACGAGCAGCTAATCAAACTGGATATTTCGCTCTTGCGCTCCCCCGCTGATTGAATGCACACACACACACACACGCATATGTGTATTCATGCTCTGCACGAATTTCGCTTTGTTTATTTCTGATTCCGTTTTCCAAGCAACAGTTGAGAATTCGACGTCGAAGCGTGCGGTAAAACAGAACGCGCTGCCAACGCTGCCAACGCTCCATGCGCGATACGTGGGTGACAAATCAAACGAATTAAACTTAAAATGTACGTCAAGTATTGGTTTAAAATAAATGCATACATATGCACATACATGTGTATTCAATATTCCGACATTCAATTTCCATTGCACATGCAGTGTTAATTAAAGTTAACAATTACAACTTGAGTATGGTTTATTATTGTTTTTGTTTACGTTGAGCCGCTCGAAAAGTGTTCTACTATTGCTGAATTTTGTTTTCACACCACAGTTTTAAGCGAGAACAAACGAGAAAGAGCGAGAAAGAGCGAGGAAAGAACACGAAGATAACAGAGTCGCAGCAAATGCTGCACTCCTCGCTCTCACTCTATGTCGTGCATGCTTTGCCGTTTCTCTTCGCCGCTTTGGCTGCAACAAATGCAAATGCAGGCGAGAAAAAACACGTGCAGCTTTTGCCCTTGTTTTATGACTCAGCCAGCGGTGCAAAGATAATGAAGTGATAAAAAATTGGCAAATTACTTTAAAAAACCGCGCAATTTGGACTTTGAAAGTGTGACTAAATGTGCGTTTGTCACCCTGAGCATGCTGATCGGGATGTAGTGTGTACACACTATTACACGTGTGGGTGTGTCTGTGTGTGCGCGCTTGAATAACCTTGATTCGCCTGCTAGTGGCTCGTTAAAATAATACGTATGTGTGCGTGTGTACATGTATTTTCGCTTTTATTTTTGCGTCTCGTCAAACCACAACAACAAAAACTAACCAAACAAACTTCTACGGCAAACGCAAAGAAAACTGGTTCAACAGCGATCCAACGTGCAAAAAAAAGAAACACAAACAGAAAACAGAGAGAGAGACCGGCAGAAGAGAAATAGAAAGAGAAACCGAGAGAGCACACGCACTTTTGATGCCAATGGGAAAAGCGACAATTCCAATTAGAATCGACAGCAAAACGCAATGCTTGTTCGGCGAGAGTTTATCAGCCAAAAGTCAGACGACTGCGCTGATAACACACATTTTTGTGCACGCAGACACGGCTGATAACGACACAGCCGGCTAACAGTTTGACCAGACGGTTTAGCATCCGCTTACAATGTAAAAAAAAAAAAAACAACGCATATCAATGCACGTTGGGAAAAGTACAACAGACTTACGTATGCTCCTTGTTCTTATATAGCCAGGCAGAGACTGTGGCTTCCTATCTATGCCAGCCGATCGTCTCATCATCATGAAATTGACATTGCATTACTGACCTACTTTAGAGACTTACTCTCTCAGGATCAACCGGTTTGAGGGTGTAATTAAAACTGACCATGTGCTTCGAACTACAACTAAAAAGTTCATTGAATATTGACGTAACCAGTGTGCACTGACAACGTAGAACTTGTTGAACTTGTTGATTTGGAACTACATACTATAGATAAAGCGGGCTTCGTAATGTCAATGGCCCTTGTATTGTTTGTAGATAGTATGTAGTACATAATATGATAGATAATTATGTATGTCGTACATAAGTTGACGAAGAGTGGCATAAAGCAAGTATGGAAACCGCAGCAGCACCTTTACGTTATGCTTTGTACTCTCTTCGTTTGTTTTATGCATCCCAGCACATGCCACATGGAGTGCAGAGAGCTGCAGTTGAAGAACCCCTATATAGTAAAGTGTATACTCAGTTTCAAAAAATATCTTATATATATTCAAAACTTTTGCTTGATGAATCGAATATATAGTATATCATATATATAAGAGGCTTTCCTCTTCAATCCGCAAATGAATCATGTACATACCATATGTAAATGGTAAGAAGTGCATCGCTGAATTCTTAATCCTCCAGCAGATAATGTTCTTAAGTTCGCTCGCTGAACGTCACGATGACTCGACTAATTACACATGCATTTTACACGCATGATATACGACATGAATACACAAAGAAACATATGTACATATAAACCCACGATCAGTTCATTGCTCGTACTTCATCTGATATACAATACATAGGTATATGTCATAAAGGTATTTCGTTTTTTTATGGGCACTTTAGAAGCACTTTTCGTTCACGTATCAGGTGAGGGAATAATATGGTAAAATAAAGTATTTACAATGCTCGATTGGCCCAGAGGTAGTTGAGGGTTTTATCAATGTTTGCGGAGTGTAAAAGATTTCAAGCAACAAAATTTGGTTTTGAAATGACGTCGTTAGTTGTTGTTTAAGCATTCAGTTCTGTTGATAACCCCAATGGACCAAGATTCAATGTTAGATTTAATTATAAATAGTTCTTCTCTAGCATATACACATATACGAAGGATTATACTATAGTATTTAGGAATTGTTTAAACTGGTTCCTAATCAAATTAATAATAAACAAGTTGCGTCAATGAGCATGTGAATTTGAAACATTTTAGAAAATTGCTTGGGATAGTCAGTGCCCGCTGTTTGCATCTACCGAGTGTTGTGCCCCCATAAGTTAATTGAGCGGGTATCTATATGTATATATATATGATGCAAGTGTGTGTTGACTTTGTGTAAATTGCCTTAAGTGGCACAGATTCATTAGAATAATCTTTGAGCAGCACCTGAAAGCGTTCCAATTGGGTAAAGTTTTAACTTGTTTTGTACAAAAAAAAAAAAAAATCAAGAATTTTCGAAGCTTTACAAAGAAGTTAGTATTAGATGCTGTGAAAAGTGATGCTCCAGCCCTGAACTTTAGATCGCTTCATTGATCGCGTTTCAATTTACTTAATTTGCAACTCGAATGCCATTTGTGATAGGTTTGCGTGTTCAACTATGTACTTTATATACTTCTTTCTAATCTGCCGATCGCGTAATGATCGCAACTTTAGCAATTGCACTTATCGCTGTTCAGCAGCGAAGCCTGTTAACAGCTTGCACACACACACACACACAAATGTACATGCAAATGCAGCAGCTATATGTAGATACTGTAAAGATCAGTCTGCGATCGGTTTACCTGTTCCAACTCTCACGTACCCATATGAACTTTGTCCACAAACTATTGCGCAACACAGGCGGCGTATTAATAATAATATTATTATTGTTATTATTTTTTATGGCTATGAACTTTTATGTGCGTGCATGTGTGTGTGTGTTTTCAAGTAAAACGAGTTTAATTTTTAACAACCATTTCCAGATCGTTTCGATCTTACGGATTAGTTGTAGAACACTTCGATAATGCCTTGCCTTTTTAAAGGCCCCCCTTGAGACTTATCGCAGTTGCGAATATTTTGTGAAAGAATGTTTAAAGCGCACGGTAAAGCGAATGTCTTATCAATAAATAAAAAAGCAAAAAAAATGTAGTATATTGCAGTTTTTAATGCCCAGAGAGGGGCAGAAAAAAATGTGCGCGATAAGATTTGCGAAATACCATCCGAAAATGTATGTACTCTATTTATACAAATCTAATCGACATTTCCCTCAACCAGAATAGCCAGCCACACGGCCAGCCAATTGAACTGAATCCAAGAGCCATGACAACAACCAAAGATCCCAAGGAACAGAAGTCAGCTGCCTCAACGACGACGGCGGCGACGCAGCAGCAGCAGCAGCAGAAGAATGGTGTAGCCGGGGGTCTTATGAAACGTCTGCGACGTTCTGCCTCGGCAACGGAACACAATTTGAGTAATCTGCGTAATCGCAAGTCTACGCAGCATCTTTTCGATCAGCATGGCAATCCAATTGACTTGAAACAGTATCGTCAGGTTCTCGATAAGGATGAGAATGGAAATGGAACGAGTGAGAAGAAATTGCGCTATAGACGCACGCAGAGTGTTACACGCGCCGAGGAGATCTCCAACAAGGAGGCTAAACAGCGCAAGGCACAACCAGACAGATCGTAAGTAAAGCTGGGTGTACTATACAGTTCTTAGAATTCCCTTTTCATTCAAGCATACATCGTCCTCGCGATTCGCTATTCTCCTGGAGCTCGGGCTTTACGAACTTTACGGGTCTAGTCAACTGGGGTTTCCTGCTGCTCTGTATCGGTGGTCTACGTCTGGGACTCGAAAACTTTTTGAAGTGAGTGAAAATGCTGTAAACTTCCCCCAGCTTTTAAATACCCTTTGATACCCTTCTTTCAGGTATGGCATACGCGTTAATCCCATTGACTGGTATTTCTTCCTAAGCGGTCGCAACGAGGGCGAAGGTCACAACGCTCTATTCCTAATCATCTGTAAGTTACCTAAAATGTATTCATAATCTGCAAACTAACTTAGTTTTCGATTTCTAGACTCTATGGTGCACATATCTCTATGCCTTGCGGTCGAAAAAGGTCTTGCACTGGTAAGTATGCAGCTATGGCCGGAATCTCTACTCACTTTGAAATCTTTGACGGCAGGCTTGGGGTAATAGCCAGGTGAAATTGCCAATCAGATTATGCATTCTTGGGTTCATTTGAATTAGATGGCTGCCGAAAATTTAGTTAACCAAAATTGACTTTTTCATTGGAATTTAAAAACAAATAAGCTATTTTAGACAAGTGATCCAAAGCTGATATGACTGATCCATAACTTTTCATCAGATGACAGAATTAGAAAACATAACTATTTATTGATTACATTATTACAATCGTTACACTTATAAAAAAAATGTTTGTATGACAATTAATAATTCGTGCATTGGGTGTGTGAATGATTATGGTTGTGTATGCGTATGCGTATGCGTATGCGAGGTGTATGATATATATAGTTCAACTATTTAGCCAATGCGTACGCCCGCCAGATCGCAATATTTCTGCAACATTTGTTTGTATTCCGCTTCGAGGGGACGCAGTAGGATGGGCAATTCTCCAGGTAGTCGCTGCGACAAGTTAGACAAGGAGCTGACCAAGAATTGTCTGGCATCCGCCACTTCGGCCAAATGATCTACCTGCTTGGGCTGGGCAAAGCTGAGCTGTGAGAAGGCTGCTTGATAGCCGGGCTCCGCATCGACTGCCGAGTTTGGTTCACCACTGACACCGCCAGCTGCAGCATCTATATCCAAATAGGGTAGCTTCTCTGGTGGCCGTTCGAACAAATCGATTAGAGCACGCAGCAAACGTGGCCAATAGTTGGCATATTGACCCGAAAACACCTCAGGGCATTCCGTCAACATTTTGCTTACGCCCACAGCGACCATTTTGCGTTCCAATTCCTTGCTGCACTTGGCCATGTCCGTGATGAAGACACGTTCCAGTACCATACCAAACATACCAGGTTGAAGCTCATCGATTAGTTGCACAAGTTGACTTGGTCCGATTTTAACCACATACAAACATAAGAACACAATTATGCCATTCAGATATTTGGCTGTCTTCGAGAGCGATAGGCGTTGGAAGAGCAATCCAAAGATTTGACGCATGCTTGTCTGCAATTCAGCGGCGTTGTAGTAGAACAGTAAGTTCTGCAGCAGATAGAAGCCTTCGTGATCGTTTGCCTTGGATGCAATCATCTTTTGGAAGATGCCAAGAATGCCGTTCTAAAAGACGAATCTATTTTATAGCAAAATTGAAGAAAGGTTAATCTAATCATTGCTTACCAACTTGCCCAACGCTTCAATTTGAGCAGAGCCCTGTTTAATAAATGTAGAGACCAGGCGTATCAGTGGTGTCACATTCCCCCTACGATCCCATAGGGGAGGTGCCAGCAAGCAGGGGAATAGCGCCCAGTAGGGTTCCGGTATGGGACCGCTTGCCTCGCGTACCTCCAACAACACCGACAACATTTGGAAAACGTACGGCATAAACTCAGTAATGTCCTGTTGCAAGATACCTTGGAACACTGGGAAAAGTGCTTCCTCAAAAGAACTGACCGCTGTGGCATCTGCTTGGCAGACGATTCTAAAAAGAAAGGAGCTTGTAAGAATAAAGTTCGCAATTTTTGCTATGTTAACTTACTTGATGGACAGCGCCAGTGTTTCGAAGAGATAATGATTGAAAAGTGGACGCGATGGGTTCTTGGAGACGAACGTGAGGATCTCTGTAAGGCGGGGAAGTGCTACTGCCATGTAGGGCATAGCTCCGGCCTGCAGCACATGAAAACTCCGCATAATGGCTGGAAATATAGAACAAAGTTTAATGACATATCGTACATTAAATGTCAGTATAGCTTACCCTTCATAACATACTCGTTCTCCGCCGATCCAGTTAACGAAAGCGTGGCAAAGAGTCCGCTGACCAATTGATTCGAGTGAGGAGCGAGTATCTGTGGCCCGAATAGAAGTGCGCTGTTCGCATCGCGCATGGTCAATATTTTCTCTAGCGAACAGGCCGCATAACTATGCACCACAATGCTCTCCGCCGGCAAATGGCGGATGAGCTGTGGCAAGCAGCTAGCCAAAGTCTGTGGTCCCAGCAGACTACGGAAGACCATCACATATTTGATGGCAGCTGCCTTAAGCACGGGAAGCTCATTAACTGTGGAAAGAAATTATCATTCAGTTTAAAAAGGTCTTTACTTTCACTTCACATTGTTATTACCATTGGCTCGTTCCAGCTCGGGAATAATATGTTCGGCACAGAATTGTGGCAATGGCACCAACTCTGAGCTTTGAGTAATTCCATGTTTTTGTGTACCACCACGGGAAGCCCATGAGGTGACCAAATAAATTGCTGTATCTTTGGCACGCCAATTTGCTGCCGGATCCTGTTTGTACTTGCCCAGCAAGATTTCCAGATATTGTCCAAATATGCCAAATATCTTTTGCTCAAAGTTCACCGAGAGCGTTTTAACCAAATCACAGGCGGCACGTCGTCGGGTATCTATATCCGAACCCTCAATATCACGGCGTATATACTCATCTGGACTGTCCTCGAACAGTTCCTCATCTGATGGTCTGATGTCCAAGTTGGGTATAACAACCTTTTCGCAAATGCGGGCCAAAGTCTCTGGATTCTCGAATATGCCGTGATAATGCTTACGCTCTGCCACCACAGAAAGAAATTGCAGTGCATTCGAAACGAGCTGAATACAGAAGATGCCTTTATAGAGCTTATATGGTATGGAACATTCCAACATTACAACTTACCGCATCGTATTTTGTGTGCAGACTGGTCTTCACAAGCAATTCCCAGACAGCTGTTACAAACTGCTCCATGTATGGCTTGAATTCTTCGTCGTACTTGCGTGCATAGAGACAGATGTTCTCACAGACTTGAGAGCGTAAATGCTCGAGCACACCGGCATCCTCATCGTCATCTGTGCGCAGACAGGGCACATCAGCTGCCAGCTGTTGTAGAAACGCGCCCATCCACGTGTTCATATTATCCTCAAAGAACTCGGGCAGATCCTGTGAGTTTAGCGAAAAGAACACCTTGTTCACCAGCACCAATGAGCTATAGATGACCTTCAAGGCCTCCGCGTTGCCCTCGTGCAGGGTGGTCAACTGCATTGTCGCCTGCAGCAGATCCGTCAATGGCTTAGCCATGCGATCTAGCACGAACTTGATTTCCTCCCACAACGATTGCGATTTGAACTCGTAGCGATAACGTTTGAACAGCGAATGAGCAGTTTGTAAAATGCCATTTATGACATTGAAATCGCCAGATGCGAATTTCTCCACCATTTCGTCAATCAATTGCGGCCATTTTTTTGGGAAATCATGTTTTCCAATAATGCTCACTGCATCGCTTAGCTGCTTCTGCAGTGCCGTCGGCGAGTGCAGCATCAATGTGACGATAAGAGTTTTAATTGTATTGCGATCGCTTTCGTGTATGCGATCCGGTTCATCCGTATCCTCGTGGGCAGCCCAGTTGCGTTTCACGTAGTTCTTAAATGCAATTGAGCCTGCAACTCGTATAGTCATGTCCATGGTGGCTTTGTCGATGAGATTGAGCAGCAGCACTGGGTAGTTCTGTTGCAGCTCCGTGGACTCCAGTAGTTTCTCAGCTGTCAAGGAAATAAAACATTACTCAAAATCTGTAGGAAGATGAAGAGTAGACCCGATTGAAAGAGAATGGAAATGCCATTGGATATTGACTTTTTGTAACCCGTTCTTCACATCGGTGCCGCCGTTTTCCCGCGCATGCAAGTGAGAAGCTTGTTTTCTTTCCCCTTCTCTCTCGTGTTCATACACATACAACCGCATGCATGCTCTCTCATACTCACCGGGTCTGCGGACATTTGGATCAGCGCTAAGCGTCTGTTGCAAATAACCGGCAAGTAGTTGCAAATTGGCGTCGGTGACTTCCATTTTGTTGTTAAGTATATTCAATTAAATTTATAGTATATCACGTTGGCTATTGCGTTTTTGATCCTGCTTGATTAACACTATTTTACAACATATAACGAAATTGCGCACACAATTGTAGTTCGTCTAGCGAAGTGCGAAACAATGGAATGACGAATGTGCCGACGATAGGGATGGTCACGCTAAAACCGCAACGATAGGCAAGCCTATCGATGTTAGCTTTGCCGATGTATCGGTATTCTGTGCGCGATATTATTTGTATTTAAAAATCCTGTTTTTTTTTTTTTGTTTTATTAACATAACGTTATTTTAATTTTCAGGAAATTATTTCCGAAGGTCTTGGTATGGTTATTCAGATAATAAATATAGTAGTATCAGTATGTTTGCCAGTGGTATTTATACATCTGAAAGGTTCTGCTTTCAGCATAAGTAAGTACTCAGTTGAATCATGCTGTATTTGTGCACATTTGTAACGGGCTCAAATCTTTTAGTGGGTGCAACAACTGTTTGTTTCTACTATGCCGTCTTGTTCCTGAAGTTATGGAGTTACGTGCAGACCAATATGTGGTGTCGCCAGACCTACTATCAGAGACAACCACGTGAGAGAAGGCCCAGTATTACTTTGGCTGAGCTCAGTGAGTAGAGTGTAAAAATTTTAAGAAACTCACTTAAAAATATTTTTCATGTAGAAAAGAGTCGTTTAAATGGCGGTGACGATGATGAAGACGTCGCGAAACTTGTGCAATATCCGGACAACTTGAGCTATAAGGATCTGTTGTACTTCCTTTGCGCGCCCACACTTTGTTATGAACTCAATTTTCCACGCACATCGCGAGTCCGCAAGCATTTCCTGCTCAAACGTTTGTTGGAGGTACTCATAGGAGTCAACGTTGTTATGGCCGTGTTCCAACAATGGATTATACCTTCAGTGCGTAACTCTTTAATTCCTTTCTCGAATATGGACATTGGATTGGCCACGGAGCGTTTATTAAAGCTTGCGGTAAGTGCAGATAATATTTAAAAACCTATAGTTTTTAATGTCAATTTTTTAAAATTTATTTTTCCAGCTTCCCAATCACTTAACTTGGCTTTGCTTCTTCTATTTGCTGTTCCATTCATTCTTAAATGCTTTGGGCGAGGTGCTCAACTTTGCAGATCGTAATTTCTATTGTGACTGGTGGAATGCCAACAACATCGACACATTTTGGCGTACCTGGAATATGCCTGTACATAGATGGTGTGTGCGTCATCTCTATATTCCCGTCGTGCAGATGGGCTACTCCTCGCGTCAAGCATCAACCATAGTTTTCCTTTTCAGCGCCTTCTTCCATGAATATTTGGTAAAATTGCCTTCAAGTATTATTCCAAAATATGTAGTGAATTAAGTTGTTTCTTTTTTAGGTCTCAGTGCCGCTGCAAACGTACAAGATTTGGGCTTTCCTTGGCATGATGGGTCAAATACCGCTTTCGGCCATATCAAAAACCATTGAACGCCGCTTGGGTCCGCGCATGGGAAATATTGTCGTTTGGGCATCTATTATTTTAGGACAGCCTCTGTGCATTATGGCCTATTACCACGACTATGTCGTTACACATTTCCAGACTGCACTTAATAGCACTGACAATCAAACAAGTTAGATTTTTTTACAACTTCATTTGTAAACTGGTCTGTACTTTTTTAATTTATAAGCTTACCTACCGCAAGTTGGGGAAACTTGAATGCCACTTACAAATCAATTTTGTAGTTCTGAACATGCATAGTACTGAGTAACACAACTCTATTGTTATTTAATGCATTTGTTAATGATATAAGCGTAATGTAAATAAAGAGAATGGATTTTGAGTATTTTTAATATGATGATTTCTTGTCATTTTTAAATTGAGGCTTTGGCGGTATTTTTTTTACGGGCTGTCGATATTTGTAACAATCGCAACCAGTATTTATTGTAACAGAGCTATCGATTTGACAAATTCAAATTGGAAAACAGCTGTGCAAGTTGTGATTACAATTGAACTGTAATATTGTTCTTATTTAACAATATACTCAAAAAAAAGTGATATCTACTTAAAAAATAAATTTATTAATTTATTTAAGGTGAATTTAATTGTTCTTAGAGAAAACATTTCTAGTTACTGTTAATAACAGTTTATCGAAATGTCAAGTTAACAGATGAACCCAATCAGGGTTGTTCATTTGTGTTATTGTTGCAACTCTGTCTGTAGTGGTAGCTTGTATGCCAAAACATATTCAAGTTTCTTTTCATGAAAAGTACAAGCGACTTGTGTGTAGTTTTTAATATTCTTTGTGCTTGTCAAATGTGTCATTTGCAATAGGGCATTACCAAAATTGTTCTCAAGAAAAAAATAACTTGGTTAAGGTAAAGAGAAATTCTTATTGCCAAGAACTGGTCAATACCTCGTCGGCGTTTTCGCGACGCCCGGCGCCGACACACACACTCACATTTATGTTCACCAACACCATCAAAAGCCTCTTCAGTATGTGTAATGCTTTGCTCGTGCTGTGAAAAAAAATAAATCGGATCCGCAAGAGGCACAGGCCGTGCGTACAAAAGCGCTTAAAATTAAAATGTTATTAATTTCCAGAAACTTTTGGCTTTGTCAGCAACAGCGACTGCATCAACTTAGCAAACAGTCTGTGATACTGTGTACTGCAAAATCGACGCAACGGCAGCCAAATTTGAAAAGCACAGCCAGCATTGTAGACCCGGCAGCAGAGGCAGCGACAGCGACTTCCCCAGCAGTAGCAGCAGTTTGTAGTCACGTAAGTGCGTGTTTGTTTTGGCTATTGCCTGTTGTTTGTAGCGTGGAATTCTTTTTCGATTTCATAAAAGATCATGAGTGGCCGTTACCGTGGAGGAGGAGGTGGACGCTATGGTGGTGGCGGCGGTGGAGGCTACGGCGGCGGGGGCTACAACGATTTTGACAACTACCGCGGCGGAGGGGGTGGTTATAATGACAATTTCGGACCTGGTCCGAATCCTTTCAATAGTAAGTACTGTAATTCATTTAATTTATGATGAAATCTAACATTTTTGTCTTTGCACAGTGGGCCCCAACATCTCGGGCAATGATCTGATGCAGCTGATGAGTGCCATGGCCAGCAATTTTAGCATGAATTCACAGCCCCCACAACCGATGCGACAGAGCTGTGGTGAGCTGCGCAATCACCACTGCGGTATGTTTGTAGAGCTGTCGGGGCGATTGATTAAAAAGCGAGTAAATCGTTTTGCCGAGCTACGTGATCGTAATGGTGGAGCTTGTCAGCTGGTTGTGCTCGAGGACAAACATCCACGTGTGGCTCGCCGCATGAACAACATGCCCGAGAATACCACATTAACCATAGTTGGCCAGGTCATGCGTAGACCAAATAACTCCTGTAATCAGACAATGCCCACCGGCGAAATTGAGGTCGAGGTACAGGATATACTCAGTATACATTTCCCAGCCAGCGGAACGAAACGTGCTGGCGACAAGCGTACCTACAGCACTATGGTGCAGCAACAAAGCAATCTGGGCATCACCAGCACAGAGTACAAGATTGCCAGTGAGTATTGCTATTAATATTTTATTTTGTTCAGTATTTAAACCGTATGTCTTACAGAGAACGAGAACATCTTGAAGTACTTCGAGAATCGTGATTTTACTTGCAACGATTTGCGTCGCGATGATGTCGGCAAAACAGTGTCATTGGTGGGCTGGATACCATCTACCAAAAACAATAAATTCTTGCAGCTGAAGGATGGCTATGGTCAGACACAATTAATGATCGACGATCAATCTGTGAGTCAAGAATTAAAAAATAATAAGAGACCATTAACTTGTATATTCATTTGACAGCTCATGGACACATTCATGTCTACTCCGGAGCAAACAGTTCTACAAATAGTCGGCAAAGTGCTGGGCAGACCAAAGGCAAACATCAATTTGGTAAGTGCATGAATGAATGCAATGAAGCTTGTCATTTTTAATCAACACTCTCATTGTAGAAATATGACACAGGAGAGGTGGAAGTTAGTGTGACTAGTGTCAAAGTTCTCAATCCGGATGATCCCTACGAAGGACCTATTAAAGTTAAAGAGAAACAGCCGAAGATGTCAATTGATGATCTAGAGGCCGAGGAAGCCGCAGCTGCTGCTGCTGCTGCAGGCTCTGTTAGCACAAGCAATACTACAAGCGCCAACAACGGTGAAGGAAATTCAGATGGCAGCGAGCAGGTTGCCTCAAGCGTTGTTCCAGCAAACTCGGAGCAGCTGCAACGTCAAATTAAAGTTGCGGACACCAACAAATTTGCTGATCGTACACACAACTGTGGCGAGCTCACATCGAATGAGATCAACGAGAAAGTTGTCATCTGCGGCTGGCTGGAATTTCAACGCATGAACAAGTTCTTTGTGCTACGCGATGCCTATGGACAGACTCAGGTGTTAATCTTACCCAGAACAAAAGGTCTGGAGGAATATGCAGAGACCGGTGTGCCCATCGAGTCGATTGTGCGCGTTGAGGGCACTGTCATTCCACGCCCAGCAGCTACCATCAATCCGAAAATGACAACTGGTCATGTGGAAATTGAGGCTGATAAGATCAGTGTACTGAATGCCGCCAAAAAGAATCTGCCCTTCGAGATACGCAAGTTTAATCGGGCCGGAGAACGTTTGCGCTTGACTCATCGCTACTTGGACTTGCGTTTCAATGATATGCAACATAATCTGCGCTTGCGTTCGACTGTTATAATGCGTATGCGTGAATATTTGGTTAATTACTTGGGCTTTGTCGAGGTGGAGACCCCAACGCTGTTCCGTCGCACACCGGGCGGGGCACAGGAGTTCGTGGTGCCGACTCGCAAGGCGGGACACTTCTATTCTCTCGTGCAGAGTCCACAGCAATTCAAGCAGATGCTTATGTCGGGCGGCATCGATCGCTACTTTCAGGTGGCACGTTGTTATCGCGACGAGGCCACACGCCCGGATCGTCAGCCGGAGTTTACGCAATTGGATATTGAGCTGTCGTTCACCAGTCGTGATGATATAATGCAATTGATTGAGGAGACGCTTCGTTACTCGTGGCCCAAACATCTGCCTAAGCTGCAAACTCCTTTCCGCCGCATCACCTACGAAGAGGCAATGGAGAAATATGGCACTGATAAGCCGGATACACGTTTCGGTTTCCTGCTGAACAATGTTTCGGACATCATTGAGAAGAGTGAAAATTTCAAAGGTAAATACGAGAACTTCGGCGCCTATGCAATTGTGGTACGTGCCAGCGAAGCCTTCTGGAACGGTTCTGCCCGCAAGCATTACGAGAGCATGAGCAAGACGTTCTCGGGTACAATGTTTGTGCGTAAATTCAATTTCCCCAAGGACGTGGAGGAGAGACTCACCAAATTGCTTGGCACTGAAGTGGCCACCGAAGTTATTGAGAAATTTGATCTAGAGGAAAACGATTTGCTTTTCCTGTGCGTGGGTCCCAAAGAGGAGGCGGTAAGCGGTTTACACTTTACTTAATATAAATTTGTATCTAACAATTTTCTTTTCGTTCGACAGCGCAATCTGCTTGGTCGCATTCGCCTGGACTACCAAGACTTTCTTGCCGAGAATGTCAAGGCGAAGAAATCATATGATTACCGCTTTTTGTGGGTCATCGACTTTCCGCTTTTTGAGCGTAACAATGTGACCAAGCAACTGGAGAGTGTTCATCATCCGTTCACCGCTCCACTTGTGGATGATCTGGATAAATTTGCCACCAGCTGTGAAAACTTCGAAACTATACGTTCGGAGGCTTACGATTTAGTGCTCAATGGTCAGGAGGTTGGTGGCGGCTCAATGCGTATCCACGATCGCGACATGCAGCAATTCATATTGGAACAAGTGTTGAAGATACCCCACGATCATTTGTCGCATTTGCTCAGCGCTCTGGAGTCTGGATGTCCACCACATGGCGGCATTGCATTGGGTCTTGATCGTCTTATGGCCATATTGTGTCGTGCACGCTCAATACGCGATGTAATTGCGTTCCCTAAGTCATTAAATGGACGCGATCCGCTCTCTAATGCGCCGGTTCCAATATCCGAGGAGGAAATGAAACTCTATCATCTTGCCGTACAGCCCGAGGAGGAGGATGAAGATGGCAGTAATGCAAACAATACAGCCCACGATCAGGAGGACGATGATCCCGATGCTGTACGTAACCCACCATCGCCCATGTCGGGCACCAGCGATACAGAGAATCCCGAAATGGATGTTGATATTAAAGTTGAGCCCGCCGAAGAAGTATTGGAGGAAACCAAGGCAGCTGCGGAGCCGAAGGAAGGGGAGACAAAACCGCTTGCCGATAATGATGAAGCAGAGAAGGAAACATCACTAGGGACACCACAACAACAGGCACGTGGTAAACGTGTGATCAAAAAGAAAGTGTAGAGAAAAGCGAAACCATAAGCAACAACCACAAATCACAACATAAACAATAACAATAATTACAACAACAGAAACAACAGCAATAACAACAACAACACACCACAGCAACAACAACAACAGCGATGAAGATAATGATACGACTTAGCATTTTAAACATAAGCTCAAACAGCATCCCACTCGTATGTACACACTGTGTCGATTCTGGAGGAGGAGCAGTGCCCGCCTCCTGCAGCCGGAGGCTTGGGCCAAGCCATCGAATTGTATTTGTAATTGCTGGAGGCATCTACTGCGGTTCAGTTTACCATTTCCTCCCATCCCACACAAGAAAAAACAAAAAAAAAAAAAATCAACATTCGTAAGTCCACTTTTAATTATATGGCAATTTATTACAATTTACAATATATATTAAATACGAACTGCTATTGTATTGCAATTTGTTTGAGAGAATACAATGGAACCATTAATAATCCATGGAGTTTTATTTCTACCGATTCAGTGCAGTTGTACGATGATAATGATATGATGTTATTTAAAAGAATGAAACTGGAGCTAAGCATAAACTAGGTTAGGGGCAAGGGAATGTAGCTTCTGTTGCATGTGTGCAGGTTGGGATTTTAATGCACTTTGGGCAAACTGAATACGTTATTGTCTATATAGCCATGGGTAAGATTACGTCGATAATCCCACCAGTTGAGTGGCGTTATTTGGTTGCCCTGGTTGCGATCATCGACTTCGACAAATTCTGCCGAGTCCGCATGGTCTTGCTCCTCTACCGAGTCATTGTTTTCGCTCTCTTTCTGATTCGTGGGACTATAGCTTGTCCAATGCTCGTAGGGGTCGTGCCCAAAGTGTGTGCTTGGTAAATTATTGAAATTTGTGGCCAGCTTGCCGAACTGATCGATGTGTTGTAGCAGGGGATCCACGCTCTGCGGGGGAAGCTTTAGCATTTGTTGTGGTCTACGTGGATGCTTAACGCCCAGCGTAGGCAAATCTGTCCACTTGCCCAGCGCATAGGGTGATGAATCATTTGTGTCTATAAGGAACATTCCACGTGTGCTGGGACGCACATTGTCACCAGCCTCGAGAAGATAATTTGTGGGCGGGCACATGCCCAACAAGAAGGCAATGTAGCTGCTGCACGCCCAGCCCCAGAAGCCTTTGGGCGAGCGTATGGACTCCAGATAATAAGCCGTTGCTCGTTGATGGCTGCATGCAAAGGAATCTGCAAGTAGAAGATTCAGGTGAGTTTATTTGCATTGTTTGCTCGGGATTACTTACTCATCCACATGTTTCCATTGCAGCCTGGCTGATAGATGCCGCCGTTCATGTAAAAGTCCGCATGTCCACAACGTTCCAGCTTGCCCTGGACCAGAGCATTTGTGTGTATAACATCCACAAAGGAAGCATCACTGGGATCCAGCTTATCGTCCAGGCCGGAGGTCACAAACAACGGCATGGCCGGATCTAGTCCCGTTATGTGTGGCAATCGAAATGATTTCAGATTGCGTGCTATATAGTTGGGCACCTGAGCGCCCAGCGAGAAGCCAATGATATGTATATCCGTATTGCCCGTGTCCACCAGACGCTCCACAAGCTGTGCCGCGCAAGCACCTGCCTGGCGTGTATTGTGCACTGCGCTGATGTAGCATGGACCTGGCGACAACACGCTCCAGTCCACATAGAACACGTTGTAGTCATCCTTGGCGAGGTACTCTGCGAGGGAATCGGAAGAATGAAGATATACGCTTTTTCGAATTTGGATGGGGCCAAGTAATAATGCGATTTCTTTTGCGAAACTCGTTTCCTATATATGTAAACCGATTCACTTATCTTTCAGTTAACATTCAACTCACCGTCTCGCATGCGCTGCAGCGGATTGAGGAACATGTCCGAGTTATAGCCATGTATAAGAATTTTGGTTGGATAACGTGGATTGAAATAGGAATCTGTGAGATTTGACTTCTCCAGCGAGTCACCTATGTATATGCTTTGGCGATCCATGAGATTGTGACGCGTGTATATATAATACTTAATGTCGGGATCGGGGCAACTGCGTTCTATGGCCCACTTGCAGGGTCCAATGGTTATATCACGATTGCTCATCGGCTGCGGCGTAGTCGGAGCTGCTGTACTTGAGGGCATTTCCGTTTGGGCTGCAGCCTGCGTTACGAAATCAAAGATCGAAGCGCAAAGGCAACCGCTGGCTGTGGAAGGAAATAGCCTGGGTTAGTAAGAAGCGTGCCATAACCAGATACATATATAACCATAACTCACTCAAGAGCAGATAATGCCATATCATTCTGTAATCCATTTCTGCAATTTTCTCTATCCGTCGGACTTGGCCGTATTCAAATTACGACAAGCTCAGGTTGCGCATTGTCTGGAATTGCTGGAGAAACTGAAAGCCGGCACTTGAGCCGATAACCATTTGGCCAAAAAAATATAATGAGTGGTCAGCGAATGAGTGCAAGTGAATACACGTGTGTGAGTGCGAGTGCGAGTGCGAGTCTTTAAAGTGAGAGTTGAGGTTGAAAAAAAAAGTGAAAACGCTGAGAATCGGAGGATTAGCTACCTACTCGAAGAGACCACGGCGAAGAGTTGGCCCTGCCATTGAGAAGCTTGCACTCATTTACACTCACTCACACACACACACGCGCACACACACACGCACGTGCAGCATGTACGTGTTTGTTGTTTCAATTTGTATCGAATGAAAACTCGGCTAACTCGGCACGTAGCAAAGCAGCGAATACTCTGTTTTTTTATGGCCACAAAACCCTTCCTTTTATATGGAGTTAAAGCTCAATGGACTTGGAGGCTTAATAATAATCTGCAAGCCAGGTAATTATTTCTGTTTCTCTTTGCCCGACCCATGCCAAGAAAGCGAGTGCAGATCCAGAAACTCAAATTTGGTTTTGTTTTTATTTACCTCGATGCGTCATTATTGGGGGCAGGTGTAACACGTAGATTGGTAAGTGGAACACGCTGGGCAATTAAGCCTGTCTGACCATGCTGTAAGTTCGTGTACTTTATTTCAAGGTAAAACAAGAATTATGAGAAGAAAGAAAGAAAGCCAAATTTATGCGTAAAAGAAACTGAGATAAAATTACAGCAAATTATCAAAAATAGATAAAGTACAAGAGATACAGTTTTCTATATTTTTTGAAAAAACAAAAAAATTTATTTTTAACATTTAAGGAAAGCTACAGCCGAGCGCCCCCGACAGTAAGATACCATTCGCCATTTGCGTGGACGGTGGGCGTGGCATCAAAAATTGAAAATAAACTCGATCTGTATATGGTATACAGGAACCTTCATGTGAAATTTGGTGTCTCTAGCTTTTATAATAGCTGAGATCTAGACGTTCAAAAGGACAGACGGACAGACAGACGGACATGGCTCAATCGACTCGGTTGGTGATACTAAAAAGGTTTTCTTTAGTTCTAGCCATGCCAAAACTAGCACAAACCCTATGCACAATTCAACAAGCACATGCCAAGGTAGGGCATAAAACAAATCAGGCAACAGGTGTTCATTGAATAGCATCCTCTGGCATCGAGTGGAAATTGAAATTGTTTTTCTGATTTATTGATTGATTTTTCGCCGTAATACCCATGGAATCTGGTGCTCAGCGTATGTCTATAGTTTTTCAATTAATTATCGCTGCGTGTGGCTATAACGCCCACAACATTTGCTTATATTTAGCTTGTGCAGGCGTGTGTGTAAGTAAATCATACACACTATATATATACACTATATACATAGTTGTCTATACTTTCAGGGGCACTACCGATCGGCAAAGCCAAACGCCATGGAATGTCAAACAAAATGTGAATTAATAGACAGAAATTAGCCCCAAAAATGAGAGACATCTGCGGGGCCGCAGCTCGCACTCTGTGTGTGAGTGCAAGGGAGAGAGAGAGAGAGCGGTGGGTTGGGTTGGAGCCGAAAGGAAGGAAATGTCTTTGTGACTGACCATTCCACAAAAATCCATTAATCTATTTATAGCACAGCCGCGCAACGTTGTCAAATTCATAAACAGATTTCAAATTGACACGCGCTAAAAGTTCATCAGGGAATTATGAAAGTACCGAAAGCTCTATATGAATACCATGAGTTTTAACGGTAAATTTATTATATAATTATTAAAATACACATTATGTGTGTCAGTAATAAATTGATATTGTTTTCAAGTCTTTTAGAGGAAATGTTCCAAGTACACTCTCTCAATATAATGATAAAAATCAGGAAATAATGTGACAATATCAAGGTTAGCTTGCAACTATAACTTATCATTCGCATTCCCAATCTGTCTACACTATTGTAGAGTGTTTCTTCGAGTGATCTTACATAGATCATTAAACCGGCGACACCGCTGACTAAGCATAATTGCGGGCTCACACTGCGGATGAGTAATATGAATGTAATTTATTTTGCACAGTTGTATGCAAAAATAAATTCATTCGCAAAATATTTCTAAGGTCAAGCCAACACACACATGGGCTATCAACACTTGCGCCCGGCGACGTCACAATCTCGTCCAGCTTATCAGGCCGCCTTCTCGAGCGGAGCGGAGCGGAGCGCCAACCTAGAAATGATTCGCACTATGCGCAGTTTTCGCGGCGCATAACAAGCGAACGGACGAGCGAAATGCGCTGGCAATGGCAGCTCTCATTAATATGTTTAATATATGTGATTCCCTGGGTGCTGGGCAGGACAACAACGGAGGAGAGCGACTCCGAGTCGGGTCAGTTCTTTAGTCAACTCTATAAGCGAAATCTCAAGCAAATGATGGAAATGCGCAACGTTTCCGTCGAGCCTTGTGTGGATTTCTATGCTCATGCTTGTGGAAATGGCGCGCTTTCCGAGCCAGATGCAGTGCCTCCGTTTCTGTACAACATGCAGGATCGCATGGAGTTCTTTCATGCAGAGCATGTAAACTTTCAAACGTTGCCGGGTAAACTTCTCTCGCAGCTTTACAGCGAGTGCAGGGAGAGACGGAGCAGCTCGACGCACTGGGAGCATCTGTTGCAGCAATTGCCGTTTCTGGCGCAGCATGATGAAGTGCTTGCCGCATGGCCCTTCCTACGTCATCAGTGGCAGCGACAGCAGCTCGACGATCGCCTCAATTGGATACATCTCTCCGCACAGCTGGCGGCACATGGCGTGCCCACCTTGCTGCACATTTACTTTGCCGAGCAAACGATCTATGTGGCGCCCATGTCGGAAATCCTTTGCCCCAATCTGCGTGGCTTTCAGCAGAGCATGTCCGAGCAGCTGGCCGGACGCCATCAGCAGGTCGGACACATTATAGCACACGAGATGCGTGTGCTGTGTCGTGGCATGCGTGGTGAGTTGCCACTGGCCGATAGCCTGAGCCAGCGACGTCGGAGTGCCCCAGAAGCTGGACAGGAGCGACTCGAATTGGATGACAACACCATGGACTACTTTCAGAGCTTTTTCGCGCAACTTAATTTCACAGAGCCGGAACTAGCCCAGGCGCGCAAGCTGCCCCTGGATGTGGAGCGCATCACGCTAGCGTGGCACGTGCTGCGGCACACGGAGCCACGCATCGTCTACAACTATGTGTTGTGGCTGGCGCAACAGCGGCTACGCTATGAGGATTGCTTTCAGCTGGCCACCGAATTCGAGCGGTTGCTGCACACCGAGCTGTGGCAGTGGCATGTGCTCGCGCCGCGTCTGGCACGGGATGTGGCGCTGGCCATGTATCAGTTGCATACCACACGCTTTCAGCAGCAGCGTCGCTCGACGCTTAGTCGACGGGATTGGTATGGGCATCTGTTGCCAGAGTCGGTGGAACGCAAGGAGCTGCAGGTGGCGCGTCTGCTGAATGCCCACGCCCAGCACTATCTCAATCTCAGCGAGCTGTCGGAGAGCTATAGTCGTGTGCAATTTGCGCCGCAGTCCTTCTACGGGAATCTGCTGCAGCTACGTCAAGCGCAACTGCGTCACAGCTTCGGTTCGCCCTATGTGGACGAAGAGGATGTGCAGCAACCTGCCTACTTTCTGCGGCATTTCCTGCACTTTGCGCTGCTCTCGCTGCATCGACCCATGTATCATTACTATGCCACGCAGGGATTGGAGCTGTGGCGCCAGTCGCGGTTGCTGCAGCACACCGACGGGTACTACACCGCTCTGGACTGCCTGGAGCGCCAGACAGAGCAGCTCTATGATGCCGAACTGGCGCCCATTTATCGCCCGCTAAGCTCACACGAGGTTGCCGATCTCTTCCACTTCTATCGCTCCTTTCAGGCTGCCCAGCGCGACTATCGCTTCTGGCTGCAAGGCGAACGTTTCCTCTTTGCCGAGCAGTTTGTGCTGCAGTACTTCGGCCTGGACGAGCATCGTGTGCTCTTCTATGCCGTCGCACAGCAGATGTGCAATCGGCACAATGAGATCTTTGCGGCGCAACTGAATCGTGGCTACATGAATCTACCCGAGTTTCAGGCGGCCTTCAAATGTGATGCGGAGGCGCCCATGAATCCTCCAGCCAAGTGCATGCTAAGCAGATGTGAGTAAAGCTGGGAAGTCGGGATATAAGTGTATATATGTATATTTTTATATAATAAGAATAAACTAATGTTTTTTAGAAAAAGATCTTTAAATCCATTTGAACCCAAAGTGATCTGAAGGATCCCTTAATGGAACTATAAAGTATAGAAATTTAAAATCTCTCTTCAAGAGAATTTTTTTGTATACTTATCACTTTGAAATCTTTAAGATATATAGTATATATCCAGATTTTCAGATCAAACGCTTGCGATTTCTGCTATTCCAGTTTTTGTTTATAGACAACCGATTTTCGAAGATTTATTGCCAACACGACAAGGTGAAAGATTTTTCAATAATTTTCGAACACATTTTCGAAAATCTGTTTCAACATTTCTCGATAATTGTTTTAGTCATTATGGCTAAACAGCTAAGTAAAGTATCTCGAGATCCGATTTGGACAGCATACTTATGCATAATGTTCGCCATTGTCAGCTCTATTCTTTCTGGGGTTTGTTTTCTTTAACATTTGCGCATTGCATTTTCAAATTGAGTTAATGACAACTGTCAGATGACGATGATGATTTTTGAAAGAGCTGTGGAAGCAAAAACATCAGTGGAACATGCCCGACATTAGGATACCTTTCGACCAACTTTTCAACAACAAAGTTTTCTACATCTATTGCTTTATTGAATGTATTTAGGGGGCGTGGCAAAAAATACTCGAAATAAAATTTTTAAACCGAAAATATACAGAAATCTTGCTGCCAAATTTGGTGACTCTAGCTTTAATAATAGCTGAGATCTGTGATGCTGAACAAGAATATATATACAAGACTCTTTATGCCTGAAAAAAGCAAAGTATACCCTCTTTTTTGAACATTTTTCAATGGTCGAAAGGTATAACAAAGCCACAAGTTGTTTACTTTGTTTCGTTAGACAATATACTATATAGGCCTATATATATATTCTGATTTACGTATGTGTCACTATTTCGGTACATAAATTATGCTTCAGCTAAGCCTTGTGAATTTTTATGCGAATTGTAAACGTCATCACGAAGATATATCTACTTGAATTGCAAAAAAAAATGAAAAACCTTAGATAATCCACCTGAGTTCGAAATTCTTTGGAATATGAAACTTGTGAATGGTTCGAAAGTGGCACACACATGGAGAATGGAAGACTATCTACAATATATGGTATATAGTATATGAATTATTTTTAATGAACTAACGCATTGTTATTGTTGTCTCCATCTTCTTCTGCCGGCTGCTCGCAAACTGTCAAATAGCCTGCGTAAATTTATTTTATTTATTTTCGATGATATTTCTTCAAAATGTTCAAGCATTTTCCAAGCGACTTTTCACCGCGCTTATTCCCGTCTCACTTTAACCCGTGCGCTTTTTGGAGACCATCGCCCATTTTGCCACTTGTCAGGTTGTTCGCTTGAGTGTTGTCGTCGTCTCACATCTGCCGGTGTGTGCGTGTGTGTGTGTGCGTGTGTGAGTCTCTCTACATAGCTGACGTTTCCAAGTATTTCTTATTTTCTGCTATATTTTGCGCAACCCAATGGCCAAGTGCGTGAATCGGTTTTAGTTGGGCCAAAGGCTTGCAGCAGATAATAGCACAAAATTTTGCCACAGTCCGCAAAAAACCAAAAAAAAAAAAAAAAAATAAATAAATCAGGTAACCCTTCTCCCATCAGGCAGTACGCGAAATGATCGAGTGATAATCCCAATCGAATTAAAGTGTGCCGTGCCGAACAAATTTGGAACAGTTCCAATCTATGAAGCTGGAATTATTTTGACACTATATGTGCTATATGCACGATTCACATAGTGCCATAGATAATATACATATAAATATATGCATATAGACAGCATAATAGAGACAGACATCAAATATGGTGGAGCCTGTTTTTTTTTTTTATAATTCTTAAAAAAACGAGAAAAGAAAGAAAAAAAAAAGAATATTATAACCATGTTGTATAATTTGAAAACAAAATGATATGTGCCTGGCAGAATTTACGATCGCGTTTTTAGTGTTTTTATATCAAAAGAAAATTTCTCACGCGCCGTCTAAATATACATATTGGAATTTAGAAATTTTTTTTTATTGCTCGACCTTTGCGAGACTTCATGATCATGATAAAATTATCCAACTGGAAAGGCGGATAATATCCAATCCAATAATCTTAAATAAAACACTTAATTTATTTCTTTTTTTTTTTTTTTTTCGTATTATTGGCAGCCAATTGAAGCACAATGAGTGAGCTTCAGAATTTGATGACCACCTTCGGCATTTTGGCCATTCTTCTCTTCTTCCTCTGGATCATCTATGCCGTCTTGTAAACTGACATACTAAATGGAGGGGGGCATGGAGCGTTGGCAGAGCAGGTGAGTGAAGTATTGAAGCTATTAGAATGTTATATAAGAAATTTCAGAATAATATATTGTATAGATTAATAGATTATAGGGGTTTCGATAGGCTCTAGAAGAAAGAAAGGAAAGTTTTTAACTAGATAAGAAAGAAAGATCCGCGTATCTTGTTTAGTACCGTTTGTGATTTGATCAATAAAAACTATTAGGTTTTGCTACAAACAATTTCCAAGAAAATTGTAAATATTTTCGAAATCGCTTTGAAAACAATTTTATATCTCAATCGAAATCGAAATGGATCGTAAATGTGGGGCACAAAGTGAGCTACGTGCTACATGCTACGTGCTGTGCGCGCGCTGTAAAGATGCAAAAATATTTTGGACATGTTTTGCCCGAAAAGCAAAACAAACAAATGGCACAAAGCAAATGGAAATGCCAAAGCTAATAAATAATATACTAACTAGACTACAGATGCCTGGAGAAACGTATAGCCCCTCTACGTAGACCCTCTCGCCTCTTTTCGTCGACCCATCCGCCAATAAATTCTTAAAACATTTTTCAATAAGTCGAAGCAATTTGCCAGAGCCAGAATGAATAATGTACCCGAAGAATACGCAACGAAACAGGTACAAAAGAAAGGGAGAGTGAGAGGGGGAAAGAAAGGGGTAGAGAGAGGGAGAGTACCCATGGAGAAGTTTGCTGACGAAGACCGTGAAAAGTTTTTATGTTCTGCATGACGCGCTGGCTCCGCCCACACATCTCACCCATGGAATCCAAGCATATATAGACTGCATATATATATATATTTATATCGATATATGTATATATAGACATGCTCTGGCAATATGTGTGCATATGTATATGTATGTGCTATGTAGGCAAATGTGCCGCGTCGAAATATGCGCAACAACTGGACACCAACACCAAGAGGCAACTAGACTTCTCTACCGATTCAACGAACATGTGTACATACATATATATCTGCGATATATAGAACCATAATTCCAATGAGCTAGCTCGCCGACTGCTCCGTCGTCTGCTCGATCAAAAAATTGTAGGCCAGTTTGTGGAGAAATATTTTTTAGTGAGTTTCTCAGTTATTCGGTGCCATTTGCTACGAACGGTCTACTGATCAGAAGATCCCTTCTCCAATAGCTAGCCAAGTGCGTTGGTTCTGCCAATTAGTGAAACGATATAAAAACTACATATATACTAATTAAATTATACAATTATCTATTTTGCGCAATCTCAGATAATAACAACAACAGCAACAACAACTCGTCAAGATGAATGAGGCCAAGAGTTTGTTTACCACCTTCTTGATCCTGGCATTTCTGCTCTTCCTGCTCTATGCCTTCTATGAGGCCGCCTTCTAGAGATCATGTTTTGAATACCAATAAGAGATTCGGAGATTTACTTACATGTTGGATTTGAAGTTTCCAGTTCGAGTTCAACAATATAATTAATTAACTATGCCTAGGATTTTTTTAGTAGAGCGTTACGCGTTTAAGCCGCTAGCATTTAATGGATTAATCGATTAGTACCCTAAGACAGGTGAGTCAAACGAACTATACCAAAAGCCATATGCCATATACTCTCTAGTGTAGTGTGCACTCTGGGCAAATATTTAAATTGATTTTACGATCGCTACGAACATTAATTGGAGGAAATATATTGTATGTGTGTGTGTGTGTGCGAAAATTATTTTGATACAGTTTGTGAATATGAAAATATATGCATAGCGACTTTTAGCATGTGTCTTGGCCAATTCTTGGCAGCGCAGCCATCAGTTGCGAAATGATTTTCCAAAAAAAAAAAAATGAGAATCTTGTCCACTTTTTTAACGACAACATTTCGACATGGCCCACTAAAGATACAGCCGCCCCGCCCGTACTATTCCCAGCTATATCTATGTATCTTCGGACATTTCAAATCGTTTTCGCACCGTGTGAAATTTGTCAAATGAATTTTCCGTTATATGCGCTAAGCGTACATAATTTTCAAAGATTTGAATTCGTATGCATAAAATATATACTATGGAAAATATAATTAATTATGCTTCTTTATAGCAGACGCCTTTTTGATGTTTCGCTCATCGAATAATTTCTTTATTTATTTTAACTTAAACCACAAACAAAAAACACTAATCCCTGCTAGAAATGTTTTGTTAGCTAAAAATAAAGCATAGATCCGATTTGCTTTAAGTATAGACCATACTATGTGGGCAAAACAAACAACTTTGGGGGCATTGTTTATGTTCCTCCACTTGAGTGGAACAGACCCCCAAAATGGGATTTCAATATCGTTTGGCAAGCTCTCAAGTAGCGCATTTCCATTAGTTGCGCACAAATGGATTATCTCCAAATAAACATAGCAGATATATATAGTATATAGTATATGAGGGCAATAATTTTTTTTGCATTTATTTTGGGCACTTGAACTGGGCCATCTGAATGTAGATCGGCAAGAGATGCGGCATATTGAAAATAATTTATTGATTTTTTTTTTTTTTCAATTTTTACTGCTTGCAGATGACGTCCGAGCCGAAGCCGGGGACTTGAGTCATGGTCGAGCTGTGTGTGGCGGTAAGTTGCATTAATTTTCGCATTTCCGTTTCCCCTTACTGATTGCTCCCTTCCCTCTCAGTGCCATGCACCACTTGACCCAAGCGTTGCGGTCGATTTGGAAGCGGCAACGAGGCGAACTCAAGAGGATTCATCGTTCGCTCAGCTGTTTCCTGTGCAGTCCGTGGCGGGCCTCTGGGCGTCATCATCTGTGTCATCTAATCATAATTGTTAAATTTTTTTTTTTTTGCAATATTTGTTTCACAATGAATCAGTCCAATTGGAATTGTTTTTCAAAACCATATCAAACATGTTAGACCATAATGTACAGCAAGAGAAGCAGAGCGTGCAGAACATCGCGCACGCGGCGCACATCATCGCAGAAAATTGGAAGATTGTTCAAATTGATTTCATTGTCCAACACACTTTGCACACATAGTGACCTAAGATCTTATCAATAATTGCATTTCACGTACATAACAACAACAACAACAACAACAAACAAAGTAACAGCAACACAAGTCAAGACCAAAAGCTACACAAAGCAACATAAATGCAACACAATAACAACAACAAACAAAGCAGGAATAATAAAAAAAAAAAAAAAACTAAGATGTTTTTAATTTTTTTTTTTTTTTATTATGTGATGAATGTGGAAGTGTTTTTTAATGAAAGAAAATCTGAAAAATTTAGAATAATTCAGAAAATTTGAGAGAACCCGAAGAAAATGTTCCAGAAAAACTTTACTTCCACCTTCCACATTCATCAAAAAATTTTTTTTTTTTTTTTTTTTATTAAGTGATGGTGAATGTGGAAGGTGATAGTGTTTTTTAATGAAAGAAAATCTGACAAATTTAAAAAATAATTCAGAAAATTTGGAAGAACCCGAAGAAAATGTTCCAGAAAAACTTTACTTCTACCTTCCACAATCATCACTTAATAAAAAAAAAAAAAAAAAAAAAAAAGAAGGTGTTTTTAATTTTTTTTTTTTTTTTATTAAGTGATGTATGTGGAAGATGAAAATGTTTTTTAATGAAAGAAAATCTGAAAAATTTTAAATAATTTAGAAAGTTTGGGAGAACCCGAAGAAAATGTTCCAGAAAAACTTTACTTCCACCTTCCACATTCATCACTTAATAAAAAAAACTAAGGTGTTTTTTCATTTTTTTTTTTTTTTTTTTATTAAGTGATGAATGTGGAAGGTGGAAGTAAAGTTTTTCTAGAACATTTTATTCGGGTTCTCCCAAATTTTCTGAATTATTCTGAATTAATAAAAAAAAAAAACTAAGGTGTTTTTTAATTTTTTTTTTTTTTATCAAGTGATGAATGTGGAAGGTGAAAGTGTTTTTTAATGAAAGAAAATCTGACAAATTTAAAAAATTATTCAGAAAATTTGGAAGAACCCGAAGAAAATGTTCCAGAAAAACTTTACTTCCACCTTCCACATTCATCACTTAATAAAAAAAAAAAAACAAAAAGAAACGAAGGTGTTTTTAATATTTTTTTTTTTATTTTTTTTATTAAGTGATGAATGTGGAAGATGAAAGTATTTTTTAATGAAAGAAAATCTGAAAAATTTTAAATAATTTAGAAAGTTTGGGAGAACCCGAAGAAAATGTTCCAGAAAAACTTTACTTCCACCTTCCACATTCATCACTTAATAAAAAAAAAAAAAAAAACGAAGGTGTTTTTTCATTTTTTTTTTTTTTTTTTTTATTAAGTGATGAATGTGGAAGATGAAAGTGTTTTTTAATGAAAGAAAATCTGAAAAATTTAGAAATAATTCAGAAAATTTGGGAGAACATGAAGAAAATGTTCCAGAAAAACTTTGCTTCCACCTTCCACATTCATCACTTAATAAAAAAAAAAAACTGAGGTGTTTTTTCATTTTTTTTTTTTTTTTTATTAAGTGATGAATGTGGAAGGTGATAGTGTTTTTTAATGAAAGAAAATCTGACAAATTTAAAAAATAATTCAGAAAATTTGGAAGAACCCGAAGAAAATGTTCCAGAAAAACTTTACTTCCACCTTCCACATTCATCACTTAATAAAAAAAAAAAAAAAAAAGAAACGAAGGTGTTTTTAATATTTTTTTTTTTATTTTTTTTATTAAGTGATGAATGTGGAAGATGAAAGTATTTTTTAATGAAAGAAAATCTGAAAAATTTTAAATAATTTAGAAAGTTTGGGAGAACCCGAAGAAAATGTTCCAGAAAAACTTTACTTCCACCTTCCACATTCATCACTTAATAAAAAAAAAAAAAAAAAAACGAAGGTGTTTTTTCATTTTTTTTTTTTTTTTTTTTTTTAAGTGATGAATGTGGAAGATGAAAGTGTTTTTTAATGAAAGAAAATCTGAAAAATTTAGAAATAATTCAGAACATTTGGGAGAACCCGAAGAAAATGTTCCAGAAAAACTTTACTTCCACCTTCCACATTTATCACTTAATAAAAAAAAAAAAGAAACTAAGGTGTTTTTTCATTTTTTTTATTAAGTGATGAATGTGGAAGGTGATAGTGTTTTTTAATGAAAGAAAATCTGAAAAATTTAGAAATAATTCAGAAAATTTGGGAGAACCCAAAAAAATGTTCAACGAAACTTTACTAATTATAATCAACGTTTGTAACGATGATCGGGCATTATAAATTGTACTATATCATGCTGACATTATCTGCTCGTGTGCTACAATTATAAAAAGTTCATTCGAAACTTAATCAATTTAAATTTTGCCCTGGTTAGGCAACCTTCGTGTGCCACCAGACGCCATAAGCAGCCACTAAGGTTGTCATCATTAGCTTGGCAATTCCACGCAGTTCAGTTAGCCCTATCGCTTACCTGGTACTCCAAGAAAATTGCAAGTAATGGGCTCCAAAAAAAAAAAAAACTTGCATTGTAATGCGAACTTGCACAATTGTGGGCGGCTCCAGCATGGAGTAGCCGCTGCGCAGTGACCACAGTCGAGAGAGCCGCAGGTAAATGCCAACATGCACTTGAGGCTGATTTGCATGCACATGCATGAACATGCATGCACGTTGCATGCGTGTTGCCCAAAAACCGGCAGAGCCAAAACCACGTCGAATAAGGTCTGCAACGGACCGAAAGAGGCCAAAGAATGTCAAGTGAATGCAATGAAGTGTAACCTACTGTTGTCCGACAGTTTGGCACAACAGCTAACCGGTTTCATCGAGTGCACCCCCTCTCCTCCTCCTCTTCTTCCCCTCCAAAATGCAGCCAAAAAGTTGTGCAATCGAAACAGGAAAAGAAGCAAGAAACGCTGGCAAATTGATTTTCTCAGCCGGTTTTTCGTACCGAAAATTTGTTATTGTTTTAATCTATGCGCCAATATTTACAATACTTGAAGATATATGTATGTATGTATGTACACATGTAAGTGGCATGAAAACCCTCCCCCCCTCGCCCATCCTAGGTAACCTTTTGCTGTGTCAGCGCAGCCTCCTGGCCAAGATGCTTCATCAATTGGTGACCAATGAGCATGCGCACATGCTCTGGCACCAGCTTCATCAGAAAGACCTGCAAAGGAGGAAAGAAAGAGAAAGAATTAGAAAACTAAAACATATCCAAAAATTTAAAAAAAATGTGGAAACTTGTTTATGATCATGGCAAAGAGTTTTATAAGTGAGTCAAGTTGGCTTGTCAAGATAGGCGATCTTGACAGTTTATATAACATGTGCCATGAGCTGTTTGCACGAGATGTGAGCGTATACGTAATATGCAGGAAGCAACTCTAATTTCATGTAGTAGAGAGTATTATATAGTTAGCTGCACAAGATGCAAAACCAGAAACCCTCACTAAATCTTCCAACTATATGCAGAAGCTTCTTGCACTCACCTGCAGTCCGTGCGTCCAATAGCCGGCAGTCTCATTGGTCTTGCCCAGCGTGAAGACCGCCCAGCGAGCATAACTGCGTGCATTGGGAATCAAGAATCCACCGCGCATCACCGTGTCCGAGTACTCATTCATTTTGGTGGCCACAAACATGGGCATCACTAGCTGCACCGTGATATTGTCATTGGCCACCTCCTGCTGCAGAGCCTGGGTGAAATATGTAACATATTTCTTGGTAGCTGCATAGACAGCAATATACGGCGTAGGTTGCAACTCCGAACCGGAGCCAATGTTGACAATGGCACCACGACCCGCTCGCTTCATCTGCGGCAGAATCTTGCGCGTCAACATGGTCACAGCGCCAATGTTGATAGTCAACACATCCCAGATAATATCTTCCGGCACCTTATCCACCGTATCCGGATAGTCATACATGCGTCCCACATTGTTCACTGCGAATGAAGAGCAAATTTCCCCAGTGAGGTCACAACCACAACAACGACAAGATGCTTATCGGCCCAGCTAGCTGGAGGTAGCTACCTTCAACGACAACGACAACAAGGTCGCCTCGCGCAGAGAGTTACCAAAAAAAACCAAAGTGAAGAACTCAAATTGCTGAAGCGCGTCAAAGCGTTCAAATGAGTTTGGCAAATAAAACAGTCGACACAGTCGACACAGAAATGAATATTTTTTTTGAATGTACTTGAAAATGCGAGACTGTCCATCAAATGGCCCTAACAAAAAATGATCATTATAATTGCACGCTATTACGAGTTGGTACCTCCCCTCGCTCCCCCTGCAAATGACATTGGCTGTACAGACGGACAAACAGACGGATTTAATTGTTGTTGTCATCGTGTGGCTACTGTTTGGGCCCATGGTATGATGGAGTCGAGTATTAGCTCAATTTGCGTGGTTGCTGATGACATGTGGCAACGCCCAGCCTCAGGCAGAGGTAACATAGAATGCAGACTGAAGAATATGATATGCTCAAGAAGCTATCTAGAATTTCAAATAAGCTCGAAATAATCTGATTAATTTACGAATGAATAATTGCCATAATTGCTGGATCAATTACTAAATAGTTTTTAAAGCGATTTGAAATGAGTTTCGATTTGTAAAATGCTGTAGAACTAAGTGAAGCATTACATTATGAGCTATTTATTGATTGGAACTATATAGAAAACATTATGATATCATGCCAGTAAAATCCTTTTTAAAAAAGATGCATAATTCTTATTGAAAAATCATTTTGAGAACTTCTAGGCACAGCCTTAGCAATTTTAAATTCCTCTACCACCTTTCTATACCCCTCCCAATACTCACCTAGTATGCCCACTTCAATGCCGGCCAGTTCCTTTTCAACCTGCTCGTAGGCCTCGCGTCCCTTGGCAAAGTCCACAGCAATCCACTTGGTCTTCACCTTGTGTTCGCTCTCTGTGTGAAAGTTGAGTGACAAGTCAGAGCAGGAGCTACTTAAGAAGCTACAGTTACACCTACCAATCTCATTGGTTACCGCAATAAGCTTCTCCTTGGTGCGTGAGACGAGCACCAGATTGAGACCTTGACGTGCCAGTTCCCGGGCATATTCCTTGCCAATGCCATCGGTGGCGCCTGTGACGACTGCGAAACAAAAAAAAAGTGAAAGGAATATAAGTTGAGAATAATTGCTAAAAATCACATACATTTATTCAGGTAATTAGCGATGCTTCCACTTAAGTTGAACATAGCTTAAATTTCATTTCTGATAACCTTATATCATTTGCGATTGACAAATGTTTTGTTTTCTCCATATAATATGCAAACTTAGCATACCCTTGCTAATTAGCTGACTTAGGCAGTTAGCCAATTGGTTAGTTGGTTAGCTATTCGGGCCCTGCTTGCTGGCTACTGCCTAGCCCAAAGCAAATACAAATACGAATAAGTAACGAAAGCTACAGTCGAGTTAGCTTGGCAGTTAGATACCCTACTTTTCAATAGGAATCTATATACTTTGTGGGATCTGCCACTCCTGCTTATGCCTCTAACAAACATTTGCATAAACTGGGTAAACCCTTTTCTACCGTTGGTTGCAGGGTATAAAATGCCTATGGAAGTGGTAAATGAAATAAACCCGCTTGGATGTTGTTAACGTGGATGTTGCTGTTGCAATGAGTCAATGCAACTGTTGCCACTGCAACTGCGCAACTCTTCAGCAGGCAGGCAGGCGCCAATTGTTGCTGCTGCTGCTGCTGCAGCTGTTTAGTTGCCAAATACCAGCATGGCTATAAAACGGCTGAAGCAGGAAAATTTTCACAGAATTTCAACGAAAATCAAGTCGATTGGCCGCAAGGTCAGAACGGCTTGGAGAGTCATAAAAAAAAAGAAACAGTTAAAAATGTTAACAACAAAATCTACGCGCTGTTGTTGTTGCGCTATAATAATATTAGTTTGTTGTTGTTGCTTCTATTGCCATGCCAAAAGCGTGCCAAAAGCAAAGAAACAACAGCAACAACAGCATGAGAAATATTTTTTTATTTTTTTGAAGCCGGTTTCGCTTTCGTTTTGGCGCGGCGAGTTGAATGACTTCGCCGTGTTTGTTTCGCTTTGGAGCAGCTGATCGATACCGTTAGCTGGCATACATATACAAGTGTGCATAGCTTATCTAGGCATACGTATTTATCAATGGGCGCTACTACTATCTGTGATACAGAACCGGAACATATCGATCGCCTATGTTTACTTTATGTGTTATCTAGTATTTATTAATAGTTGCATAGTTCAAGCCGATAAGTTTTTTTGTTGCTTCATGCTGAGCAAGCATAGTTTATAATTAATGTAATAATCAGTCTATAATATATCCGAATATTTCCCCATCACGATATTTTCATATGCAATCATTAGCGAAATTAGGGATGTGCTTTCAGTAATTTACATAGTTTTGCGAGATTGCCAAGTTAATGAGGAAATTATGAATGTAATCGATGAAGTTCTGCAATTACGAGTATATTATGATTATATGTATTGGCAAATTGCAATTAGTGGCAGAGGTTCTTGAATTCAATTGGAATAAAAATAAATAATGCAGCCAAAGTTACAAAGTTACTCCTTGTGAAGTTATTTCTTTCAATAATAAATAAATAAATAAATAAATAATTATTTCAGAAAGTTAACAAAATATATAGCTCTTTTTAACTGAGCTGCTTTTGAATGTATCTCAAAGATTTTTTTTTTCACATCCATTAAGATACAATCTTAATTTCTAATTGATTATATCACGTAGAAAAAAACTGCCTAATTGTTGTTAAGCCTGTTTGGCTACAATTATATATTTTGTTTATATAAAATTACACCTAAATTTTTAATTCGAAACAGTACGCAAACAATCCGAGACAGATATCGACTTAGTATATAAGGTATACCATATACGAACTTGCAGGTTAACAAGGTTCAGCCTTGTCGCAAATTATGCAAATGTTTTAGGCAATTTTTGCGAGCTGTTGCGAATTATGCTAATCGGGTGTTACGATACCTAGTTGACTCTCTTTCTTTTTTTATGGCACTCACCTGCCCACTTTCCGTATTTGTCCAGCAGGGTCTGCGGCAACTGGGGCTGAAAATAGGGTTCCAGCAGCGCCTTGATAATCTTGATCAGGGACTTGAAGTTTGTGTAGAGAAAGACGGCGATTGTCAGGGCGCCGACCACGTAGATGGCCAGCGAAACGAGTTGCCAAATGAACGCCATGCGGAGTAGGGTATAAATGCTGAGTTCCAGTGCCGGCTGCATGGTGAGGAGAGTCTCTTTATATACGCGTCGATTTTTACTATATACACCGATAAGGGACACAACTGGCTGATAGGGTCCAATGCTATACTAGACTTGACTTATCAGCATGCTAAGCTCATACATGAATAATCACACACACACACCACAAAAAAACATACACACTTGCAACGCGTTGTAAGTATGGCTAGCGCATACTTTTAGCAGACACTGTTACGAGCTATGGACACAAGCGACGGCTTCGAGCGTCGATCACGCACTGAAAGCCGCAGCTCGAGCCGCGCTGCACGGAGGCCTCGAAGCAGTTGGGTTTATTTATTTTTTTCGGGTCTTACAAGCTGCAATTGCGTCTCTTACAGATACAGATACAGATACAGTTGCAGATACAGATACATGTTTCGGCTGGCTTGTTTGTTTCTTTTAGCCTGCTTTATAAATCTTTTTTTATTTTGATGTTCATTACTTCATAAACTACAGCTCTCTTTGGTAAATGTTTTTGTTTCTTTTCTTTTCGTTTTTGCTTTTTTTTTCGGTGCGAAGAGATTACCAAATTGTTCGCACGGAGTGGTAACTTATTAGACATATAATGGGCCTACGTTGACCCATTGTCGGTTTGTCGGCAATATTCGCCACACAGTCTCTGCGAAAGCTTTGCGACAATTTTCGCCCCGTTAATTAGAGAGTCAAGTCAAGTTCATAATTAGCCTACACTTAGTAGTATAGGACGGCACTCTGCACTAAGTGAAAACAATTAAGCGAAAGATGCAAAAATTGAAAAATTGTATTTTCACACGCAAGCCGCGACTGAACTTGAGAACTTCGAATGCGTCCAATTTGACGTCTGAGATAATAAAAAGTCGTGTAATAATAATGATAATTGCAATGAAGTTATATGAAGTAATACGCAGGCCATTTCCGAGGCAGCGTCATTTCCTAAAGAGATTGTCGTAAGGGTATTATTGTTATGTTGTAGAGAAAAGAACTTGGAAAATTTCGAAGTAAGACGAAGTCAAATCTTCAGGCAATTATAACCTATTAAGAGTTATATTCTCTGACACTTTCTAGACACTAAGTAAATCGATATTCCCAGAGTATTTAAATAGCACTTGCTGGGGGAGAGTATAGAAAGGCAAACATGCTTAGTAAGATTCACAGTGTCGCCAGTCATCGTTCAAAAGGTCTAGAAATGAACACAGATTGCATTCATCCCACAAAAAAAAACACTTGCGAAATTAGAAAACTAGCAAAATTTAAATATACCCCAACTATATACACACCTGAACGATAAAGTAAACGCAGGGAGTAGCTAACGTGTCGTTTAGCGCTTCAAGACTGAAAAAGAACTAACATTTTAGAAATCATATTGATTTTGCCAAGAAATCGGTTGAACAAGTCGTTCAATCGATTGAAAGCTCAAAGCGCAATTAGCCAAGACACATTCCAGCAATGCAACACCGCAGACACCAACCAAACAACAGACAAGCTATTCGTTAAGCAATGACACCAACCAGCTGGCACCCTGAAAGTATGCTATGCTTTTATTTGCTCTTAACGGTTGACTTGAAAAACAATTTTGCACCCTGCATACGCAATCTCCATGGGAATATGAGTGTCAATGCATTCTGCACATGGTGCCAAATATAGCCGGGGGTTTCATCCACACCATCCCGCAGCTGAGCAACTGCACTGCGAGCATAAGCCTCAGCTGAGGGTATAAACAATCCACCGCGCATAATTGCCTTGGAATAGCTGTTGATCTTGGTCACAACGAAATTGGGAGACAAGAGTTGCACAAGTATGCCATAAGGGGCAGCCTCCTGCTGCAGTCCAATTGTGAAACTGCGATTGTAAGCCTTAGAGGCGGCATAGAGGCCGCAATACGGCAACGGTTGCAGTTCCGTGCCCGAACTGACATTCACTATGGCTCCCTTAGTTCCAGCCTCACGTAGCCGGCTGAAGAAGTAACGCGATAACTCCGAGACGGCTACCACATTGGTATCAATTATCTGCTGGGCTTGTTCCCGTGTCCATTTGTGCAGACCACCGGGCAGACCCATGCCCACATTGTTGACTAGGTAAGGGAAAAGCGAAAGGGTCAACGGGATCTGAGCATGCGACTTTGATCCCATCACTCACCTAGTATAGTTACAGGCAGTTTGTTGAGCTCATTCTCAATGTGCTCATACACCCGTGTACCTTCTGTAAAGTCGGCAATAACTATTTTCGTTTGCACTTTTGACTCAGCAACTGGAGAGAGATAAGAATTAGACTCGTAGACTTGCTCAAGTGCTAGAAATTCTCACGCACCAATCTCGTCGACAACTGCCTTCAGCTTAGCTTCGTTCCGGGCTATTAGAACCACATTGATACCCTGTCGGGCCAGTTCCTTGGCATATTCCTTGCCAATGCCATCGCTAGCACCTGTCACCGCCGCCCAGGATCCAAAGCGCTCCTTCAACGTCGGCCTCTTCTCCGCGTCTCCGTTGAGCACGCGCAACTTGAGCAGTCGATAGGGCGTTCTCAGGTTCTCGTACAAATAGCAGACCAGCGAGTAAAGTCCCACAAAGACCAGAAAGTTAGATAAGGCCTCGAGCATAATGTTCGAGTTGATAAGGCGATTCCAATTGATAGGCAAGTTGTGCGCACCGTGCGACGCTCTGCAGACAACTGACTTGGCTCCGGCGTACTTGTGTGCCCTAGGCCTTTGCGCGATTACACTATATATTACTATATACTATACGTACGGCGTACAGTTTACTGCATGCCGTTGGTTTTCGTACGGAATATTAATGCACTAATTAAAAAGTCAAAACAATCTATGAACACTTGCAGCACTAACATTAACACCTACAGCAAACCGTTTTGGAGTTACGCGCGTTTCTACGGGCAAATTCAATTTCACTCTTTCCACGGCGGGTGGCAGCAAACGCATTTGATGGGTTTTGTTTATGAACGTTTGCTCAAGCGCCTGCTTGGATTTCGAATGTAAGAATTATAAATTTTTTGTTTGGTGTGGCTTGCTTGGATCTGGAATTGCGCTGGGTTTGGGTTGGGTTGGCTTAGTGGGTGCATTGCCCTAGTTATTGGGGTAGGCTGGGGGGTGAACGATGTGAACAAGGTCAACGATATTGATAAATATTTGCCAGCGTTGCATAATGAAATATGACACAAAATCGAGTCTACTTAACTGTAAATACCCTGCATACGGTGCAAAAAAAAAGAGATTAGATAGAGCGTCACATGGCCGGCTCAATCACTTTAAAGATAATGCTTATTCCTTTCGATAAACCCCTTTAATGAGAGCAGAGTATGCTGTGAGCATTTTTTCAAATAATTCACAAACCCAAATATAAATTCAGCACCCAGTGGAGTCTTCTCCCTGGCAAATGACATCATGGCCTTTTGGCTTTGGTCCTTGTCTTCGCCCCGTCTGCAGCCAAATGCACTCAACACATATCACAATTACGGGCATGAGTGCATGCTTAGCGCACACATTCATAAATTAGACAGTCAAAATGGTATTTTAGAAAACGCTAAGTACGGCCACACACACACACATGCACGCACAGCCAGTATCCCTCGCATGGCCTAAGAAAATCAGGAAACGGAAATGTGCGACGCGGCGCTGTGAATCGAACATGCTGAAACACGACGACGACGACGGCGACGGAGATGAGAAGACATGGCCATGCATGGGTTATATATCAGCGCCGCCTGGATAACCCTGACGACATACCCTGTCGATGCAAACTAAAGGGAAAAATACGTTGCAAAAATAAATGGGCTGACATTTTTCGTTGTCGCCGCAAAAACCGCATTTATTCAAGTGTCAAATAAATTCATAGTTTTTGGATCTCCGCCCACCAGGCAAGGCGGCAGGGGGCAGGGGGCGTGGCGGTCGTTGGCGTCGGCCAACTAATTAAGTCAAATGGTGCACTCTGTGTGTGTGTGTGTGTGAGTGTGTGTGCCAAAAAAACAAATGGCATGTGGCTAAAAATGAAAATCCAGCCAAATTCGATGGCGCAGCGCAAAAGTATGCAACGCTTTTCTAAATGCGCCGCCTAAAAGCAGGCAACATTTTCGGCAACTTATGCTAATCACATTTAATTGCTTTTTAAGCGCACTTTCTGGCACTTCCACTGTGCAGAGTGCAGCAGCTAATTAATGTGACTCATACGCAGCGTGGTACAGAGCGCGAGTTAATAACTTTAAAGGCAGCTCAAATAAATTTTGCAAGAACAAGGAAATACCCAACTAAAGCAGGACTACAAAGCGCTGTTAGCTCAAATGCTACAAAGACAACACAGATACACACACACACACAGTCACACACATATGCCAAGATAAAAGCACTTGCCAAAGCACTGCTGCCGCGTGGGCGGGGCTGAAAGGGGGCGCGTTGAAAGTGGAACTGCCGCAGTTATTGTCGAAAAAAGTCAAACAATTTGAATTATGTTTTGCAATTTGTACATCCGTTTCTGCCCACACACACACACACACCCCCACCCCACACACACAGCCAACGTTTGCTCTTTCTTTTGCTTTTTATTTATAAGGGAAATCATTGTTTGCTTTGTTGCCGCCGCCGCTGGCTGCTTTTATTATGCGATATATGCAGCAAGAACTTATGCCGCGCTCGTTTCTCTAACAATTCATTGCGGTTATTATTGCATTTTGCCAGCGAGCGGAGCTAAATGAAATCATGGCTAAGTTCGCGAATTGTTTTCAACTCAATTCGGTCGAAGAAATTTTGGCATTTCTCTTGACTGTATTAATAGCTAAAGTAGAGTAACAAAACATGTGTACAAAATTTATTTAGTTAATACTTAATACTTTTATAGCATAATAATAATTAAATCAACACCAACTAAACCAAATTGCAGCCAAGACAAGCCAAGCGCAACTTCAATCCCTTCTCCCTGCGCATTGCAAATTAATTGCTTTTGGCATTTTTCGCGCTCTAATCTCTGACATATCGTTAAAGCGCATCGTTGGCTTTTGTTAACTTGGCTTGCTTAAGCATGTTTATGTCAGTCACTGAATTTTAAGTAGCTCAGCTCGGTCCGCTCAAGCCGCAGGATGCTGCCTGTGTTGCAGCACAAAAAGAAAAAAAACTCAAATAATATAAAAGAGTTGTCAAGTGAATTCGTGATGCGACAGGCAAACAACTGAAGGGAAGGCAGCTACGACTGGCAAATACCCTAGGTAAAGTTGGCTTGCCGAAGTCTGCATAAAATTAGAACCAAATTAATTTTGGAACTAACACCTTATATAGTAGTTAAACTCTTTGTATGCAATATACCCCATTGATTCTTTGCCAGGGTATCACAGCTGTTGACTCCGCCAAGTGGGCGGATCAGCCAGCAGCGAAATTCAGCGAGTTTTCGCCCCTTAAATGGCGCATGAAAATTAGCAAGTTGTCTGTCTCCCAGTCCATCCGTCCGTCTGTCTGCGGCTGCCATTATGCGGCACACTTTGATTTTTTTGTCAGCCACTCCCACGAGTTGGCATTAGGCTGAATGGCTAAACGGCTTAAACGCTTTCGCGAGGCGAGTTAATTAGCCATTTTTGTGTTCGTTATCGCCGGCCATGAATGTGCAGCCATAAAACAAGCGCGCAAAACTTTGGCCATAAAACTGCAATCAGTGGCAAGTTATGTGGCCGGCGCAGAAATCACAGACCTCCCAAGCCGAGTTGGACACACATGGCCAGGACGACACCTGTTAGACCTGCGGGCAACAACAACAACAACAACGATTGCAGCGATACAGTCGGAAGTCGTAAAAAATGACTAACTACGCGACGGAAGGCAGGAGCCGGAACAGTGTAACGATTAGGACAGGAAGAGTGGCAGGAGCAGGGAGTAGGTAAAGGGGGATTGGAAGAGAGCTATCAGCATCTGTCTCTGCAGCATCGCAAGTGTCGCTTTGAAACATTCAAATGTCGTTGCCAATAAAAGCCAATAAAACTCGTAAAATAACTCAAACAAAAAACGAGCTGCGCTGCCGGAGGTTTGCCGAGCTGCGACGGCGACGGCAACAGCGACGCGTTCAAGTGTTTTGTGTCGCAATGTTGTGGCTTGGTCATAACCTCAACCCCCTCATGCCGGCGCTAGCATTGCTTGGTAATGGAGCAGGCCACTGAAGTACGTCGAGGAGGCATCAGACGAGTGTATCCAAAGTGCAGCAGAGTGTGGGGTGTGTGTGTGCGACAGCTCCTGAACTCTTTGCTGCACTTGCTGCCGAGATCTGCAGACGCAACTACTGCAACTTCTATTTATAGTCGCATTATGAATATAGCATCTAGCGTGTACACCTGTTGGAGATATGTCGTCAGCATGTGGCGTTGTCTCAACTGAAGTTGCTGCAGATATGCTTCCCGAGCGGGTCACTTCTTACATCACATGCAGAGCACTTGAAAATAGAGAAAATTGGCTATATTTTGCAAATGTTGACTCAGAAATCATTTTAAATTTGATTTTTATACCAATTTTTACTTGCCTAATCCATTCAAAGTAAAATTTTTACATTTTAAATTTTGAAAAAAATTTGGATTTTTTTATAGGGGGAAAAAGTCGCAAAAATGCGAAGTACTGAAATTAATAATATTTTAATGCAAAATCAATCTAGAGGTGAAACCAGTTACAAAATGTCATTCCAAATGAAAATCGAACAATTTTTGGCAAAGTTATTGCTTTGCGAAGTCTAGGTTGCTTGGATCTTTGCAGGGGAGAATCTTTCATGTTTTGCCCCGAATTATAAAATTTTAGGACCTTAATTTGCTTATGCTGAATAATTCTAGAGAAGATCTTATGAATTTGGGGAAAGTTATGATTGTGGAAAATCTAGATGCGTGCCTAACATGTTAAAAGAGATTAGCAAAACATGCCAAAGTTTTCAAAGTCTTGGGAAACATTTTAAAAGAAGGTGCATTGAAATAGAGCTTGAATTTTAAATATTACGAAAATATGGATGATAGTAAATTTACAGTATAGAAATTGGAATGAACATTAAACGTTTCATTATTTCACAAATTATTTAGTTACTTTTTTCTCCACTACTTTTGCGTCTAAGTCGTGGCAAATGCGAACAGGATTTACATAAATCGCGCATTTTATGTGAAACTATTCGGTGCCTAGCGCTGCCTAGTTGGGTCACAAATCGACAGTTAGACTTTCACAATTTGCATACGCCACAGAAGTTTGCCCTGATTTTTCAGTTAGCTGATCAATCAGCAAGCTAAACCACAACAGCCAGCAGCAGCAACAACTAAGCAAGTAGACAACAATTTGCATTGCATGCGGCGTGGAAAATTTCGCTGCTTGGGTTTTCGCCATAAGAAACAACGCATTCTGCATGCAGATATCGCCCAAGACTGGCCCAGAGTTGTGCGAACAAACAAAATTCGATTCCAGAGTCCGCGTTCGCATCTAAGACAACCAAATCAAATTAATATGCGCGCTGCGTGCTCCAACAACGACTTGGGCTTTTTTCTTCTGGTATCAGCAGGCGGCGGCGGCGACGACGGCGACGGCGACGGCATTCCTTGACGCATTGGCCGATATTTGCACTGCAGACTGTGCAGACAGTGGGGACAGTTGACTGCGCGGCTAACTGGCGCTATCACGATGCCCGTTGCAGTAGAAAAAAAAACAGCACAAATGTATATAAAATACTTACAAAAACAAAACAAAACGGTTGCCCTTTGACAGGCCGGGCAAGTCGACGAAATATTTTGTAACCGTATTTGTATCCTTCTTCTTTCTGCAGGATGCCAAAACGCGACAAAAACAATTTCATGCATTCAAATGCCAGAGCACACAGCGTGACAGCATTTAGTGAGGATTCACTTCTTAGGGAACGCGCGACTAGAAAATACTGTGTATAATAATCAGAAATACACAAATGCAGAAACTTATTGTTGAAATTTGAGATAGGCAACCAGTGTGCGAAAATACTTTGGTAATAAGCAATGATCTAACACAGATTAGGCGCTCACACACGAAACAATTGCTCTTTCCTTTGACATAATCGCCTATCGATAATTACAAGAAGCTGCGAACCACTTAATTTGAATAATTTTGTTATTTTAGAGAACTTTTCTAAAACGTTTATTTTCAAACTAAATATACATTAATTTTCATACATGTGCATAAATACCCAATACTTAAAGATAAAAGATCGTATAAGCGCCGCACGAGTATTTCTTTATGGCTGGTTGAGAGACACAACGTGACCCCTTCTACCATTCCTTGTTCCACTCCAAGCCAAGGCAAATAAAAAATGTTCAACGAAATAAAATGTCTCTTTGTTTTGCACTCTGGCCAAGCGAATCCAACAAAACACATAAATCTTAGCATATGTGCATTAAATTGCCGTCACCCCCTGCCGCACATTAAATGAATTTTAGACATCTTTTATACGAAATAATTCGAAGATGCTCGAACTTTAAGTTCACTTGAACTTTCAATTGTTTTTCTATTGGCATTTTCCTGAGCTTGGCATAATTTGCACCTTGCTGGGGCAGCACGTCTGTCCTCATTGTCTGTCTCTGCCAGTTTGGTTTCTGCCAAAAGCTGTCGACAAACTTAATGACCTGAAAACTTTCGATAATATGTGTGTGTGTTTGTGTGTGTGCACGCCTGCGGAAATTATCAACTCGCCGCACTTCACAAAAAACCTGAAAACCGAAAAATGTATGGAAACTAATTTCCAGGAAAGCGATTAGAAGGCGACCAATTTAACTGTGGCAGCAAAAACAAAGGATTTCCGCCCTCGAAATGTGCTTACGAAAAAGGGTACAGCGATAAGACTAGACACATATTAAGCCACGACTTAGAAGCTGAATTATTTGCAGCAGAATTAAAGTTACTTTCAAAAGATTGCCGCAGCTTCTTGCAATATGTTCTCTAGTTGTAACTTGTTTAAAAAATTATCGAATCTGTAATTAATTATCGAATTGTTTTCCCATTTTTACGTATCGAACTTGTTTAGTTCATTTAAATGTTTCCTTCTTTTAATGTAAGATCACTCGCGAGATGTTTCCTAGTTCGCCACTGCACTGCTGTCCAGCAATTTGGCAAACCAAGTGAAAGAGCCACGTGACTAACATAAGCAAATACAGTTATAGTCAGAGCAAGTGCTCGGGCAATGTTTTGTTTGGCAAAAATCAAGATGTGCCTGACCCAAACCTTTAAAAAGAAAAAAACCCTAAGCGAGAGAGAGAGAGAGTTGGCAGCAGTCGCTGTGGCTGTTACTCAGGCCCCAATTTCGAATCGTATGTTTATCTTTGCGCTGGCCTTTGTCTAGCTGAAGTGGCACAGGCCACACACAGTGTCGTGCAGTGTGGGGACATGTGAGTGTAGCGAGGGAGGGGTTCAGATGTTGGATTTTTGGTCCTTTGGCGCTATTCGAGCCATAAATAAACGTTTAGTTGCTGCGGAAGCACGGCGACAGCAACAGCAGTCTGTAATACAGGCAAAAAACGAGGGCGTACTAGGCGATGGGTGTGGTTATTCGAAGGGGGGATAAGGTGGTACAGGAGGCTGCTTGTTTGTCTAGCAACAGCACGTGCTGCTGCGGGCTGCGGTCAACGTGTGTGTGGGTGCGCAGCGCATTGTTGTCACAGTTTTTGCCACTTATCCAGAGCGCTGCCACCCATTAATAGCCACCTAATCGACGCTCAATTAACACAACAACTCCCTGATCCTTTCTCCACTCGCCACGGGGTACAACAATCACAACATTGTGGCTTTTATTTAACATGCATTTATTAGAAATTTATTAGCGCATTGCAAATTTTTACAGTGTGCATAAAATTTTTACTCTGGCGCCAGGCGATTTCATAACTCACACAAAGTATGCGCGCAGTCAAGCAAACTTGTGAATATTGTCGAGTTACACTTACACTGATTGGCATCGATGGGTCAGCCATGGTAGGGATGGGTATCGATATATCGATATGGATTTAATAAATATTTTTAATATTAGTATTTTGTTTCGTATGATATGCTATTTTTTAAAAATTACATACTAAGCGATATTTCCATGTATATCAATATCGATATTTTTCTAGCCGATACCCATCTCTAGCTATGCAAGTCCTGCAATGAGAACCTGTTGACCATTTGCATTGCATTAAGCTCAGCTCCGGCTGCGCAATGTAAGTTCCCTTCTGATTTTTTTTTTTTTGTTTATTGCCTCATTTAAATTCTAATTTTATGACTGCGTTTATGTTTTTGTCGAAAGGCAGCATACACACACACACACACACACACACACAGCGTGACTTTAGCTATCTATTTATACATCTGTGCGGACTTTCCGCCATGCATATTCGAGTACATTCATAATTGTCGCAGACAAAGACGTAGCTGAAGGCAACCTGAAATTGCTGCTGACTTTGGGAATCGTTTTGTTTCGATTGCTTGCCAAAAACTTTCTCATATCTTAAGTATTTAATCTAAGTAAGGTAACTTAAATCGCGAGCTGCATACATTGTTGTGTAGTCTATTTACTGAAGAGATATCCTGCTCCAAAGCGAAATATTTTCCAGAATAGAAAATCTTAATTAAAGTCGTTAAATTCGGATCGAGCAAAGATATCTGTTAATATTTTCCTAATTATATAAACGTATAAAGTAAAAAAGATAATGTCGGGCACACAAGAGATCTGCTAAAGACACACCACCTCCCCCCTTAGCTGCCCCGAACACATGTTCCCATAAATTTTACGCTGCCGGGCTAAACATTTTGCGCGCGTAAAAACTTAGCCGCACATGTGAAAATCCAAATTGTGAAAATGATTTTTTAAGTTTTCTGTTTTCTTTTTGTGAAAAGAGTTGCACGTTGAAAACAGAGAGCAAACAAAGAGACACAGAGAGAGAGAGAGAGAGAGCGAGAGTAAAACACAACGTGAGCGCATTGCCGAGCACGAACGAGACGAGACGACGACGACGACGATAGCCGAAACGAATGCTGCAGCGCGTTGCAAGAGCCAAGGGAGGCGGAGGTCTGCAGGGAATAGGTGAGATGGGGGGATCAGCTTGGAGCGCAGCCAGTTGGAATTGCACGCGACAAAGGGAAGAGCAAGAGAAAGAGAGAGGAAGAGAGAGCGTGAGGAGCAGCGGCCAGTGGTAGGCGGCGACGATGACGACACAAAAAGCGCCAGAGACGACTGCGACGGCGACGACGACTAAGAGGGCTGCTGTCGCTGCTGCTGCCGCTGCTGCTGCGGCGGCGACGTCTGCTGCTGCTACTGCGACAGCGACTGCGACTGCTGCTGCTGTCGTTGTTGGCTGACTGCGAGCAGTCGTCAGTCAGTTGGCCAAGAAACTGGTAGCGTCGGTGTTGTGAGCCAACAAAAGGCTGGCAACTGGCAATTGGCAACTGGCAGCTGGGCAGCTGGCACAGTCAACGGCTCCGGCGCTGGCTCGGGTTCTGGCTCTGGCTCTGGCTCTGGCCGTGGCTCCGGGTGCGCTTTGCGGTACCGTGCGAACAATATGTGTGTGCCCCACAGGCAGGCAACGGGGCAGCGTGCTCGGATTGGCTTTGGCTGTGACTTTTGAGCGACGCGTAGCCAGCCAAGAAAAGTGGCCAGCAGCCCAGTCCGTCAGCCAGGGCGAGCCAAGTGAGCCCAGCCCAGACTGCCAGTTGGCCAACAGCAATTACTGGCCAAAAGGTGGTGATGGTGAAGGTCCAAGACGATGACGATGACGATGATGATGATGATGATGGCAGCAGCGACGATGATGCGGCGCGTGCCAACCAGACCAGGATGACTGTCAAGGAGGAGGATTTTTTGGCCGCAGACGCAGTTTGATTAGCCAAGTCAAACACGGCTTTGACCCTGGCCAAGATCACAGCCAAGGGATGACGGACAAAGGAGTGCACACACACCCACACACACACACACTCACTCACTGTGTGCACACACACACACACACTCACACACACGTGCAGCGGTAGCAACAACAACGGCTTGGTGCTGCGCGGGATGCGTTCTGTCTCGATCATACAGCAAACAACATCAACAGCAACAAAAGGAACCGCAACAACAACAACAACTACGTGCAGTGCTAACTAACTGTATGTGTGTGCGTGTGTGTGTGTCTGTGTGCCTCTGTGTGTGTGTGTGTGTGTGTGTGTGTGCCACTGCCTTTTGAACTGACCAACGTGCTCCGCCAACTTTTGCCCAGTGCCAAAACAAAAAAAAAAACAACCGCCGTGCTCCAATGGAGCAACTGGCGCAGCGCCCAGCAGCAACAACAACAACAACAATCGGAGCTGCGGCAGCAACAAGCATTGTCTCAACTGGCCACTAATGATTTGTCAGCGCTGTCAGCGGCGCGAAATTGGCCCAAACAACACACGCGTGCGAAACCTCAAAGGATGCGCACGAATATCGCGCATACGCAGCGTGGAACAGTGCGAGCAAGCGGAAACTGAACTCAAACATGAAAAAAAAATACACAAGAACAAAACATAACCCGCAGTAGTGACTAGTGACAAGCACATTAAAATAATCTATAAAATAACCAAGCAAAAAACGTAAAAAAAAAATATATATATACTATATTAGCCAACATAGTGTTAAATAATAACTTAAATAACTTTATAAATAATCCAATATACCAATTATATAATCCAATAAAAATTTTTTTTTTGACTTATAATATACCATAAACATTAGTGCAATCCATAAAGTTCTATGCTATAAACGAATTAAGTACTTAACTGAAAGCACAAGTAGACAATTCTATGGCCTAAGCAGAACTTAAAACTTATATATGCTATAATATAATATTATATTACACTTAACCGACAAGCAATTATCAGCGCGAGTTTTGTGCGACGTTTCACGAAGCTGGCAATATGAAAGCGTAACAGAACAGATGACATCTGAATGCTTTATAAATGGGTGGAAAGGTAAGTGGAAAAGTGTGCAGAATCTAAGAGAATATTTATATTAAATAACACAATCATTTTGCGTAAGAATACTAAGAATTGTCTGAGATATTAAAATGAAAATGTTGGGTAATTGCTTGATTTGGATAAGAGAAAACAATTTTTTTTACATTTTTGGTAGGGCTTTTTTTTATAAAATTATCTTACCTTACTAAAGTTTTCTACCATTACAGATGGTATATTCATTTTGGCCAGAAGTTTGCAACGCACCTTAGGAGACATCTCCTACCCTATAAAGTTTATATATTCTTAATCAGCATTAATAGGGGAGTTGAACTAGCTATGTCCGTCTGTACGTCCGTCTGTCCGTCCGTCTGTCCGTCTGTCTGTTGCAACGCAAACTAGTACCTCAGTTTTAGAGCTATCTTAATGAAACTTGGTATACATGTTTCTTATTGCTGCACGCTGTAAATAAGTCGGAACAAGCTGGATCGAACCGATATATCGTATAGCTGCCATAGAACCTATCGGTTGAATTTTGTTATTTTCTAAGATATTGCTATGAAACTTTTCCGATATATGTCTAAGTATTCCCTAAAAAGGCTGTCAAAATTTGATCGAAATTAGAAAGATATATCGTATAGCTACCATAGAACCTATCGGTCGACTTTAATCATTTTTGAAGATATAGCTGTGAAACTTTCCTGATATATATGTCTAAGTATGTCCTTTTAATGCCATGCAAGTTTTATTAAAATCGGATAGTTAAGTCGTTAAGCTGCCATAGAACTTATCGGCCGATTTACTATGTGGAGTAACTGCAATGGTATAAAACCTTCGGCGTGTCATTCTTGTTTACCATATAGAAATCCAGACATCAAATGAACGAGAAGATATTTCAGAACACACGCTTTTAAATAAGGAAACTCATAAGCGCCTAAAATATATCTTGAACTGTCTTTAAACTGGCCACCTTTTCATTCCAGTTAACCTAACAAGATAATCGTGTACTTGATAACATTCAACTTAACAGCATACCAGCCTACGCAGGCAGCATAAAGCATAAAGCATAAAGCATAAAGCAACAGCCTGGCGCCACATAAATAAGTCGTATGCAGTGCAGAATGACAACACGCTAAATGCGTCATGCGCAGGGGGCGTAACTCACAGTCGATGCTTCAGTTGAGGTTTTAGCTAAAAATCTAAAAGGGATTTATAGGCCCACAAAAGCGTCTATGCTGCAAGAAGTCAATACCCCATCTCCGCACACACACACACACACACACACACGCACACAACGTGCGATTTCACCCTTGCCCAGCTTCACTTATCCATTGTGGTTCTGGTTCAGCGCACAGACGCCGCAGCTGTCTTCCTTTTCAGCCCACTATCTCTATGCTTCTCCCTCTCTAATACCAGACAATTTTGTATATTTCCCCAACGGAAAATTGAAAATGTAACCTGAAGTGAAATTTTGGGTGAATATATAATTATTATTTTATGGTTTCTGTGCGAACAAAGGAAACATCGAGAGATCTTAAAATGCCAAGCGTAAATCAATTAATTCTTGCATTTTTCAACGTGCGCTTGTTTTCAAATTTTTAATGCTTTAATTTATGAGCGCAACTGCAAAACATGTTCAATTACAAAACGCAGGGCAGGCGTATACCCTGTACTCATTAGGGTTAGGTGGCAATAAAAATAGAAAAAGAGCGTAGAATTTATTTTCAAAATTCTGTGTTTTTTTGTGTATTTTCCATTTGTAAATATTTTTAAAAATACTTACTGTAGTATTTTATCTATTATATGTATAGTATAAATCTTTAGGAAATTTTAAGGAATTGACCATAAGTAATCCTAATTTTTTTTTTTTTTTTTTATTTATTCTGAATTTTTTAAATCTCAAACTTTTTTTGTCTTCAAATTCACCATAAAAGTTCTACTTATGGAATATTGGTTCTCACATAAATCAGAAAAAATGTACAGGGTATCTGCCAGTCCACCTACTTCCGGCCACCCACTTGTACCGTCTAAAATTTCCGAGCCATTAAAGCAATTAACAAGCACGGACTACACAGAAAGCGCACTCAGTTAATTGGCCCCAGCAAAGAACTTGCAGGAGCACCAAAGTTTGGCTAAAACTAACACGAAATTTAATTGGGCGCACGATATGCAAAGGGGGGACGGGCGGACAGACAGAATGGACAGACATGCAGCTTAATGTTTGTGCATTAATTTTAGATTTTTTTTTTTTGTCCGTATTATTTTTTCGCGCAGCTGCCTGCGCTCTTCGTCTTGGCGACAGTTGAACATTTTTTGCAGTTGGCATTTGCTGAAAAGGAATTTGTTGACACCAACAATGTTTCGGACATCCTGGCAAATAATTCTTGCCCCCTCCCGCCATTCCATTCAGCGGACGGAAATTGGCAACTAAGCCAGGCGGCGAGCAAGCAAGCGAGCATTGTGTCCTTTCCTCTTGACTGCCTGCATATGTTCGACGAACAAAGGTCCTGCACCGAGTCCTTGTTCTGGTCGTGCTGCTGTTCCTGGTCAACTCTTGGCTGTGCAAAAGTTCGCACTTCCTTTTGCCGCTCGCTTATCAAGAAGATGTGCCCGCGATAGCCGGTTTGCATTCGGGCACGTTTCAATGAACGGCCCAAAGATTTATGGCCCGCATTGATTTTATTGATGGCCTTTCCCCCCCCTTTCGTCTGATGTCCTTCTCCTGCTCGCTTTGACTGCATTTTTAAATAAATTGAAGGCTATGCGCGCGACTCGAGCAATTAAAACTAATTGAATCGCTCGATTCAACGGCGTGACAAATACTTGTGCCTTGTGCCACTACGTAGCTAGATATGTTAGATAGATAGATAGATGGGTTGTCGAAAGATATATAGATCAAGGCACGCCGAGCCAAGTACAAGCAGAGAACACAACAAGGCATTCAAATGTTAGCCATTGGCTTGGCTTGACAAGCTGTAAGTGCTTGCTTTGACTAAACAAAAGTTGGTAGCTTTAGCTTTTATATTTGATACTATATAGAACTGTTTAGAATTTAAAAATTTCCGCCCAGTACTTGCCATTAATATTGAATGACATTCAATTACCATGAACAGCAGCCTCTTCCCCTCCGCCTCTGCGCTCTCTCTCCCTCTTCTTCTTTGGCATTGTCAGTTTAAATTATGTTTCGGGTGCAGAAGTCAGTCGCCATAATTTCCGCGGCATAGACATGGCAAATAAGACAAACAAACAAATAAATCGCCAAAATTATTATTTGGTCTTCTGACAGTCCCGGCAAAGCCTCCGTTGTCCCCCCCCCCCCCACCCATTCCGTTGCAACTCGAAAATTTTTATGCGCGGCCCTTTGGAAAACTTTGTCCGTTGCCTCTATTCGAGGCCTTTACGCTGGACGCCTCCGTTGGTCCAGTCGCGTCGTAATGATTTACTCGATTTGCATATTTTTGCACTTATAAAAATGCACAAACGATTTTTCATTTTCTTCAAAAACTTATTAGTGCGGTGCGGCGATCCTTTGATGTGCGCTGGGCGACGGGTTTTTTTTCGGTTTTTTTTTTTTGTTTTTCAATTTGTATTTTTATACTTTCCGCTCCTGGCCGAATGATGGGTGTTTATTTGCTTGCTATGCATAAGCGATCGCCTGTTGTTTTTCTTGTCGTATGCAGCGTATACTTAATTTGCGCTGCGGGCAATCGCATTGCGTATACGCCGCGTTGTCGCAATTTGTCTGCGGCGCGCGTCTGCAGCGTGTTTGCAGCGCCTACAAGTCTGCTGCAGCAATTTTCTTGGTACAGCTCCAAGATTTGGCAAACTGGAGAAGAGGGAGAAGAGGGAGAGGAGCAGAAGGAAGGGGGAACTGCGCAGAGGAGTGGAAAACGGAAGCGTGAGCAAGAAACATAAACACAGAGGCAGCTGCGTTGACTGCCAACTTGGCAGCAGCAGCAGCAGCAACGCATCCTGTGTGCGTGTGCCTGTGTGTGTGCGTGGAATGCGAGCGGCTCGTGGCAAGTTGGCTGCTGGCCACTCAGCTGGCGGCTGGGGCGCCACTTGGCACTCTCATTATGATTTTAATTGCTGACACACACACACACACAAGACAGACAGAGTGGGATTTGCTTTTTGACGAGTTGCCCAGTTTGACAACGTCATCAATTGTTGTTGTTGTTGATATGCCTGATTGTTTATTTGGCCGGCAGCAGCAGTTGGCCAACAGGCTGCCAACAGGTCTCCAATTATCATGCTTATGATTATAAGTATTTCCCCATATATAATATGCACACAAATACATATGCACATCATGACGTTTCGATTGGCTCGACCTTGACCAAGCAATTTGTTGGCCATCGTCAACGAATTGTACAATTTATTGGCCAATATTCAGGCGCACTTTTTTTCTGCCCACCTTCCTCTGCTCTTGCCTCGCATCGTGGCCTGCGCATGTTGCCAGCCATTTTGGCAGCAGTTAATATTCAAGTTCTGTTGCCAATTTCCTCAAATCTCTTCTTAATGTTGCTGCTGTTGTTGCTGTTGTTGTTGCCATTGCAATTGTTTATTCGTCTTTTGATTGACACTTGCCTGAGTTCAGTTCTTGACGCGTCGTCGACGGTGAAAGTTGCCACGCAAGATTTGAGTTACTCGTTGACTGGAAAGTTTAGTGAGCGAAGGAGAGAGAGAGAGAGAGAGAGAGAGAGGGAGGAAGCGGGAAGGCTTGAAAATGCTGTGTGACTTTTTTTGGAATTTTTCAAAAATTCTCTAGACTCTAAAGCACGCTGTCAAGTATGAAAGATTATTTGCTGAGATTATTTGCCAAGCCAAATATTTCAAAAAATATAACTAAAATTATTACAAAATTACAATAAAATATTTGAAAAATAAAAAGGCTAAAAGAACTACAGAAACTCTTGAAAATTCAAATAAAACAAAAATTTTTAAATGACTTTAGCTAATGAAGTTCAAATCAGAACTTAACTATTCTGATATTATCCCATTAGTTTTATTTTTCGTAGCAAACTCAGAGCAAAGAATATACTATACATCTAGCTATAACTATAGCTTAGTTGCGCAGCAGCAGCAGCACACCTTCTGAAATTCACTGAACACCCCTCGCTGTGTAGCGCGACAACGCGACAGTGCTTACTGCATCTGATTGGCATCTTCAAGGTATATGGCATGGCATGGTGTACGCGTATGTTATACCATGTGCCGAGAGAGTGCAGAAGACGAATTCTAATTAAAACTAGCGAAACTAGCACTAATTACAATTTGTGCCGCCGCCCTATAGACAGACACAACGAACAGATCGCAAAAACAAAAAACATTTTCGATGAAACAAAAAGAAAATCGAAAAAGAAAAAAAACGAGCTAAACATCTAACAAAAATGATGTAGAACTGAAATAGATTAAGCGGAATATACAGACAGGCAAGCGGACTGCCTGCGACTCTAACTGTGCAGTTCATTTATCTAGAGATATATCCACCGATGTGGCCGTCTTTCCCTCGCTCTCCCCCTCTCTCTCTCTCTCAAGCTATGTGCTGCACAAAAATAGAAACGCTGTCGGTGTTTTTCAACGCGTCTTTGGTCGCGTCAATTGCGCGTCATCGCCTCGACGGGCGATATATAGATATATAGCATCGGTCTTTATATACAACAATCGTCTTGCATATATAGCCCGATCATGTGGTACATAAGGGCCTTCTGGCGACAGTTCTGCGCAATTTTCGGTCTACGCTGCGCGTCAAGTGTGTCCGAAAATAGCAAGGTAAATGGAAATGAGAGAAAAAGCCGAAAAACTGAAAAATCGAAAAATTGAAAAATTGAAAAAACCAGAATGAGCAAGAAAATTGGGAAAACAGAAAGTCGAGCAAAATAAATAAAAGCGATTTAGTTCGTTTCGAAAGCAACAACAACTACAACAACAACAAAATGAAAACTGGCAAATAGAAAACAAAATATACAAAAGCGAAATTTGTTTAAAACGTCAAAGACTTTAGTACTTTTTGCGTTGTCCGTGAAACGTTCTACATACGTACGTATGTATGTGCATATGTATGTATAGAGACCACAAGCATATGCAAAGAATATAACGGTAAACACATACATATGCATATATGTATATGATAAATATTTCGAATTACTCACTAATTAATATTGCCCGTGCTCTGTCATAAAACTTAATGGTAGACAAAGATATAGTGTATAGGTATATAATCGTATACTTTTTATGTTTTGATTTTCGGACTATAGGACAAAGCTGAAGATTATTAATTTTCAAAAGAAATTAATTAAAATGCATAAAGATTAAAATTCAATCATACATTGTACATCTTTTTGAAAAATTAATAACGCAATTATTAGATTTCAAGGCTTAACAAACACCTATATATCCTTTTATTTAAAGAATTAGATGTCTATTAAATCTCCACATTTTTCTACCATTACAGATGGTATATTAATTTTGGACAGAAGTTTGCAACGCACCTTAGGAGACATCTCCGACCCTATAAAGTGTATATATTCTTGATCAGCATCATCGTCTGTCCGTCCGTCTGTCCGTCCGTCGGTTGCAACGCAAACTAGTCACTCAGTTTTAGATCTATTTTAATGAAACTTGCTATACATGCTTCCTATTGCTGCACGCTGTAAATAAGTCGGAACGAGCCGGATCGAACCGATATATCGTTTAGCTGCCATAGAACCTATCGGTCGAATTTTGTTATTGTTTAAGATATTGCCATGAAACTTTTCTGATATATGTCTAAGTATGCCCTTTAAAGGCTGTCAAAATTTGATCGAAATTATAGCGATATATATAGTATAGCTGCTATAGAACCTACCGGTTTGATATGGCGTGTCGAAGGTGGCCTTTCTTTCTTGTTTATGATCCTAACCTATTCAATTTGTTAGCATATTACTTACCCATTATATTATTTAATTTCTTTTACTTTGCCTTTTAGCTATTTTCGAAAACCATAGCAAATTTTCGCACGCCCCTCGTCTTGCATAACGAGACAAGAAAGAACGTTTGAGAAGTTCTCCTGTCACATTTGACATGCCGTTATTTTTAGCCCAAGCATTTCAGCTCGCACAACAGAGAAATCAGAAAATTAACAGTCAAATTGTATTTACAAGAACTTTCGAGAACTTATCTAACATAAAAGTAAGGTGCATATACATACAATCTATTTGCCCAGGGTAGCTCGAGAATTCCCAACAATTTTTCCCTGACAAATCCTGGCCAAGTTCATAAATTAAGTCAAGCAGCTGTTCAATTGGCAATTAGTCGCAATTGTTGCCCCGCTTCTGCTCGAGAAAAAGACAATAAATCTTACACATACTTAATAAACACGTGCGGCGTTTATGAAGACAACGATTAGCTTTGTAGCATGGAATAATGTCTGGAAGGGAAGGAGAACCCACATACACGCATAGCTACACGGGCTGGCTACAATTGGCAGCTGTTCAATAACACAGTTCCGGGTCCGGGTCCGATGACGTCGACAGCCCTGACCTCAGTTAACTGAAACTAAGATGAAGTCATTAAGTGCGTGCACATGTCCGTGTGTGTGTGTCTGTGTGTGTGTGGCAGAAGATCGGCCTCCCCCTAGGAATTTCATGGCAGACAGTTTGTCTGCTCGTCCAGAAACTTATTGGCAAAACTCCATGATCATAAATTATGCAGTCGAAATTTGTTTACGTGCCAACGCGGCAGGTGGCGCTTTAATTACACTATGTTCGCTCTCTCTCGCTCTCACTCTCGCTCTCTCTCTCTCTCTGTCTCCTTTGCTCATTCTCTGTGTGTGCTGTGTGCGATATTGGGGAAATCCCAGGATGGTTGCCAAGATTCCTCGGCGCGCAGCAAATATTACGCAACGAACAGAAAACTTGCGCAAACGAAAAGAAAAAAGTTCATTGCCATTGAGAGAGAGAAAGATTCTTTTCTTTGGAAGCGTTTGGGATGGGGGTGGGGGGGTTGGGGTTGTGAAGGGGGAAATCTCTTGGCAAGCAACCGTCTTGGCAAGCGACCACTTCCCAAACGCTGCGTGGTCGTCCGACATAGTCAGCGCCTTCTCCTCCTGCTGCTGTTGTGTCCACTCTCATAGGCCGAGTAATCCATGACGTTTGCATGAAATGCAGCTGAGATTTCGCAAGGAAACCAAGTCAGGCGCAAACTTGTTTCTTTATAGGCTAAGCTCTATGTATTGTAGTTCCACATAATATGTATATATCTGCATAGTTTGCATTTAACTATCGAAGTGTCAAGAACAACCCTTACTCCACCTCGCTGTCTATCCCTCTCTAGAACTATCACAATAACTAACTCTCTCTCTCTCTCTCTCCCTCTCCCTCTCTTTGTCTTTGCAGCAATGCGTTGAAGAAGCCTCGTTGGCCAATTGCAGGCCACGGCCGCTGCTGGTTGACTTGGACCTGACCAACCAATGGCAACGCAGCGGCTGCAAGTCCGGGCCTACGGCTTAGCGCAGCACAATGCACTTGGCAAACGTCAACACATATGCAGCCAGGCACGCACACTCTTACACCCGTATACAATAGCTATGCACACACATCGAGTTTTCTTGTTGTTGGGCTCACACGCGCATCAGATGAATAAATCACGCATACGCCTGTTGGCACAGCGCAAGAAAACTCTTACCTAGCACGTTGTATGTGTGTATTGTATACTGTGGTGTAACAGTGTGTCTGTGTGTGTGAGTCTGTGTGTGTGCGACAGTATGTTTGCCGACTGCAGTTTGCTGCTACCCGACTAACTCGAACGATTTGGCCGGCAGGCAATTGCACGAACGAAGCCTTCTTTGCAGCAGGCAGCGCATTGGCCCCCCGCCAGACTGGCAGCACGAGGACGAGCATGAGAGGCGCCGCCTCGACAACGACGACCAATCAGAGCAAGCCGCGTCCTTAGCCAAACAGAAACGAGCAACCGAAACGTTGCCAAGGCCCAAGCTGATGACGATGATATTGTATATAAATACATAAAAGATATGCGAAATTTTTTTTTTTCTTGGAATTAATTCTTAAACATTGTAAGTCACAGTCTAGGCCCACAAACAACAACCTAAGTGGGCGCAATAACATATAAATTTATATATATAAATACCATATACCGTAGATACATAAGAGTTTAAACACCATGAAGCGTATGAAAAATAAATAAAAAATTGTAAAGCCTGCGAGCCGAACACCCAAAAAAAAAAAAAAAAAAGAAACTTTAACTTCTTTTGCTATGGAAGGAAAGACATGGTGTAAAAGAATTTATTTACATGTTTAAGCTGCTCGCTGTTCACGTCGCCATCTTACAGCCTTGATAACCAAATAAGTTTGCTGCAGAAATACCATAAAACTCACGGCAAGCAGATTATAATTCCTGGGTATGATCACATAGGCATAACGAGATAATATCAGGTTGGCTGTGGCCAGACTTCCCGTTTGATTAATTGATATAACATGAGCAGGGCGAGAAAGTACATCTCCTGCGCCGGCCAGTGCGAGGAGCTAAGCATGTAGGGGATCATCGTAGAATTAAAAAAATAGAACTGGCTACCACATAGATAGACACCTACCCACTTGCCCATTGGAGCCCAGAAGAAAACTGTCTTTGGTCCTGTAAGATAATATTTTGACTAGTGTGCGTGCTGAAATCTTTAAATTGAAATCTTTCACCTGCATCAGCTTCCCAGAGCGGTCGCACCACCTTGGGCACAAACTTGTCCACGGCGTTAATGGTGACATTGTACAGCTTCGATAGGGGACCCTTTCCTTTGGACATTGTGGGTGGTATTTGTCTATTAGAAGTAAACTAAATAAAAGTTATTTTAAAATTTTGAATGCAAAACCAAAAGTGGAACCAAATGTGTAGTAAATTTTGATATGAGTGTGCAACTGAATTTTGGATCTAAAATGTTGGCATGTTATAGATTTAATTCTGACAAAAAGTACTGTCAAATTTGAAAGGTTTTTTAGGTGACTAAAAAGATTGAAAACTCAGTTCTTAATAGATTAACGGTTGTTCTTTGCTCCTTTTCCAAATAAAGTCTGAGAAACCCATTGAGCTTCAGTTTATTCTTTCATTCTCTGAACAATAATGTTATAGCAAATTTATAGTGGCTGTTCGATACCATCTGGGTTAATCTAATCATCGAATTTTGAATTTTGAAAACCAAAATGGTAGTAATCAGTCTCCTTAACATTTTCCCTACGCCATTTAATTGCTTTACCGACCAGAAAGCCTTGCGTTAAAAATACAACGAAATTTACAGCCAAAAGGCTATAGTTCTTTGGAATGATAACAAGCGAATATCGGGACCAAATTAAGCCAGTAGTTGCCAATATGCCAGCTTGATTTATTGATACAAGGTGAGGTGGGCGATTTAAAAGATCTCCCAAGCCGGCAAGGACAAGAAGCTTTGTAAAAAGTAAAAGGAGAAATTGTTATCATAAAATTTTCAATTTAACCGAATTCTTATTACTTACCCATTTTCCGAAAGGACCCCAAAAAAATACAGTCTTTGGACCTAATTACATACCGACAAAAAAACATTTTAATAATGCTGAAAAGAAACTAATTGAAATCTTTCACCTGCATCAGCTTCCCAGAGCGGACGCATCACCTTGGGCACAAACTTATCCGCGGTGTTAATGGTGACATTGTAGAGCTTCGATAGGGGACCCTTTCCTTTGGACATTGTGAGTGGTATTTGTCTTAGAAGTAAACTAAATTAAAGTAATTTTAAAATTTTGAATTGGAACCAAATGTGTAGTCAATTTTGATATAAGTTTGCAACAAAATTTGGATCTAAAATGTTGGCATGCTATAGATTTAATTCTGACAAAAAGTACTGTCAAATTTGACAGGTTTTTCAGTTGATTTGAAAAAGATTGAAAACCTAGTTCCTTATAGCTTAACGGTTGTTCTTTGCTCCTCTTCCAAATAAAAAGTCTAAGGAACTCATTGAGCTTCACTTTATTCTTTCATTCTCTAAACAACAATGTTACAGCAAATTTACATTAAATTGTCGATACCATCTGCACTAATCTAATCATCGGATTTTGATTTCGAAAAACCAAAATGGTAGTAATCAATCTCTGTAACATTTTCTATGCGCCATTTAATTGCTTTAACAACCAGAAAGCCTTGCGTTAAAAATACGACGAAATTTACTGCCAAAAGGCTATAGTTCTTTGGGATGATAACAACCGAATATCGGGACCAAATTAAGCCAGTAGCTGCCAATGAGCTAGCTTGATTAATTGATACAAGGTGAGGTGGGCGATTTAAAAGATCTCCCAAGCCGGCAAGGACAAGAAGCTTGTAAAAGGTAAAAGGGAAAATTGTTATTATAAAATTTTCAATTACACTGAATTCTTATTACTTACCCATTTCCCCAACGGACCCCAAAAAAATACAGTCTTCGGACCTAATTACATACCGACGAAAAAAACATTTTAATATTGCTGAAAAGATACTTTGAAATGATCCGCTTACCTGCTGGAGACTCCCAAAGTGGACGCGCTGCTGGGGGTACTACTTTGTCAACGGAACCTATAATCACGTTGTAAAGTTTGGTTAGAAGACCAGTTACTTTCGACATTTTTTGAAAAAAAAAATTTATTTTTGTCTGAAACCTACGATAACAATAAACATACAATTTTCTTCAAATTTAAATCAGTATCAGTGTGGCCGAAATAAACAAAAATAAGCAATTGGCCAACTTTGTCGATATTTAAAATTTAAAAATTGCGCCAGGCAGACTTCGTGAATAAATTATCGATAGTTTGTGCCATTGCAATCCTATTTTCGTTACCATGCATACTGCTGCCCTGGTTTAAAAAATCGACGTTGTGCTTCCATCCCCAAACCAAAAGGGCGAAAACAAAAAGAAAACATTTTAAATATTCTAGCAACATGATGTTACGAAATTTAAAATGTTTAAATTTCAGCCAGTAAGTATATTGCATGACAAAAGAAATTAAAGCTGACCTTTTTTACCTTTAGCATCCCCCTCAGAGTTAATCAAACACTGACTAGCGTGGTTGCAAGAAATAACTTGAATACATCAGCAGGCGGCTCCAATGGACAGCAAGTACACAGTGCGGAAACTTTACGCGAAGTACAACATCACGAGAACTTGGCCGCCGATTGGTGGAACAAAAATGGGCCCATGGCAGCGCTGCATGCATTGAATGAGATCAGGTAAATAGTATATCCGAAGATCAGGCAGTTTTAAATATCTCTTATATGCAGAGTTCCTCTAATTCGCGATGGAATTGTGGCGCACGGCACAGTCAAGGCGGAGCTCATAAGAACAACTAAAGTGTTGAAGGGACAACGCATTTTAGAGGTAGGCTGTGGTGCTGGTTTATTGACAGAGCAACTGGCACGTTTGGGTGCCCGAGTTACTGGCATTGATCTGGGCGAAGAGCTAATAAAGAAGGCGCGATCGCATTTATCTAAATGCAGTCCCGAACTTTGCTCGAGAGTTCAATATGAAATGGAGCCAGTTGAGCAGCATGTCAAGTGCAATTGTGAATCCTATGATGCAGTTGTTGTTTCTGAAGTCCTAGAACATGTTGACGATAAGGTGGCGCTACTGGAAGCTAGCGTTCGTTCGCTTAAGCCAGGTGGATCAATTTTCGTTACCACACTTAACAAAACGTTACCCATGTGGATCGGTGGCGTTGTGATTGGCGAATATGTACTAAACTTGGCGCCCAAGGGAACGCATCACTGGGACAAAATGATTTCACCCCTGGACTTGCAGCGCATACTAGACACAAGTAACCATAACAATGATTTTAATATTACTTTTATTAATAATATAATCTTTACAGTGAATTGCCAAACTGTTCTCGTGAATGGCAGCACCTACGACTTTTGGCGTAACACTTGGCGCTGGATAAACTCTACGCAATTCTGCTATGCTCTGCAGGCAGTCAAGGAGGTTAAAGATGACTGCGCCAGATGAAACGGTTTATTTAATAGCTAAGTCATTATGTTTATTTACGAATTAAAAACTGAAAATGTTATGTTATATTTCTTCGTCGTCGTTGCGCGGCTTTTTAAACTGTGATTTCTTGTAACTTTGATCGTTATTTCGCTTGCGAAATTCTTTCTTCGTGCTAAACTTCTTTTGCATGGAGTTGCTCGCAGCCGGCGCTTTATTCGCATAGTAGGTCTGAGCCATTTCCTGGTCTGTAACTTCTTTTGGCTGCTCCGGTTTCGTCAGCGCCGCCTTCTCTTCGCGCTCCAGCTCTAGCAAGCGTTCTAATTCTGGATTCATACCACGAAAGCTAAGCCGACCCTCCATCAATCCCTCGCATATAGAATAGCTGGGCTCGATAATGTAGTTCGAGTTGCTGTTGAGCATCTTTTCGTTCAGTTCATTTGAGTACAAAGCCCGGCTCTGTTCGTCATCGGCTTCCTTGGCCACTTTCACTTTGGTCCGTTGCATAAATTTCATGTCTAGGACGCCACGAGATAGCTTCGGCTTCGATTTAGAAGGCATTTTGAAAACAATTAAGTTTTTTTTCTCGAGGCACGTTGTTTTAAAGTAGAATGTGAGAGCAAAACAAACTAGAATAAGCCATGAACAGTGTGACCAGTGTCACAAAATTGAAAAAGTACACAGCATTAACCAAATAAACGGTATTTTTGTTTCCCTTAAATACTGACTGCTTGTTATTATTGTCACGCTTTCTAAATATTCCACAATCGTGTAGAAAAGCAATTAATAGGATTATTTACAGTGTTGAGAAATGCTTACAATGTTGAATGAGCGCGTAGTATCCTTCGAATGAGTAAATGTTAATGGTAAAGGACATCGTGTATGTATGTTTTTTGTGCTTTTTTGGTAAAATTACATTGTTATTCGGTTTATATCGCAAAATTTATGGAAAATTATTAATTGTGTTAAAATAATGTTTAACATCTGCAAACTGAGATATAAAGTTTGAACAAATTTGAATGATTTTAATTGTATGCGTGACACGAAATTAAAGCACATTAAGCGCGCGCCACACCAAACAAAAAACGTGGCACTAAGCAAAAATGTGGTTAGCCTACTTTGCAAAAGTATCATGATAACAATTAAACATTAAGGTACCATGAAAACAAACAGATATATGCAGAAAACATATAAAACGTGTAAATATAATAATAAAAATGAATCACACAAATGGTGTAGTGCTCGATAAATATGGGCGGATTGTCGATAGTCATATCAATGTATCCCCTCGTAGTAAAAAATTATGGCAAAATATGGAAATTATGTATAACTATCATCATTTTATAAATAATGAGCAGTCTTTATAAAAATCCCACTATTTTTGTTGAATTAACAAAATTAAAATAAATTGCGCCAAGCTTATTTCCTTGAAAAATTGTGGAGGTGAATCGATAATTTTCTTTTCATACAACCCTTGCGCAGTGCTGGGAGAATGAAAAAAGTGACATAAATGGCGGAATTGTGCTCAAGCGCCAACATTTGTATTTAATTGAGATTTATCATTAAAATAAGCAAAAATTTTCGTTATTCAAACACGCAGCAAACCGTATTAGACATCAAATTAGCAACCAAACATCCAGGAAAGAGTTCCATTTATTTGCGCGCCATGTACAAGCGTAAATCTTCAAGTATAGTCCCGAAGCAGTGGATCACTGCCAGCAGCAGCAATAGCCCCGAAGCTGATGACTCTGCCAGCCCTCAAGAGGAGGCGGATTCCAAGCAGTATGGTACTTACCAAATAGAAGTAGCGCGGGAACATAAGATATCGCAATCACACATCCCACAAAATCAACAACCAACGCAATCACAATCACAGTCAAATAGTCAACAGCGCTCTGTGGGCTCGCTGGTATTATTGACCCAAAAATTTGTCGAGCTAATGAAACAGAATGGTGGCTCCATTGATCTAAAAGAGGTATCACATATGAATTAATGTTACTTTTTAGTTCTTAACATACTTTGAGTGTTTCTACAGGCAACAAAGATTTTGGATGTACAAAAACGACGTATTTACGATATCACGAATGTCCTAGAGGGTATTGGCCTGATTGATAAGGGAAGGCACTGTTCACTTGTTCGTTGGCGGTAAGCATTCAATACCCTTAATGAATGTCCAAAATGAATATTACGCCCCTAGTACCTATATCGATTATGGTATATTTCGTCTTTCTAGGATTTATAAATCAATATTAACGTAAGCTTATTTAAACGTAACTCACATGTTTTTTAGCGGCGGAGGTTTTACTAATGCTAAGGACCGCAAGGAGTACGACATTGCTTGCGAGCGCACAGAGCATCTGAAATCGTTAGAGGATGATTTGGATAAGCAATTAGAGTACGCCCAGCGTAACTTGCACTACATTATGCAAGATCCAACTAATCAATCATATGCGTATTTAACGAGAGATGACTTACTAAATATTTATGGTGATGACTCCGTATTTACTATACCAAATTATGACGAGGAAGTGGAAATACAGCGCAGTGACGTAAGTAGCCCGCATTTGAATCTGTTTATAGCCAACATTACTCATATTATGTTATAGAATGAACTGAGAGTTTCACTGGACAATGGCAGCACAATTGACATACGTTTAGTAACCAACCAAGGTAAGGGAACAGCCAATCCAAATGATGCTGATGGATTGTTTGATGAGCGACATTTCGATGCCACACCCTCACCATCGTCGTCTCCGACACACTCCAGTGACGCGGGTACAGGAACTGGCAACGTCATTAAAGACGAGCACACGTACTCCTGTAATCCCGAGATGAAGGACGAGGTAAAACAGCTTGAAAACGAGATGACAGCGAAAATAATCTTTCAAAATTATTCTGCTGGCCACTCGCTGCGAAGATTCTTCCCCGATGACCCAAACCTAGGTAATTCATTTAAAAAGTTACTTAGCTCGATTGATTTGTAACTAATGATTTCTCTTCTTATTTTAGAAAATCCGCCACTTGTGCAGCTTAACCCACCACAAGAAGACTTCAATTTCGTGCTGAAAAATGACGAAGGTATCTGCGAACTTTTTGACGTACAATGTTAGAAACAAACATGAGCTAGCAGCCCGTGATTGTATGTGGCCGAGTGCGTTGTGCAAATATTTAAGATTAGTAAAATTCTGACCTTTAATATTTTTTTTATAATGTAGAAATTTTAAATTAGATTAATTGTAAAGTACTTTTGGGCCAATTAAGATACGTCAATGCATATTCATTTACATCTGTATATGCTGTGTATGACTCTATAATATCGTTTAAGCCATCTACGATATGATTTGAAAATAAAAAAGTCTTTTACAGATTACTTGTTTTTATTTCCGCTGACGTTGCTAAAGTAAGTTACAAATACGTTTCATTCCTTACAGAAATCACGCTAATATGCTTTGCCAATTTTTCGTTGAGGGTAAAGTAATAGGACTTGTACATTTTTTTTAATAGTTTTGAAAGTGTAAATTTATGCTCGAAAAAGGTCTCATTAGAAGCGCGCCAATTACCTAGATATGTGCAAACATTGTAAATTAAACGTAAGTATCGATATACATATAGGTCGATATGATTTGGCGGAGCATTTGATAAGAAGCTAAAAGATTTTTTAAACTGCACAGTACATGTTCATTTGCAAGTTTTATGACGAAAAAACGAGTTGGTGCTCTGACGTTTTGTTCCTCTTCCGCTTTGTTTACGTATGGCTTTCAAAGGGAGAATGTGATAAATGAACTACATTTTAACACTTAGTTCACTTTTCGAACTGGCGATTCGATAAAACACTTGTGTTGCGAACCTACATAACGGCACTTGTCAAAAAGGGCGCACACACAAATCCCTGTCATTGAAAACGTTTCGGTTAGCGGATAACTGCGTAAAATTTGTAAAATATATGTATTTTGCCTTAGGGCTGTAAACGCAATTATGCGTCGAAGTGATATTATGCGAATTTGGTCGCAGATCGTCAATGAAATTGGTAGAGACAAATATACATCAAAACAATGGCAAGAAAGCTTCGAAGACTTTTCGAGATGCATGCTGTCAAAATCAGAACCGTACATCCGCGTTGATAGCGTAAGTGAATTCAAGTATAATGTAGAATTAATCCCAGATTATTTAAAAATTTTATTGTTTCTTTCATTTACATAGAACGATACGTTAATTACAAACGCAAAGATGTTATCCGAAGAAGACAAGCAATGCTTGAAGCAATCACAACAGAAACTTCGGTCGTGCGAAACGTTGAGTGAGATTGACCCTCTCTCGGTGCGGGATAAACTGATAAAGCTATCAGAGCAGCCCGATCAAAGTATCGACACAACTGAAAAAAAAGTTGTAGAGCCCAAAAAATCTACGAACGATGGAATTTCAAAGGTAAAGGTACGGAAAACAAAGGTACGTAACCTTAAGTTGTTTAGAACAGAAGACCGTAAATACATACATATTTTCCCCTTAAAAAGAATCCAAAGCTAAATGGCGAGTTGAATGTAAAGATACAAAGCGAAAAATTACCAAAAAGAGATCAAGCTCAACCCCCAAAATTTCTGATTTAGAAAAGAAAGAGAAAACTATTTTGAAACTTTCAAAAGTTCGAACGCCGGATCAAAAAAAACAACCAAATGTAGGCTGCAGAAGTAAAAATCAGGTGAAAAAGTTTGCTACACCACAACAACCACGTAAAGATCAAAAATGCTTAAAACCAAAATTGACCCATGCGAAGCGTCAATCGCAATCTAAACATGAGTGCCTAGAATTATTGGTTCCTAATCAATTTCTTTTGTTACCGCAGATAAATGCAAATATAGAAGAGGCGCACAAGCCGCTGGCTGCAATCAATTTGAAGGCAGATACCGTCAGCAATCCGTTTGCACAGATATCAGACACAAGTCCTACAGATGATGCTGAAAACCTAAGCTTTTCAAAGTTTAGAAGTTTGGATGAACAGAAAATAGAGGTGTCCCATGATATTCCTGATGAGCATGGTCAGACAAACGATTATTTTAAGAATCCCATAAGAACTGACAAACTAATTGATATATTTGCTAAATCAAATTATGAGCTTGACGACATGCTAATCGATGAGGCATTTCTGTCCAGTCCGTTGGCTGACGAAAAGGATATAGATCAACTGCTGAACGACGACGATAAATTGATTTTTTTTTTTTTTTTTTTTTGGTGGTTGTTGTGGTTCCCCTGAATGAAGGGGGTGGGGGAAAAAAGTAGTTTACTTTAAAAGTTTTTGGGAAATTTTCTCAAAGTGAAATTGATCAAGACATCACTAAATCTACAGAGTTCTTTAATCAATTGTCAGACATCAAAAAAACCCCATTAGAAGTGGATGCAATAATGCAAGATTCGTTAAACTATGTTGAAGATGACGAAGATTGTCTTTCGGTGTCAACGTCCTAACTGTCCTGAAAAGGAGAAATAAAATTTTTTTTTTTTTTCTCCCCCCCAAAAAAAAAAAAAAAAATAAATCAAAAAAATTTTTAAGTTTTTTTAAAGGAAAGGCCACCGAAGGAACCGCAGAATAAACAAGAAGACAAATCGCATCTTAGGGAATTACGAAGCTTTCGGTTACCCAAACAAAGTGCTAAAACCACAGTACCGCCAATCGAACAGACAGAGGCAAAAGACCTGATTCCACCTATACAGAAACAGCTGAAGAAATCCCAGAAATGCAAACAAAAACCTCAAGGAGTGCAGCAAAATCAACCAAGAAACATTGCCAAAATTCGAAAAAGTACACATGGAGCTGTTGTTGCAAATCCAAATAGACAATCAGCACCTCTTTTTGCGCCACCATATCGTCTGCCTCCCGAGCCGACAGAGGTCTCAACAATCATTCAAACAACGTATGGAAGCAACGATGACAAAGCCTCAATCTTTGGCATTAAGTGTTGGCTCTTTTTACGCGGACGCTGTGAAAAAGCCAATTGCAATCACATGCTCAATAGCATTGGCCTGGTTCAGCGACGGCTTAATAAGATGAATAAGTTACAGCTATGCGACTCATACAACTTCATTCTGCGTCGTAGTATGCTTTTCAAGACCTATTTCGTAGAGTTTGCCGATGTTTTCGGTAGTCGCCTAATGCTTACACATTTGGTTAAAATTATCAAAGATTGTGGCCTTTATAGGTCCCTGAGTGCTCCCTTACTGAACGACCTATTTCATGTGCTCTTGCGTTACCAGGTGTCACCCGAAATTGCTGCGGGACACTTTATGAAACATCTGTGGAAACCAAATAATGCAACCATATGTTCGGAATTAACCAGACAACTGCTACGAATTTTGTCAAAAGCCGATTGGTATAATTACATGGATATTCTGTTGCAAGTGTTCTACTGTGAAAAGTTTCCCATACCAGAAGATTTTCTTGCAACTATTGCTCGCGACGCTGTCGCCAAAAATGATCCCATGCTGATTAGCAAAGCATGCGAGCTGGTACTCTTCAATCCAATTGGTGGAAACGCAGACACATTTCGCTCTGTAATTGAGATTCTGCAAACATCTGGACAACCGCAGCTGCAATTTACTCAGAGGCAACCCATGCAGCACCAGCAGCAGCAATTCATACAGCATCAGCTGCAGCAATCCATGCAGCACCAGCAGCAGCAATTCATACAGCACCAGCTGCAGCAATCCATACAGCACCAGCAGATACAGGTTTTATTGCAGCAGCAACCTATGCAGTACCAACAGCAGCAACATCTACAATATCAGGAGCAGCAACAGGAACACATGCAACCGCAACACATGCACCCATTCCAGCAACAGCATCAGCAGCTAATCCAGTTGCAACAGCGACCCAGACAACATCAACCAAGGCTGCAGAAACGACAAAATCAATACACCTACAATGCTCCTTAGGGTGTAAAGATGTTAGAATTCAAAACGATGGATAGCACATCACAACGATAGTTGTTTAAAGTACTATGCTAATATCTTCTTCTAGTTTTTCTTTTTAGCACTACTATTGGCATTAAGCTGTTGAACAGCAATTGCTAAACAATTTTGTTTATTATCTGTTAATGCCGAAGCTTTACGCAAATAAAAGGTGTATTTCATATGCATATATGTTATGTTTTAAATTTATTTGCAATTCTTATAAATACTTAAGTTTAGTTCCTCTTCTTGCCTCGGTTCCAATTCTTTTTGGCTCCACCGGCACCACCACCCTTGCCCTTTCCCATTGGTTTCATGCGCTTTCGTGCTCCGGTAAACTGTTCGGAGTCATCGTGTTCGCCAGCCGCGCGCTTGTTACCCTTTCTCCCCTTATAGCCCTTGTTTTCCTCCAGATCCTTAAGCTCCAGCTTGGCTGTACGTTGTGCCTCCGCGACGCGCTCCTGTAGTGCCATCACTTCGTCCTCTTCGCATTTGTAGAGCGGAAACTGCTTACCCAGCAGGTGCTCTATACGTTGGTACAGCTCAATGTCGTACTGACTGACAATTGTGATGGCTTGGCCGGAATATAATCTTTGCTGTGTGTGGGAACATCAAAGTTGACTACCACATCCACGTGTGGAATGTCAAGACCACGGGAGGCCACATCTGTTAATATTAGTATGGAGCGATTTTTCGCCTTAAACTTGTTCAGGGCTGCCAGGCGTTTATTCTGTGACATTTGGCCGTGTAACGGTATGGCGCCCAACCCCAGGGCGCGCAACATTAACGCTGTCTTTACAGTGTTGTTACAGGTACTGCAGAAAATCATGAAGCTATTTCCAGCCAACTCGTTTAATATGTGCTACCAGGTACACGTCCTTATATTTAACCGGTACGAACAAATAGTACTGCTGTAGCTGATCAACTGTTTGGTATTTGTTAGAGACATCCACCTTTACAGGATCCTTTAGCGAGGCACGTTGCAGTTTCTTTACTTTCTTAGTCATAGTCGCACAGAACAGAAAAGCTCGACGCTCTCTGGGCAATACCTTTAATATCTTGTCCAGTTCGACCACAAAGTCCATGTTAAGTATGCGATCTGCTTCGTCCATAACCAAATATTTAATGGCTTTCAAATTGAAGCCCTTAAGGTTCTCCAAATGATCGACGAGACGACCGGGCGTGGCGATGATAATGTGAGGTTTTTTTGCCAGTTGCAAACCCTGGGCTACCATGTCCATGCCGCCGACCACAACACAGCATTTGATGCCAATTCCGCTACCTGCGGATTAATAAAATCAAGGGTCAATTGCAGATTCTATGAATAAATCTAGCCTAGAATGTGGATTGGTATTTAACTCAGAGGTAGTGACGAATAAAGAAATAATAATTTCATATTTTCGTTTAAGAACATAAAATCAAAAAGGGTTTAACATCATTGCGATCTTAATTGTAGCTTAGATTTCTATGAACTCTAACACTCACCCAATGCTTCGAATTGTTCTCCGATTTGGAATGCCAATTCACGTGTTGGCGTCAGAATGAGTGCAAAATATCTTTGAGGATTTTCGAGCAGAGAATGTAGTATGGGCAATGCGAAGGCGCCTGTCTTTCCGGAACCCGTTTCGGCCAAACCGATAACATCCTTGCCTTGCAGTGCAACAGGTATCGCCTCTTTTTGGATTTTCGATGGTGCCTTCCATTTCAGTTCATCGCATGCCTTGCACAGTGTTTCGTTCAGACCCTAGAACAGTACTTTATAATTAAAGAATGCTAATGTCATTTCTTTTTTGACTTGAAACCTACAAGATCTTTCCAAGTTAGTGCATCTTCGACATTTGTCTGCTTTTCATCTTCAGAATCTGCATCCGCATTCTCGTCCGAGTCACTTTCTTTTTCCTGCTCTTCTCCATTTTCAGCGTCATCTTCCTCTTCGGCGTCTGTATTGCCCTGTTCTTCCTGGTCACTCAGCTCTTCCTCACTGGTTTGGGATAACGCTTGTTCGTTTTCTGAAGTTTCCGACATTTTGTTACATACTTTTTACGCTTTGCTCTGCAAATATTACCAGTCGCCACACGTGCTCGGGTAGAAAAGAAGGAATTTATAGATGACACTCAAGTTCTATCGAAGTGAAGCGATTATTGATAAATTATTTGTTGTTAGCAACTCTAATTTTTGATGTATCGTTTTAATGGCACCGATATAAAAAAGGTATATCGATAGTATTTTTTTTATTTTGAATGCATTGTATTTAATCGAGAGAGTGCAATCGGTGGTGTGTGAAATATATAACAATCGATACTACCATCACTTACATTGCAGCACTATCGTGAACAAATAATTTACACCACAAAACGAAGTTGAAAATAACAAAAACTTACTAAAAAAATAAGTGTTCAAATGAAAAGTAAGCCCATGCTAGAAAAATTTATACAACAGACAAGTACACTAGCCAGTGCAAGAAGAAATCAATATCAACACATTCCATTAGAGTTGAATTACCGATTAACCAACCAACAAAACGCCCACCAAATAGTATACGGCGAGAAATCTGAAACAAGTGAAGCATTTAAAAGGCTAGATTGCGAGCTTTTTATCTGCTAAAGTTAATTATTATACTTAAGCAAATGTTTTCGAGTTGCTTAACAAGTTTTTAACATTTTTTTATGCTTTGAAATTGCATTTTAGGTAAACCATAAAAATCCATTGTGAAAATTTGTGGGGTGGTGGGAGTAAAACGGATACTCAATAGTAAAAGAGCGTAAGCCAGCGCGAGCGAGAGTGTGTGTGTGTGCAGTGAAGGAGCATGACATGTATTTGATGTGTACTCAGCGGCCGAAGAGAGCGCATTAAACAAGAACAAACACACGCACACACACACAACTGGGGCAAGCTTGTTGTGGGGGAGTCAGAGTCGGTTACGAGAAATACACACGCTTTACGCCAGCGCCATAGGAGAGGCAACGGCAACGGCAACGACAGCAGCCGCGGCAGCACACGAAAACATACATACGACGAAAAAGACGACGAAAAAAGAATATTGCGAAAAGAAAAACTAAACTTGCACTCCAAGCACACTTGAAGAGACAAGGGAGAAAGAAAGGCGGAACAAAATGAATCCACCGGCGGTAGATGCGTGGGCTGTTACCCAGCGTGAGAAGCTCAAGTATCAGGAGCAGTTCAAAGCGCTGCAACCGCAGGGCGGATTTGTGACCGGAGCCCAAGCGAAGGGATTCTTTTTGCAGTCGCAATTGCCGCCTCTGATCTTGGGTCAAATATGGTAAGTCATGAGTCATACATTTGTTTAAATATTAGTATTTATTGTAGTTCAAAAGGCGTTAGCTGCAGATAAGAAAATATAGTATAGGTTCGTTTGTATGTATGTGTGTGTGCCTTCATATATGTATGTACATAAATACCGTTTCCTTTTGATATGACATTAAGAAAGTATTACATATAGCATATCAGGCATGCATACAAAATAAGCACAACATTCTTTATGGTCCTGATCGCATAATAAGTATACATAGAGTTCATTTATTTCCACTATCTTTGGATTTCATATGAACTGACAAGCCGTACGTGACTTATTCTATCCATCATAACTCATTCACTTCTTTGAATTGTTTGTTTACCAATCGTATGTGCATACATATTTACACAGGGCACTGGCTGATACGGATTCCGATGGCAAAATGAACATCAATGAGTTTAGCATAGCATGCAAGCTGATTAATCTGAAACTGCGCGGCATGGAGGTACCCAAGAAGCTGCCGCCCACACTTCTAAGCTCATTGGCGGATGGTGGCATAGTAGGCGGTCCAACGCCCACAATGACGCCACGTGGATCGACTAGTTCAATGAGTCCAATTGATCCACTTCATGGAATTGGCGCTGTACCAGCTGTTCCACCCCCTGTGTCCGTAGTTCCCGTAGCGGTAGCTGCTCCGGCTGTTGTGCCGCCAATTGCGGCTCCTCCTTCAGTTGCTGTTGCTGCTGCTGTGCCCGCTGCTATTGTTTCGCCACCACAGAGCAATCCACCTAGTCGTCATATGTCCATCTCGGAGCGCGCACCATCTATTGAGTCACCGTAAGTTTCGCTTTCAGAACTTGAATAACTTTTTATTAACTTGGACTTTTTTCTCAACCTGCAGTCAAGCCGAGTGGGCTGTGCAGGCGGCACAGAAACGTAAATACACGCAGGTATTCAATGCCAATGATCGAACACGTTCGGGCTACCTGACGGGCGCCCAGGCACGCAGCGTTCTTGTGCAAAGTAAACTGCCGCAAGTAACACTGGCGCAGATATGGACACTGGCCGATGTGGATGGCGATGGACGTCTTAGTTGCGATGAGTTCATCTTGGCCATGTTCTTGTGCGAGAAAGCAATGGCCGGCGAGAAGATACCTGTCACTCTTCCGCTTGACTGGGTGCCGCCCAGTTTGCGTAAGATAAAGTCGCGGCCAGGGTCTGTCTCGGGTGTGGTTTCACGTCCAGGCTCCCAGCCCGCTTCCCGACATACTTCGGTATCATCACAGGGAGCGGTCTCAGATGCAGATCCAGCAGCGGGCTTGCCGCAAAGTAAGCTAAGAGTTAACAGTTCTTCAAGGCATAGAATTGAAATGAAAATAACCTTCATTGCAGCTTCATTCGAGGACAAGCGTAAGGAGAACTATGAGAAGGGCAAAGTGGAGCTAGATCGCAGGCGCAAGCTGATGGAGGATCAACAACGCAAGGAACGTGAGGAGCGTGAGCGCAAGGAACGTGAAGAGGCAGATAAGCGAGAAAAAGCGCGCTTGGAGGCCGAACGCAAACAGCAAGAGGAATTGGAACGTCAGTTGCAGCGTCAGCGCGAAATTGAGTTGGAGAAGGAGGAGCAGCGTAAGCGAGAACTCGAGGCCAAGGAGGCTGCTAGAAAGTGAGTTTCAAATTCCACACAGTAGTTTTGCAACTGATTTCATTGTTAATTTCGTTTTAGGGAGCTAGAGAAGCAGCGCCAACAGGAATGGGAGCAGGCACGCATTGCTGAAATGAACGCACAGAAGCAACGGGAGCAGGAGCGAGTTCTAAAGCAAAAAGCACATAATACTCAGCTTAATGTGGAGCTTAGCACATTGAATGAAAAGGTAAGAAACTTGTCACGTAGACATTTTTAGCAAAATTCTAAATGAACTTCATTTCACAGATCAAGGATCTATCGCAAAAGATTTGCGATACACGAGCTGGCGTCACCAATGTCAAGTCAGTCATCGATGGAATGCGCACGCAGCGTGACACTTCGATGAGCGAAATGGCCCAGCTGAAGGTGCGCATCAAGGAGCAGAACGCCAAGTTGCTTCAGCTGACACAGGAGCGCGCCAAATGGGATGCTAAGAGCAAAGCAAGCGGTGCTTCTGTAGCTGGCGATTCCGCCCAACAGGAGCAGCTAACTGCAGCGTTTGCCCACAAACAGGTACGCAGTAAATGGACAAAGAGTGGATAGTCCTTTAATATAACTCCCATTGCAGCTGATGATTAAGCAAATCAAGGACAAGGTCGAAAACATTAAGAAGGAAATCGAGTCCAAGAAAGAGGACCTCAACTCGAACGACATTACAATGCAGGAGTTAAAGGCTGAGCTTTCTGCACTGATTGCCAAGTGTGAGGAACTCTACAAGGAGTACGATGTGGAGCGTACTTCAGTGTTGGAATTGAAGTACAATCGCAAGAATGAAGCATCCACAATTAGTTCCAGCTCTGCCTGGGACACTGGCAGCGCCTGGGGCAGTACAGCCACTAGTGCGCCAGCTGCTACTGATGCTTATGGCAGTTATGGATTAAGCAATGACATAGCTGCTGCAGCTGTGTCTGCAGCACCTGCTGTTGATCTTAGTGGACCGGCCCCGGAAGGCTTTGTTAAGTACCGGGCCGTCTATGAGTTCAATGCGCGCAATACTGAGGAAATCACGTTTGTGCCGGGTGACATAATTCTAGTGCCATTGGAGCAGAATGCTGAGCCTGGTTGGCTAGCAGGCGAAATAAATGGCCATACCGGCTGGTTCCCCGAATCTTACGTAGAGAAGATAGAGGACGAATCAGCGGTACCGGTAGCTGATGCTGCTGCTCAACCCGCGGTCGTGACCGACGGCTTTAATGACGATAAAGTCTTGGCGGCGGAGTCTGAGCTGGCAACGACAGCTGCAGCTGGTGATGTAGAATACTATATAGCCGCATATCCTTATGAATCAGCCGAAGAAGGTGACCTTAGCTTTGGCGCTGGCGAAATGGTTATGGTCATCAAGAAGGAGGGCGAATGGTGGACGGGTACCATTGGTAATCGCACTGGCATGTTTCCATCAAACTATGTGCAGAAGGCGGATGTGGGCACTGCCGCTGGAGCTGCTTATCCGGCTGCGATTGCTGCAGCGCTTGAGGCTGCAGAGCAGGTAAGAAAAGCGAAAAATATAATAAGCGCGCACCTAGCAGTCGTGTGTTTAACCATCATCTGTGCTCATCTACTAATCCTAATGCTTTTCATGTGCTAAAACAAAAACTACCTACCCAAAAACAAAAACCATATATCATCACGCTGCTCGCTGTTCAGGAGGTCACCGTCAACGGCAGCGCTGCCTTTGCCGCTGAGCCGGAGATACAGCCGCAAACACAGCCACAGACACTGACACAGCCACAGGCACAGGCACAGGCACAACCACAGTCTCAGCAGGCACAGCCCAAGCCAGAGCCCGTTGAGCTCGCAGAGGAGTCGCATACTAACGAAGATCTCGACACTGAAGTATCGCAAATAAATACGCAGTCCAAGTCACAGAACGAACCGGCCGAGAGCTACAGCCGGCCCATGTCACGCACTTCTTCCATGACACCCGTAAATAGTTGACTTGCATTTTATATATTTGCAATTTGCAATTGTCTTTTGCATTTAATGAGTGTAAACTAATTGAGTTATCTGCTATTTGCATTGCAGGGTATGCGCGCCAAGCGTTCGGAGATAGCACAAGTTATTGCGCCCTATGATGCCACTAGCACCGAGCAGCTATCCCTAACACGTGGCCAGTTGATAATGATACGCAAGAAGACCGACTCAGGCTGGTGGGAGGGTGAACTGCAGGCCAAGGGCAGGCGTCGTCAGATTGGTTGGTTCCCGGCTACCTATGTAAAGGTGTTGCAGGGTGGACGAAACAGTGGACGTAATACACCTGTCTCTGGTAGTCGCATTGAGATGACCGAGCAGATTTTGGGTTAGTGTACCGCAATAATAATTGGTCCAATTAGCGTCCTCACGTATTTCAATTCGCTTGCAGATAAAGTAATTGCCCTGTATCCGTATAAAGCACAAAACGATGATGAGCTTTCATTCGAGAAGGACGACATCATTAGCGTCCTAGGCCGCGATGAGCCGGAGTGGTGGCGTGGTGAACTGAATGGGCTGTCTGGATTGTTTCCAAGCAACTATGTGGGTCCCTTTGTGACGTCCGGTAAGACAGCGAAACAGAATGGCACAAAGACACAGTGAATCTCACGACAAGCGGCTTATTGCCTCGTCTCCTCCTCCCTCCCCACACAACTACCATGACGATGCTTTACGATACGCTCTCTCATACGATCCGCACAAAACATTCCAATATATTATTTGTATTTTTTTTTTTTTGTCTTATTCCTGTTGCCTCTATATATCGAATAAGTAACGCCAATATGTTCTCGCCAAGCCCCTCCAACCCCATCTTGATTAATTTCTATGATGTTTAGTTGTAATTTGTTGCAATATCTATCCTCAATATGATGATTATAATATCTTTTGTTAATTGTTATTATTTAGTTGTTTAGCAATTATTACAATTAATTATTAAGTTAAAGCTTCTGCTCCCGCATTGTATCATTGTATAATTGTATCCTTGTTAGCCAATCTGTAGCTTTAATTGATATTGATTTGCATTTAAATGCACACGTACGTAGACTTATGTATATTAAATAGTCCATTTATTTTTTTGTATTTATTTTGTGTATTTTTATCACATATAATTATTTATACATATACATACAACATGTTTAATCTGTATATAAACAAAATGAAAATCTACAAAACTAAATGCAATTTTAATCTCAACTCTTGCTTTGCGACAATCACAGGAAACGTATAACGAGTCATCGGTTTCGGTCTCTAAGCGACGTTAGGAGTACGTCTCACACAACAACAAAAACAACAACCACAACAATAATAGCAGCACATGCTTGATAAGAAGTCAACTAAATATTAAGTTCAACATTACGTGAAATTATACCAATGTAGTCGAAGTTTAGCAAAAATGCTCGTCGAGCTTTCAGAAACCAAAAAAAAAAAAAGAGAAAAAAAAAATTGTATGAGTGTTTGTACCCAATTGGAAGTACTAAATTTATTTAAAAGAAAAACTCCACAAAGTATCCAGCATCTTGAAAAATATATATTATACAACATACTGATCTTAATATCATTTCACAAAGTTTTTACGCTTTAGGCCATTTCGACCAATAATTAGGGTGCATATTAGTTTCATGTTCGACGGAATTTACAGACAGAATTCCGAGTGAGTACGAAAAGCTAAAGATAAAGATAAAGATAACACATTAAATATTCTCATCAAATCAAATGGCAACTTTAAATCTCATAAATGTAATCAATCAAATTACCATTTCAAAAACAAAACAAGTTACAGACATATTTCCAGGTATATGATATATGTATACACTACCAACCCTAGAGAATATGCATATTACATGAGAAATACGTATAATTATATACATACATATATCAATTTTGTTGTACTAGATGTATTTAAAGTTTGAATACTGAAAAACCTAAATAACAAAAAAACAAGACAACATATAAAATGTATCTAAAGTGTTTTTTTTTTCCCCCAAAAGTTACCTAAATGAATATTACATATAGTCAATGCCTACAAAGATGGTTTTCTGTGTTTTCCAATAATATGCATATGTATTTGTATATACATAAATATATAATTAAAGCGAACGCGAAAAATATTTAATATTAATTGTTAACTAAATACTAAGCATGATTGACCATTCCCAATTCATAGAGATCTACGACAAACTATGCGTAACCGCAGCTTACATAGAACAACAACAGTATTGCTCTACAATAATAACCATAATTATATAGACACCTTCAATTGCTTAACTATATATGTGTACGGTTCTATTTAGTTTGACTTTGAGTTATGTTTCTATATGTATGTATACTACTTTAAGCGCTTATCTCAACTGCCATAATTGTATTAGTTCTTAATGTTTCGTATAGTTTGCAATCGGTAGCGTTTACAGGCTAGAGTTTCGGAGTGGATTATCAGAGTATTGTATAAAATGGATATTGTATAAAACTTGTGTGGCATTTGGAAAGTCATGTTCAGGACTTCAACTGCATACATACATATATACTCATGTTATCTTCTGTTATGCTGTGCGTCAGTTCAATGCTTCAATGCAACAGTTAAGCTAGACCATCTTCAAATTGTACTAGTAATAAAAAAACATATAATCGTACTCATACATATACTGTATCTATGATATATCTATTGATATATTGAACCCACTCTCAATTGCCTTTCAAAATGATATCCAGTAAATCAGACGTTTATGAATCTTACTCGTAACTTGTTATTGAAAACATATTTATGCATATGCGTCTATATAGCTAAAACCACACGAAATCAAAGCTGAATCTGATTCTGATTCTGATCGACCAAGCAAATTCAAATTTGGTCAGAGTATGCACATTGAATACATACATACATATTCTATACATATATTTATGTAGCTATTGTTGGTTTGAATTTGTAAACGGAAAACTATATATTCTCGTATATATACATATATGTATATATACATATATATATATTTAGTAAATGCTACAAGTTTCTTTAGCAAAATGTTGACTAGAGACCGTTTTTTTTACCATATGATGTATGCGATGCACACACACTTCTTATATATAGAGCCTACGATAAACACATACATATATACATAAAATGCTCATATACGCGTATTTGTTTTAATCGTTAAAGAGTTCATGAATTTAACTAAGCTGTAAACAACAAAAAAAAAAAAAAGAAAAGAAATATTACTAACTTGAATCGAAAGATAAATATGATAAAGAAACAATATATAAAAACATTTCGATGTATGCATTAGCTAGCACAGACACTCACACACCCACACCCACACCCACACCCACACACGCACACAGATACACACCGTCACACTCTGACACACTTTAAATGCGAAATGGTGACCATCGATATACATATTTACCTACATATATATACATGCATATACCATATACACACACATATATATAGGGTATGTTTGCCATAAGCTCGCGAAACTTGAGCCAGGGTTCTCGTACGACATACATACACGTACATACCTTTAATACTTAACACACACGAACACTTGCATAAATTACATACTTATATAGTATATATAGACAGAGTTCTTAAAGAAATGCAAACCACAAAGAAACCCCCAAAAAAAAAAAAAAAAATAATATATATATATACATATATTATACCAAACCAATTAAACTATATCAGTTTCAAAAAGAAAGCTAAAAAGAAAAATCATTAAATAAATGTATAAACGGAATTTCAAACAACAAACCAAAAAAGACTATAAATTTCAATTTCATTCAATTCTCTAGATATTCGTACTGATTCTGTACTTACGCAGAGCCCCAGGAAGCACCCAATACGAGCGCAAGAAGTTCCCTGCAGCGTCTATGGCAACACTGGCGCGGTCCGGCAGCTGCTGATCCCAACGACGAACGACTCCATGGCACAATCGTATCCTATCACATTACAAGTGCCAACAATGGTCATTTAATGGGCTATGCCAATGTGCGTTTCGAGTGCAACGAGGCCATGAACAGGGTCACAAACAGTTGGCTGGGTCGAAATGTTATCTTGGACTGGCTAAAACCGAAGCCAAGACGCAGTCCTACCCAATGGCGCTGCTGGTGCTAGCAGTGCCCCCCCCTTAGCCTCTCCCACCGGGTTTCAATATAATAGCTAAATTTTTGATTTTCGTTTGCATTTATTTTTAGTAAAATTTCACTTAGACAATATTTAAAATCAGTTTAACAGTTTACAATTTAATTTTTTGAATTATTTATTTTTTATTCGGCTTTAATTGTTGTTGTTTTTTTTTTTTTTTTTTTTTTGAGTTTTTTGCTAAATATTTTGGTGAGTTTTTCACTTTAATCTTGAATTAGTTTTTGCTATCAATCAATTTTAATTTAGTCATTTAAATATGCACAACTTAAGGCCTACAGTATGAAATTTTCAAACGTTTTTCGCTTTCTAGTTTTTCTGTTGTTGTTTTTTTTTATTTGGTTTTAATTTATGCTTTTAAGCAATAAGTATGAGCTGCGGTTTTTTATATAAAGTGATTACAGCACGAACCGCTCTAGTTGGGAGTTTTTCGCTAGTTCAGACAGATTGTGCATAATGCCGAATTTATATAGAAAACGCGCTCATAGATAACACAGCTCTGATTATTTCTTTCTTTCTTTTTTTTCTTAACTTTTTTTTTTTTTTTTTTTTTTGAAATGACAATTTACAGAAATGCCCACGAATTGGAGGGGCGTTTCGCGTAGCTGTTTATTGTCTTTCTTAAGTAATTCGATTAACTAAACCGGGGGCAACGTTTAGCTTGGGATCTCGAAATGTGCATATTTATGTTGTGTTAAAGGCAATTTCTTGGAGAACTTATGCAACAAAGTACCTAATAGTCAGACGAAGAATATGAAAGTATAATTCTGTTTTATGGTACAAAGCGCGTTTTGGAAAACGAAAAGTACAGGAGTTTGCTGGCTATATATTTTTGGCTATTATTTCCTTAGATTCGTCTACTTTTTTCAGCTCTGCAAGCCTATGCGGTCGTTCTATGTACTATATATGTTCATACAGTCACGCCTTTCTTTCGTCTCTATACAATAGGTTTTTCTCACTTCGGTTCACATCGTAAATGTTTACAAAAATAATTTATAAATTACCTAACTCTTGCCCAGCTTCAGCTCTGCATAACATACATGCATACGATAGTTACAGATGTATGTTACATAATGTGCATTAACTATTTAGTTTCGCTTATTTTTATTATATTTATTGTATTTATTATAATATTTGATGATTTTCTCCCTCAATACTTTTTACACTATCCTGCATATTATTATTTATTATTGGTTTTTAATTTAATTGAACTAAACTTGCGCTTGCTTACATTCATATCGTGTGTGATTAGAATACAAATTTGACCTAATTAAAAAACAAAAAAAAAAAGGTCTAACCACTTTACTTAGGCTGAACTTTGGCTACATTGTTGTTTTTTTTTTTTTTTTTTTCGTTAATAACTATTACACAATTGTTGCTGGAACACATTAGTATTAGCTATAAAATGTACATTTATTAGCTGATTAGTTAACAAAGAAATCGAATCGATGAAAGAAAGAAAGAAAAACCGAAAATTTCGCTTAGTTCGTATAGCAATTTTCAAGCTCTTCTCTTCTTCTTATTTTATATACACTTTGTTTGCGATACTATCGGCTGTTTTTATCGTTAAGTATAAAGCTTTTTGTTTTAAACCATTTTGCAAATATTTCTCTTCTTTACGGATTTAGGCATAAGTTTTTTAGAGCCAAAACTTAAGTACATTAGTAGAACATCTCGTATTGAAAGAGACGCCTCGCTCGGGCACGGCCTCTCCAGCTTGTAGTAGGAGCAGTGGCATCTGTAACTCATATGATGCTCTCATCATTGTTGCGCGTCAGGCGAATGCTTGTCGTGGTGGTCGTTCCTCCTGCACTAGAACCAGCTCCTGCTCCCGACGCTCCCATTCGCCTGCCGCCTGCCAATTCGTGTAGGCGTGGCGTGGCGGGTGTCGTAAAGGTTGTGACCACAATGTTCTCATCGTCATACAAATCGAAATCCTCGCCCTCATCATCGTCATCATCTTCGTCGTCGTCGCCGGCTCCGCCTCCGCCGCCGCCGCCGCCGGCACCGCCAATGCCTTGGCCATCATCCTCCGAGTCGCTGTCCGTATCCTCGTAATCGAGCAGCGCAGTTGTTACCTGATTCTTACTTCCTGGCACGCCCACCGCAGCACCGCCCACTGCGCCCGCGTTCATGTGTCGTATCTGTGAGCGCGGCGTCGATATTTGACGCGGCAGCAACGGTTCCCGTCCACTGTGCACCATCAACAGTTTGTCCCCCTTGGCTCCGCCGGCTGAGGCGGTCGTGGCCAGCGGCACTGCGTCCCAATCATCGCCATCGGCAGGCTCACACAGAGACTTGGAGTGTCCGTGCTGGTAGCTCGACTCCTCGGGAATTGTGTCACTGTGTGTTCATGTCGCGGATTGTGTGTGCAGTTGGGATACGGATTCGAGACGGTTCAGGATCGGTTCGGATCGGATCAGGTTCGGTTCGGTTTTGGTTTTGTTTTTGGGAAATGGATGTGAAGAGAAGGCGTAGAAAGTTAATGTCAGTTGTGCGTTCAATTTTGGATAATGCTGCGTACTATGAGCATGGTTTAACATGGATGAGCAGAGACTACGACTAAATAAATTACTTTGCACTGGGGCCTCTACTCGAAGGTATTAACAGGTTTCAAAAACGTTTAAATATCATTAATAAAATTCTAATATAAATTCAATATATTTATTTCTAGTGATCGAAACTAAGTTGTAATTAAAAAGTTGAGTTAAAATAAGATTTTGAGGCAAGATATAAACATAAAAAGCGATAAAAATACTTTAGAGAAAGCGATTACAACACAAAAAACCATTAAGCGAGATTATAGTACAACAGATTTACATGATAATCATCGAGTACAGCGTTAAGAGAAAGCGTAAGCATACAGATAATATTCAAAAGATCGATTTTTGTACAACAATAAAGCAGCTAAAAGCACATTCTAAAACGACGTTAAACGACTACAAATATTATATACTTATATAAAGGTTTCAAAAAATATGATATATATGGCCTGTACTGTCCTATTAAACACTAAGTTATCAACTCTTTTTATTATCAACTATTTTGTATTACTTTACAATACAATATATCACTAACAAATATATATCTTTATCCTATAAACTTCTATATAGTATCTTTAAACTCACCAGACTATAGAACTTAAAAATCTTTTATTGAACCAACTCATCTCATGGATTAATTATCTGTTATAAAGCCAGGTTATATACTTACACATAAAAAAGCAGTTGCTCTACAATATATAATATCTTAAACAGAGTTAAAATTCCTAAACAAATCTACAATCCTACAATCTATTGTTATAAGTGCATTTGGGTTTTTAGCATTATTTTTACTAAGTATATATTTTGTCTGCTATGCAGAATCAATTGGAACAGCGCTAAAATTATAAACAAAGTAAAAGTTCAAGTTATTCGAAAAGCATTTAAGCTAATTACAGATACAAGAAACAGGGAGTTAGTAGGAGTAAGTAAAACATAAAAGTTATTTACAAATAAGGCTAAATTTAGCAGATCGAGAGGTTAGAGGAAGGCTGGAAAATTGCTATGGGGCCCAGTTGGAAGTTAGTCACGAAGTTAAATATACTATGTAGCATGTATTTTAGAATGAGTGCGAGTTGAAATGAATTAATGCCAATTGCCGCAAGGAGTTTTTGAAAGATTAAATATATAACTATTGATCGCCAAAGAGTTAAGATTATGTGTAGCCAATTGAGCTGAGATGAAGACGACTAGCAAAGTTTTATAGATTTCTAAACTACACACGAAATTTCATTGGAAACAGACAAATGATATGCTTTGACTTGGCTGAGGATATTTACAAATAACACAATTATTATTTTTTTATTTGCAAACATCGTTAAGTATTATATGGCATAGTAGTATATAGTAGTATGATATCTGTTGGAAATTCGACATTGGCCGGCTTTCAGTTGCATTTGCTCTATGTTGTTAGAGAGACAGAGTATTTTTATTATTACTTAGGCACTCGCATTACTTTGAATAATACGTAGCTCCGCTACTCTCCGATGTTGGGGAACTGTAGTTCGACGAGTTGCTGCTCGGCGAATTGTTAATTGTTGCATCTGTTGTTATTATTGTTGCACTTGTTGTTGTCGTAGTTGTTGTGGTTGTTATTAGATCTGCTGAGTTGCTATGGTTGGTGGTGGGTGTTCTTGTTGTAGTTGTTGTTGTTGTTCTTGTAGTAGTTGTTGTTGTTGTTGAAACTGGACTAGTAGTTCTAGCTGCAGCTGTTGCATGCTCTAGCAAACTCTGCGCTCCAGGACTACAGAGTAAAATTCTACTAGGTCTGCGACCCGTTGCAATGAGACTGCAGAGGAGTTTGGAGTTTGTTCGTTGGATTTGGGTTCGGATTCAAAAACACATACAGTTAGAAAACAGTTTAAGTACACGCAAATTTGGCAAAACAGCGGGGTAGTTAAGGAATATACAAGAAATAAAGGCTATATAGAGTAGAGAGCTGCCTGCGTTTGGCCTTGGCTGTAGGGAGGCAAAAAGAAATGCTTGAAACTATAAACTAACGGAAACGCAGCAGTTCAGCCACAAAATCGCTTGGAAAAATTTTATATAACACATTAAGAAATATTTGTAAAATATTTTAGTATTAGTTTATGCTATTTACAGACCCAAAACCCTACATTAAAAAAGTTAAACATGCAAAATTTTTATGTAATGCGAAAATCTATGGAAAAAAATTGGATGTATATAGAAAAATTAAAAGTTTAAATAAATACAATTAAAGCGAAGAATATTAAAGCACATAAAATGGAAATGTTCCTCTATGATATTTTTAAATATTTTTAAAAATTTTATTTTTTCCAAATTATTTTTGAAAATTTCTTAACAAATGAAAGCTAAAGTTTTTTTGGTCCAATTGGGTACAAAACTTTCATATAAGCTCTATCAAAAATAAGTTTGTCCCTAAATTAATGCATAGTCTAGTACATTAAACTGCACACAAAAAAAAAAACACATGGCACATGCAACATACAATAGACAAAGACAAATACAAGCACAAACAGGAGCACACTCACACACGCACACATAAACGTGCCGCTGTGTAGGTGAGTGTGTGCGTGGCATGGGGACAGAGACAGAGACAGCAGGGGACACGGGACACGGGAAGGCAAACGGTGGTGGTGGTGGCACGTGCCGTTGCAGTTGTTGGTCGAACTTACCCACTAAGCTCCAACATGGAGCCGCGACGCACGTTGCGACGATGACTTGCCGTGACCGGAAATGGCCCAGTATGTCCATCGGGTCCAACCAGACCAGGCAGGCCGCCAGCACCCAGATTTGCCGACGATATCGATTGCGAGCGTATGTCCAGACGAGGATTATGCATGGATGTCGAGGGCGCGGTGCTGCTGGTGCCGGTGCCACTGCAGCCAGCAGCAGCTGGAGCTGGAGCTGGTGATGGCAACCACATGGGATCCATAGCGCCGCCAGCGCAGGCGTCCACAGCGCCGCCACTGCTACTGCTGCCGATGCCCAGGCTGCCAGCCTTCGAGCTGGAACTTTCGCGTCGAAACAGACCTATGACGGACTTGGGCTGTTTAGGCTTGTTTATACCACCTTTATTGGGGGTGGGCGTAGGCGTAGGCATGGGCGTGGGCGTGGTGATCAGAGTCGTGTTGTTGTGTGGTGTTAGGTGTATATAGTAGTAGTAGTAGATTGTGGTTGTGGTTGTGGGGCAACAGTTACCAAAGTATAAGCAAGGCGGCAAAGAGAAAGAAAGAAAGAAAGAAACAAAGTTGAGGAAATTACCGAAAACAGAGAGAAACCGAAAGGAAAAACGAATAATAATTAAAACTACACGTGATTCACACAATTATCGACTAAATTTTGCTTCAATTTCTGTTTTGGTCTTGACTCAATGTTTCGGTGCATTTAACAAACACAAGAGGAAACCATATAGGTAGATATATATTGTAGAAGAGGTATATAGTAGTATTGTATACTGTACACATGTAATCTTAGATATATTTACACATGTTTCATTTCGTTTACCAATTACGCGATAAATCAAACAGCAGAACGAAAACCGAAATCCAAAACGGAAATGGAAACGGTAACGGTAACGGTTACGCAACCGGAAACTGTACATTCAAGTGTCGTATCTCACCCAAATACATACATACGTAAAGCTTAGACCTATTCGTAATGTTATTGTTACTTCTTTTATATTTCTACATTACCTAGAAACGTTGCACTTGGCGAATTGTAGGCCAAGTACTCCTTGTTCGAGGCCCAGGCGGGAAACTCATTTTGCTGCACTGCATCCGTGCACTCATCGCCCTGTCGCTTCCACGGCAGTTGCGACTCTGTTGCGGTGGGCGTGGCCACACGACGTTCGCCATCCGAATCGCGCGACAGATTGCGATCCTCCTCGGGTATGGGATGCTCAGCGACTAAGCAGAGAGAGACAGAGAGAGAGAGAGAATGGGAGAGAGTGAGATTGAAAGGTACGGGAAGTTTTTAGGTTGCATATCATTGGATTGCCCAAAATACATGCAGCATTATATTGGAGTTCTGGGGGGCGTTCAGCTTCACAAAACGGCTAACTACAGGAAATCATATAATAAATTATAAAAGAGAAACGCAAACAAACAAGTACAAAGTGCAATTAACTTAAAGCTTCATTGAATCTGATATTAAAAATTAAATAGAACCGAATCGATATATAATTGAAGCACTTCTAAGGTACTCAGCTTTGAGCCTTAAATATCGCAACAAAGCATTAAAAACAAAATAAGGAAATAAAATAAAAAATTTCAAAATCAACTATGGGTGGATCAAAAATAAATTAATTTTATTTAAATAGCAAACAATGTGAAAAGTTGATTATGTGAATACAATTGCGACTTATAAATATATAACAAAAAACTTGATTTTAAATTTAATTTAATCGATACATGCGACATTATTTTCGATTCGATTCCCTCACAAAATAAATCCTGCTGTTAAACTTATCATACGAGACATGAAATTAGAAATCCGTTTACACAAGGTTTGGAAATTTCAAAAATCTTTTTGCTGTGGTACTGCCAATTCGAATTTGCCCTGACATAGTGTAAACTTGACTTTCAACTTAAGATATAAGCCGGGAGTATTTCGAAAGATGAGACAACAGGTGGAAATACAATAACTTTGTCATGCACAAAAATGCCATGCTTTTTTCTTTGTTCGCCATGTGCGTTTCGCATCGAATGCGTTCGTTTTCGTGAGATTCTCATTTGATATGCGATATTGTAGTATAGTATAGTACGTTTATGGGCACTACAGTATAGTATATGTAAGTTCTTCAGTTTGGCATATGTAAGCTCTGTATGTGAAACTATGAGAACTACTACTAATTTTTCAGTTTGGGCAATCAGCGAATATGTTTTTTTTTTTTTTCGTGAATAATTTACAATCAGTCGCTGGACAGACACAAATGACAACTAAATATGATCGACTAAATAACATTTAAATACTAATTCAACTTTAAGATTAGCTATATGTATTTGTATGTATGTATGTGTAACGAAAAAAAAAAAAAAAAATAAAGAAAGCAACACAATCAAATTGAGTTCAACTTAAAGAAACGGCTTGAAAACGCGCAGAAAACTTTAAGATTAAGGCTTTATACGAGCAAGTGGCTTGCATTTGGATTTCCCATAAAATATGAATGATTTATGAGCGCATGTCTTATAGAATATTCATTTAGACTTGAGAATAATATACAAAGATATCAAGATTGGGTAACCGCAACCGCAAGAGCATTGCGGTGCACCGCAAAATACTTAGGTATGAATAGGTAAAATACTTTGCGGTGTTTAATACTCAATTTCAACGCAAAGATTGCGGATGTAATGCGGTTGAACCAGATGAATTAGGTATAAGGTTAGAATTATCTAACACATATAATACTATTTTTTGGAATATAAATAACTAAGATGAATACTGAATATGTATAATCAGTCTGGAGACTGAACTTTACAAGAAACTTTTTGTAGCTTAGGAACTTCCATATCATGAACCTCTAGTTGAGGCAAAATATTCTATATAGCGAAGCAGTTCGAAAGATGATGATCGATGAATATATTGTAGTATTTCTATATGATGTATGACTGTGATTGGATGAGCGGATTTCGTACAGCCATTGAATGCTTTAATACATGTTTTCTGTTTTTTTTTAGACTATAATTAGTTTGGGTTTTTCATGTTGTTGTTGATGTTGTTGATGTGGTTTACCAATGCTCTGGTAGGAACGATCCCGTCGCCAAGGCAGAATCAATTCAGCCGCTGTGGGTCCAACTGGTGGATCCGGCGAGTCAAGGTCTTGCTGAGAGCCATCCTCGAGTTTGGGCGCATAGTGCTGAACGATGCGCGCCTTGGATGCATCAAAACCAGGTAGGTTTTGTATATGCGCTATCAGGGAGTTATTATTGGCCCGATCCGAGTCAGCTTATAGTGTGTAATAGTATCGTAAACGATTTTTGTTTGTTTTTCGGTTTTTTTTTTTTTTTTTTTTTTTTTTTTGGAACATTTAGTACCGAGCGACACGTGGATATGGTATTCAAATAAATTGGATAGGCATAAAACAGGGGAAAAAACAATATATGTAGAAATGTTGTTATAGCTGTCAAGTTAAAGTTTCTCTTACTCAAGAATAAAACATATGCTTAAGAAAAAACGATGGTGGATTAACGAAACAAAAGAAATCATCAAAAAGGCTAGCAGCTGCTTAGGTTCCGATTTAGAGTTTTAACTTATCATATCATGTATATTTAGCATAGTATGTTATATATTCTCAAATACCAAATCAAGTCGAACGACTGTATGATATACTATATAGTGTGTAGTAACTTTGCTACTAGAAAACTAAGTGTTGCACCTAGAGAACATCTTCGACTTTTTGAGGATTTCTTTGTCTGTAGTCTAACATATCTTTTATATCGGTTCTCATTTGAGTTCACAATCAAATGTAACTCTTGATGGCATTTTTGTGTAGTCAATTGTTTTGAAAAAGAACACAAGTAATCGGTTATCGGTTATCGGTTTTCGCTATATAACTGCCGATCATGTGATTGGCATACACATATATCAGTAAATGTATCTCTAGAGGATTATCGCGTAGCGTTAAATGTAATACACAAAACATAAAAAAAAATGTATGAAAGGCAATGTATGGACCAGCCAACAATAACCCACAACCAAAATGATAACTATGTATACATATATAGTATAATATTATATATAGCTTACATATATGTTTAATGGAATGTTAGAAGCGTATGGAACTTACGTGATGATTTTGCTGTAAATGTTAGACCATCATCCCAATCGTCACTGGGCCCAATGACATTGATCTCATTCGGATTTTGTTGACAATCCTCGGCTGTTTCATTAAGCACATCGTTAATATAGTCTTATTTGATTGATAGACGGATTAGGAACACAAGATGATTGTTTATGTGGAGCATGTTGCATGGAGACAGAGGCAGAGGCAGAGGCATAGGCAGAGGCATAGGCAGAGGTATTGGCAGATGCAGAGAGTTGTGTATAGTTTTTTAATTGGTTTGAAAAAATTGTGCAATTTTTTTTTTTTTTTTTGTTGTTTGTTAATTTATTCAACCAATTTTTTTGGGCGTCGAGGAAAGCGCGTGAATTTTTGAGAGGAGATAAAGAAAAAAATGTGGGTTTCATAATTAGTAACCAATTTATGTGTTAAGTAAAGAATTTTTTCAAATATAGATGGGGAGCTCGCAGAAAGAATGAAGGAACTTAAAGACAGGCAGGAAAATAGAAATGCATGAAATATTTTGAAATATTAGCCAATGGTTAGTTACGAGCCCCAACATGCTTATGAAAGAAAAGAATATAATAAAAAGTCATCAATCGTTTGGCGGGGACGTTGAAAAATTGAAAAATTGAAAACATAAAACGCTACAAAAAAGCTAAAACTTTGTGATTTATCTGTCACAAATTGGATGCTGTCTTCAGATACTGCATAACTACGCATAGTTATATCGATAGTAATACTACGTGCGATAGTTTTAGCAATACTATCAACCTTAGCAAACATAGTTTTGCAGCATCATTCTCTATTTCCATAGAGTAAAATTATAAAACTGACACGAGAAACTTATGCAAACGTAAAAGGCTACGTAAATTCGGTTGCTTTCATTCTACACATGATAATTCATTTAGTTGATCAGTTTGAAATTAATTATTATTTGCTGTTTTTTAGCGGCATTTACCTATTTCTAATCTACGATATTTGTTAAGTGAATTGTGAGTATGTCTTTTTCTGTAAGATTTTTTGCGAGAATGGTTTGAACTCGAATTCGTACCATTGGACAGCTGCTTGGTAGTGCCGTTTTGTTGGAAGTCATGGAAGGAGACATGATTCTGTTTGACATTTTCCTTGGGCTCCTGCAAGCAAAAGCAATCAAAATTCATCATATATTACGTTCTGTATATATCTACGATTTGCGCACCTTGTTGCTGGCACCACGTTTGCTGCGCTTGTGATGTTTTCGGTCGTTGAACATGCGACGAAAGTTCATTTGCATTTTATAATTGACCTGAAATAAGCAAGCAAGTCGTTTGATTTATAAGGGATGCTAACTTCGTTAGTTTCCTGAGATCCACAAAAGCACAATATATTGTAGATAGTTTTACATGTAGTTATTCCGATTGGGTGCTTTCAGAGATTTGTCTGCGTATCGAATGATTGCACTCACCTGTGTGGACAAATCTCTGTCATCTACTGCGTGTCGGCTATAACTAAGACGACGGTGCTGTAAGAATATTACGAAGTGTTTTTAAGTGTTGATTCTGTTTTGGACATTGAGCTTAAGCTTAGCATAAGTCGACAAAGAGTACGAATATAATTAAAGAGTTTAGTTTATAGATTTGCTAATAGCTAGCAGTAACAACAGTAAAAGATTAAGTGTAATATTTTATACAACTTATGAGAAGATTTCGAATAATACAATCAAATACGACGATAATTTGTTATTATTTTAAAAGAGTGCAATATGTTCTGGGGCACAACACACGACGACAGAGTACGGATGCCAGCTTCGACAGTACCGAAGCAGAAATACCCTTTCCAAACCCAATCAATGTCAATTGTGCTAGGCACTTTGGAAAGAGTCTCGCGGGTCGAAAGTGTTTACAACATTGATGGAAATATGCTGATTGAAGTTATTAATAACAATAGTGCATGTTTTAAAATATTGCAAACAGAAGGCAATAATAAAGAATATAGAAAATATTAACCAGAGAAAATTTCTAAGAAGAAGAGTTTCAAATTAGTTAAGAAGCGCAAAAGATGATCTGGGATGACAATTGACGAATGAAAGATGCTCGCAATGAAAGTGTTCAACTGGATAAATTGTAAGTTCTTAGTTTACAGACGTGGCACTATCAATATTATTCAACAAAACCCCAGCTCAGTTAACTCCAATATGTTATCTATATTCGAACATGACTGTAATCTAGCAGAATAAAACATATTTTTCGTGTGCTGATGTATACAATGAATGTAGTAAATGTTTCAAACATATGCAGAATTGAGTTTTATTAAGTTTTATTCTTGACAAACAAATATGAGTTTAAAAATTGTTGAAATATTTAACGAATGAATGTTCTTAGACACCAATTGAAAATACATTAAGATAGTTGTTACTAGAATCTGTAAATTATTTATAGCATATTTATAGTTAAAATTTGTTATTATTTGCATTACAAGAACGTTTTGCAGTCATGTTTACAGACACACAAGAAACGTGAAACATTTAATAATATCTGGTTTTAATTGTTTGGTTTACTTTTTAAAAAAAGGGGTATACAAACAGAAAACAACAACAGAAAAACATAAACTTAAATCAGATTAACAAAATGAACCAATTTATTCGTACCATTTGTATGGAAGCCTTTCATTACGAAATATTAAAAATATTTTGTAAGCAAAAATTGAAGTAGAATTGGAACACGTTTTTTTTTTTTGTTTTTGAGATATTTTCAATACGAGTCGTTGTCGAGAAGTTGAGGTTGAGTTGAGTTCGATACGACGGGAAGAAATCAAACAAACAATTAATTACAAATATATCTATATATATATATATATAGTATATACGGTCAGCATATATTAAAGAGTATACATAAGAGATATAAGTAAGTATGTGTGTATAGAACCAGAGAAGACAGATAGAGAGAGAGAGAAAGAGATATAGAGACAGTGGAGGAATAAGGGTAAAGAGTAAGAGAGATAGCGAGAAGCGTTCGTGTCTCTGAACCGAATGCCCAGAAAACTAATGTGAAAGCATAAGATACAATTACGACTACAAGGCGTAAGTTAGTTTCGGTGAGATTTGAGTACTAGTGACAAATATCAAAAAAGGGGGTACTCGTTAACTTGGGCTGTGTGTGTGTGTGAATATGCTTTAAAACAGTAGTAGTAGTATTGGATATAACTGGTACTGCTATGGTATAGAAATCCAAATCAAAAATGGTATATTAAGCTTGCTCTCGCACGATAGCACGATACATACCCTTCGATAAGGCTTCAGTTCTTCGGCTAACAAATGATGTATACGCGCATCAGTCAAATCCCGTTTGGATGGATTATAGTCAAGTTCCGCCATGTCCAAATTGTGCGAGCAAGTATTGTCCAAATTCGTCAGACTGGGACTATGGAAAGTATTCGGGAATCGAACTCAAAGTTAGCATATAAGACTTTCTATTTAACAGATTTCTCAACTACAGTTACTACTAAAGATACAGATAAACGAATTTCAGATAAATTATGCAAAAAGAGTTATACGTTTATAGTAAAAATTGTGTGAAAGAGACAAAGATATAGAGAGTTATAAAGAGAGATTCAAGTATTTTACGTGTACAAATTGAGTTCCAATTGATTAAGTCAATTTTGTGCTGATTCATGCTCGTTAAAGTTCTACAAAAATTTCAAATTTCATTGCATTCATGCGTTTTGTAGATATATTTTTTTGTATGACATTTAATATCGATTATCCAAAATTCGTTTACCAGGTGGTGTATATGGTTGGCGGTGCCCACCTGCCGCCAATATAGTTATTGGTATAGTTCCTAAAGAGCGCACTCATCGACTCAGTGCCCGTCATTTGTCCAATGGTCGAGGGATTTCGACGCATTACCTCCATGGCATCGCGCATGGTAAGTTTCGAGTACGTCTCAATGATCTTTGGTTCGGCGCCCTGTTCGAGAATATATATAAAAGGTAATACTTATAGTTTCTTAAGCAAACTCCACAAGTTTGTCTTAATTAGGTAATTTCTTTCTTTAACGCCAGATTCACTTTTTTAAATTACTATATCTTCATACCTTCAGATCCCGGATCAGTAGCGGACGTATAAAGCGATTGTCGAAGCGCTTGAACTTATCACGGACATTGTAGTTGCCAGTCTTGCCCACAATATCCTCAATGCCAGCCATCAAGTGATCCATGAACTACAAGAACAAGTTATGTCATACTCACAATCATAACCTCACAATTGATATAGCTTACTCGTTCGTGAATGCGCTCGTTCATGGTCGGCTTGCGTTTGTTCGCCCGCTTAACGTTGAGTATCTTGACGAGCGGCTTTATTGTGATGCCTTGCAGAAACACAGTAAAGTAGATCACAGCTATAGTTGTGGTAACATACATGTTCTTATGCTTAACCACTCTCTCATCCACAAGGAGTACCAGGGCAAAGGCTACGGCACCGCGCAATCCGCCATACGACATGACGAACTGATCCACACGGGATAATTTGTGCAGGCGAAAGCGATTCGCAAGGGCCGACAGTAGTATGACACCTGATGTACATACGAATCTTTAGAGGTTTCCTTAAAAAAGGCTTCTAGAAGCTTACCGATTACACGAAATATCGAGCAGAAGGCGATGGTTAGCACCACAAACCACGTGTTCCAAACATGCATATTGTTCACGGTGGCCACGCCTAGGAACATAAAGATAATTGTCTCCGCCGAGCTGGATAACATTTTCAATGCGTATTTAACAGTTGTGTGCGATTTTTGAGATATATTCGATTCCACATAGTTCTTCATTGTAATGCCACAGAATGTGATGCTGCGAGGTGAGAAGAAAGGCAAGTTAAGAATGTTACAGGATGTGCTTACAACTCTTTCAGTTCCATTTTCATACTCACGCCAGAATGCCGCTCATGTGAAAGATTTCCGCATTCAGATATGCCAGATAGGCCATTACAAATATAAAGATCGGCTCTATAACACGCACATGATCTGTGAAACGTGTTACCAGACCGGTTAGGAAACCCCAAATTATGCCTGAAGAGTGAGGTAAATCGAAAGTTAAATTTTGTACAAATATATATCTCTATATCCTACCAATTGCTGTGCCACCCAGCGCCACAACGAAGAACGATCCGACGCCACTGGCTATATCCTGCGCTATAATTTCGGGCAATCCAATCTCATTATAGACCTCCATCATGTGGTACATGACGACCTAAAAGACGGGGACAGATTAATGGCTTGAAACTAAGTCGTTACGAATCAGTTAACATTAATTGTCAGGCCACATGGCGCTGGCAATTTAATTGCAGCATAAAACTTAACGGAATTACGTAATAAATGTAACTGTACATTCAGTACACTCCACTTACCGTTACGGCATCGTTTAGCAGCGATTCGCCAAAGACAACAATATAAAGTATTTCATTGACGTGTATCTCCTCGAAGACGGCCAACACAGCCACCGGATCTACGGCGGAAATAAGCGAGGCAAACAGAAAGACATCCAACAATTTGGGCATCTCGTCTCCAAAGATACCACACACGCCACAGGCATATAGCGAACCACCTGCAAGTAGTCGAGAAATGAACTTGAACTTCCTCCAATCAATTTTCTACGCTGTCAACTGCAGCCGCCGCCCGTTTAAATTAATTGAAAGAACTAAGGAAGAGCTCAGAATTTACTGAGAGATGCATACCATAGCGAGAGAGCGAGAGGGATATGAATGACAGATTCGCAATTTTTAAGAGTACCGGAAGAGCACAAGCATGTAAGAAGGTTAATAATGGAATAGCTAAACTGTCAAGCGAGCAAACTCAATTTCTTATGAAGTAACAATGAAATTCCGTGACGAAAGCTACAGTCGAGTGCGGCCGACTGTAAAATACCCGACAAATCGCCCGACAGTAAAAGCCGTTGCAAACATTTATAAATTGAATTTTTGAGAATTTTCTGATTTGCCTTAATCGACTTAGCTAGTTATGCTATATGATATGTACTTTGTGGGGTTTATCACACCCCCTTCAATATTGGAACAGACATAAATCTTGAGCTGCAGTGATTCTTACTGCCAAGCTTCAGCAAACAAACTGTAAGTGCCTTATATGCAAGTACAATCCATATAGTATCTCTCATACATACGTGTATGTACATCTACTGAATTCGTGCTCCTACAATGTTTGCTTTTAATACAATTTGGCTGAGAAAACACATTTTTTTTCTGGGTGTGCCACAGCCACATTGTATGCCTGAAGGGAAACCCTAACCCTCTTGCAAACCTCTCTCTGCTTACCCTTCTTGCACTACATCAGAATTCACACATTCACATCAATCGTCCACGTTGTGTTACATTTGTGTAAATCACGTCTAAGCGGTCATCTACAACAACCCCACTCCGGGGCCCCATACACCCGTACACCCCCTTCTCGCCATCGTCTTGTGCACAACATTGTGTGCTGTTCGCGTGCCACAAATTTGTGTGTAACAACCGCGTCGCCATTGTAATCAGTCCTAAGTAATGGTCCACACATTTCCAGTAGCTTTATTTACTTTGTCAGCGTGTGAAATTCGCAATTGAAATGTTGGACTAGGTTAGATCCCAGACCAGCTGCATGTAGGGTACAATTACTGTTAGTTTTTACTTATTATGCAAAATGTATTTCTCTTGAAACTGTCAAGTTTAGGTTGCGATGCGTGTGGTCTAAAGACCTTTCCCAACTAAAATAGATTGTTATACGATATTGTGTACACGCCAGCCTGAAGGTTTATCGAACTCAGAGCACACAGGAATATTGTCATACAAGGACCCCAGACGTCATCGAGCACTTGATGAACGATGGCCCGCCCAGACCTAAGCACTTTCAATTTCCAATTGACGAAGACAAACTCGATTTTCCGCCTGTTGACCACGACGTTACGACGCATATCCGATGACGCCATTCGAAAATAATCAATTGATAACTTACCAATCGTGGCCACATTGAAGATGGTACCGACCACAGCCATTAGCAAAATTGTGCCCAAGTTATCGAAGAACATGCGATTTGGCATAAAGTATCCGGCGTCCAGTATTATCGGTGGCAGCATGTAGAAGAAGAATGTGTTGGGCGTAAGCGGCGAGACGGCGACATCGGTGCAGAAATAGAGTACAACTCCAATGACCACGCCCACCACAATCAGCAGACACGATTCGGGAAATATCAGATGCAATTTGGGTGTCATATGGAAACCTGTAAAGTAAAATAAGTGGCGCAATTAGAATTAGGAAAGCTGAAAGCTGGTTTCAAGTGTGATATGCCAAAATTTGGTAAGTGGGCTCCGTTTGGAGGGGGCGTGGCTATTTACATTGCTCAAGTAGTTCAACAACAATTTTGTTGTTTGTGAAACCACAGCAAACACTACAATTTTATTTCCACAATGACCCATTTGCATGAAAATGTGACCTAACTGGAGGTCCCAAACAGCCCAACTCGCTCGAAAATTGCTGATGTTTGCATTTGGGTCAATGGCATAGACATATACGTATAGTACATCTGTATTCATGAGCAAATACTTAGAGCGTGAAACTCTGTCAATATTGAAGTTATTAAAGATGTATAACATAGCGTGTACTGAGTTTTCCAACAGATGCGGTAGAGTATATAGACCTTTTGTGGGTTTAAAGTTAAGAATTGTAATAGGTTAAATTCTGTGAATCTTACAAATTTGTACCAAAAACTTCCACAAAAGTTGAACTGGTAGCTCCCAGTGAATCCTAATTAGTCATGAACTGAGAGACAAAGTTCTTCCTCTACAGAAAGGTTCTTAAATTTCCTCTCAAATTATATAACGAAGTCATTAGCTAGACCATTAGACCAGGCCACTTGCCATTGAACTGCCAAACGACACACTCTCGCGAGTGTCATTAAATTTGTTTCGGCTTAATTGCGCTATGATTCGATTTGAGACTCGACGCCCCGAAAAAAACGAAAAAAAGTGGCTCCAATAATTACATAAGTGGCGAATGTCACTCGAGACACTTCGGCTATTCAATTGCAGATACTTGTAGAATTTGATGGAGTGGGAGGCACTTGGACGAGCATGAGATCTGGTCTGGGCCTTTTTGTTGGCGGCGGCTTTGCGTGTGCTCCTGCGTCCTTGAACAAATGGATTTTTGTACAGAAGCCAAGGTAATAAAATAAGTGAGAGAGAGAGACAGAGAAAGAGGGACTGGGAGAGATAACAAAGTCAATGCCGGGTTGCTAACCAAAATGGAAGAAGGCCGAAAACGCGTTAGAGCAAGAGAGACAGAGAGACTCATTGCAGGCTGCCTGCCAAATCGTTTATGCAATCTCGGAAAAATTGTTGCTCACGGGGGCCTTTTTGGGGGGCAGGGTCAAGGCTCTGCACGCTTGTTGCGCACTTGGCTGGCGCTTATGCAATGTCCTTCGACTGGGCCAGCCAGGCTTCCTGCACACCCACACACACACACACACGCACACACGCGCGCGTAACTTGACGTAAATCTGCATGTCAGCGCCGAAGTAGACGTTATATAAAACATATTGATTTTGCCTGGCAACCAACACACATGTCCACGCCCATTCGCTGCGCAGCGCCCATAATCTTATATGCACATACGTCTGCTGTAAACTGTACAGTTCGCCTGCTGTCACTCACCGATTTTGGCTATGCTGGCCGAGAGTATCCATATGCCAATTATAAAAGGCGTCTTAACTCTTGCGAAATCCACCTGAGACAACGGATAACGTTCCGTCTTATGGTGCTCCTCATCAGCATCGAGCTCCACATCTGAAAGATCTTCGATAACCGACTTACGTGCCTCGGCACGTGGCAGGGGCGCATAAGTGCCTGGCTGGGAGGAGGATGTTGTGGCCGTCGCCGGCGTCGTTGTTTGCGGAAACTAAAAGAGATGCAAGAAGAAGAAGAAATCATGTTAGATAAATGTATTTCTATTTTTAAATACCAAGCTATATGCACATAAACTAAAAACTGATATAAGCTAAGCCCACGCAAAGCTGCTAACCGTTTCACTGTTTCGACTGCCTCAGTTCCTGTCCTGTTGATTACGAATTCATTTATGAATATTTTATAGGACGCAAGGTGCCATAAAATGGCATAACATACGTGTAGTATAGCAGCAGAGTGAGCAGGATGCACATGAGATTGAAACGGAAGGAAGGCAATTTTCATGGTACGTTGTTTGCATCAATGATTTCGAATTCGATTAGGTTTAGTACTATGGGCATAAATGAATTACAGATTGAGCAAATGGATACACTTTATTGACTTTAAAGTGTGCTACTGTTACTGATGATCTGTTGCTTTTATAGCAACTTAAATGTGTCATAATCGAATTGAAATCGAAATCGTTAGCAATTGAACGCGATTAGGTCGCACGCATGACAGGCCTAATCACGCTGGATTATCTAGCTGTGCAGACTGTCTGTTGACTATATATAGTATGTCCCTATTTTTGATGGATGTGTACAGTAATTCAGCAAAACTGACGTCAATAATTCATGAGATTGAACATTCTGACACACACACAAATTGAGAATTGCTAACGAGGAAGAGGGCGACGACGGCTTTACAACTTTGGCCACGCTTCGGGCAGACCAATTACCATAATTATGGACAATTGTCCTGGGGGGGAGATAAAAGGACTAAAAGGACGAAAACAAGCGCAAAGCGTGGCGACATTTGAGTGGCTAAGCAGGAATGCCAGAGGGCGTGCCACAAACAAGCTGTAGGTAAATCTGGGCCGGGGGCGACAATCTGCCACGCCCGCAAGGAAGTTGGGGAATCGGAATGGGTATAAAAGGAAAGTTCAAGTCAATTGATAAACTATTAAAAAGCTCAAGCACTTACGTTTAACTGCGTAACTGCATCCGTTGGCCTCGCACTGGAAGTGCTGGCCGAGCTGGCGGAACTGGAGACGGTGGAACTGGAGGCACTTACATTGGGACGTGCCTCAATGCAGGTCAACAACATGCAAATGCCGCACAGCAGCACAAGCAGCCTGTGAATGGGTGTCTGTCCTTGACGGCGTCCCCGTCTCTGGACATCTTCTGAGGGTATCTCACTTCGTTTAGGTTTCATTGGATTAGCAGCCTGGCTGGCTAGTCGCATTTGTATAGCACCATTTGAAGGCAATGCACTGCATTGGCTTGGACTTAAATAGGGAGTCGGAACTGTTGTTGTTCGTTCTGTTATTGAATTGGCTCTGGAACTGGACAGGCGTGTCCAGCAGGCGCGGCGGGCGAGGTTCATTTGCTGCTGCAGCGCTGGCGTCGCGCTGTCGTAATCCTTTTCCGTGCGGCTTCCCATTGCTTTAGTTGACAGCGAGGCGCTCCGGCTTCTCCTGCTCCTGCTCCTGCTCCTGCCGGTGCTGCGGCTCTTCTATAACGTTGTTTACTTTGGCTTGGACTTGCAATCGGGCTGAGTTATTGATTTGTGCTGGCATAATACACTCTATCTGTGTGTCTGTGTCTTTGTCCTTAGCTATCCCTTTTTTGTTGAGTGTCTGTAAGTAAAAAGTTAAACAAAACGTTAATCCATTTCCGTTGAAGCAACATTTCTTATCGCGCCCCCACCGATCCGATCCGAACCGACCGACCTGCCGCAATAACCAACTGAAACTGGTTTAAACCCAGCCAAATCACCTAAGACGAAAGCTTTCCAATTCTTTGATCATCTATGTATTTTTTTATTATTATTTCGACGCAGGTGCAAAGCGTTATAAAAAGTGCTAAAATTTGTAGCTAGCTCATAAAAATAGAGACCGCAATCGAAGCTTTATTATTTACAGCTTAGTTTCGGGAACTCGCATTGGGTCGATATGATACAAAAACGCAAATATGGGCATGAGATTTATGAGCATATATTTAACAGGTTGTAAGCAGCTTGACAAAGTTTTTTACTTAGCCATAAACCAAATTTATATTCACGTGTTGATCTTGAGATTCGTAAGAGCTAGAGCAGAGCAAAGTTGGCCTTATTGGGATCAAGCTTATTGAAATTAAACCATTTCAAGCAAAGTCTTGAAGGTACGATAATGAAGCTTGGCACAAACAAAGTTAAGTATATTTATAGTCTATTTCCAAAATATAAATACAATATGTTTAGTATTTAAGATGTTATACCAGAAACAATTCGCTAGGGTATCAAGCTGTCGAGCGCTGTACGCACTGTCTATTGAAATGAAACCATTTCAAGCAAAGTCTTGAAGGTACGATAATGAAGCTTGGCACAAACAAAGTTAAGTACATTTAAAGTCTATTTCCAAAATATAAATACAATATGTTTAGTATTTAAGATGTTATACCAGAAACAATTCGCTAGGGTATCAAGCTGTCGAGCGCTGTACGCACTGTCTATTGAAATGAAACCATTTCAAGCAAAGTCTTGAAGGTACGATAATGAAGCTTGGCACAAACAAAGTTAAGTACATTTAAAGTCTATTTCCAAAATATAAATACAATATGTTTAGTATTTAAGATGTTATACCAGAAACAATTCGCTAGGGTATCAAGCTGTCGAGCCTGTACGCACTGTCTATTGAAATGAAACCATTTCAAGCAAAGTCTTGAAGGTACCATAATGAAGCTTGGCACAAACAAAGTTAAGTACATTTAAAGTCTATTTCCAAAATATAAATACAATATGTTTAGTATTTAAGATGTTATACCAGAAACAATTCGCTAGGGTATCAAGCTGTCGAGCGCTGTACGCACTGTCTATTGAAATTAAACCATTTCAAGCCAAGTCTTGAAGGTACGATAATGAAGCTTGGCACAAACAAAGTTAAGTACATTTAAAGTCTATTTCCAAAATATAAATACAATATGTTTAGTATTTAAGATGTTATACCAGAAACAATTCGCTAGGGTATCAAGCTGTCGAGCGCTGTACGCACTGTCTATTGAAATGAAACCATTTCAAGCAAAGTCTTGAAGGTACGATAATGAAGCTTGGCACAAACAAAGTTAAGTACATTTAAAAGTCTATTTCCAAAATATAAATACAATATGTTTAGTATTTAAGATGTTATACCAGAAACAATTCGCTAGGGTATCAAGCTGTCGAGCGCTGTACGCACTGTCTATTGAAATGAAACCATTTCAAGCAAAGTCTTGAAGGTACGATAATGAAGCTTGGCACAAACAAAGTTAAGTACATTTAAAGTCTATTTCCAAAATATAAATACAATATGTTTAGTATTTAAGATGTTATACCAGAAACAATTCGCTAGGGTATCAAGCTGTCGAGCGCTGTACGCACTGTCTATTGAAATGAAACCATTTCAAGCAAAGTTTTCAGGGTACGATAATGAAGCTTGGCACAAACAAAGTTAAGTACATTTAAAGTCTATTTCCAAAATATAAATACAATATGTTTAGTATTTAAGATGTTATACCAGAAACAATTCGCTAGGGTATCAAGCTGTCGAGCGCTGTACGCACTACCCACTCTTATGGGGTTTAATCAAAGCTCAAATTCAAGTCTTTTTACCACTCGTTAAACATGATTTATTTGCAGACAATGTGCAAATATTAAATTGTGCGATATTTGTTCTTTTAACTGGATAGATCCAGTGCACTTAGCGCCACGCGAAATTAGACATCCCATGCTAATTACAGTGATAATAAATAGCAAAAGATAAACATGCGGATTCTCTCGGCTCGCAACGGATATGGATATGGATGGGGATCGGCATCGTATTGGCTGCTGCTATCAGCGCTGCCGATAACAACAGATTTTAATTGGCTACGCGCAAGGTGATAGACTACTGACTAAAGCTGTCAATTACAGCTTGAAAACAAGTGAGATAGACGCGACACACAAGTAAGTAATTCCTGCAATTGATGTTGCAAGTCAAGTGCAATGTCACAACAACAACAAGAACAATAGCAATTCCCGGTTTCCCCATCACGTTGCTTAATTATATTGTCTGTGGCAATGCCAGCACAGCATCGCATCAATTGAATCTGTATTGACAGTTTTGCCAATCAATATCGTACTATATAGTTTATGGCACAAATTGAGAATGCTTCGTCTTGCAGCTGCTCTACAATTTGCACCGTATCCAAATTGATTTACACACCAACTCGATTTGCAGCGCCCCCACAGCCCCACAGCCCCCTTAGGCGACGCTGCCGCAAAACATTTTCAACTTCAGTGAGTTTAATTCAAAACGCTTAACGGTTAACTTAACCGGAACTCGACAGCGCGTTAAGCGGCTTAAAGCTAATCGCATTTGAAAACTGTTCGGGTTGCGCGTAACATGAATCGAAAATGCTTTAAGAACTTAAGTCAACAGCAATTAGGGTAATTAAGACAGTCTGAAAAAGGTTGCAGGCTACGCAAATTTGATGCATATTTAAGACTTAACCAGTGGTTAAATTTAGCAAGCGTTGATTACCCACATAACGAGCGCATTTATTTGCGAGTGATTTAAAAACCATTAAGCAATAAATTCACAAATTTTGTTGACTTTATTCACTGCGTATTTCCTTTGCACAAATCGACTTGGCACACCCTCTCGGTTCCGGGCGTTAACTATTTACATTGGCTCTCTCTCTCTCTCTCTCTGTCCCAGTCGAGTGTCCAAATCGATTTGAATGCCAATATTTTCAGTCAGGATTTGCCGGGGGCCATAGACACAGATACTGACGCAGTCGGAGGCGGAGGGGGAATATTCAAGTTCAAGTTCTTAATGGGAAAACAAATTTGAAAGGTCATGCGACGTTTTGAAATATTAAAAACGCCATTTGTTTATGGACTGCGACGGCAATCGATGTATTTTTTGGACGCTGACCAAGAAAATGTTTGTCTTTAAAAGCGAACCAAATGCAAAATGCATATGAAAATATGCTACAGTATATATCTTTGCATATCGACTGCCCCCGATCGATGTGGCAAGTAAAGGCTTTAGTTGCCTGCTTGATTATGTAATTGGTACTTAAAATTTGGTACGCTCTGTTAACTTTTGACCTTATGGGCGGCACGAGCGAGTTCAGCGAGGGAGACTGTGTTTGTTTGTGGCATTATTTATAAACAAATCAGAGTCAATTGCAAATTGCGCTGCAATAGCAAATCTCAGTGTGTGTCTGCTGCAGTAAATACAGATTTTATCTGGTAATGGGCCGCTTTAACCAGTGCAATGCAGTTCCCTGGACTTGGTCAAAACCAACGAGCAACAACACAATATCCAACTATGGCAATTTATGACTGAAACACACAATTGTTGCGCAATTGCCATATGTTCCTGCTATCTGCATGCACTATGAATCTTCATACTATGTGCAGCTGTATGTCCGCTCGATTGCATCCAATTCAATTTCCACAGAATCACATAACCCATACATACATATACATACACGTATGTGCACATGAATAATGACCACCGCCAGCGCAATCCTCCTGCTTCTGTGCATTGTGCTCCTGATTGCCCCGGGGAGGGGGAATCGATGAAAGCGTAAGGAAATTTCCAATAATTTACTTTGAATGGAGAAAGTTTTTGTGTATTAAGTTTATTGTCTGCTTTTATGACTTTTCCATGTGGCCAAAAGGACACAAGGCGTAAACTCGCATTAGTTTGTTTGTTGTTAATGGGTTTTTTTTTCACAGAAATTTTGTCTAATATGCAATGAATTGAATTAAATTCCAAAATAAATAAAATGTGCTTTTTCTTTTGTGCAATTAAAGTACATATTCTAAATTCCTTTTCTCAGATTATATGCTTCTTTGTATCATTTACAAAGACATTATATATGTCTGTGCATTAGCTCAAACTCTTCGCAGTTGGTAGGAAAATTTCAGCTGTGCTTTTGTCGTTTACGAAATTTATAACCAAACCCAAAAGTGGCCAAAAAGAATATCTTGCGTAAAAAAAAAAAGAGGAAAACGTTTTCCCTTCGCCAAGAAACAAAACACAAATCACCGCAAAATCATTTTACGGGTTTGCGACAAATGCTAAGTGACTGCTCTGTGGGGGCCACATGGGGAAGACTTTGACGGGGTTGTCTTGGTGGCTAAACCCAAAAGTTGTCACAATGCCATCGAAATTGTCCCTAAAGGATACCAGGCGCCGCCGTCGTAATTGGTTTGCTGCTATTTCTCGATAAGCAAGAGCTCCGATATTTATGTGCCACAGGGACTTCCAAATTTGGGGCAAGGGCAAAGGTTTTCTGCGCTCTGCAAATGTATTGATTAGAGCCAAACCAAGTCGTGAAATCGAATTTCTCTTGGTGAATAATGACGATGACATCGAGCTGCTCTAAAGCAATCAATTAAAGCCCGTTGCTTGTGTCTGCACAGGGTTATGCTAGGAGAATTCTATTGATTTGACATAAACAGTTTAGGCATTTTTTAAAATCTTTGTAAAGACTTTCAAGGCAAAAATGCTTAGAATATCGACTGAAATATTAATTCATTTAAATTAAAATATTATCAAACTTTAAACTTTTTCATGCTTCAAAAATTTTTTAAAATTTTCGTTGACATAAAAAGCTCTAGTTTATGGCTTGGATTGTCTACTTATATAATGTGTAAAATAACGTTAACTTTTACAAAATTTCATCCTACCCATGAAACCAGTTTTAACAATAGAAAAAATGAGCTCATCTCGTCACATTTTCCACGTAATTAAAGGCTTAAAAAACAATTGGAATACTATGTCTTTCATCATACATTACTCTAAGACCTTCTGGTTCTAACTGGAAAATGTGGAAAATAATTTGTATGTGTCCCTCACAAAAACCGATTGTGGTACAGTTACATTATGATATGGACAACGCTCGGAACTCTCCATCATATAGCAAATCGCTTACCATCGGTTACTGAATACCCATAATTATCGGAACGCTTATCATTGCGTTTGATAGCATTTTTGATATATTATTAAGCATAGCAGGTGGTCAGCAGTTACAGTAAACAAATGTTGAAAATAGATAGCAAAGATAAATGTGTAGAATTTATAAAGACCTAAAAACAGACAACCATATTGGGTACAGAAACCAGAATTGAGCAAATCAATTGATCTAACATTTCAGACTACCCAAGCTTTTGTTATTTTATGCCTTACGATCTGTGGAAGGTTTTTAATAGCAAACTTATTTCTGTTTGTGGTAATAAACAAGATTTTGTCTTTCCAGTGTAGCGAATCTTATCTGCAGTACAACTCCAAATTTATTATTTTGTTGTTTGTTACAAAAAAGCCGACGACCCTGACTACTGTATCGACTCAGCTGTTGAAACTGATTAAGAATTTATATACTCTCTGACGTCTTTGATGTTTTTTAACATATGTATATGCGTGCACCAACGGTTTCTGAGTTAATCGCTTAGGTTCCCAGAAATGATCACATACATAGTACGTACGCGTGGCATTGTAGGGTCTATGTAGGCGTCTCTCTCTGGGTATATTCTAAGGTCTTAACGATTTTTTCTTTTGTTATCAGTGACTCAACAGCAACAAGAACAATGTCGCAGACCAGGCCGCCAAAAAAAAAGATTTCAAAATGCGAAATGGAATCCAGAGAAAACACAACTAGAGCAGTGGGACAACAACAGCCCCGTTCGTCTGGCCCATTGAAAAAGGGGGTGAAAAGGTGCTAGACAAATAAAACTGAGCCGGCAATGCGGCATAGAAAACGAAAATAAACATAAAGTACACTTTTTTTTTTTAGATGGAAAAATCGTTGGAAGAGCACCAAAACAAAAAAAAAAATGAAAAAAAAAAACCAAAACAAATTATGAAAACGCGGCTAAAAATACCTTGCAGATAGCGAGAGAGAAAGATTGAATTCAGTTCAGTTCACATACACGTAAAATGCAAGCAAAATTTATATTATAAATTTTATTATTTTCCTTATAATATTCAAGTTGAATGCACGTTTCATAATTTTTTATTCTGCTCTGCCTTTTGGCTTTGATTTTTACTGCTTTTCACAGTCGTTAAAATCAGAAGCTGTTCCTTTTCTTTATGGGGCGGACGCGCGCGTTTGGGAACTTTGTTTAGACATTTGCTAACGATCGCGACGCTTCGTTGTGTTTATATCCATTGTTATAAATAATGTGCATGTTTTTATTTCAGCAACATATTTTACAAAAAATTTTCAGTTCACTTGTTTACATTGATTTCTTCTTCACAAGCACAGACGCGCAGCGATAGCACTGATAATGTATTTATAGCATAGATATGTATATACACATATTTAATATTCCGAATATTGTTTAAAGATTTAGAAAAAAAAAAAATATTTTTTTCAATATTTTTGCGGCGGATCAAAAACAAACTGCAGTCCGCACTCTGAAACACAAAACTGAAACAGCACAACAAACGCAGAAGGAAAACTCACAACACTGAGAGAGGGTGGCCGAAAGAGAGAGCGCGCGTGAGAGACTGGGAGAGCGCAAAGAGCGCACAGTGTAAGAGAGAGCTAAAACAAAACGCCGGCTGTGGCACAGTGGGGTAGTTGAGCTATATCAATAATAGAAATGTATAAAACAAAAATATGTTAAATAGTCACAATATTTTGATTAGCATAATTTGTTACATAATTTTTAAACAATTTAAGTTATATTTAACAAATTTAAAATCACATCAAACCGTTTAACAGCGCGTTAACAGCGCTGTTAACTCTAAGTAACGAGCTGTCTTGCTGTCAACCACAAGTGGTTTGCATATGTTGCCAGGTTTATAGGCGAAGCAAAGCAAACCTAGAGGCATGCAACTTTGATATTTGCTCACAGGAAGTTTCTTCCTCTTCTTAGGAGGTAGAATGTTTTTAGCAATTTTCATAGTTAATTGAAATTAATGTTTAAGCGCTCAGGCGTAGCAACAGTAGGCAGCCAACCGCAGAAGCCACTATGACATGCAATTTAAATTGATTTTCAGTTAGTTCGTGGGTGTGTGTGTGTCTGTGTGTGTGCAAGGATAACAACCGGTTCGTAATACCCCCGTAATTACAGAATACACATGGAAAGAAAAATGCACATACCACGACAATGTATAATAGAAGCGCCGGCGGCATTTTCAATATCAGGTTCGTGGCATTTGCATATCGATCCATTGACACGGGCAAGGAGCCAGAAAAACGACAACGACTTTTGAGCACCTCCACCAGCCGCCTCCGCCCCAAGGGAATGGTTTGCGCGTGCCGCCACTTGCACAGACTGCAAAGATACTGCTCGTATATTCCGTATACGAGCACTGCGACAATGAAATCTGTATATATCTGTGTTTTGTGTACACATTATCCTTGTACTTGAACAGCATGCAGTAAGTGCAGATAATTGAAACCAAAGGACACACGCCAAGCTGCTGCTGCTGCAGAGGCACAATCCCGCCTTGATTGCACGTCTTAACGAGCGCGAAGACGCTGCGTTTGCCATTTAAGGCAGACAAATTGTGTGCTCAGCGAGCCCAACGAGTCCACAATACAAATTCCAGTAAAATTATACTTATAATAAAAGGACATGCAAACTGATGATTAAAGTGAGAGAAAATATTGTGGGGCATCTTAATATTCATTTAAATAATATCAGAGTTTGTTTATAAATAAGTAAATTAAATAACAACTTTCGTCAAGCTTAGGCCAAATTTTAATAAAACCATTTTGAAAGGAAAATATTATGAGAAAGTTTTCCACAAAGCGTGAATAGGAGTCATAACACACACACGCACACTCACAGACACCTACAAGCAAATAGCCATAGCAACAAGGAGGCAGGGGCTGGCAGGCCTTGAGTTCAATAGACGCGTCGAAAGTTTTTTTTCTCTCCCCGAGATCGTTATAACTACTATGGCGAATACAATTTAATAATCCTCCCACACTAACACGCAAAAAGCTACTCGCACAGCCACAAAGCGAGGCGTTATGTAAGCGGCTGGCACCGTTCAAGGACATTGACAACAAGACTACGACCGAAAATAGCACGCCAGCAGCAGTCCTTATTATGACCCAACCAAATGAACAGACCAATGCCAGCCAAGTAATGAAGGCGCACCAGGGAAAGCACAAAGCAGAACGGGCGGCAGAGATGGGGATAGACAAATTTATTACATTTCTGCAATGACCATGTTTGAAGGACGAATAACACGCAGTACTCATATGGTAAATCAGTGCCCTGCTGGATGGGGCGTGACAAATAGACAGTAGTTATTGTCATGACATAGCGCAATGGGAGGAAAAACATAACATAAAAAACAGCGAAAAAACTTGCAAGTTCAACCCACAAACCAAGCGCAAGAAGATGCCAGTTAGTGATGAGTAAATTGCTATGCAAGTGCTTGCTACCAGGAACGACTAAATTTGCACGATATCGATAAACGCATTTAAAGCCCAAGTGATCGTAGACAGAGATTAAATACCAAAATAAAAGCACTTGCACATCTCTATGCTTATTAACACACATACATATGCATGAGTTCATACATGTACATGTGCATGAATTCACGCGTCTTTTCAGATGCAATATACGAATAAAAAAGTATACGCATACGCTAGTATGTATGTGTGTGTGCCGAACAAAACAATATCATTTATCTAGTGTCAGCAAATAACAAATATGTATGGCGCCTGCAGTGGCATCTCGCACATTCACAGCGAACTTTTGTACAAAATGAAGCTCGCACACACAGGCACATACGTACTCAGAAAATGTAGCATGCTTTCAAGCGTTCAGCGTCGTTGCGTATGTGAATCGCCTTTGTTATTATTATTGCTTAAAGTCCTGCTGGAAATGCTCGTGGCAACCAACCAGCACAGCAATGTGACGTAAAAACAATAGCTTTGTCGGCGTCGCCGTCGCCGTCGCCGTCGTGACAACTTGTTTTTGTTTAGCGTAGGCACCGTCAGCGTGGGCGCTTGCCACACATGCGACATGCGCAATGGCCGCCGCCGCCTGCACAAAACATCTGTTTGCAAATTTATGGCGAACAAGAGAGGGGAGAGAGAGAGAGAGCGAGTGAGTGTACGCAAAATAAGGAGAGCGGAAAAGCGCGAGAGAGACAGTGTCTGTCTGAGCGAGAATTTAAGCACGCAGCCCAGCAGCAGCTTCTGTTTTACAGCAGGACAATCCTGTGAGGCTTGAAAATGGCTCATTAGATTTATATGCTGGCAAATCCGTATAGCGTTACAAACGCTAGTCATCACTTAAAGGGTTTAACATGTCTGGGCTTATTATGCAATTGTTTACTCATCAAGCATGTTGCATGCGGCACCTGTCCAGAGGATAAAATCGTACATACTTCATTATGTAAGCCATAATACATACAAAAATATGTATGATACACAGACACCAGGTGACAGTCGAGCTGCAAATGTTTCAGCTGGGACGTAACTTACCGCTTTATTTTTTGCTCTAATTGTCGAATCGGAAGAGTCCGTTAGCAGACACACCTTTGTTTAGGTATTTATTTTCAAAAAAGACTCCCATTTCTTTATGTTTGTGTAAAGATATAACTTAAACCGTTTTTTATTTGTTCTGAAACACTTGTTTGGCTTACGCAGTTACGCCACAAATCGCATAATTGATGTATGTATGTTATTCTAATAACACTAAGAACTTTCAGCTCACGCACACGCACACGTACACGCACACTAAGCCCGAATGTTGTATGAATGTATTGGTGGGTCTAGGCGGCGGCAGCGATGGCGGCGATGATGTTGTTCTCCACCTCCACCAGCTTTTACTTATAGCGAACGCTTGAGCACGTTAAAGTTTTGCATTAGATTTGCCGTTTTCATATAAACAGCAAACAATTTAATTTGGTTTTTATTTAGATTGGTGTATGTGCCTAAGTAAAACTGCCGCCGGGCCATTGCCATTGCCGATTTGATGAGGGACACGCTGAAGACTGAAATTTCTGTGTGCCTCGGAGCTTCACCTTCACGTGAGACGACAGGACATTTGCTTGCGATATATATCCCTGAAACGGGAAAAATGTACTAAATATTCCACAACTAGGGTTGTTCCCATTTAAAACTGGCAGAACAGCTGACCAGGCGTCAGCTTTTTTCTAAGCGCGAAAAATTTTGAAAAAAAACGGGCAGCGAAAAATCAAGACTTGTATTTGATTTAAAACATGTTGCGAGAAAAAGGACAGATGAGCTCGTGTTCTTAAAACTGGAAATAAGAAATGTTATCGAAAAACATACGGATTTAGTATTTAACAGTAACTTTTACTTTTCTTTTTCATTTTTTGCGCTAAAAACAACTTCCTTGACTCTGAAAAGTTGGCAACACCATTGCAGAAAGTTGCAGAAAGCGATTGGAAACTGGTATCGATAATTTACATCTCGATATTTGTAAAAAGTGTTACCCATCAAAGCGAATATTTTTTAAAATGCAAGATATTTGTATTAAGCTAAATCAAAGGCAATTTGTTTTAATTAACAGTAGGTTTATTTTGTTGTCGCTAAGAAATTAAAAAACTTTCCAAAAAAGCTTCTCTACACGTTAAAATAGTTAAAAAAAAATTGTATTCATTTTTTTATTCTTAAATCAAATGCGCTTTATATAACGGGAATAGAACTTCCACAATCATTCAATAGTTAATCCTTGAAGACCGTGTTGACTTGGATAGGCTGTATTGACGATCATCACCACGCGAGCTACCGCCTCCGCGTTCTCTATCGAATTTCTCATGTGAACGCTCTCGGGATTTTTCCTGCAAGCAATAATGATATCCATTCGTTAGATATATTGCCTGTTATAGAACTTTTGCGTTAAACACACTCACCCTATGTCGTTCCCGTTCACGTAATTCATCGTCGCCATTTTGTGCTGGAAATCGATCATTCTTGAATGTCTTGAATAAAAGTTTGATTGTAAATGCCTCACCTTCTCGACGACGTTTGTGATCACTTCCGCCGGACTCCTCGATTCTATCCCGTTTGCGTCCCAGCTTGCGATCCTTGCGCGCATCACGCTCCTCATCGGACAGCTTGTCTTTGTTCCGCTCTTTGGTCTTGAGGCCTCGTGCCTTCTTCACGCTATCTACGAGTTCCTCTACCTTCTGTAATGGCGTAAGATTAATATTGATAGGGGAAATACAACACAAATAACAAATTCACAATGGACTGACTTTGTGTAAACATATCTTAAAACTCAAAAAACTCAAAAATAAAAAATATCGAACCAACAGATTTAAATTGCCATTCTCATAGATACCGCCCACCCAGACGTTCCACCCACAACCCTTAATCCCCACACGTGATTGACCGCCCACATTGCGCCGATCACTTACCCGTCCGCACACAATCAAGATCAACGAATTACAACTAAGGTCCAGTCAGACAGGGCAAGATGCAATCGCATCAGTGGAAGACGATGCATATTAGGTCAAAGTTGAAGAATGGAAGAGATATGCGCAATGCGTCCAGGAACTTGGCGTCTTGTTTGAAATTATTGTGGTAATGGTGATGATTGTTGATTTTCAGTTTAGTTGTTTTGTTTTCAATGGGCTGTTTTTGTTGTCATTCAGTTGGGTCCATCGCAGTTGAGGTCGTTTTATGAACCTTGATGATTCATCAGCTTTGCTGAGTTAAGCTTAAGTTTCTTAGTTTCTTTGAGGTTTAGAACTGATCCAGATTGAAAGTCCAAACATCTTTAGGAGTTGAAATATGCTTTGATTAGGGATGAAGCTCTCCAGAATTGATTTTAAGATCCAACGTAATACTTCGAATATGCTCGGAATGTTTTCAGGAATTTCAAACGATTGGTTGATTGAGATAATAAGCAATCGTGAGGTTTTTTTTCCTAATCTTTGTAAAGTCTTTAAAGTATTGTGATCCAGTACGGAGTTTTGAAATCCAGTAATACTGCGTCAAAGACGACTGCGAGTTTTGTATAGTATTCTCTTTGTCGTCAGCTTCAGGATGTGGTTTGGTCCAAGAGTACATGAAATATTCGAGTTATCTTCGATTGTTGGTGCAGATTTATAACTTTGAATTTGGCTGAAGTTGTGTTGTCAACGTGTTCCTCAAGGTAGATGAGTAGTCCTTCATTAAGATCCGTAGCGTTGTTAGTTTAGCTTATTAAAAATTTGGTTTTAGGGCCTTTGGAGCGTCTCCTTGTTTCGTTCACAGGCTGGTCCACAGGTTGCATAGGTCCACAGGTTGATATTTAGCTTCGCCAAGATCGGAAATGTTGTTTAAGTGGCTTTATGATGATTTTGTATTTTGAAATGATTTTGTCTTCTTCATATGAAAGTTTAATCGTGTCCAAACGTCGAAGCTGATCCATGAACCGCAATGATCCTTGGTCCCTTCTCCTTTTTTGGGGTATTCCTTTTTTCTTCTCAATAAATAGTTGTAGTCAGATTTCTTCGTTATGGTTATACTTCTTTGCTTCGTTGGTCCAGTGATAACTTATAGAACTATCTTAACCTACACGCACATCATCAGCATAACAATTTGTTTCACTTCTAGTTCTAGTTCTAGTTCCTAACAACGGTTAACAAATAACAGAAGCTGCCGAAAAGATTATCTCTCTCTCTCTCTCCCTCTCTTCACATTTCAACGGTTTGCTTATACCCTAGATTAAAACTAAAAGTGACCCCCGACTAGTTATTAAAAATTCAGATAATGCACTTGGTTAATTAGGACGAGATCCAATTGTGTCCAGAAGTTTGTATTGGGCGGGTTGATTAGTTGGTTGGTTGCTTTGACGTCTCGTCTACAACAGATGCAACATGTGTGTCAAATCGCCTCTCGCATTTTTTATTTTTATTTTTTGTATTAAATGATGCCTTCCGTTGGTTGTGCGGTCGGTCGTTGTCTTACCGAACTATGTATGCACCCATATGCTACTAACCTTTGAACTGCTCGACGATGATTCCAATTTACGACGTTTAGAATCTTAAATTAGATTACGATTTTTAAGTTAGAAAGAATCACAAACAATTAGAAGAATCTCGTTACATACCTTTTTCAAACTCAATTGCCTCGTGGCTGTGTCGATGCTGCAAAGAACCGTTACTTTCGTTGGATACCGAACTTAGATCACGATCTCGCTGACGTCCCTCGTATTCATCATAATGGCGATGCTCCTGGATGTTGCTTGTGCCACCTGAGACAAGATCTACAGTCTCCACACCATCGTGACGATGTTGGCTACGCTCATCTCGACGTGATGGTTTCTCACGCTTCAGGGCACGTTTTGCTGCCTCAAGCTCCTCCAAACGCTGGGAGCGCTCACGTAAGCGCTGTTGGTGCTCTGCCTCGGTGCGCTCCTGTTTATTATTGCTGCTACGATTGGTATCCCGCTGCGAGCTACGCGTGCTACTTATGCTGTGACGCTCCTCGCGCTCTCTTTCCCGATCACGATCCAGTTCACGACTGCGCCGCTCGCTTTGGCTGCCATTGCTGCTGTTGTTGTTACTGTTGCTATTGTTGTTGCTGTTGTTGCTGTTGCTGGCACTGCTGCTGGACTGTTGTTCCTCCTTGAATTCGTTGCTACGCGATGACTGTGACTCTCTGACCGGCGGCTGCACTGTTTCGCGTTTGAGCTCACGATCGCTGGTGGATGGCGCAGAGCTGGATTTTGAGACAGACACAATTGTAGGTGTGCTTCCCTCCAGTTTCACGGGTTTGCTATCCCCACGCGAAAGTTGAACTGAAAAAAAAACGAGCATAAGTAATCACATTACTTTGTCCAAATGTAAATGCACTCACCAGCTTTGGTTTCCGCATCCTTGGCACCCGCCTTTGGATCGTTAGCGTAAAAGGCGTTTGTGATAGGTGGTTTCGTTATGGGTGTTGTAGCTGCAGCAGTAGACGGCGCTTTATCGGTGGTCACCGGCTTAACGGTTGTGCCTGGCAGTACAGGCGGGGTCTCCTTTACTGGTCTCTCAGCCACCTGATGGAAATCACTCTCCTTGAACATGTAGGGAGTCTTCTGCTTCAGCTGACCAATGTAGCTTGAGGCTATGGCAAACAAATCTGGGCGCTTTGTCTTCTCCTCCTCTCGCACTTTGTCCACTTTACGCTCAATGATTTGAGCCAGCTTGGAGAGCACCGGATAATGGGGTAGAATGCGCATTAGAATGATAAGCGCATTGCGTATCTGCATAAAGTCTTTTGAGTCCAGACAGAACACAATTGCCTTGGTGATCTTGTAGTGCCACTTGTGGCATACATGGCGATAATTCTCGTAGCCCACATGATCGTTTGCCTCCGAGAATTGATTGCTAACACGAAACTTGGTCACAAATCCAGGATAATTAGCGCACTCCTTATTGAAGACAGCCTGATCCGCATGCCAGCGCATCACTGTCTCCAGCATGGCGCACAAAAAGCGCCCATATCGCGTCGCTTCACCTTCTGTACAAGATGTGACCGAGTAGGTTATGTCGCAAAACAGCTAAATAAGTAAAAAGAAGCCTATTAGTTAACTGATAAATAGTTTGATTAAATTCTAATCATACCCGATCGTAACACAGCAGTGTGGAAAAGTTTGCCGTCTTTAGATTATGAATGGTTTGCACAAACTTGGCGCAGTAGAGAGCATCCAGGGCAGTGAAGGTGCAGCGAGGGAAGAGGCACAGCTGCAGGAACTGTGTAATTGTATCGTTCTTGGCCGACTTGGCCGATCGCAACAGAAACCAGCTGTCCTTTTGCTCCTGCAAACGTTGCAGTATCTTGTCCACATGTTCGTGCTGTTTCTTCCGCTCATCGTTTAGCTTTTCCATTAGCGCAATATAACGTTCCTGTTCCTTCTTGTTCTTTGATTGATTCTAAAAGAGGTGGAATAATATGTTATTATAGAATTTTGAAGAAATACGCGCATTAGCTTACTGAATCCTTGCCATCGGCTGCCTGCTGTGCCAGTTGTTTTAGCTTGCCTATCTCACGTTGATAAATTTCATTGGGCACATGCAGATCATACATGCTAAGGCTCCAGAAAGTGACAAGAAACTGTGGACTTATGTCCTCCCACACTTTGGCACTATGCAATGGCCTCACGGACTCCACAATGGGATTCATAATCAGCTGAGTAGCTTCCAAATATTTCTGCAGCTTCTGCGTTGTGGTCAGCTTCTTGGCGTTGGGATCTGCCTTACGCAATTGATCATATTTTTGCTGCAACAAAAGCAAATCTTTAGTTTACATTGTGTAAAAAAATTAATATTTCAACTTACATTAATCTGATGTGTGAACATCGGTCGGGCCAGGAAAAAGGCCACATCTGTGTTGATGTGATATTCGCGCAGCATTGTTATAATCGATGGTAAACGTTCAACGTACTCATCCACCGAGTACGAAGAGCCGAGGAAAGTGCCAAATTGCACCAACGCATCCTGGCACTGATCATAGAGACTGCCCACCAATTTAAGATGACTATGTGCGGCCGTTTCGCGATAGATGACACAATGCTTCTGCTGAGCCATCAACAGGCAAAGTGTGACGGCGAGATCATTATTAGCTAACGCCTCCTTTAAGCGGTTCGATGATTTCTTGGTGTTGCGCACCTGGCTGAAGTAGCCTGCTTCGCCACGCAGCTGCTCACCACCACATAGAGCCTGAAGCTGATCATTTGTCATTTCCTCACATGACTCTACACCGGCCATTTTATGTACAATCTCGCGCAGCACAAGCAGATCTAAACTCTTTTGTGACTTAAGCTGGTTAGCCACATATTGTAGTAGTCCGCTCATTTCAATGCTGTACTTCTTGTAAATGGTGCCACAGAAGGAGGCAAGACTCTGCAGCCACAGAGACAGTGAGGTACCATCGTCCTTAAATCGACCGCGACCTGTCATTGTCAGCGATTCAATGATGCAATAGCCCAAACAATCAAATGATAAGGCAGTCAAGTACTTGAGCATGTCACAGACAGGTCCAATTAAATTGTCATACATTTGAATTTGCACAAGGATCTATAAAAAGAAACATGTTGAGATAAGGAATCATATTAATTGCTTTTCCAATACTTACATAGTCAAATAGCAGTCCGGGCGTACAGTGACTGTATTTGCCCACTAGACGACCCAGTGGCTTGACGTTTTCCTTGCTGACACGCTTCATTAGCGCCTTAATGTCACGTTGACCGAGACCACAGCGACGTATTAAATTTGGATGCATCTGGTAGCTGTCGTTCTTCCAGCGCGCATATAAACTATAACGCAAATGATATGGAAAGAACTTCAGTACTGACCAAATTTCCTCTGACATTGAGCAATTGCTGTCCAGATATAGCAATGAGGGCAGTATTGAGGCATCCAAGCAGCTTATAATATCGTAATAATGCTGTTCCGCGTCAGTATTGGGTGCTGGTCCATTTAAACTGTCCACACCCATATCCAAGAGGATTTTCCCCATAATGCGCACCAGTTTATACATTAGTACAGTGTCGCAGTGCATCGAAGGACCCAGCACATTTGCCATAGGCCAAGTATACTTGCGCAAATCACCAAAATCACGAGCCTGTAGCTTGGCCACCAAGTTGGAGTCCTCGTATAGGCGACTACGACTTGGCTTGCGACCGGCTGGCGCCTTGAAACATTTCTTGTAGTAAACCTGTTCCACAGTGAGATGCACAAGTTCGACAACGGCGCGTGCGATGGGCTCCTGCACCACAACCGATTGTTCTGGTAACTTTTGTATGATTTTTAGCGCATTTTCCCAATCGCCAACCTTAAGCAGCGCCTCGCACAGTCCAAACTTTTGATTGGTATTGTATTTCTCTTCGTCGAACTTCTTGGTTGACGGCGGCGTAGGTGGTTCTTTTTCGTCTTCCTTCTTGTTAGTGGCGATCACATTGAGCTTGCGCACCATTTCCCTGGCATCGGCCAATTCCTCTTCCCAGTCAGCCTTAATGATGCCATCGTTTGGCGTAAGCCACACATACACATCGTTCAACTCAATGACGCCATGTTTCAGCAGCAGAGCGCATACATGATACAAGGAGCGAGGCGTACGTGTCGCTTGAAAGTGACAGAATTTGTAACCAAGCACTTCGCAAATGATGGCACCTGTAGGCATATAACTGCGCAGCAATGGTATGAACAGCTTCCAACGATCAGGACGTGTCTCAAAGGATTCAATGATTATGTCCAGCACGCGATTCGGATCCAAATTAAAGCAACCTATAAACAATTTATAAATATAATCTTAGGCACCCTTATTTGCTTACGAATCTCACCTATTAAAGATTTGATGATATCCATGATAGAATCGGGTGTTGTATGCTCTTCAAAGTCTTGGTTCATCTCCGTGATAAGCTTGGCAAAGCCCTCGCTCTCCTCACGGAAGAGATTGAATCGCCGTTGCTTGTAGCTGTAATAAAATTGAAATTAACATAAATGGATTGGGAATTATAGATGGTCTTATCCCAGATTTTAAAATACTTACTAAAGCTTAGTCTTCACTTTGATGAATTTCGTGTAGAAGCTTTTATTTTTAACGATGCCCACCTCCTGGAGAGTATCGATTTCCAATCGCTCCTTGAGCAAACTCTCTGGCACCACCTTGTCCAGATCCTTGACAATTTGCACAAAGCCATGACGCTCTTCCTGCAGACCCTCTGTCATCAGCGATGTCTCACTGTCCAGTATGTTAACCACATCCAGTATAAGACTGGGAAAATCCTTATGAAGTGCCTGCAATTATAAATAAGATGAGTACCACAAGAGAGATTGAAGTGAACTTTTAAACTTACCACAACATCTTTGAGCACGTGCAGCACGACATCCTTCTTGAGCTTGAATCGCAATGCCTGCCAGAGCAGTTCGTAGATGGCATGCGAAATATTAAGCATGAACTTTCCATTTTGATCGAAAACTGCACTCTCTGGGCTATCCTGCAGTTGTTGTTTGAGGTATTTCAAACTAAAATGAGTGCGAAAATAGTTCTATGTAGTTGTGTAGTACTCTGTGTGGTGTTAGACGCGCGCAATGAACGTCACAGCCAGATTTGGAGACGTATTTGTGGTGTGTACACGTACAATTCGCTTCGGCCATTTTTATCGAAATGCTTAAAGATATCTGTATTAAGTAAAGACTCTTTTGAGGGGCTAGTTGCGCTGCTTCCTCCATTGGTATCTGTCACGGTCGCCGCAGCCGCCGCCGCGCTCGTTGTCGTTGCCGATGCATCGTTTTCCGACGTTCCCGTCACGCTGTGACTCTTAGATAATTTCTTCAAACGACGCATACAAGCAATTTATGAATACACACGGGAAAAACGTTATTTATATGCTTTTTATAAAGATATTGTATTGTTTATAAGAATATCTGACAAATTTTCACACTCTTTTCTCCGCCTTTTTGAGTGTGAGAGATGTGTACCGAAAAACTATGTATCGATAGCAATCTATCGAGCCAGGGGTGCACAGTAAATAGAATCGAACCTGAACCACGAGAATGGAACAGCGTTAAGGGCTGGTACGCTGTAAAATCACACTCAAAAATACCGACAATTACTTTTATTTAAAAGCAACAGTCAGGTTGAAACTTCTCAAAACAAAATAAAACTGTTTTAGCGGTAAAAATTTCAAAAGTCACAGTATTCTTTAAGTCACGCGTTTATCGGTATAAAAATTAATCTAGACTTCACGCTGCCTGCGGTTATTCAATTGTCCCTCCCGCTAAGGAATTTCAAAAGAAGCCAGCTTGGGCGGGAAATTTACTGACCTAGATTCCATTTAGATATAAAAATGCACTTCCGTTTTATAAGCAATGACATTTATTGATAAAATGTGCATAAAATGTGAAAAAATGTTGCATATTTTCAGACGTAGACTAACTTCTTGTGAGTTTCAATCGAAAATTACGTTTAATTATATGTGTGTTTGTTGTTACACAAGGCCTCTAGAAACGCGGCTTGAATGTAGCCGGATATTGATTGAATCGCGGACGTAGCGCGACATTCGATTTCTCAAACTTCTCGCCCGAGTTGCCCAAAATGACACCGTCGGCAAGTTTGCCACCATCCTTAGCATTCGCTTGATCCGAGGTGACCTCGGCTACATCAATAATACGGGGATTCTTGCGATATCGATACCACCAATACTCAAAGACAAGCGTAATGCAGGCCATACCGATACCCACAAAGATGACAATAAAGACGCCGCCAATGTTCTGTATAGATATGCCATCAGACTGATCCTCCGGTTTTTCGCACTTAGCCTGCGCTTCATCGTTCTTCCACCATTTCTCCTTGAGCTTCTCCAGCTGCCGTTTGTTAAGTAGGGTCAAAATTCTGCGAAAGACATTGAATCGAGATGAGCTCGCTTCTCTGCCGAACTGCAGGGAAAAAACTTACGCATTGTTAAACTGATCCTTCAAATGAGATCCCTGTTGTACGGCAATCGCGTAGGGTTTGCGCGAGAATTCTTCGCCGACTACCTGCAGGTCGCAATTCGTTAGCTGCAGGTAGCGAATGTCGGTCGCATCGCCGAGAAATGCAAAACCTGTTGCTGTGCTTGAGTTGCGCACACGGGTCACAGCGTCCTCCAAAGTGGCAGGCAGTCCTGCCTCCTGCATGGCTTGCCACATTTTGGTGTATTTATCGCTTACAGGATAATCCCAGACAGCCAACTTGGAGCGTTCTAGCGGAGTTAGCGAATCATTCAATGACAAGTCCTTCCAAATTTCATAGAACATTTGCTCGATGTTTGCCATGCGCTCGAAATAAGTCATTGCAGCCGATCCATTAAGTGGAGCATAGAGAATCTTGTACTGCTTGGCCAGATCGTCCAATGACTCCACAGGTGTGTCCAAACGCGACACGGTCAAAAAGGCTGCCAAGTTGGCCGTGTACGAGGCGATAATAATGAAACTATAAGAAAATTATTGATACAAGTTAATTCATAGAAATTTGGAGCTTGATCTTACCCAAAGAGCCACCAAGTTGCCGCCACCAGCCGACCAGACAAATTCTTGGGCGCCTCACCTCCACCCTGAGGTGTCAGCGAAGTCATGCAGAACCATAGACATTCTTTCAGATTGAACTCACGCTTCTCCTCGTCATCCTTGTACTTCTCACGATTGTTCTGATAACTGTAGGGGCTCCAACGATCGAAAATCCACATGAGGAAGCTGGTAAAGAAGTAGGCAGCCAGTATGCAGAGCCACACATTTGTCTCCAGCACGGTGAGAAACTTGAACAGCGAACTGGGCGAGGTGGGACGCTGCATCATAATGGTGATGCCCACCAAATCATAATATGGCACCGTAAAATCAATGACAATCTCCCGCTCTGCCATCACCGACATGCTGCCCAGACCGATGTCGGCCTGCTTGTCGATCAGCTTCTTGACAATGCCATTCCATTCGCCCTTCTCATCCATGTTACCAAACTTGCCATCCTCCACCTCCTGAATCTCGTAATCAAAGTGCACAATTGCCGCAATCTCGTTAATCAGATCGATGCAGTAACCCTTATAGCCTTTTGGTGCGGTCTCATCGCGCATTATAAATGGAGCTTGCTGGAAAGCGAAGGGACAATAAAGGGACAATGATAAAAAGCGATGCCTCCGACTTACCACCACGGTGTAAATGCGATAGACTGTGTCCGCTGTCAGATTCTTCATCTGCTCCTCATCCTTAACGACCAGCGGTGAATCTAGACCCGCTGTCCACGTGCCAATCGATTTGCTATTGACCGAACTTCCACCGCGAATCTGCAGCACATTGATGTCCATTTCAAACTTCATATAGCTGAAGCCATTGAAGGGTTTACGCGGTTGCGTGACCAGTTCGAAAGTGCCGTACGATGTCGGTTCGCTGACCTAAACAATTAGACATAATTGGCAAGAAATTGAAGGAAAGTTGAACAGAGTAAGGGGCACTACACACCTGTGTAAAGTATTGGCGGAGATCAATATTGCGTTCAGGTGTGTTGCCACCCTGGAAATCGTCACAGTTCAGATACTCCATGTTCTTTGGCCAGACGCCATTCTGTAGCATATCTCTGGAGCGAAAGAAAAGCATATGTATAGAGAGGAAGGTAGGGGTGTCACTCGGTAAATCTAGTATGCTTCCTTTCAACCCCTTACCCCTTAACGTGACAGGCAATTTTCAAATAATAACCACAAAATAGATTGACAGGCCAATTGCCTGGAAGTTCCGGGATTCCCTTTCCTCCTCCAACTACTCACTTGATTGCCAGAAAACTCCGCAGAGCCAGATCGAAATAAAAAGCCGATGCCAGCTGTGGTTCCTCGTTCAGATTGAACGTGGTGCGCAGCAGACCCAAACGATCCCGATATTGCGTGTATGCCATAGGCTTCAGGAACATAATGGTTGCATTATCCCGCTGACTGCTGACCTCGCCCTCGCTCTGCGTGATCGCATGCCAGGCAAAGTTGCGCTCAAAGTAGGCCGGCTTCACTGACTCAAGGACCATGCGAATGGACTGCAAATTGCCCAGCACAAAAAAGTTATTGATATCTAGATTGCGTAGCTTTTCGATCTGCTCCTCGCGCTCCCGTTTGCCATCCTTGGCAATGGCTGTGATGACGTGGCGCGTCTGGATGTTCTGTAGCAGCGACTTGTATTTGTGATCCATGACGAAGGTATCGTCGTACAATATGGCAGCTAAAGGAAAAAGAGGAGAAGCATTAAAGTTGTTCCATTGACCCACATTGTAACCTTAGCTAACCGTTAGTAATGTTCAGCCGCTTAACAATGCTGCGCACAGCCTCGGGAATGATGTCTGCCGGTGGCATCACCTGCAAGAGATACTTCTGCTTGGAGTCATCCAAATCTCTCCATTGTCGCAAATCCCCTTCCTGTCCATACGAAGCGCTAATGGTGGGCAAGCCCAGTGCCTGTGTGAAACTCTTGACCGTCTCCGAAGCAACGCCAGACTTGGTGGTGTCCAATACGAGATGCGGCATCTGTTTCTTCTCAATACTCTCTGCGTACTTGTTACAAACTGCGAAACGAAGTCCACATTATCAAGTGGATTATCTCCAAGTGACGTGGCCAACTTACTTGCTTCCAATAGAATCTTCGCATCCGTTTTGTTCGCTTCAATCGATTCGATCTGCACCGACAACCCATAGCTGGGATTCTTCTTCAGATAAGTAAGCACCACATCAACTGCCTTTGTGGCGGGTTCATTGTCCACTTCGTTGATGAAAACTTTAGCGAAAATGGGTTACGTGTTGCATTAGTGCAAGGACACGACATGAGTTGTACAGCTATTATTTGCACAAACCACCCACACCCCATCTAACCCAACCCGAGTCAACAACATAATGCCTAATGAGTTTACCCACGGGCTAGAGAGACATATATACATATATGGTATGCAAATCGATTTGCCACTTACACACATTGATATTCTGACTGGTCTGCGCCGCTACCTGCCAGTACACCTGGCTCTCCAGCAATAACCATAATAAGCACAAGAATTTAAGACTCTTTAAACAATTGTCAGTCATTCTCGAGGCACCCGCTCATGCGTCCGATCCCTGGAGCTGGAATTAACTTTGACTGCACCTGCTGAACTTCAATTGAGAACTGAAAACCCATATGAAGGATTTCCAGCGATTCCGAGTTTCTCGCAATGTGTGGACACGCTTGTCTCCTTGGTGATAATCAATCAGCCTGTCTGACTGTCTGACTGTCTATCTGGCTGCATAACGTGACCGCCCAGTCAATTGTTCGTGCCAACACTGAAGCGCTAATTAGCAACACCCTGCCGCCTAGAACGGAAGGTGGAAATACCTAACGACTATCCACAGCAATTGCCCCTTTGAGGGAGCAAATTCGTAACGTGTGTGTGTGTGGCCTTTGACTTGGGAAAGTTGTCTCTCAAGAACCCCCAGGATATATGACTTAACTATCTTATAGATATAACCACCCCTAGTGATATAACATTAATAATTCATACACATGACGAAAATATAAAAATTTTATTACATTTTTGTTGCTGATGATGATGAACTTAATAACTTGAATGCAAGCTAGAATCTTTAAATAGAACGACGCGCTCAATTTCGCCGAAATCGCGGGGCGACAATGGTACACAATACAACATAAAAGTCTTACGTCCGAACATTACATATAGTAAAGAGTAGCTAATTAGTTGTGGACAGCGCCGTCGGCTACCGATCGGCGAGCATTGTCATTATGCGCGTAGGCCTTAACATAGTACACAGTTCGTTGCAGTACATAAATCTATACATAGTACATACGTAATAAAGCCTATACCTATGTAGTATATATGTATATTGGTAGTTCTATATGTGTATAACTGTATATAGATATGGGAAAAAATCTCACAAGTTCCAGTCATCTGGGCCCGTCTCCTGACGTATTATAATAGGTGTACGCGGCGCACCCGGCACGGGAGTGGGCACCAGCGGTGTGTTGCTGCGCATTGCGGCGGCCGCTCCGCCTCCAAAGTACGGCGGTGGCCTAAAGCTAGTGGGCGTATTATTCGCCGTTGAGCTGTGCGTCGACGAGGCGGACGAATCCCGCGCTCGAGCCACATCGAATGCCGGCGGTTGGGCATAACGAAATTGCCGCTGACCCGGCTGTTGCTGTGGTTGGGACACATTCTGCGGTGTCCGGGAACGCGAATGTGAATGCTCGCGGCGCGTCATTCCATCATGTTCCCAATGCTGCTGCTGCTGCTGCTGCTGCCTGAGCATATATTGCTGTTTTTGCATTGTCTCCTCGCGCTGTTGTAGTCGCTGACGCTGCTGCTGTTCGTATTGCTTACGCTGCTGGGCCAGTAAGCGATTGGCCTTGCTCCACGGATTACCGCCGAAGCACATGTTCGAAATGAATACCACCGGCGAAAAGAGTCGCAGCGAGAAGTCGCTAAGAGAAGTCAAAAGTGAATTAGCTGTATTTTCAACAGAATCAATATTTACTACTTACGTGGTATCCACTATGGGCTTAGCCTCGTTGCCGCTGAGTATAAACAGCGGAAAGAATATAGAGAAGATGCAGCTGCTGACAATCACCGAGCTGGTCATGTTGGTGAGCACGGTGAGCGGTATGCCAAAACCGAAGAAATAGGGCCAATTCTTCTCGATGTATGTGAGGCGTCGATGCAGCTCCCAGCCCATGTTGAACCATTTGTATTCGAAGGAGTACAGCGAATACAGCAGGCAGAGGTGCACAAAGCACAGCGAGGAGCCGACATATTTCAGCGGCACCAAATTTACCAGCATACTCTGAACCAAAAAGAACATCTGTACGACCATGCTGAAGAGGAAATCCGCCACCAGCTTACTGATGCTGGGTATCAGCTGCGGACGTCCCTTGCGCACACGATATGCTGCGTTAGCGATGTCAGCGAACCATAGCGAGCTGACAATCTTCGACAGCATAAAGATCGGCAGCACCCACATCATGCCGAACAGCAGCGACAAAATTGGATGAAGCCAGCTCCAAACAAAGGGCAACGTATCCGATTGCGCTCCATAAAAGATGGTCAAACAGAATTTCAGTGTGGGCAGCAACAAGTTCTCGAAGAGCACAATGCTTAGCCACGTGAAGCCGCCATTTAGCAAGCAGCATTTGAACAATTTCTTGGCAATTTTCTTCTCGCTGCAAATGCGTAGTAAAATGAATTAGTCATTGTTTATGGTATATTATTGTTAGGGGTACTCGCAAGGCGACAGACAATTTTGGCGGATGCATAAATCATCTGTTTGTATCTATAATATAATAAACAGCTGTTCACAGAGTACCCCTGGCATACTTACGCCTGTGGCTGCGGCTTCTCCGCTGGCTTCTTTTTCAATATCTTCTCCAACGTACGCTCATCTGAGTTGCTCTCCTCCCGCTTGGTATACTCCTCGCGTATCATTGCTGCCGCCGAGCTGGGGACAGGCGAGGGTGTACGTTGTGTCTGTCTGTAGTGGTCCCTGTCCATTCTGCGCAGTTGACGCATTGTTTCGAGTTCAGCATTCTGACGTGCCACCTCGTTGTCTATGTGCAACACCAGCGTCATGCCGCGTATGCTGTCCCACAGGCCATACAATATGCCCAACGCGATGTTCTGCATGAGACACAAATCACAGATACACACATACATATGTAAATTTACAACGCATTAAGCGAATAAATAGAAACTGTTGTTACCTTTATCGCAGCCATCTCCTGTTTAGTCTAGTCTGTCCGCCTGTTACACGTTACACCTGCTCTCTATAGCCAACACTAAGTACAATTTTTACGCCTGTTATGAGCATTACAAAAATAGATGCGTTTGTGTTTGTATTACAGTTGTGCAGTGTTTTTTGAAACGTTTTGTTTCCGTATAAATTTGCGCTGTTGTGATGACATTATTTCATAGTAACGAAATTTCGTTTGTGTGTGTGTGCGTGTGTGTTTACACGATGAATACAAAATGAAACAAGGATTGTTTTGATTATATAAAAATATCCTCTTGTTTCTGTTGATTATTTGTACCCACCTGTTGTAACGCTCTCTTCTTTTTACCAACTTTTCCTTGTTCCGGGCTTCACCGTATTTGAACTTTGGTGTCGCGTTTAAAGATACCTATGTATTTATGAATTATATGTTCGACCGTATCAACAGTCGTACACTTGCCATGGTTTGATAACAAAGCGCAGAGTTGCATGCGGCCAACATAGGCCATATGATGAGAGTCATGCTATCGATATATTAAAATACACGTCGATAACTTGCGCCCACACAGAAGAGCGGGTGGAACTAGTTCCCATAAAAGTGGCGGATGCAAAAGAATCTAATGTTAGTTTGGTTTTTCCGCTCGCGGAAAACAGGTAGGAGGTCTCGACCCTTTGATTAGACTGTTGTAACAGATGGGCTTTGATTTTAAAGACTTGCTAACTTGTTGAATATTTTACAATCACATACATGTGCCAGTTGCTTGTGAATCGATTGTATTTGTTTTGAAATGAGCAACAATAACAATGACAAATGTGTGTTATCAGCGGGTTTTATAAGTGATTTTGAATCATGTGGCGCGCGCGCCTAATTATAATTTCAAAACAAACTAAAGCGAATGGCGTTTAAAGAACGCCTGATTAATTATTGGGTGACGTGCGAAGTAGACGTCGATAAAAGGCTTTTAGTACCGCTTCTCTATCTATGTAGTATGTACATGTTTACATAGTGTGTACTTAGTGTCTGTATGTATGTATGTATGTATGTATGTATGTACATATGTATGTGCGGGATATTACCTAGTTTGCAATACGCAAATAACTTGCCAGAGCTTATTGAAATTTTAAACCAGGTGTCTATCACTTAATGCCTCACTAAAGTCACCCACAATGCATGCACTTAACTGATTAGCAACGCATTTACCGTTACTTCAACAAACAAGAAAAGATCTTGTTTCCACGGGACAGACACACACCCCGACAGCGTGACCTTTCTGACTTGAAAATTTTCCTATAATGCAGTTTTTATGGCATTTTTTATTGTAGATTAACAACTCGATTGACTTGGACCACCCAACCAACCACCCCCAATCATACTGCTGGACGTTAGTGCGCCTGCACTTGCAGTGGAATAATCAATAAAGCAACAAAAGCGTCAGCAGCAGAAGCTCCAGCAACAAACAGCAAACAACAACAACAACAGATGAAAACAATGTGGGCCAGTGATAAGCAACAACAGTAGGAGGAGGCCCCTGCAGGCTGCAAAGAGGCGCAAAAGGAAGCAAAAACAACCCAAGCCAGGCCAACTCAAGCCACAACCTAAGCATAGCGAATCCAAACACTCCCACACACACCCACTCTCACGTACACAAGCACTCATTGCTAACTTCATCTTAGCCATTTCAATCAGACAACTTGACAACTGACTTGAAACTTCCGCTTCCTGTCAAAGTGAAAATGTCACGCGAAGAACGTCAACCGATTGTGGATGTGTCCAGCAGCAGCGGCGATGAGGAGGCTAAGCCTGTGGTGCGTAGACGCAGCACACGCGATACCGAATTGGCATTACCCAAAGATCCCGGTTGCTGTGATCCCGAGAGTGCAGCACATCGCTTTCTGGCTCTTGTTTTTATGTGCCTCTTGGGCTTTGGTAGGTCTCTGAGGTAGTTGAAAAGTTTCGTTTGATTAATGTTATTTTCTTTACGCCAAACAGGTTCCTATTTTTGTTATGACAACCCGGGTGCATTGCAGGATGTATTCCAAAAGGAGTTGAATTTAAATGCCACCGAGTTTACGCTTATCTACTCGATTTACTCTTGGCCAAATATTATATTATGCTTCGTTGGAGGATTTCTAATTGATCGTGTCTTTGGCATACGTATGGGAACTATTATCTATATGATGATTGTGCTCCTGGGTCAACTGGTCTTCGCTGCCGGCGGCTATTTGGGTCGATTCTGGCTAATGATTGTGGGTCGTTTCATCTTTGGCATCGGCGCAGAGTCTCTCGCAGTGGCCCAGAACAGCTATGCCGTGCTATGGTTTAAAGGCAAGGAACTTAACATGGTCTTTGGTCTGCAATTGTCGGTGGGACGTTTCGGTAGCACCGTGAACTTTTGGATAATGCAACCGTTGTACACCTATGTCTCCAAGTCCTATGCCGGCTATAGTGGTGTGGGCGTGGCACTGTTCCTGGCCTCAAGCACCTGTGTTATGTCGTTGATATGCACACTTATTTTGGGTATGTTATGTGGCATTCTTTGGAGTATGCGTATAATCCTAATGTATTTTCCTTCATTCAGGTTGGATGGACAAGCGTGCTGAACGTTTACTAAAACGCAACAATAATCCCACCGGAGAGATAGCCAAGCTAAGCGATATCGTTGCATTTAAATTCGATTTCTGGATGGTCTCAGTGGTCTGCGTGGCCTACTATGTGGCAATCTTTCCATTCGTTGCCCTGGGACAAGCGTTCTTTGTGAACAACTTTCATATGACGCCCGAGCAGGCCAACAATGTGAATTCGATTGTATATTTGATCTCAGCCATAGCATCTCCATTGTTTGGCTTTGTCATCGATAAGGTTGGACGCAATGTATCGTGGGTATTTATGGCAACCGTTTCGACGCTTGTCGCGCATATGTTGCTAACCTTTAGCCAACTTAATCCTTACATTGCTATGAGTATTATGGGCCTCTCGTACTCTATGCTGGCTGCCAGTTTGTGGCCTTTAGTGGCGTTAATTGTACCCGAATATCAACTGGGCACCGCCTACGGATTGTAAGTTGGTCCTGCATGTAGAAAGTTCCGAATTTCACTTACTCCTTGCTCCATTTCAGTTGTCAATCGGTGCAGAATCTGGGTCTGGCTGTGGTTACCATAGTCGCTGGCATCATTGTAGACAGCAGCGGTGGCAGTCATTACTGGCTACAGATCTTCTTCATAACATTCCTGATAGGTAAACCCAAAAATATTATATATGTATATATAATACTAACTTATTTCCCCTTTCCGACAGTGACACTGCTGGCTACATTGGCTATCTGGGCCTACGATCGCAAGCATCAGGGCAATCTGAATATGTCGCCGGCTCAGCGGGCCACATATCATACATCCATGTACGTGAATATTGAGTCTAGTTGATCGTGCTGGTTATGCTATTAATTGATGTTGTATTGAATGTGTGTATAATGTAATGTAATGTAATGTGTTGTTCTTTACAAGCCCCGGCATCTAACTAATCTGATTTGAATTCTCTTTTCTGAATACATTTAATTCTTTACAATCATCCAACAAAAGCTCAACACAACGTGGCATTATGGATCGACGGCCTTTATTGGGCAAATAAATACCTTATATCCCAAATATTATATGCATATACATATACATACATACTATGATACTTATACGATAACCAATGTGATGTTGTTTGCCAGCTCCAGTCTCGCTATAGTTTAATATTGTGTCCCCCCCAAAGTGAAGTGCATAAAATAACTGCACAATTTTTGGTTTTTTGTTATACATAAGTTCCAGCCACAAGATTTACAACAACGTTTAATCCTTACATATCAAGTTTGAAACTATATATATATACATATATATGTTATAATTGTGTATTTTCGTTGTTCATATTCTGTGCCAATTACCAAAGATAAATGTTAAATAAAATCTACTTATCTAGCCAAATTGTAGTTGTTTTTTTCTTGACCCATAATAATAAATAATTCAATTTCACTTTAATTTTTATTCAATTTATTTGTATTGCATATGTGAACGATTTCCTTTTTTTGTTGTTTGAGAAAACATATAATTTATAATAAATTAAATAAATTAGCTAAAACATAAACAGAAATTTCAGAATTTTTGCTTTGTTAAATGTAGAAAAACAGAAAAAGTTTCCATAACGCAATTTTGGACTAGAGAAAATACAATAAGATTTCTTTCAACTGATGATTCATTGTTCAAAACAAAAAAGAAAAAAAATAGCATGATGTTACACGGTAATTTAAAAGTTAAAATACATAATTTTTCCATTTTTGGTTTGAGAATTGTGTTACATACAGTATATAAACAAAAGTACGTTGATTGAGAATGACATGAAATGTGCTAAGAAAAAAAAAAGAAAACATTTCGTTTACTATTTGAATAAAAATGCATTTCCATTCTCCATTGCGAAGCGCTTTTCGTTTGTTGTTCGAGCATTTTTTCAGTTAGCTGCATTTTGTTATTGTTATCATAGTATGTTAAGTGTTTTTTTTTTATTAGTAAATTATTTATCGTTTCTCTATACTTAACTACTACGAGCATCGAGTTTATTCATTCTCATTCATCGTTTTTTTTTTTTTTTTTTTTTTTTTTTAGTTAATCAGTGAAAGATTACAAAATTATCGTCGTAGCTTTCAAATAGCTTCAGCTTCTTAGGTTAGTATTTTTAAAATTCAGTTTAATTTTCTTTCATCTTTATCTTCTTTTTGTTTTTGGTCGATTTTAATAGTAAGAAATGTACGTGGCATGCTAAGGCTAAAGAGCATAGTACAAAAAAAAAAAAAAAAAAAAAAAGAAAGAAAGTCCGTGTGTGGAAGCAATATGGGAAGAAGAAATCTAGTACAGGATAACAAACAAGGCGATCCTTTAATGGGATACTCTTTGTTCAGGCACACACACAGACAAACACACAGAGTACACATAAACATTAGCTATTGTCAGTTTTCGTCATCGCCTTCCTCACAGGACTATATATATATATTGCATATCTGTATCGTTCATTATATATGTATATTTATATAGATAAATATTATGCGTTTGTTCATTGTTATTCATCGACGTTCTCAGCTTCGTCGGCGGCCACAATGTTCCTCTTGGCTGCGTTCTGAATGCTAGCCAGATATTTCTCCCCATCGAATCGTTGGCTTTCATCCTGTAGATCCTATACGAAGAAAAAACAAGGTAAAAAGTTTAGTAAAGCTCTCGTTTAAGATGGACAATTAAAATACAATATTATCTCTTACCTTGGTTTCTGTATTAATCTAAAATGTTTATGTGTGTGTGTGTGTGTGTATTTTCAAATGTGTACAAAAGCCTTTGTTTGTTTTGGTAAGCGTGCGCGTGTGTTAATGTATGTATACGTGTATGTGTGGCTTTCTAGCGGCAGGTGTTAGGGGATTTCAAATGTACAGTTAAGATAAAGCCAAGCAATTCGACTTTGCAAGTCATTTATTATTTTACATATGTATATGTATATAAATTTGTATGGGGTATGTTGAAAAAAACGCTTAACACTAAATTTGTTACAATTAACCCTTAGCTTTTGAATGTTGTTTTGTTTTTGTATTTGTTGTTATTAGTCTTGTTAAACATTAATTACAGTGTATGTGTATGTGTATGTGTGTACGTGTATGCAATGTGTTGTTGTGTGTGAGAGTGTGATGATTGCTTCGGATCGACCGGCAATTTTAGAATAACTCTAGCGAACACTAAATCTGTTTCACAGCCAAAACACAGATTCCTTTTCTTTTTTTGTTGTTAATTACAGAAAATAATTTGCTTTTTTCTTTCACTTTTCTTTTTGCTTTTGGTTGTTTTAGTTTGATCGATCAAACGGTAAAGATAATGTTAAATCTAAGACTAGCAAAATGTTGCGTTTCTTTTGTCTTTCTGTTGTTGTTGTCTTTTGGTTTTATATTAAATACTGAGCAAAAATTCTAAATCCTAAAATGTCTCTGATTGTAAGATCTCGTCAATTTTCGAGAATCTTAAGAAAATTCCTTAATCGATATAAATAAATGTTTTATTACGTCAGAACGATTACGTAAAATCTATATATGTATGTATATATATGAGATTGCTTTCTTGAGAAATTGTTTAAATAAGGGCACGATTATTGTTGAGCTCCTCGTTGGAGAACGCATCACACATAGCCAGCGAAAATTCATCGTTGTCGCTATAACGCTGGAATACAGTCTTGAGACTCGACTGGGAATGGGATTGGGAAAGGGTATGGGTATGCGAACTGGTTGACTGGGATTGGGATTGGGCTTGCTGCTGTTGCTGACTGCGGCACTTGCTGGCCGAAGCCTCCATTGTATTGGTTATAATCTGCATTTGCTTGTTATATAACTTACGATACTCGGAGGAGGGTTTACGATTTGAGATTTCGCTACGTTCGCGTTCGTATGAGATTATCTTGCGTTCCGCGGTTGCACTATCAAGCGTTACAGTTATGATATTCGATTGCGGATTCGTTGCTTGCGATTGTTGCTTGTTAGTTACATTTACAGAGTTTAAAGATAATCGATTGCAAACATTATTGTGGGGGTTATTAATGGGCGCACAATTTTCAATTTGGTTATTATAGGGTGCTGCCATCAAACCTCCTGAAGGGGCTGTGGGTTTTGATGTTATTGTAGTAGTTGGAGTTGTTATTGATGATTGACTATGTGCAAGGGCGCTGGGCGATGATGCTATAAAGTGCACATCAACTGGTTGAATTACCTTGTTGCGTAGAATCGACGGCACAGTTTCCATCATTTTAACCCAATCCGTGGGCAGGGCCCAGGCGTGTGGACTCTTGGAGTAATACATCAGATGTTCAATGTCATACGAGACGCGTGCTACGAATATGAATACACGCAAACATAAACAAAATGATAGTCTATAGAAATGCTCCAAGTAAAGTGCTAATGACTTACAGGTATTCGTCTTGAGAGGATTAACAATACGTTCTTCTTCTTGTTTCTCCCGTGCTGCCTTCGATTCCGGTGTTGACTCCTTGCGTGAGAAGTGACTGCGACGCGAACGTGCGAGACCATTCTGGTTACTGCCACCATTGGTAGTTCCTGCTGGATCGGCAAACACCTCATCGTCACCGTCACCATTGTTGTTGCCCTGTCCGGCAGCATAGTTAAGACCGATGCCGCTATCGGCCAGCGGCAGGGGATTGCCCATCATAAATTGTGGTGGTCCCGAGCCGGGCAGTGGTGTGGATGGCGTTGTAACAGGACTCACCAGCGAGGTGCCATCGAAAGCAGCGCCCGCCTCAATGGAAGCTAAGAACTCGGAACTGCTGAAATAATCGTCCAGCACCAGTTTGGCCACCTAAAACAAAAGTAACACAATTGATTGCCTGAACTGGAATTAGATGATTAATCAGATTACTTACGCGCACTAGTTCGCAGCAGTCGCCGGTGATCTTGATGAGATGCTGGCCCACGTTGACCGTGAACTTGTATTCACCTACGGAAGCATCGTTTGTGGAATATGAATGCATAAGCAGCTGTTGATTTGGTCGCATAACTTTACCGGCAGCAGCTGTTGCCGCCGCAGCGGCTGCATTGGCAACCTGCTGCTGAAGGTGATGTTGCTGCTGTTGGTGTTGTTGCTGCTGCTGCTGTTGATGGTGCTGCGAGATCTGCTGCGCCGCTGCAGTGGCAGTCATGAAATTCTGCGCCGAATTAAAGCTCAAACGATTCGAAAGACTGCTGTTGGCGCCAGGCGTACGCGGCTGTACTCCCACAGCGTCGTCCGAGTTCGATGAGTTCAGCGACGAACAGGAACCACCTGCACCGCCGCCAGCGGATGGTGCCGGCTCTAGACGCACCGGTGAAGCATTACGTCGTATAGTATCCTCCATCAGTTGCTTGGCATAACTGCAGAGAGTAGAGGACATGTTTTAATTCAAATGCAATTTTTTTTTTACAAATGCAATAAGCAAAAACAGTTATTTCATTTCGCGCAAAGTTTCGTGACAAGGTGGCAACACAGTTTGACTGCGTACTTTATCGGTAACTATTTTCCCTGAGCAAAAGCCTGGCTTCGTACCGATTACTTGTTTACACATTAATTGATTTCGATAATAATCAAAACTTACTTGATTTTATCCTCAGCTGGTCCAGTGATCTGCACCAAACGTTCCTTAGCTCCAGGGTTGACTACATAAAAGAGTAAATTTCGATTGGTTACATATTCGATACAATGTAATAAATATGAAATGAAATTCAATAAATTATGAACCAAAAAATATATGTACATGTTTTTGTTTTATATTAAAAACAAGCCTTATTCCAATTAGTGAAAAGTCGAAAAGCAACGGAATTAAACGTGCAGTCATTTGTGTGTGTGTGTGTGTGTGTGTGTTATTTATATGTTTATATATATTGTAAGTGTGTACATATGCGAATGCGAACATTATATTTAATTTGTTTATTGTGTTATGAAAAAAGCACGCAAATTTCAAACGAGACAACATTAGAAATTGCGAAACATAAAATATGCCAATGGGTGCTTATGAAATCTGAGCTGCGTTTTACCTCTTTGGAACGATATAATTGTTTCACTAAGTTCCTCAATCATGTGCACGCGTCGCCCCTTAATGCCCATAACTAATGGGAACGGAGGGCAGGGCACACAGGCAGGCAGGCGGTAGATAAGATATTAAGAATATAAAGGATTTGACGCTTGTGTTTTTTTTTAGTTTTTTTTTATAAAACTAATATACTTACCCTTGCCAGAGTCAGCATTGCGTATAACTACTTCATCCTTGCAGTAGGTCTTGCCCGGAATTTTGGTTGGCTTCGGAAACTTTCCCGAATTGCGTATGACTTCACCGGGTGGCAACAGCAGATGCTGTTGATTGGGTGAGCCGACCGCTGCAATGGCGGCTGCCTGGGCGGCAGCAGCAGCTGTTGCCGCATTGAATGCTGCAACAGCGGCGCCACCACCGCCGACAAGTGCACCCATGCCGCCGCCGACGCTAACACCGAATGTGGGGGAGGTGCTGAGAAAGGCTTGTTGGTTGCCCACGACGCCGGCTGGATCGTGTTGATATGATTCAGCGGGTAGCTAGGGATACAATATATTAAATATTTATTTATATACAAATATTTTTCAGGCAAGCTCACCTCAACGTTGGACACCTGCTGCTTGGACTTGTAGTAGGCAATGGTATCTTTGTCCTCCCAACTATTGGCACGTAGTTCGATCAACTCGAGTAGCTTGAGTCGTGTCATTATGTTAAGTCGCTCGTCCTGCGAAGCATTGCGAAACACAACGAATGCACGATCCAACGTGTCCTTGGACACTGCCTCCAGCTGTGGCCCATGGACGCGCAAATTATGCAACAGCAGAGTTATCGATTCCGTTGTCGCGCTGCACGATTGCAGGCCAACTGTGACATTATCGATCAGCTGTATCAGCTCCTCAATCACCAGGTAACTGTTCTTCAGCGATGCACGCGATTGTGTCTTGAGCGGACGCGGCGTCTCAATGTTTTTGACAGCCCTGCCCAAGTGTGTGTGTGCCATTTTTCTTCTCTGCGCCTCTCACTGTGTGCCTTTTGCTTCTGTTTTCGCTTTCTGTCCTCCTCTCCTCTTCCTCGTCTTTGTCGTTCGATTGAGTGGCTTGGATTGGTTTTTGGTTTCAGAAATTCTGTTTTGTTATCTGTGTCTCTGGTTTTTTGTTCGTTCGTTTTAGCTTTGTAGTATATGTGTATTGAGTGTTGCGAAAGTTGTGTGTGCAAGAAGTCGTAGAAGCGTTTCCGCACCTCCCCCTGCAAGAGATTAGAGAAGAAAATGAGCAAAGAATGAATATGTTTTTGAAGGAATGTAGGTAAAAAACAGCACAGCTAAATAAGCAATTGTGTCACAATTCGTTAATATTTCCTTTCATTGATAACAATTTTAAAGATAACAGTTAGAAATTTGAATAACTTGCGATTTACACTGGGCAACTGTTAATCGATCAATGACTTTTATTATCGATATCACTGGAATTCGGGATGTAACTAGCGGGATTCGTTTTCAAATTGCGACGTAGCTTTTCGAATGTGCTTTACAGAAATAAACATTAACACACATATGTACCCAGTGAGCACACATACGTTAAAAGATACTTATGCATAATGTATGCACTGTGTATAATCATTTGCAAGTATGATAAGAGCGCGTAAAACTGATAAAAATGAGATTTATTATAGTTTAGCACTGACTACCCTGGCTCGCTCGGCTCGTGTCGAAAGGCCGTAACGTATACTTAACGTAACCTATTTTGAACACGTTATGATTCATTGCAAAGTATTTATGATAATTGCGCACATTTCCAAAACCGTTTGCATAAAACGGGCACAATGGCCGTTTGTGTGTATGAATGTTTGTCTGTTTGTGCGCGGCATTTAAGTTTCATTAACAAAAACGAAGCGTCGCGCACGCATTTGCTATGTTTGCCGCTCGCTTGTTGCCTGCTTCGGCTAATTGCCGCTGGTTTTAGATTCTAGTATGCTCTGTGGCGTGGTGTGAAGTACAGATACACAGATTCCGATTCGGATTTTAAATAGCATTTACACACAAATATTACAAAAAACTGTCAGTGCTAGGCGCAGCCGCCGTGGCAGAACCAGAATCAGTGGCAGAGGCAGCGATCATGTCCACTTATTGAATCATATGTCGAGAATAGCAACAACAAATATGACTGTGACTTCGCAGTCAGTGCTGGCAGCGCAGTTCACGTCGTCTTGGGCGTAGGGCGAGCGAAGTGTGTGTTACTTAAATATGTTGCGTTACGCCCTTTGCAAGCCACAAAAAGCCTTCATAACTTATCCAACTATTATTTACTTGATTATATAGCTATATTTCAATATGCATTTGTCACTAGTTTAATATAAAATTGAGTAATAAATTGTATGCGCGAGCACCAGTAAATAGAAGAAACTACGCGTTGGCTGCGCAGCAGCGCTCCACTGGCTGTTGTAACTTTTTTGGCCACTTTGCATGCAGTATCACGGCAAAAGTCCGATTAATAATTGTTGCTGGCAGTGTATGCGGATTGTTAATTATAGCATGCACTGTTTTTAAGGCTTGTTATTAAGCAATTAAACGCAAAATACAACTATTTCACAGAAAAGCTTACCAAAAATCTCTGCGACTGCTAGATCTGTAAAATTTTTATCGATACTATCGATGCTGATTTAGACTGTCGTGATATATCGCATAATATGAAAAAAATCTATCGATGGTCAATATATTTATTGTTATTTTATATGTTTGAATTCAAATTCAATTTTTAATGTTATAAGTAATAATTTTAATTTCGTTTCACGTTACCTATTTATGAAAATATCTTATTTTCAGTCATCATGGTGTCTATAAATTATCTCAAACGTCACATAAAATGATTATGTATTTTAAATTATGAATCCTTTTAAATATTTAGGCGCTTATTTTTATATATTAAACCATCGAGTTGTAAATCTTTGCCATTATAATTTTGGCGCGCGAACATTTTAGCCATGACTGTGGATGCGCTGTTGAAGTCCTGCACTGCGTCAATCTGTCTGTCATGGTGTCCATTTTGTTGTGTATGAACCCACTGAGATGTTCGGACAGACTGAAGAGTTTTTGGATCTTATCTATGCGGCTGATGGCTCTATTAACGTAAATTTAGCTTTTAGGACCTCTCTTCTGCTCGTTAGTGCTTCATCCTTTGCCCGAAGTAAGTCCAACTCCTTTCCAAGCTTGTGTATTTCATTCTGCCACTTTGTCATGTCTGCCTCCGTTGTTAATGTTGCATTGAATTCTGCTTCTTTTAGCAGATCGTTGATTTGATTAAGCTGTGCCTCCTTGTCGTACGCTTGCTTTTTCAATTTCCCCCTTTCTGCATCTACGTTTTCAATTTGCTCCAAAACTTCCAAGTTCTTAGATAGGGTCGCTGCATTTGTCTCATCAAAGTTTTCATTTCATTACATTGTCTGTCACATATTTGATTTCAAAGATTTCAAACTGAATTTCTCGAAACTCCTGCGACTTCCACGACTCAATGTGTTGGATTTGCTTCTCGCTCCAATACAACATTTTGTTCAATTTTATTTGTTTTGTGGACTGTATTGTATAGTTGTTGACTACTATGTTAAATATTTAGGCGCTTATTTTTATATATTATAACAAATCAAATTTTATTCACTTCAAAGCGTCTTTGGCGGTCAGAATTTCACAACAAGTGATGGTCCATCAAAACTTAAAACTATAATTTCTGCCGATATTGTCACGATACATCGATATTGCATCGTTCAGTCGTGCCTTCTGATTTTTAGCTGCGACAAATCCTTTTGTACGAAGCGAATAATTTACTTTATTATTATTGTGCAAACATGGTTGACACTCAAGTATCGATAAATTGAATTGAAATTTAAGTCAGCCCTGACATATCGGTTTTCTGTAGCTATCTATCGCCCTGATTCCAAAGTTTTACAGTCAACCCCCTTCGCTAATAAAAAATATTATATTTTTGTGTAAAAAATATTTAAAATGGCTGAAAGCTCAGTCCCTGATGGTGAGAAACCATCGGAGGAGGTTACTAAACCAAATGACCAGGATGATGCGGGCTCAAAACCGCTACAAATGTCCTTTGCCGATTGGAAAAAAAGCAAAGAAGTGAAGGAGCAACCCGTCGAGGAAGCAGAAACACGCAATGGGCGGAAACCGCAAAAAAATGACAACAAACATATGGGCGGCAATAGAAATCACAACAATAGCAATAACCACAATAATGGTAACAATAATCACTCATTTCCACCATTAAGCCGACCGCCACCGATGCCTTTCTCCCTAATGTCAATGGGGTTTGGCAATTTCGGGCCGGGCCCCGGTGGACCCTGTGGACCGCCGCCGATGATGCCTCCCAATTGTAATATGGGCAATATGGGACCAGGCCCAGGACCGCGCAAACATCGACCACTGCAGCCACCACCGTTTTGGGAGGATATGATGTCGCCTCAACTTCGTACGCCGCCAATACAACCGCCTATGCCCAAGTGCCCAAGCCTATGGAATCTTGTACCGAAAGAGCGAGGAAATCAGCAACGTTACAACAAGAAGCCACACAACCAATCGAACCAACCGAAAAAATACAAGTCTAACGATAATAACAGCAATTGTAACAACAGTAATAATAATGGCTCTAAGAATTCCTCGGCAGACGCTGCGCTTATGCCACCACCGCCACCACCAGCACCTGGAAGCAGTGGCACCAACAACAGTTCGTCGACAGGCAATAAACTTGTGAAAAAGAAAAAGAACGGCGGCACATATGTTCAAATCGACGGTAAATGGATACTGCGACCAGAGGCACCACCACCGTTGGAGGAGGCACCACCCGGTACCAAGGAGGATAGACAACGTCAGTGGCGTGAGTATCGCCAGGCAATGAAGCCATTCAAGAATCGTGAATTTCATAATTGGAAGCGCACTGTGCAGCGGCTGAGTAAATTGCCGCGTGATCAACTGGACGAAAAACAATTGGAACGTTTGGAAAAGGCTGAGGAATACATTGGCGCACACAAGGCCATGTTGACCATCAAACACGCTGAGCAATGGGTGCAACAAAGCAACGTGAAGGCACCAGCAACGGGCAATGGTCAAGGCCAGGTCTTTGTGCGCAAACAAGCAAATCCTTTTTGGGATAAAAAAGATAATCAAAACACATTTCAACGAGGAGGGCCTGCAGTGCGCAAACAAGTCTTTGGTACTGGACGCGCCATCAAAGGCGGAGCTACCGGTGATCTTGGCACTATGCCACCACTACCCCCTGCCGCAGCAGCTACGCCCGTCTGCCAGTTACCGGATGTATCTCGGCCACCAATGCCCGGTGCCGCTGGCTTTTTTGGACAACCTCAGGGATACAACAGCAACGCGTATGGACAGGCTGCCGCAACAAGCAGTGGCAGCAACAACACAACCAGCACCGCCGGCATGGTCTGTGACATTAGCAGTCCTTTCTATACTAGCTACAACTCGAGTTTTGTCAAAGGTGGAACTCTGCTTCCTCCCTAGAACGACGAAGCTTTGACAACACGCTGGAGTGAACGTTATACATAGTTATAATAGGATGCACATTATGTCATCTAGTTAAGAGACCGCTTTTTTTTGTTTACAAATAAATGTAATAACTTATCCTAGCCAAAATGACTAAACGTAATACTCGTGCCATGTTGAACACAATGAATCACAATGCCAGATCGAAATTAGTATATTTTTAAAGTTTGAATTTTTTTTGTTATATTGAGTTTTATATTCCGTATTATATATGCCAACAAATAGTATGTTTCTGTACGATTTACGACTTTATTTTCAATTATAAAATTACTTAGTTTTGGTTGGCTTTGGTCGAACGAGTGCGACCAATCTTGAACTGTGTTTCGTCCAGAGGGGGCAGACCCAGCAGCTCACGACGCTTTCGCTTGCCGCGCCAAATAGCCTCCTTAAATAGATTGCAGTAAAGTTCCACGGCAGCAGGTGAATCATCATTGCCAGGCACTGGATAAGTGATTAAATTGGGATTGCAATTGCTGTCCACAATGCCGATTGTGGGTATGGCCATTTTAGCTGAATCGCGCACCGCTGTGTGCTGCGAGAGCACATTGTTCTGTGTGTTGAGAAAGATGCAGAGGTCCGGCAGACGGGTGACTGCATCGAACTGAACGTTAGCATTTGTAAAGATGCCGCCACGCCAGAAACGAGTGTGCGAGAACTCGCCCGCCTCCATGGCTTTCTGTTCGACCAGATGTGCATTGAGTGCGTTTCGATTGAAGAACAATATAATACCATCGCGGAAGGCAATGTGTGCTGTAAAGTTGAGAGCATCACGTAAATGCGCAGCTGTCTTGTCCAAATCGAAGATCAAGTGGCCTAGACGACTGCCATACAGATACGGTCGCATGCGGTCATCCAAGGAGCCCTCTTTGTGGCCATAGTGAACGCGCGCATTGAACAAATCGCGAACTGTAAATAGGTTGTGCACCTGAAAGTAGTCGGCGTGCTTGAGGATCTGTTGTTCAATAACCGAAATGTCCTCAGGCTCGTCCTCTTTGGCGACAGGTGCTGGGTCGGTTGCAACTTGCGTGCTTTGCAGGCGTCCTTGCAGACCAGACAACTGGCCGAAACGAGGCACTGAAAGTGGGAAATAGTTTATAAGTCTTTTATTTAGTCTTTTATGTTATTAACTTACGGTAATTAAAATATTTTCTCAACATTTTACGCGTGCTGCTGCCGCTGTTTTCATAACATCAAACCAGTGTGACCACACTACGAAATTGCGGAATTAAAGCATATCGATACCGGTAAAACAAAATACTATGTTTAAATACTGCAACGAATAATCGAAATGACTACAATCGATATGTGGCCAATCAATTCCGCGACTGCAGCAACGATAGTCAATGCAATAATGTTTATGTTTTATGCATTGCAAAATTAACAATACAATATGGAAATTGAACAAACGCCCCCCAATGCGGCCGCATCAGATACGAATTCCACATGTGAGTACATGGATGCTGAGAGCGAACCAGACCATGAGACGGATGTCAGCGCTGGCGATCTCTACCAGGAGGCGGAACACCCAGATGCCGAGCAACGAGGCCATAGTATTATCTCGGAGTTGCGTGATGAGCTGAGCCCGCGGCAACGACCCGCGCTCAGCCCAGATCTAGACCCAGCGACGGGACAATCAAGAGATTTAGCCGCCTCCGTAGAATCGCTAGCGCTGAGTACCAGCACAAGCGCAAAAACTGAGGACAGCGGCAGTTCGAATGCCCTCGACGAGGAGCAGCTCTATGACTATCAGCACGACAGTGTGTGGCGTGGCCAGAAGAAGCATATATTTATTCTGAGCGAAGCGGGCAAACCCATTTACTCTCTGCACGGCAACGAGGATAAGCTGGCGACGCTATTTGGGGTGATTCAAGCACTTGTCAGCTTCGTACAACATGGCCAAGATGCCATCACCTCGATACATGCAGGTGGCATTAAGTTTGCCTTCATGCAACGCAATTCCCTTATATTGGTTGCGGCATCCCGCACTAACATGAGTGTTCAGCAGCTTCAGCTGCAATTAAGGTTTGTTTCAAGTCAAAGTAATTAGTTACAGTTGTTAATCATTTTCTATCTGCAGCGATGTATACTATCAAATACTCTCTACGTTGACCTATTCCCATATGTCCAAGATATTCGAGAAGCGTAAAAACTTTGATTTGCGGCGTTTGCTCTCCGGCAGTGAGCGTCTAATCTTTAATCTCTTGGCCAATGATAGTAGCAATGCCAGAGGTAAGTGACGCCCATGAAATCAAGAAATATAATCGATGAGGTGTCAAACATTGACGTTATCAGTTGCTGATAATAATATGTATTTCCGACTGCATTTGGGATTTGTTTAGAAGCAAATAAAACTTTTATAATGACTCATTCTCCACTTGCAGTGTCCAACAACATTTTCACTTTCTTGACCAACTCCATACGCGTCTTCCCGCTACCGAGTACCGTGCGATCGACCATCATCAGCGCCATCCAGAGCAATTGTGCGAAGATCAAGAAACTTGTGTTTGCCGTGCTGATTGCCAACAACAAGTTGATTGCGCTGGTTCGCATGAAGAACTATTCAATACATCCGGCCGATTTGCGTTTGATTTTCAACTTAATTGAATGCTCCGAGTCATTTAAGAACTCCGAGAATTGGACGCCGATATGCCTGCCAAAATTCGACATGAATGGATATTTGCATGCGCATGTTTCGTATCTGGCAGACGATTGTCCGGCGTGTCTATTGCTAATGTCTGTCGATCGGGATGCATTCCACACACTATCGGAGGCTAAGGAACGTATTACAGAGAAGCTGCGACGCAGTCTCTGTCTGCAGGCCATCAATGAGGAACTGCAGCAACCCTACAATGCCAAACTGTATCAGCAGGTCGTGAGTTTGCCAGAATTGCGACACTTTCTGTACAAACCAAAGGCAACGGCTCAGCTGTTGTGTCCCATGTTGCGGCATCCTTACAAATCGCTGTCGGAGTTCGAACGCCTCGAGGCGATCTATTGCAGCATGTTGCATCGCATACACAACAATTCGAGGCCTTTGAAACTTATCTACGAGGTGAAGGAGCGGGAGGTGGTGCTTGCCTGGGTCACAGCCACCTATGAGCTGTATGCGGTATTCGAAGCAATTGTGGACAAGTCGACGGTGATAAAATACGTGGACAAGCTAATCAAATGGATCGAAAAGGAATATGATGTGTATTTTATACGTAACCATGCAACATTCTGAGCCTGCATGCATAACTTGTTGATAATGATAATCATAATGATGACGATGATAAACGCGTAAGCCCGCATTTGTACAGTTATAGCGTTATGACACATGTAAAATTTTTTCGTATATCTATTTTTACATGCCTTTGCTATGACTGCTTTATTGTGTTTAGCCAGCTGAGCAGGTGTTAAGTATATATATATTTACATAAATACTTATGTATGCCATTTATTAAGCATGTAAATTTGTAAATTAAATCGTTAAGTGAAACGAAAAAGAGACCAATTCTACTTTTATCCCATTAAATTTGGTAATATTTGGTGATTAATTTCGGAAAACTAAAACCTTCCTATAAAATTACATTTTTTAAACGACTAAATGAAATTTAAACTTTAAACCTGTTTTTGGTAGTTTCCCGTTAAAAACAGCTTTTTTGTTTGGCAACACTCTGCACAATTTGAAAAGTTAAAGCTGCGCCAAAGTTTAGCAACAGCTGAGCGATGTTTTTGCTTACACGTGAAGTTGGCTGCACGCAAAATTTGATTCACTTGAAGTTGGCTGCACGACACAAGCGCGAGCGCGAGCGCGAGCGTGAGCTTTTACATCGTCGCCTCTCATCATCGTTATCCTGCTCACTTGACATAAAAAAAGGCTTCCTCAGTTGAGTACAGGATATAAGCGTGTGCGGTACATTAACGCGCAAGAAAATCGTATTCCGGTAAAAATACAGTACAACTAACAAACGCACACACACACACACACAAGTACATACATAAATGCAAGGAAAACAGAAGAAAAAGTTGTTGTAACTAGTGCCATCAATAAGAGGAAAATTCTAATTAAATTGCAATATACAAACATACAACGCACACAGACATTTGTATGTATGAAAATAAGCAATATGGCTTGGAACGCTGCTGGCTGAGCAAGCAAGCAGGCCGCCGTCGTACTGTGCCTACTACCTTTTTGGGTGCTCTGTCACCGCCTGCTTACTCCCTTTTTAACATGCGCCACGCAATTTTGGGTGTTAAATGCTCGTGTATCTGTCGGTTTTTGCGCGCTAAGCTACGACGGGCAGTGGCAGCGGCATTGGCATCGGCATCGGCGACGTCGGCGGCATTAATACACGTCGTCTGCTCAGCCCACATTCGCACGCATACACACACACACATACTGACACAGTGCACGAAAATAGGCAGAAATCAAGCAGCGAATATACTACTATTTATGTTCATGTCCTTTTGCACTGTGTGTGTGTGTATGTGCCGCTATGCGTGCGTGTGTGTGTATATTTTATGCTGTCACTGCCGCTGCTGCCGCGCCGCTTCGTTAGTTTTGCGCGCGTGTTGGTTATGCTTATGGGTGTGCGTGTGCGTATGTGCGTGTATGTATGTTGGGGTTAGTGTGCAAATCATTTAATTTATTACCAAAAATGTATTTTTATACACATTTCTCGTGCATTTTCATTCCGTTTGCGCTCGGCCATTCGTCGTTAATTTTGTCGTTCGCTTTTAAAGCCCAATTCGTACGCTCATGATTATATCAACAACAACAACAACAGGAGCAGCAACAACAAGTCCTGCTGGCAGCCAAAGTTTCACCTTTGCGCTAAGCAGACGCCAGCATACACACACACACACATACACATACCGTCGCGCGGTCGCACACACACACACACACACACACTGGCACGCACGGCAACACGGACACGGCGTGTCTTTTTGTGTATCCTAGAGTTATTTTTTGAAAGCAGCAGCAAAAGCTGGAGAAACGCGCGCGTGTTTTTGCTGCCAAGCCGAGCAAGCAGCTAGGGTCGCGAGGGGGAGGGGGGGCGGCAGACGTCGGCGCCGAACAACGGTTTTTTTTTCTTCCTTATAGCGAAAGCAGCGAAAACAAAAGTGTAGGAATCTATTTTTGCGGCTAAAGTTTTGTGCTGTCTTTTGGCTTTTATGGCTTTGCCTTGTCGCTTCTCCCAAGTCTCTTTATCCCAGTATGTATGTGTGTGCGCGCGTCTGTGTGCAGTACAGTAAACTTTTTAAGTGCAGCGCAATATTCTTGAATTTTTTAATAATTGGAAAATTTTCGGCAAACAGTTTGCGAAGCGAATGAGTTATTTTTAATAATAAAAAAAATATAAAATTTTACGCATAAAATGCAGCAGGCGGCATAGCGGTTTAGGGCACCGCGTGGCGGGATGGCTTTTTTCCGTCAAATCTGGCTTTTTGAAAGTTGCTTAGCGGGGCAACAGCAACAGGAGAATCCTTGCGAACGCGAGTAGCCAGGATAATTTAAGTCACTTTCCGTTTACTTTTTCGCCTTTTAAGAAAACTGGAAAAGCTTTGTCTGACACATACACTTTTCTATCTTGCTGACTTGACTTATTTATTTAGAAAATTCCTCAAAATTCCAATTTGAAAATTTAAAAAAGCTAGCTTTTTTCGCTAACAGAGCATTAGCAGTGCTGTACAGTGCAGCTGTTCTGGCTGCTTGTGGGATTTTTATTTTATTAGCTGCGCGCGAAAGTATGCTGTGGTTTTTTGCAAAGAAATATTGCAAAATCCATTGCATACTTTCGTGCTGTTTTATGAAATAGGCAAAGAAATGAAATTAAAATAATTGAATTTCTTTATGCTTTCTCGATTTTTATGCAATCAAATCAAAAAGCAAAATGTCAGCCAAAATGTCGCGTTTAATTTAATTTACAATCAACAACTACAAAAGCTAAACACTTTCAACTGCGCTGCCATAGCTAAATAAATTAAAGCAAAAACAAAAAAAATACAACCCAATCTCCCTAAACAACTGCAACAATCTACAACAATAAACGCAACAACTACAGCAACAGCAACAACAACAACAACAACTACAATCGCGACTATCAGCTACAAAATAAATATTGTATACAAACGGCAATTTTGTATTAATTTTTTTTTGCCGTGTGTTTGCAAAAAAGCAACAAAAAAAACAAAAAAAAAAAACCAAAAACAAAAACGAGTAAGAGAAACGAAAAAAATTTACATAGAAACTAACACCAGCGAAAAAGGCAACTACAACTGGATGAACAACATCTACTGGATGGCCAACGAAGGGTCCCGGTTAACTGCTGACCCAGCCAGCCTACGACTTTAGGTTAGTATTGCGTTCTTTTTTGCGTACTTATTGCAAAACGAATAACCCCGTCAAGATTGCTGCTACGCACTGCTGTCTAGCAGTTAAATACCCTGGAACCGTTGATGTTGCTGCATAGTGTGTATGCAACCTGTACATAAATGCCATAAAGTTTTTTTTATTATACTAGCCAAAACAGATCAACAGTTTGATAACGGCTAATGTTTGATGAGGTCTGCTCGCTGACTTTATATATGTACATAAACAAAACCTTGTCTACAGTTCATTAAACCCGTGCTGGGAGCCCACTCTCTACAGGGTAATAAAAATGTCCCTTTTTTTGCTGTCTCTTTTTTTTTTTTGCGTTCGTTTAACGCGTTTCGCATCGTCTTCGTCTTTGCGTCTTCTTTTTCGCTTGGCGCTACATTTTGCTTATCCTTTTGCCCGACTGGCCTGATCAAATAGGCATCATTTGCCTGGCGGGCAGAGGCAGCACAACACACAAAAAGGTCACCAGCAATTTCAAGCGACAGTCGCTTGATGACTGTGTTGACATGAAATGAAAGACTTGAGGCGGCCAGGGAGGGGCAGCAGCTCAAAGAGACTGGAACAGCAGCTCTAAATTTATCTACGCATCTTACGCAGTGTGCGTGCGTGTGCGTGTGTGTGTGTGTGTGTGAGAGCTATATTAACCCTATTTTTGACGTCAATTAATGACTTGGCAAAAGACACGCTGCGAAATTTCGCATGAAATTTTAATTTTTTTTTTTTGCTACGACTTCCGGTCATTTTCTTTGCCTATTTTTAGGCGCTGCAAGAAATTCAAAAATACCAAGGAACTTAAATTTAGCATGTATATGGCAGTGTATAGGTGTGCGTGTGTGTGTGTTGGCTGTGGAAATGAAAGCGTCATGGCAAAATCGTGTCCGTGTCACCCGCCACCAGCTCGTTTAACCCCACGTGCAGAGCTCGTTTTATCATGCACAAACACACGCACGCAGGCAGGGAGAGAGAGAGAGAGAGGCATACACCCACTGGCACCACACCCACACATACACGGGGCCAACATTACGAGCATTGTGCGGAATTTATTGAATTTTTATTGGATTTCTCTCTGCGTAGCTGAGGCAGAAGCATTTCTAGCGCCAAGCTGGCTGCTGCTGCCGCTGCTATGTGTTGTCTCGTTAGGCGTGGCATAATTCATTATGTTGACTCACCCACACACCCTCAAAACATCCACCCACACACCCGCACACCCACACACACAGAAGCGAGTGGCGTGCTTTGCATATTAATATGCATTCCTGTGGGCTCAATTTATGATTTAAAGAGCCGAGGCAAGTCGCGTCGCGTCAAGGCGCGCCCAGACCAACCCAGCCTGTTGCCTAATCACTACAACTTTTTGGTCTTCATTGTGAATTTCTTAAAGATTTACACACACACAAACACACACAAACACACGCACACACGCAGACAGAAGTTTCGGCGACGCTTTGTGATTAGCCGCGCGAGGCCCCAAAAACAAATTTTCAAGAAATTATTACGCTGCAAAGATCAAAACCATATGCCGTACGAGAGGGGGGGAGAATGGCAGAATGGCTTACCTTTTCGTTGCCCTGTGGCCAGGACCAAGCAGCACAAGGATTGCCTTGACGAACAACTCATTAAAGGCAAATTCCCCTCCCACACACACGCACACACAACTTGAAAGCGAACCGAACAACTCAATCGACAGCAAACAAAGTGGACTTTAGTTTTAATAGTTCCTTTCCCCCTACGTTGCCACTACTTCTACTAATAAGTGTAAATACTGTCGTAACACCATGCTACACAATCGTAAATTCGAGTGCGGATATGAATTCTTGAAATATTTCCACAAACTTTTGCTTAAAGTTTTCGATCAAAGTTTTTCGTGCAAGTAGCGCAAGTCTGCATTGCGTTTGCGTTTGCGGTTGCGTAAGGGATGCTAGTATCTCTGATGACCCCTGACCCCGTACCCCGGACCCCTGAACCGCCCGAGCCGACCCTCTCGGTTACCGTGTTGCCTGGCCGCGTTGCTGGCCATTTGAGCTGAGCCAAAGCAAACGTTTAATATTCACGCTTGAGCGCATTTTCAGTCGAAAGCAGCGCAAGGAAACTGACAGCAAAGCCAAGCGAAAGCGTGGAGTGTGGCAAGGGGTGGGGCAATTGGGTGGTAGGAAACTGTTGGAACAGTCGGAAACTGAGGCGGGGCGGGTACCCCAGTAAAATGCCAGTAAAATGTGTGAACTGTTTGACGCTTATCTATGCTGCTGCTTTTGACCAAAATTTTATTGCCTCCTTTCCAGGCCAAGTGTTTTGTTCCGTTACGCTGGCCGCAGACACACATACATACCTATATGTATGTATGTATGTATGTATGTCTGTCGGTCTGCAAGGAGCTGCGCTTATGCAACACGAGCTCGGGCAATTAGCAGCTGCAGACGTAATAATATTAATCATACGCCATGTTGTGCGCACAAGTTGCACTAATGAAGCAGCAGCAGCTCGCACAGCAAGCGTCCGGCTGTGCGTCTGTCCGTCCGTCGTCTTCCCGGCACACGTCGCCGTTCCCGTAGCCGGATCTAAATGCAAAGCATTCGAAGCACTTTAAATGCAATTTGAAATGAAGCTTGTTTACACAGTCGAGCATGTGTCGCTGTCTCTCCATGTCTCTCACTCTCTCTCCCTCTTACTGTTTCCCTTGCTCATTGTCAGTCCGTCCTGCGGCCAGTCAAGCCATTGCCAAGTCTCTATTTTTTTCTTGTTCGCATTCGTGATTTCAGTTGCCGCCGCTTGCAACTATCATTCAGAGTTGGCTAAGAGTGTGTGTATACGTGTGTGTACGTGCTTGTATGTATGTGTGTGTGTGCCTCAGACACACATAACAAGCCATACCACACTGCATAGTCAGTCAGTCAGTCAGTCAGTCAGTCAGTCCGTCCCGCTCGACAGTAGCGTCTTCGTCTTAGCCCAGAGCAGACCATCAGCGGAAGTGCTCGTCGCCATTTTTAGTGCACTTCTTGAAAGTGCGCACATTTCCGTTTGGCATCAATGATTCGCCCACACTGCCCCGTGTGCTACTACTACTACATGGGCTGACGACACGCCCACACACACACACACACACACACACATTCGTTGCTACTGTTTCGCTTTGGCTTCCTACGCTTTCTCGTTTCGCTTTCCTTACACTGAGAGTATACCCTACGTAGGTTGTTTAAAGTTCTTTTAGTCTTAAAATGGCAAAGCAAACCTGTTATAAGAAAATTTGCCTTACATTGTGAGCTTGTTGTAAGCCTGTTGAGCTTGGGTATTAGTGTAGCTAAGATTAGCAAATTTGCTATAAAGATTTCTATATGTCATACAAACATTTTAGGTATGTTTTGTGTATCACTTTTATGAATTCGTAAAGACTTTGATCTCAGCTAATAGTGTAGCTAAATTTTTGAAATTTGCAGCAAAGATTTCTATGAATATCTATTGATTTGTGATTTTAAGTGCCACGCCCCTTGCATCTGTGGAAAAACTAAGTGAAACTAACTAAACAATTTTCTTAAACGCATTACAACTTTTGTCTTACTTAAGCAACTGCTTTAGTTAGTCAACTAAACTTTTGCACTTTGCCTACAGGGTATCTAGCTGGTGTAGTTCATTCTCCACTTGTTTTCTTTATGTGCCTTGTCGTTGCCGCTGGCTTTGGCTTTTTACATTTGCCGATTTTAATTTTGGTAAAAGTTGTCACATTTGATTTTTAGCAATTGTTTTGGTTTTATGTGTCCGCCTCGTTCGCAGTCAGTCGTCGTCGTTGTTGTTGTTGTTGTTGATGTTGATGTTGTTGTTTTAACTTACTTGGCTTTTGCTTTTGCTGCTTTGCTGCTTCTTTCCGCTTCTGCTTCTGCTTCTGGTTTTATTGCCTTCGTTTTTTATGTGCTGCCACGGCATCCCTAATGGCCTTTCCACTGGCTCTAGTCCAGGATTGGCTTTAATCGAGGCTTGCTCTGCCAGCGCGTCCTGCTCTGTACCTCATCCTCTTCTTAACGTCGTCTTTGGTTTCGTCTTCGTCTTCGCTTCTCTTTCTCTTTCTCACTCTCTGCCTGTGCCTGTTGCTTGCGGATGGAAAATTGCGGTTGAAAATGTGATGTAAGCGGAAGAACTGTGACTCGATTAAAGTTCGCCGTATATGTATGTGTGTCTGTGTGTGTGTGTGTGCAGTGTGAAAATTTCAAGTGAAGTTGTTACTGCAAATTGAAGTGATTTAAGTGTAGAAGATGAGAAAATCTGAGTGCAAAGACAACCGCAATCAGTGCTAGAAAAAGCTCTAGAAATGCAAGAGAAAATGTAAAGGAAGAAGTACCATATATAAAATAAGAGAGAAAGGGAGACAAGTTTAATAGGATAATTTGAAAATAGTTGAAAAAGTATGGATGGTAAAGGACTTATATAAAATAAGTTATATCTATGCAGTACTATGTGGTTATTTAAATATTTTAATTAGAAAAGTAATTAAGAATTTGTAGCCATTTGCCTGTTCTGCCATCGCACTTGATTCCCATATAAATTTCCCCTATTTTCCCCCTCTCTTTCAACCTTATCCTTAACTGTCTTTGAGCCTACTCAAGCGCAGCTCTTGACAGCAGCTCGACAAACTTACAGTTCAAAACAAAAGCTGAAATGCCAAGAAACTTAATTAGGCATGGAATTGTTTAACTAATTCCTTATCAATTAATTCGAGTGCGGTATAAGTTATTCATAGAGCAAAGCATGAATGTTTGTGTGTGTGTGTGACGCACTAATGCAATTATTAACAATTCATTTCGGTACCGAGTTAATTCTCTGCTAAATCGACTTTGTGTGTCACTGTGTGTGGTTTATACTTTATGCGCACTTATCTTTAATTAAATGCAATTTTCATTGCATTGGCCCCCAGCGGCTTTTAGCTAAGCCAACTAAATGGCTTATTCATTGTTTGGTAATTTCCTATGAGCCTGGTTAAAGTCCTTGCCGGTTTAGTTTCGCCTCGGGCTGTCGAGATGAATATTTAAGACTCGCTTTAAATCGAGCATCACGCTGATTATACAACCCAAAATGTTGCTCTGTCGCTCGCACACTCACAATGCTCTCTCGCTCTCGCTCTCTTCATTCTTTGTGCTGGTGCTGCCGTCTCTATCTGCGTGTAACATTGCCGCCTGGCTGCATTCTGTACATGTACACGAGATGCATGTTTTACAGCTACAGCTACGCCCCGAGAGCGCACAAGCTGTGACAACAGCATCGAAAAAAAGAAAGAAAAAGAAGAAAATAAATATGAATATTCACGTGGACTTGTGCTGGAAATATTCCACTCGGCAGCTTGGGTATCTATTCTATAAGCTGCCTGCCTTTTTAAACTCGAAATACTTTCTTTATAGATTTAAATGCCTAGATCTCTGGAACTAGGCAAGCTAGAGTCATGAAATTTGGCATGTATATGCCTTTTAGGAAAATTTAATTAACTACATTTCTTTGGTGACTAAAAAATACAAATTAAAACAGAAAACTAAAAAATAATTTTACTTTAGTTAAAATAAATTATTATAAAAAAAAATTTTTTTTAAGTTTAATTTTTTTTTTTTAACAATATTCATAATTATTAAAATATATTATGCACACTTTCTAAGTGCCGCGCATGCCCACACTCACTTCAGTTACAGGGTATTGAACTGAAAGCGAAATTTGAACCTTGCCAATGCCAAAGAACAAACGTTACGAAATCGAAGCGACATTTTTACGCGCTTTCAAGCGAAATAAACATGAAAATGTTTGCGACTATTTTATGCGATATATGCCCAGCTCTCTGTAGATGTGTGCCCTGCTGTGTGTGCGTGTGTGTGTGTGCCAATAAAATGCTGTAACCTCGAAAAAGTTCAATTTTTGTATACATTAACATTGAGATGTGCTTGACAATTTTTCACTTGAAGCAACAAATTATGCCGTAGCACAACATTGCGAGGGCGCACATATCTGAGCCCCGGCTTGGCTTTTCAAGGATATGCCCACATACAGTATGGCAACCCGCCCCCTCCCTCCAGTACCGCCTTCCCCTTCTAATGCGTACGACTTTTATCTAAAAGCGCACTTAGCCCAAGTAGGCCAAGTAGATTACGACCAAAGAGCTGCTTGGCTGAGTCTGTATTGGTGACAGTGTGTGTATGTGTGCGCATATCTGGTATATATATGATAGTATCATTAGATAGAATAATTAGCTAAAATCTTGTACTAATTTTGGATCATCAGCTTGAAGGATTTTCATTAGTTTGTTAAAAATTGCGAGATAATATTAAATTAATATGTTGAAAAATTAGAAAAATTTTAGATTTACCTAAACTTATCGGATATAACCTCAATGTTAGTATGCAGCATCAGATATGCTAGCTAAACAATTAGCTTAAATCTTGTAATGATTTCAATAAATTGTGTGAATTGTTATAAAATAATAAGAAGATTACTAGATCCAGCTAAGTAAGTTTTGTATGAAGTTTTGGCTGAACCGTATATAACCTCAATGTTAATGCGTAGCATCCCAAATGATTTCTCTTTCATTCCTGAACCTATTTCTACAACACATGCGAGCTTAAGTTCATAATCTTTGCTCTATTATGCGCAAAACAACTCAAGTTCTCCTGCCCCCACTTAGTAAGTTGGGGGGCGTGGCTTAAACTTTATAGACAATGCATCCAGCGATGTTCTTTAATGATATAAACAGCAAACACTTGAGCAAATTGCGCATGTAAACAGCCCAAGGAAGCGTGTTGTGTTCCAAGTGGGTTAAGCAACGACAGCAATAATAGCGAAACAGAAACAGCGCGAAAAAAAGAGGAAGAAATACCAACGGGTGCTAGACCCTGAAAAGTGATTAAAAAACAAGTAGCAAAATGTGTGACGAACATGATGGACTAGCGTATATCCTTCGCAGGTTTACTTTACATTTTATAAAATATTTTAAAAATTTGTTGAGATTTTTTTTAACTTTTGTTTTCCATTTACAAAAATTATTTAAGTTTTTAAAAGCAAAAAACTTTTCTATGGTCTGCTCGCAAGACTTTTATACTCTACACTGTCAATTTGAAATGCATATAGGGTATATAAGGACAACAAAAAAAAAAAAGAAGAAATACTTGTAATACAACAACGGGAACACAGCATCGTCGTCGTCGTCGTCGTCGTCGGCAGCGGAAGCGCTGTTGACAGCGTTTCTGGTAACGTCCTTGGAAAAGGTTTTTAAGCGAACCGAACCGCATCGCATCGCAACGCTGCGAACTAAACCGTAGCGTGGTGGGCGGGGCAGGGGCGGAAAAGCCTTTTGGCGCAATAACGGCACAAGCGTTACAGTTTTTCATTATAGAAAGCCTAATTGGAAAAGTGTTTTGGGCTGCCACTCGAAGCTTTTAGCTCAAATGTCAGACAATGCCAGAGAGGGCAGGGGCAGGGGTTGGGGGAGGGGAAGACATGCTAAAAGCGGGTACGGTCCCAGGCAGGGGGCAATGCAAGGCGATGTTGTCCGATTTGTTGGCTTTTGAGGGTCGCTCCAGGGGGTAGAGTTTCAGAGGGGACGGGGAAGGGGGGCGGTAAAGGGTTGTCAGTTCGGTTTGGGGTCGGAACTGTTGCCTGTTGGCTGCTCGACGAAGCGCAGCTGCTTGAGCTTATTTAAGCAGCAGCAGCAGCCGCCGTTGGGTACAAAGCACAACAAAGGCGTTAGGTGGCCAAAGGCGGCGGGGAGGGGAGCGGAGGCTGGGCGGGAGTCGAGCAGCAGCAGCAGCCACAGCAGCCGGCGCACAATTTGTCCTCAGCGTTGTCTGCAATCGCTTTGCTTGTTGCGCTGCCCATTGTCTAATTGTTAACCATTTTTGTGCCACTGTGCGGGTGTGTGCGAGTGTGTGTGCGAGTGTGTGTGTGTGTGTGTGTTGCATTGTTTGATTGTCACACGCTACAGCATTGTGCAGTTGTGTGCGTGTGTGTGTGTGTGTGAGCTGCTAGGCAAAATAACATTTGTCTAATGAAAAGGCGCACTCTCTCCGTCTCTCTCCGTCTCTCTCTCTCTTCCTTTCGCTCTGTCTCTTTCCCCGCTTGTCTTGTGCTATTTTTAGCATATTAGCTATTATTTTATTATTATTATTATTGTTATTATTGCCAGCAACAAGCCACAGGGCATATTGCATGAACTAAAGTGCGCATCCATCAAAATGTTTGCGGGCCACAAGAACAACGTCATAAAAGAGATGATGGACGCAGTCAGAGACAGAGAGACAGAGACAGAGCCAGAACCAGGGACAGGTCCAGGGCAAAAGCAATTACCAGCATAGACAGCTTGGGTGCATTACCAATGTGGGTCTCCAATGTGAAGCAAACTAGATGTGCTTTAATTGATGGATTGTTAGCGAAGTTAAAGTAAAGTTTTCACAGATTTGAAGGCGAGGCAGCGTAGACTCATGGCATAATAACATAACAATTTTTAAAAAATTATTAAGACCTCTGAAAGTTCAGAGAGCATAGAATAGAAATTAGAATAGCTTTAAATAGGTTTTTTTTTGGGGAAATCAAGTAGGAAACTGCTTAGAGTGTATAAGCCAAAGGGCTACAAGTTTGCTTAACTTTATATAACTATAAAATATTAAAAATTAATAATTATAATAATAATAATAAATAATAATAATAATAAAATATATAATAACTCTAAATCGTAATCTAGAATGTTTCTTATAATTTTAAATATTATTTTAAAAATTAACTTTAATTTTAAAATATTTGAATTTTATTATCTTTGAGTTGACTGCTAAAAGTGTCAGTTAAATATACAAATAAATATTGTATGTGTGCTATTTATTTATAAATATCCTTAAATTCCCATATCGTATGGTCTTTGCTTTATCTTTATCCATGTTTCCATTGTTATTCATGCCACATGCCTCACACTGTGGTCGAGTTACCAATTTAAACAGCATAGCATATGCAAGCTGCCTCCCTCTCTCATCCTCTTTCACTTTGCTTCCCATGCACGACTGCATTTGGCATACCCAAATCGAGTCTGTTTGCTCAGTTTAGCCAGCTGACCAACCGCTCCCCCCGCTCCCCACCCCTTGCCATCCCCCTTCCGGTTTGCGGTGCATTGTGAGGCGGAACATAAGTCAGACGATGCACAAGCTCTGATCAATTTTGAAAGCGATTTGTGATTTGCTCGTTGAGCAAGCCGCAAAAATTGCAATTATCTTCGTGTGTGCGTGTGTGTGTGTGGCTTGCAATCTGTGCAACAGACACGCACTTGCATTCGCACAGAGCGGCAACAATAATGTTGCAACGCGTTGTGTGGCAAGTGGCGCAGCAAAGTATGCTACAACAATTTTGCAAGCCAGCAACAACAACGTGAGCGCGTTGTTAATTGAAAACTCTGTGTACATGCGGTACCCCCTCCCCCCTGCCCCCTCTCTCTCTGTGTGAGTCAGTGTGTGTTCATTGGTTTCACAGTTTACCCAGCACACACACACACACACACGAGGCAGATTTACTGCCACAGATACACTCGCATTAGCTGCAGCTGAGCGAGTGTCAAGGTGAGGCCAGGTGCGCCCAGCCAGGCAGAAAACAGGCAAAAACTTGTCAGCAGCAGCAGCAGCGGCGGTGGCAACAACAACAACAACAACAACAATGGATGCCAGGATAACTGGCACACTCTTTGGCCATATCTTCGCTCTGGCATCTGGCCAAATCACGTAATCAGAAAACTTGTTTATAGCGCATGTGCCAACTGTGCGAAATCGGCATGCAGCGTGTGTGTGTGTGAAAAAAATGGTAAAAATTAATTTCAATTAGCGTCAATTTGCACGACAAGCAACAACAACAACAACAGCCTGACTCGTCGATTACCCGCCTCGTTGGCATAAACAGTGAATATGATAAAAATGAAAAAAAATGCATAAATAAATTTAATTTCGATTTCATCCTCGACGAATCAATTCGTTTCACTTTGCAAATTGCGTAAATTATCGCATTAAAAAGCGCTTTGCGCTCCCAGCTCGCACACACACACACACAAGCACACACATGTATTTATGGTATGTGTATATTAACAACGCTGCCACGCCCCATTGGGAATTGCTTACAGTGCGCGCGAATAGTATTTGCATTTGCATGCGCATTTTTTTCCGTCTCGCTGCTGTCTCTGATTGCCCTTTGCGTGTGCATGTGACACTTGGCCTCCCTCCCCGCCACACGCCCCCACGCCCCCTTGGCCTAGACGTAGAGGCGTGGCAGTCCCCAATGAGACAGCGACAGCAAGTGCACACCCGACGCGACGCTTTTTCCAAATGGACATTGAGTATAATGAATGGCAAGTTAGTCGTAGATTCTCTTTGCTTGACAGCGCGGGTAATTTTTTTCTTACTCGAAACTAAAGTGATTTTTTTTTTTTTGGAAACTAGCTAACTTTCGCATAGATAGATGAGTATGTTAGCTATAGCTACACTTGTGCATAGTCTAGATTTTGGGGGTAAATGCAGCTGAAATGTTTGTAGAGCACCAACAAGTTCTGCACACGAAAGTTTGGTGATTATAAAATTTGCAAAATTTAATCTAACTTTTTTTTTTTTTTTTTTTGGTATTTTTGGCATTTTCGTTATAATTAAAAGCAGAAATTTTTTGTTGAACTACGCGAAACTAAGAACTAATTAATATAAATGAGAAAAACAACTGTTTTTGGATTATTATAATGATTATAATTTGTTTTTTTTTTTTTTTTTTTTTTTTTTGGAAGAGAATTTTTACAGCATATGCAAAAGTTTTTACTATGCAGAGATAAGCTAGTTAGCAGTTGGAAAATTACAACATATTTTAGAGATTATTTGTACGCAGCTAAGGCTACCAAAAAGTCGCTAAATTCGTTGATTATATTCTATAAAATTTGCAAAATTTAATCTAACTTTTTTTTTTTTTTGGTATTTTTGGCATTTTTGTTATAATTAAAAGCAGAAATTTGTTGTTGAACTACGCGAAACTAAGAACTAATTAATATAAATGGGAAAAACAACTGTTTTTGGATTATTATAATGATTATAATTTGTTTTTTTTTTTTTTTTTTTTTTTTTGAAGAGATTTTTTACAGCATATGCAAAAGTTTTTACTATGCAGAGATAAATTACAACATATTTTAGAGATTATTTGTACGCAGCTAAGGCTAGCAAAAAGTCGCTAAATTCGTTGATTATATTCTATAAAATTTGCAAAATTTAATCTAACTTTTTTTTTTTTTTTTTTTTTTTTTGGCATTTTCGTTATAATTAAAAGCAGAAATTTTTTGTTGAACTACGCGAAACTAAGAACTAATTAATATAAATGAGAAAAACAACTGTTTTTGGATTATTATAATGATTATAATTTGTTTTTTTTTTTTTTTTTTTTTTTTTTGGAAGAGAATTTTTACAGCATATGCAAAAGTTTTTACTATGCAGAGATAAATTACAACATATTTTAGAGATTATTTGTATGCAGCTAAGGCTAGCAAAAAGTCGCTAAATTCGTTGATTATATTCTATAATCATTATAATTTCAACATACTATATAGTTTATTTATAGTTGCGTCATTAGCTGATAATAAAATGCCATAAAGCTAAGCTCAATGACAGCTTGTCAGTTCATGCTGATTATAGAGATTATGGGGAAATAGTTAAAGCTCTTAAGTGCTACAACATATTTTGCAATATAAAATAAATTTGTAGTTAATTTCAACTATAGCTTGAAAATTGTATAGAGATAGATTATCAGTTTCAATATGGAAATAGTTAAAGCTCTTAAGCTGTAGAACATATGTATTTGGCTATCGAAATAAATTTGCAATTAATTAAATCAAGAATGTTTATGGCAAGCAAATAGTCGCAGAATTAGTTGCCTATATCTGCAGTCTATATATAGGCAACGCCAGTTTGACTTTGTTTATGGTGTAGCTCATTTTACGATTGCCATAGCCAAGAGGGGGCAGTGGTAGAGGGGAGAAGGGGGTAGGGGATGCGGGGGTCGTGCACTTTCAATTAAATTGCAATTTGCGTTCGTATAGAATTGCAATTGACGTAAGCGAGCGCACTGTGTGTGAGGTATGTGTGTGTGTCTGCGGTGCAGGGTGTCTGTCTCTCTCTCTCTCTCTCTGTGTTTATCTGTGTGTGTATCTATTGGTTGCTACCTGCAACGCTTTTTTGAAATGCACTCTGCAATTGGCAAATGCATATGTAACGGCAATCAGCATAATTTCCAGTGATAAAGGCAGTTAAAGTTAATTGCATGTAAAAGCCGGCAACGACAACGACGACGACGGCAACCGCCAACTCGCTGACAGTCGCTCATAGGTAATTACATGCGTATCTGTGTGTGCGTGTGTGTGTATCTGTGTGGTTGTCCCTATACGCCGATGTGCATATGAAAATCAGATAAAATATTGTGCATACATTATTAAATTACCGCAAGGCAAATGTGTCACGCGAATTAATCAACTGTTTAAGCGGCGTTAATTTTTTTGTGAACTATAGCGATAAGGCGAATTCGCTTTAATATAATGTTAAGGAATTTTTATGAAGCTGTAATTGACTACCCTAACTAGGCATTGTAATACTTTAGTCCAGTTAAAACAGATGATTCGATTGTTTGCTTATTTCTTGAGGTTGTTCTGAAGTTTGGATGGTAACATATATCATTAAAATTCAAGATTAATTTATTTTATTTAAATCTTTTATAATCAGCTTAATGATATATCTGGCGATTTTAAGAAAACTTGCATAGCATTTAATGAACATATTTAGACATATATCGGGAAAGTTTCACAGCGATATCTTGGAAAATAATTAAAGTCGGCCGATAGGTTCTATGGCTGATATACGATATATCTGTCCAATTTCAATAAAAATTTACAGCCATTAATGAACATACTTAGACATATATCGAGAAAATTTCATGGCGATATCATACAAAATTACAAAATTCGACCGATAGGTTCTATGGCAGCTATTCGATGTATCGGTCCGATCCGGGTCGTTCTGACTTATCTACAGCGTGCAGCAATAAGAAGAATATGTACCAAGTTTCATCAAGATATCTCTAAAACTGAGAGACTACTTTGCGTTTCGTCAGACGGACAGACAGACGGACAGACAGACGGACAGACAGACGGACAGACAGACGGACAGACAGACGGACAGACAGACGGACAGACAGACGGACAGACAGACGGACAGACAGACGGACAGACAGACGGACAGACGGACGGACAGACAGACGGACAGACAGACGGACAGACAGACGGACAGACAGACGGACAGACAGACGGACAGACAGACAGACAGACGGACAGACAGACGGACAGACAGACGGACAGACGGCTAAACATGGCTAGACATGGCTAGTTCGACTCCCCTATTGATGCTGACTAAAAATATATACACTTTATAGAGTCGATGATGTTTCCTAAGGTGCGTTCTGGCCAAAATGAACATCCCATCTCTAATGGAATAAAAAATAACCTCAAATTACAATCTAAAATGCTCTCTAAATGTTCTTCCTTTATGAATTTGTTAGTTTATCTTTAACTAAAATAAAATCCTTTTTTCACCAACTAAAGTTGGCAAGTTTTGCTTACATTACAGAAAAAGTTTCTACTGCATTTCATATATATTTATATATTGCAGTCTGTGCAATTTCACCGGCCCAATAGAAACTTTTGTCTGCCCATCAACCTGCATCATTACTTGTACGACTTAAACTGTCGTTATTAATTATGAAATGGTGCAAGTGAAAGCCAAAGTTGCATAATATGTTTAGCTAAAGTTAAGGAAAATTTAAACATTTACAACTTAGCTCAGATTTATATGTATTGGTGTGTGTGTTTTGTAAGCCTGCAATATTTCAGAGCTCAAACTTTCTAATACTTGCAGGCTGCCCAAACTCTGCCACTCGTACCATGTAGTATAGTGTGAAAAACTTTTCTCATTTTCAGATGTGCTCGTTGTGCCACACGTTGAAGCTTAGTTTGCTGCACCTGCCAAATACGCCCACACGCCCACAAAGTGCTGCAACTACGAAGGGGAGAAGAGAGGAGCAGAAGAAGGAGGCGAGAAGAAAATACAGTTTTAAGAGTGAAGCAACAGCAGCAACAACAAAGAGACGCACAACTTTAGTGATATGGAACTGTGCATAGCAAAAAGGTCAAAACAACAACAGCAACAACAGCAACACAAGCAACAGAAAGAAGCAGCTCAAATTTCAATGCCAGAAAGCAACTATCAAAAATGCCACCAAAATCAAAGCGAAACTCAAGTAAAAAGACACTACACCAACAACTGCAGCAGCAGCAACAACAAACACAGAGATCGAGACCACCTGAGAAAGCAACAACAAAACCAACGAGCAACTGCACAAATTAGCAAAAGCAACAACAGCAACAACAGCAACATACCCTGTAGACCTCATTGTCACTTGCCTCTGCTGCTGCTGCTGCTCATCCTGCTGGGCCTGGCTCAGCTCTCCACAGCTTCCCCGGGCAGCAGTCGACGCGATGCGCTGCTCGCTTACTACAAACGCGCTCAGCTGCGCCTCAGCGACTCCTATGGCGAGTATCGGCTGCACGAGCCGGCCGGACTCGACTTCGATGAGCTGACGCCCACGGGCAGTGTGGTGTCGACGCTTAGCAATGCCGAGCGGTTACGCAAGCGCAGCGCCAGCACCACAACCACAGCACAAGCCACGCCACCGACAACATTATCACCGCCAACAACAGCAGCAGCAGCAGCTGCGGCAGCGGCAGCGGCAGCAGAGAGCAGCAAAGCGACAGAGAAATGCGAGCCAAAGGTGCTGGAAGCACTGCCAGATGAGCCGGTGAGTTGAAGTACTATATACTATTTACTATATGACTCGATGTGACATATGTAGATACTCTTCGATCTCTAAACAAATGATGCGGAAAAGTAGAGGGTATCCCACTTTCACCCCAGTTTCCAAGAACAAAGTCTTCTACTTCTATAGATATCTCACTCCCCCACAGATAACTCACTCTTTCTCACTTCTCACTTATACAGGCACGTGCGAAAAAGCTTAAGCGATGCAGGCGGTGGGCGTGGCATTTAAATTTTAAAACAAATTTGTGAAGCAGACAAAAGACAGAAAGATTCATTGTCACATTTGGCATATTTAGCTTTTTTAATAGCTGAGATCTTTGTATTCCTACAGACGGACAGACAGACGGACATGACTTGGCTATGGATCCTGGCCAAGACTCTATACATTTTGTGGCATCTGCCACGCCTACTTATGTCTGTTACATTTGCACAAAGTTAGAAGACTGAAGAAGAAGAAGATTGCTTATAAATTTTATATGAAAAACTTAATCAGCCAATCAGACAGACAAGACAAGTGCCTAATGAATTCTCAAAGAATTCTGCTTAAACTCTTACAACAAACTCTCTTAGCACCTACTCAACCTCAACCCTTGAACTAATCGATTATTCACTGACCCACGCAAGCAATTGGGTGTACTCAAAGTTAACCCGAATTAGTTATGATTAAGTCGGCCGTAAAATTTCATGGCTCAAGGTTAATAATAGCAGCAAATTGTTTAGTATATCGTATATATTTCGAAAGTAATTTTCAAATGCTTGCGCTGAGAACGAGTGCAGCCTGCACTTGGCCCAACAATTCACAGGGAGACAAGGCGCAATTAGCATGAATATTTAAAATCGCCAAGTTGGCAGTTGATAAAGTGCTTCACGGTCGCCAAAAAAAACGGCACGAGGGCGGCGTGTCTAATCAATAAAGTTGCTGAGGCAGCAACAGCAACCCCCGCCCCAACCTATCCAATCCAAGCCACCCAATTCAACCCACTCATCCGGGCAAAAAGTTGATGCAGACGACTTTCATGCTGACAAAAATCTTTTTTGCGTAAATCTTGTGCGACTGCGAAATTGCTAAAGGAAACAGGCAGAGGCATGACACGCCCCGCCATGTTTGTTGATGGTCGTAAAAAATATTACGCATACGCCATGTCTGACGCACATAGTATTCTACTAGCTAGCAGAGAGAGAGAGAGAGAGCGACTGAGAGTGAGAGTGAGTGAGTTGCAGGTATTATATGGGATTTGCGCGCAGTTGACGGCAGCGCGTTCCGCCTCTGCAAGTTAATTAAAAGATACTAAAGAAGTCAACCACAGACTGAGCCCCGCCCCGCCCCGTTTGCGCCCCGCCTCCGGCTGCCGCTCACACAGCTGCTTGCGGGGGAGGCCATCAACGATATTTTAATTGAATTTGCATGACAATTCCAGCGCAAGGACTTGAAAATTTAAACCAACAACGCACACAGCACACTTAACCACAAGCTCAGTCAGTCAGTCAGTCAGTCAGTCAGTCAGTCAGTCAGTCAGTGTGCCAACTTATCAGTACATCAGGCTGTCAGTGCGTCGTGCCACGTCGATTGAAGCTGCCTTTGCAGCTATTTTTAGCCAAGAGCGCGAATCGTATAAATATTCAATGGCAGATTGAGTAAACATTGCGCCAGCCGTGAATACCCTGCAGTCATATTGGTAGTTGGGTATATGTTTTAAGCTGGTATGCGTGTTTTGAAAGGGGCGCGAAATGTAAACATAAGTCGAGTATATTAGCCTATATATTTATGTTGGTCTGGCTATCAATCGTTCTATTTGCTCGCATGTTTTTCTATTCGTCTGTGTTTCTGTCTTCTTGCCTGCCTGTTCGACTGTCTATCTTTCTCTCTGTTTGTCCGTCCTTCCATTGGCTTCTCTGTCTGCTTGTCTGCTTGTCTGTCTTTCGTTTAATAGTCGAGTGGGCTCTCATCCTTTGCTTTTACACTAACTTTTCTTTAGCAATGACGCACAGAGTGGAAGACAAAAGGCAGAAGTAAGAAAAGCTACAGTAGGGCGTACTTGACCGTGGAATACCCTACGCGCAACTATGAAAAGCGGTTGCAAATGTGTTATATCTAACCTCACTTATCACGCGCTTACGTGTAAAACATTTTGTTAATGTTTTCACACCCCTAAAAATTCTGAAAATTTTTAAAAATAGCTACATAGACTCTTGGCAAAGTTTTGAATTTTTTGCAAATTTTTGGTAAGGGTTTCCCCTTTGAAATTTTTAAAATAACTTTTTCCATCTATTTTTTTTATTTTATAATCAAGTGAGTTTTCTAAGTAGTTCTCTAATTTATAAAATTTCAATTTATATCATACACAACATTTACACAAACTAGGTATACTTTTCATTGCGCATTTTCAAAATACGAAGGGCATAGGAAGACAATAAGGTAGGCAGGACAGTGTGCGATCGATGACAGGCAGCGCTTTGAGTACTAATTAAAAGATACAGTTTCAATCAGCAACACAAAATGGGCAGGCAAATTTGTAAATTGCCATTAGGCCACGATTTGCATCTCACTGAACTTCTCCCCCCTCCCGCTTGCCGCACACTCTCTTGACTTAAGTGTAAGCTCCTTAGACACGTTGCAGCCTGGCAGCCTGGCAGCCTGGCAGCGACTGGCTCATTGAGATACAACAGCTGAACGAGCTTCAATATCCGCTTTGCTACTCATGTTTCATCTGAACTTTTACTCCTCCTTTTACCTGGCACTCCCCATGCTTTTGACTTCTCTTCTTTGCCTTCCTTCTCCTCCACTCTGCCCCCCTGGGGCTTTGTTTGCGCTGGCTACGCTGGTCAACAGCGAACGCATTGTCGGACTTGTGGCCGTGCCTGTCAAGCATTATTGTTGCTTGTTCTGCTTATTGTTATTGTTATTGTGACCGTCGTCGTTGTTGTTGTTTCTGCTGTCGCTTTTGGCCATGTTGCTTGCCTCACAGCGTCGTTGCCTTTTGTTGTTGCCGCGGCAAAAGCCACGCAAATTTCGTTGTCCGTTTGCACGCCTGCCCCAACTTGCCCCAACTTGCCGCATTTTGTTTGCTTTTGTTTCCAGCAGGAACAACAACAGCTGCTGCTACAACAACAAGTCGAGAAATATAACTCAAAAAAAAAAAGGAAGCAACAAATATTTAAGTGATTGCAACGCGATGATTCAGCTGCCACAGTTGCATCACTTGCTCTAATATTTAGCAAATAGCTTGTGGGTTTTCCACGCGCATGAATCATGCAGGCAATTCGCATGTGTATTCAAAGCGAAACCACGTGCATAAGCCGCGCAAACGGAAACGGAAATGCGAAACGATGCAACGAATTGGAAGGGGGTTAACAACTGAAACAGCACGTAATGTATGTGCTGGAGAGTTATGGGAAGTTTGGGCACTTATTTAAATAAAAAAATATATATAAACAGGTTTTTCTACATATGTTAAAAATTATTATGAATTTCATTTTTCTGTCTGTATGAACGCGTTAAAGTCTGAAACTATAATAACTACAGATACCAAATTTCACATGCAAGTTCCTTGATGATTTATGTAAATGAAGCTTATTTAAAATAAATTAAACAAGAAGGTTTTATACCAAAAAGTTACTCCAAATATTAAATCGGCCGATAGGTTCTATGGCAGCTTAACGATATATCTGTACGATTTTAATAAAACTTGCATAGCATTTAATGAACATACTTAGACATATATCAGGAAAGTTTCACAGCGATATCTTGAAAAATAATTAAAGTCGGCCGATAGGTTCTATGGCTGATATACGATATATCGGTTCTATTTTAATAAAATTTGCACAGCTTTGAATGGACATACTAAGGCATAAATTGCGAGAGTTTCTTCGCGATATCTTGAAAAATGACAAGAATCAGCCGATAGGTTCTATGGCAGCTATACGATATATCGCTCCGATCCGGCTCGTTCAGACTTATTTACAGCGTGCAGCAATAAGAAACATGTGTACCAAGTTTCATCAAGATAGCTCTAAAAGTGAGAGACTAGTTTGCGTTGCAACAGACAGACGGACAGACAGACGGACATTGCTAGTTCGACTTCCTTATTGATTAAGAATATATATACTTATATACTTTATAGAGTCGCAGATGTCTCCTAAGGTGCGTTGCAAACTTCTGGCCAAAATGAATATACCATCTGCAATGGTATACGATAAATACTTTAACTTTTCCGTTTGATTATCAAGTGTTAAATTAATATTTACACTTTTTATTCCCTGATCAAACTTTGTTGCATATTTAAAACCTTCTATAGTTTAATTACACCTCTTTGTAGTGACTTTATAAAACTTGCTCGCTTCACTGAAACTTGTTCAATTTTGGTTTTGCACAACATTCCGCACGAGAACGCTTTAAATACCAATATAAATATTCATTTAAAATACGTTTAGCATAATATTCATTCGCATATAAGCAGCTTAAAATTGTTGAGCTGCTTTTCTAATTAGAATAAAAGCTCTAAAAATAATTTGCAAAACAAAAATGTCTGTCAAAATTAATTACTTGCCCACAAGCAGCAGGCAGCTGCAACTGGGTCAGGTGCGTGCACAATTTTTCGGCGCCACTTCAAAGTGTGCACACTGCAAAACTTCCTTCCCCCCCTCTTTCCTCCCATCCCGCTGCTTAGGTGGAAAAGTGTTGCATAATTTGAGGCGGCGCGTTGAAATTATTTGTAAGTTTTATGCGATTTCTCGCATAACAACTGCATTAACATCTCGAGTGGCGAGGCAAAGATATGTAAAGATGTATGTCTGTGTTTGTAGTACATACTTGTGCGCTGCCCCAGACGAGATTTGCAAGTGTCAACAACAACAACAGCAGGCGAAGGAGGAGGGGGAGGGGGGCCTACAAAAGCAGCTGACATATTTTATTCATTAAGCACAAAGCGAATAACACGACGGCAAACATGCAAATGACAACAACAACAACAACGAGTAAATGCCATATGGGCATGTAAATATTTTTATGGTCATAAGTAAGCATTTGCCCATGTGTGTGTGTGTGTGTGAGTGTTTTTATATATATGCCAAATGCCGGCATATCCGAGGAGACATTAAAAAGCCAGTAAAACGCGCTCAGCGGATTTCGTTTCAACTGAGAGTGTACGTATGTGTGTGTGTGAGCACTTTGCATAGTTGCTGGCTCAACTTGCACTCGTGTGTGTGTGTGTGTGTGTGTGTTTGTATGCATGTTTTATTGCACACTCTCCGCGCTCGCTTCTGTTTGTGGCTTTTGCTATTTACAAGTGTTTCGCTTTTTTTTTCTTCTCGTTTTTGCTTTTCTTTGCGCCCGGAGACCGCAACACGCCTCAATGATTCCACCGGAGCTGTGTGTGTGTTGGTGTGTTGTGTGCTTCTCGGTTATTTGTGTACAAATATGTTTGTTTCTTGTTAATAATTCATTTGGCTTTTCATCTGGGCACATCAAGTATACGCACTGTGGTCGCCGCCCAGCGCTGCCTGAGCATGGCTAATGGGAAATATTTGTTTCAAAAAGCCAAAGGTGACTCACCCTCACCCTCACCCTCATGCACACACATACACCCACACACACACACACACACACTCGCATAGAAACCAAAAACAACCACTCCAGCTGAGCCATCTCCGGGCTGCGGTTACCTTTTGTTTTGAAAACGCCATAATGATGTCATCAGAGTTTTGCCAACTGCCACGGCGTATCCTGTGCGTATCCTGTGCGCCCATTGTAACGTGTTAATTTTATACAAACATGTCTGTTAGCAGAGCGACAGAGATGGAGGGGGAGAGAGAAAGAGAAAGACTGGGCAAGCTATTCTACAACACATTCGCCGGGATTGAAACAAGTAAAGCAAGCAAGCGACGTGCGCTAACAACTGCTCTATACCCTGCACACAATGAGTTGCAATTTTCGTTACAATCTCTCGAAAATAGTCGCATTTTTTTGTTTTTACTTGCTATTTGCCGCTGAAAATCTTTGTAAATTGTTTTTTATACATATTTTGGCTTGCCTAATCGATTTGAATAGAAAAAAACAGTTTTAAATTTTTTGAAAAAATTTTGAAATTTTTGTAAGGGGGCTGTATACCTTGCACACAATGAGTTGCAATTTTCGTTATAATCTCTCGAAAATAGTCGCATTTTTTTGTTTTTACTTGCTATTTGCCGCGGAAAATCTTTGTAAATTGTTTTTTATACATATTTTGGCTTGCCCAATCGATTTAAATAGAAAAAAACAGTTTTAAATTTTTTGAAAAAATTTTGAAATTTTTGTAAGGGGGTAGCATGAAAAAATGATCAAAAATTTGAAATTTTTAAATTTTTAAAATTTTGTTTTCAATTCATTATAGAGCTTAATCCATGCACAAAATGTCATTCCTGATGAAATTCGCACAAAATTTGAGCAAGTTATGCGCTTTGAAAGACAAAGAATCTATCATAACTTTCTCCCATTAACCTAATATACCCCTTTTATATTCCCTAATGTCAGGTATAAATTCAACTTGGTCATTAAATTGTATTATATGCGCAAACAACAACAGGAACAGACCACAACAACAAAAAGGTGCTGTTCCATTTGAATAATTTATAGTCAAAGTGAGGTCGGTGGTCGGTGGTCGGTGGCTCTGTCCGTCCACCCTAGACAACTGTGGTGTGCCATATTTAACACATATTTCGCATTATTATCGCTGGCAGCGTTGAGTTCGAGCTGCATAAATGGAAAACGAAGCTGTTATGCTGGGCAATAGATTTCCCTTAAGCCACATAAGTATTGTGTTAGCTCAGTGAAATATGATATATACTTGTATGAGGCTTTCTTATCGAATTTGGGGAATTTGCGAATACATATTTTCAACTCCCTTAAGACTTGGCTAACCTCTTTTTCTCACCTTTTCTCATTGCAGTTTTTCGACTACACCGAATTAGCCGGAGAGGCTGCACGCCAATTTACGGAATATCTAACGAATAAATTTCCAAATGCCAACACACCCATTGCCATCGATGAGGAGATGCGTGCGGAGGTTAACCGGCGCGCGAATAGCATTGCCAGCTTTGCCCTCTCGGAGGATGAGAATCTGTTGGCCTTTGCCATTGCGGCGCCGAGCATACACACCGTTGTCGTAAAATTCAAGGACAATGTGACGGTCAGTGGCAATAGAAACTGGGGCAACCCCGTGTGCGAAGCAATAATTTACTGTTCCTTTCTTCGCCATTTTCAGATACCACCGCATCAGGTGCATAACAAGGCGTATTTGGGCTCCTATTGGCGAGAATTGGGGTGAGTTGACTTTAAGGGGAAAGAGAGAAAGAGTGCAGAAGAGAGATAGAGAGGGAGAGGAAGATAGCGCGTGGCTCGATTTAGACTATAAATCGTAGCTTTTCTCATTGCCAGCTAAATTGATGCGTTTTTAATGCGTATAGTTTTCATCTAATTTGAAGATATATTTCTTGAGCTTGGGCACAGAAAGAAGCTTTAGTTTTGTATTAATTTAAAGCAACTAGGGAAAATTTTAAAGAATTTCAAAATTTGTATTTTAGTTTTTTAATACTTTTATATTTTATTTTATTCCTTGAGTTGAGTTTTCAATTTTCTAGAATCAATTTAAATTGAGTTTAAAATGATATAAGAACTTTGATTTGATTCTGTATTTAGTAAATGCTTTGAAATTTCTATAAATTTAAAGATATTTATAGTAAGCATACGATCTTAAGAAATAAACCCATATAGTTTTCTTTTAATTTGAAAAAGTTTATTATGTATAAAGTTTCTTTTGATGTTAATATTTTCTTAATATATGTTTGCTTACAAGGAGATTTTTCATGGGTTTTCCAACTAGGGAAAATTTTAAAGAATTTCGAAATTTTTATTTTAGAAAATACTTTTATATTTTATTTAATTCCTTGAGTTGAGTTTTCTAGAATCAATTTTAATTAAGTTTAAAATGATATAAGAACTTTGCTTTGATTCGGTATTTAGGAAATGCTTTGAAATTTCTATACATTTAAAGATATTTAAAGTAAGCATACGATCTTAGGAAATATACCCTTTTAGTTTTCTTTTAATTTGAAAAAGTTTATTATGTGTAAAGTTTCTTTTGATGTTAATATTTTCTTAATATATGTTTGCTTACAAAGAGATTTTTCATGGGTTTTTCAACTAGGGAAAATTTTAAAGAATTTCGAAATTTTTATTTTAGAAAATACTTTAATATTTTATTTAACTTTTAAAGTACACACATTCCTTGAGTTGAGTTCTCTATTTTCTAGAATCAATTTTAATTGAGTTTACAACGATATAAGAACTTTGCTTTGATTCTGTATTTAGGAAATGCTTTGAAATTTCTATAAATTTAAAGATATTTATAGTAAGCATACGATCTTAGAAATAAACCTGTATAGTTTTCTTTTAATTTGAAAAAGTTTATTATGTGTAAAGTTTCTTTTTGTGTTCATATTTTTTTAATATACGTTTGCTTACAAGGATATTTTTCACGGGTTTTCGTATTGAAAATATCTTCAATTCATAAAGATATTATTTCCTAAACAAGTACTAGATATACCAGTTCTCTAAGCAGACCATTCTGCTGCTGGCAGCCATCAAACATATCAGCACATTAGTTAAGTTTAGAAATTGGATATGGCATACCAGCAAAAGAAAAGAAAGAACGCTAGCATGTCGGCAGGTCTCGCGTGACGTTACTAATTGGCTTGATCCGCTGTTGAAATCGTTCTAGGGCCGCCTGGAACAGCAGCGAAGGCACGCACGAGTGGGGTGCGCCCTTTCGTGACTGCAACCTGTTGACGGGCCGCTGGCTGTGGCCATTTCGCATATCATTTACGGAGCATCGAATCAAGTGAGTGCAGCCAAGCGGCAAGAGAGAGGGCAAAAGTTCAAAAAAGATTGCAGTATTAACATTTCCCTTTGGTTAACCTCTGCAGAATTGTTGCCGCTGCATTTATTGCCGCCGATGTGGATGTCTGCAACGATGGACTGGAGGAGGTATTCGGACGACGACATGGGTGAGTTGAGCTACGAAGAGGAATATATACTTGTAGGGCTTATTTTATGCTCTCGATATCTTTCAGTTGCGAGCGTAATACCACATTCTGCCTTGTGACCGGCTTGCCGTCTGCCACGCGGGATGTCTACACCTGCCTGTGTCGCGAGTCCTACTATCTGCCCAATTCGACGCTGCAAGGATTTCCCGGCGATATTGTGGAACTATCCGAGGGCTATGATAACTATTCGTGTGTGCCCTGTCCGGGAGGCTGCAGCAATTGCGATCTGCATGGCGTTTGTCTGGGCTTTGAGGATGAGGAAGCGCTCAATATCGATGCCTGTCTGCGTCTGTTGGTGGCCATTGTGCTGGCCGCCTGCATCCTGTGCTGCGTCGTGCTGAGCGTCATAGTGTTCCGGCAGCGCAAGTGCAAGGTAAAGTATTGATACAACCTATTCCAACTTTAGCTGAACCATCTCCTGCTCTTTTCCAGGCCATTGCATCGGGCATGTGGACTGTGCTGGAGACCATATTGCTTGGCATTGTTTTACTTTATGCATCGGTAAGTTGTAGCCAGAAGTGTCTATAGGGATTGCTAATACTCCCACTGCTTGCAGGTTGCCGTCCACTTCTTTCCCGCCTCCACGGAACGCTGCCTGCTGGAGCCCTGGCTGCGTGAGATTGGCTTCATCACCTGCTATGGTGCCATCATTCTGAAGCTGTATCGTCATCTGGTGGATTTCCGTACACGCAAAGCGCATCGTTGGGTGCTGCGCGATGTGGATCTGCTCAAGTATCTGGGCACCATGGTCTTTGCTGTGGTCTGCTACATGGCTGCCTTTACGGCCTCATCGCTGGATCTGCTCGAGAAGGGGCAACTGATCACACTGCGCATGCCCGACACCAACACGTGTCATCCGCTCAAATGGGAACTAGTCACACAGACCAGCGAGATGCTCATCCTATGCTTTGGCCTGCACTTGGCCATTGCCAGTCGCAATGCCAACACACAGTTTCGGGTAAGCAGAGGAGCCCAACAGATCTTGAACCTTGGTTCACATGCCCTTTCCATTCTCCTTGTGCAGGAGCGGCAATTTCTGGTCACCACGCTGACACTGGAGTTTCTGGTCTCGTCCAGCTTCTACTTTCTGCGCTTTGTCTATCTGCCCCAGATGAGTCCCAGCGCCATTTTGTTGGCCCTCTTTGTGCGTTCACAGCTGACGAATAGCTTCGCATTGGGTTTGATATTTGTGCCAAAGTTGTGGTATCAACACAAACAGGTAACCAAAAGGAGTACGAGAAGTCTTTGAGTTCTATTTGTTCGCCTTATAATTTCAATAAATTTTTGTTTATTAAACAATTTAGTTTATTGCTAACATAAAAAATAAAAAAATAAAAAAAGAGTGCGTCCAAAGTTGGTTCGAGTAACGAGTGCTGCGTATACGTAATATTTTTTTGAAGTAGGTTCAATTCGTTCGTGCTCATCGTATATGTCCGCCGTCTCATCCACGTCCACGTCCACGTCATCACGTCTCTCGTACTCGTATTTGTATTTGGTATTGACATTTGGTTGAGGAAACGATTTTTGTAAAAAAAGAGAATAACCTAAAAGTAAATTGAAATTGAAAATTAAAAAACAATTGAAATAATGATTCGCCGAAGAAAGCTTTTTGCTCACAACAAAATTGATTCAGTTGTTTGTGGTTTTTTGTTTTTTGTTTGTGAAGTTGATAAATAAATTTTGATTTTTTGAATATTAACAATTTAATAGTTCTAAGCTAATAATTCATGAATTTTAGTCAAGCTATGAAGTTGCTGCAAGTGTCATTTAAATCGAATGTGTTAATTGCGTATGTTATATCATCTATCGCCTCATCCTTTAGTTCGATCTACACTCATTCATCTAACTCATTCTGTACTCTGTGTTCTCTTTTTACGCTTAACTGTAACTGCTCTACTCTCTTTGGTTGCACAACTGTACCTTTTTTTTCTCTTTTGATATTTGCAATTTTTATCTTGACCAACACTGGCTGCATGTTTGCTGCGTAGTTTGTTATTGTTGTTGTTGTTATTGCTATCGAGTGCATGTTAAACTCTTTCGATCTTAACTAACATGACTAACTCTAACTTAGTAAAATGACAACAAAAATCGATTTCCTATGAAAAGTACCCAACATGCATATACCAAACAACTATATATAGAGTATATACTTGTATAACAATTAGCCAACACTATACGTAATCCAACTGTCACCTCTCCAAACGTGAAGATCTCTGCCTCTCTCTCTCTGTCACTCTCTCTGTCTACCTTTCTCTTACTAAGTAGTTGCATTAGCCCCAAACAGAACGTTCAGTCGTCCATTACCTTTGACCTCTGTTTATCTCATTTACAGCACAACAAGAGACACAGCCACGCCCCCAAGACACAAACACACACACACACACATACACGCACACGCTAACTAGAAATGAGCCGCCCCAAAAATAAAAGCACAGAACTTACCTCGATACTTCAATACTCTCTCTCACTCTCTCACTCTCTCTGCCTCTATACCTACTTGACTCACACATAGACACACACACACAGAAACTATGATAATTTGCCACTGCGTTCGATTTCCGTTTCCGTTTTATGTTCAGCGTTTTCCTACTTCCGTTTCCGTTTCGATATCCGTTTCCGTTTCCGTTTCCGTTTTGGCTTTTGTGTTACTTCCTGAGTGTGGTTTGCGGTGTTTGTTGCATCTTCATAGCTTGCAGGTTCGTTCGCTTGCGTATGATCTATCAATGCGTTTACCTGTGGATGCTTTCAAGGGTACGTCACACGATGCCGGCCAGCGGCTGGGCGGCGGCTATGCAGGTCTATGCCTGGGCGATCCCGACATCGGTGAGCTGACCATATCCGAAATGAGTCCCGAGGACATACGTGCCGAACTCAAAAGGTGAGTAGAAGAGAGAAAGCAAAGACTTGCTATATCTTATATCTCTATGCATTGCAGACTGTACACCCAACTGGAGATACTGAAGAACAAGACGCTGCGCCAGGATAACCCACACATCAGCAAGAGGCGTGGTGGTCGCAAGGCGGGCCATCGTCGCTTCTCGTTGCAAGTAAGTGACTGAGCGGCTGTTGCGCAGTCGCGTCGTAGTCCTCATTGTAAGATACTAGTACTACATTAACGGACCCCCACCCTCACCCCCCCTTCTTCAAAAACTAGCCAGATCAGAAGGTCTATGTTTCTATCTCTGTCTCCCTCTCTCTCTCTCTCGCTCTGTATCTCTTTTGCTATCCTACTCGCTCACTCTTTCCTTTTCCGTACTCGAAATTCAACTCGATTTGAGCTTGAGCCCCTATTTGAAACCTTGTGTCCAGCTCTCACTTTCTCTCTATGAATCTTTTCTCTGTGTCAATATAAATATTAATATGCCAAATATATATTATATATATCATTGTTCTTGTCATGACTTGTACTTGTATAAATGAAATGAAAAAAAAAACAAACCGAAACCGAAACAAACAAACTCAAACCCACCAACAAAAACCAAAAAAACTAAATGTAGAAAAAGGGCAGCAAAGATAAGGTAAGAATTGTCAGAGTCTCTCACACTCTATCTCTCTCTCTCTACTCTACTCTATGCTACTCTCCTCTCACTGTAAAATAATCGTAAAGCTAACCAAAAACAAACCTTAAACAAAATTCCTAACTATGTGTTGTGCCTAACTAAATGAACTGCGCACGTTTGTGTCTATAGCGCCTAACTCTACGTAACATATCATAGGGTCCAGAACAAAACCCAAGCATGCGGGCCTAAGCTTTTCAAGCAGCAAAACATAACTGTGTACTATGTGTCATACCTGCGAGTCTGTCCCCCCCCACGCTCCAAACCCCAACCCCTAACAGCATGTCCTCTCAATAGCACTTCATATGTCTAAACTAAACCTAAACCTAAACTAAACTAAAAAAAAGAAAATGAATAGAAATCCAAACTAAACCATACGAAACTAACTAACGAACTATGCACTCAAATTGCAAATTACTAGAAAAAAAAAACACACACACAATTTCGATATATCCTATTCAATTCTAATGCAAACTGAAACTTTCGCAGGCTTTAAGTGCCAAACATCGCAGCAATAAGCATCATCAGGATATCGAAATAACCGAAGCGGAACCGTCACGCACGCCCGAGGATTCAGTATGCAGTGGCGAGGGCCCCACAGATACCTATGCCGAAATATCGGGCATATCGCATTCAATGCTATCCCATTCCATGGTCTCGCATTCCGTTGTCTCGCACTCCAAGTAAACCATAACCATAAACAAATCAAAGCAAAAAAAAAAAAAAATCCCGAGCAGTTGTACTATACATATAGCTTAGTTGTGGGAATATCTCTAGGATATACCTGGAAATACTATATAAAAATGTATGTAACTGAGAATTAGGTGCAGCATTGCAACAAATAGCGCAAACAACACAAACAATAAAAGAATTACTTTAATTTTTTTGCAATGAGATGGAGCTAAGAAACTGTAATATAGAAGAGCAAAGAAAAGCAAAGCAAAAAGCAAAAAAACAAATGAATATACAAACAATAAAAACATTACTTTATTTTAACAAGACGATAACGATAACGATAACAATGTTGTTGATTGTTTTAAAAAGACGATAACGATAGCAATGTTGTTGAGAATGTTGTGCTCGAGAAAGCAAAGCAAAGCAAAGCAAAGATTTTTGTACAATTTTGATAAATTTTTTAGAGCTGTTTTTTTGTGCGTGTGGTCGAAAGTTTTTTTTTTCTTTTTGTAAAAGCAAACGAGTTGTGTGACAAGAGCAAGCAAAGCATACGAAAAAGAAAAGAAATAGAAATGATGAAAAACAGAGCCCACCTGTGTAGGTAAAACAAACGTTATATGTGTATGTGTAAACTGTATCAGCAAATAAGACATCTATATGTACTATCTATCTATCGATTATTTGTACTATTCGAATTTGAATTCTTAGTTCATTAATTTGATGCCAACTGAGTTCCTTGAAAGTAACTACAATATTTGCGCCTAATTTGTAAATCCCCTGCCCCCAGACATACGATACATACATAGATGAGAATGAGGTATAGTAAGACAAATTCCTAACGAAGTCGATAAATCATTTTTAATCAGCGATTAATCAGTTGTAAATTTGAGCTTATAGGCATTAAACGTACTAGAGAGAGAGAACTCCTCATTCAACCTGCCCCTCATCAATCGACGCCTAGAGTCTAACTTAACTTTAACTTGAACTATATATATATACATATATATATATATATATTGTGTGTACTTTAATGACATTATAGACGATATATTGTATTGTATTGTGAACCTAACTCAATGCCACACCAACTAATCAGCGTAAGCCAATGTTTGTATATAGTATAGAGAAACACACACACTCACACACACACACACAGAGACAGATACAGATACATATAGTATGCATATCTGAAGTGTGTGCAAATACCAAAGAGAGGCACTTGTTAACTTTGTGACAGAGCGAAGCGAAAGCGAAGAGGCAAAGCAAACCAAGAAAACAAAAAAAAAAAAAAAAAAAAAAAATATATTGTTGTATAATTTTACAAAAATCGATGGAACCGTATAAGAATCGTTCTTTAATGTTGTTAGTAAATACGAAGATATTGATGATGATGATGATAAATAATACATAGTGTAAACGTAGCTGAAAAAATTTGTCCAAGCATTTTTTTTTTTTCAAATTCCAAAATGGCATGTTTAACGCAGTTTTTTGTGTAGGTTATATTTAAAAACAAATTCTAGTAATTATTCAAGTAGTACGTAATGTGTACATTTCAAATGTATTCAGAAGAAAACCGAAGCATAGAGAAAAGTAAAAAAAAAAAATATGGAAGAAAATTACTCATAGCAATGTAAGACAAGACGTTTTTGACTCGCTCGTTGAAAATGAAATTTGAAGAAAGCGTAATATTCTGAATATTTAAGTCCAGAGAAGAACAAAGCAGACATAAACGCCAGACATACTGCATAGGCATTTATATGAGGTATATACATACATATACATATATACATGCTGCATATATAGAAAATATATATATATACATATATACGAGTATTTGAATCTAGATAAAGACATACATAACATACACGCATGCAACAAGTTGAGCATTTAAAAAACAAACACAAAAAAATTCGAACTTTTTTGATTGCGTTTGATCAAAAAGGAACAGAAAACAGAAGAAAAAAAAAAACAAACACACACACAAATATATACATAAAAATAACTATTTATATTATAAATAAATCTAGATGAATGCATGTAATATTTATGATATATATGCGTGTGTGCGTGTGCGTGTATGCAGCAGAAAGCATTACAATAAAAAAAAAAAAAGATGGAATTAAGGCAACCAGAAAACTAAGTTGCTCATTGCAAATGAAATTGGAAAACCAAAAGAAAAGAGACAGACAAACATTTTGCAAGTGTGATAGTGTTCATAATATTCGTTCATTGTAATTAAAGTAATAAACTAAACAACGGAGATGATCACGATCATTAGAATGATGATAGTGCAAGTGTGTCATAGCAATTAAAATGCATCAAGCGTTGCGCGTTGTCTCTATATATATAGTATACAACCATATACAAACAGAATATATTATATACATATATATATGTATATATATAGTATATATACGTGTATTCCCGATTAGGGTAAGGGGGGTTTATGGCATCAACTGCGGTCAACTACAAAAAAAAAAAAAAAAAAAAAAAACAAAATGTAAAACCAAATTGTAATGCAAATACTTTCAAAATGAATAACAAAAAAAAAGAAATACAGAAAACAAAAAAGAAGAGCGAAAACAAAAAGTGGTACTAATAAATATAATAATGATTAAATCAAAACTAAACATGGCTGTATTTTTTTTTTTTTTTTTTTTGGAAACCTCTCCCAGGCAAACGCTACTCGGATCATAACATGTTTCTACAATTCGGACCTTTATTCACCATTTCTCTTTGCTGTTGCTAGTTCGTTTCGCTTTTACTAAACACAATTGAAATATTGCTCGAATATTGAAAAACTATGCGCTCGCATCGCATTTTAATTACAATTACATATATATATTTACTATATAGTTATAGTACACAGCTTAAAGTTCTTACAATCACTATTTACTCACTTTCAATCGCCTTCAATCGTCACGTCTTCGTCTTCGTCTTCGTGTTCGTCGTTGAGAATGTTAGTTAGGATCTAGCAGTTAGTTTTGTATTTAGTACGTATCGGTTTCGTTTCGTTTAATTCGTTCGCTTTTTTTTTCTTGGTAGACTTATTTGCGATAGTACGATAGCACGGCAGCTTGCGGTAGAGGGAGAAGCGAGTTAATCGGTTTTTGTTTTTTGTTTGTAGTTTTGTTTTTGGTTTTGGTTGCTTTTGATCGTCAACTTGGTTTATTAAAACTTAAAAAAAAATTACAATAATTTTAGTATCATTACTTAGAATTTATTTTGGTTTTACATGCGCTGCGCTGCATTGTGTTTTTTTTTTTTTTTTTTTTTTTGTGCTGTGCTAAGTATGTGCGAATTTTTCTTCGTTTTCTTCGTAGGTAGACTTTTTGTTTGAGTGTATTATTATTATTATTATTATTAATATTTAATTATTATGTATTTAGATTAGTTGTAAATTATACATTTATATAACACTATCTTGTTCTGATTCTTCATCTGCTTGTAAAAATGTACAATATATTGAATCGTTTTGGTTTTGCTACAGTTAGAGTTTTTTCGTTAGAGTTTTTTTTTAGTACATACAACTTGCAAGTAAATTAATTGATTAAAAATCGATTAAAAAAAATTATCAATTATTATATTACAAAACAATTATTAATATTAGTTATCATTTATATATATATAGTATATATGTATAATGTATATAAGCTTGTTGCGTTACGTTACGACTGTTTGCTCGTTTCCATTCATTCGTTATCAATTGTTTTCATTTCTTTCCCTCTTTTAAAAGCTTATGATATAAAAAATTGTTATAGAGATGTATATATCTATATATAAGTATATATACTAGTATATATATATATGTTTGTTTGTTGTTTTTTAAACTAGTTTGGCGCGTAAAGCTGTGTTGCGTTTTTAATTTGCATAGATTTTTTTAATTTTTGTTTTTATTTTCTTTTCGATTTTCAATTTGCTCTTAAATACTTTTTGTCTTGCGTTCGAAATGCGCTTAAGAAACTTAAATAAAATTCACAAAAACAATGGTTAACATTTAGAATGTAAGAACCGTTAAGAGAACCGTTAGATTAACAAAAAAATATATAAAAATGTGTATGCAGATAATATATATGCGTATGCGTATGCGTATGCGTATGTGGTATATCAACAAAATCAATAATTTAATTAGTAAAAAAACAATCATTGGATTTATGTATCATACAATTAAAATTTAAAGCCAAACAAACGAGATCCTGCTCGTATGCAAATTAAGCAAAGCGTTTTCAACTCTTTCTCCTACTTTCTCCTTTCTCCGTCCATCTCATCTATCATTAACTTTCATCACCGTTTTCTTTCTCTATCATTTAATGTTTGAGTAAAATTTCGAAAAATTCTTTGTTTTTCAAGCTTGAGAATAAATTAATTGTTTTTGTTCTTGCTTTCAAATAAGTAGTGTGCGTGTGTGTGCATGTGTGTGTGTGTGGAGTGAGTGTTATGCAATTTGGTAACGGTTATTGTTATTGTTTTTTCTTTGCTCTTTTAACGTGCTAAATTAAATTAATTTAAGTTTTGCGCGTAGATATCATCAACATGAGTTTTACCTTGAAACAAGTTTAAGAAATCATATTTCCACAATAGTTTTTTTTAAAAAAAAATTTCTCTTTATATGTATAAATAATATATAGATTTTTCATTCCGTATATATGTATGTGTGTGTGTGTGTTGGTTGTGTGCACGTGTGAGAGACTGCGCATGTGCGAGTGTGCGCGTTTAAGGTCGCTATAAAAAAAGGATTATCCGTTACGGTACAAAATAATATGCGATAAAATCTCATAGAATAACAAAAATATGACATTATGACATACAAATAGAAAAATAATAATAATAATAATCGTTATAATTATGATAATAATAATAATAATAAAATTGCAAAACATTTACATAATAACCAAATCAAAAAATCGATTGCATTAGCTTATTTAAACAATTATATATATATATATATATATATAAAAAAAAAAACGGTACGCCATGTCCAATGCAGTACAATTTGTTACTATATCTTTAGTTAGCAAAAATTCTAATTTAGAGTCTAGCAGCACTTTGAAGATTTGCCAGTCGTTGTTGCTTTGTTGTTGTTGTTGTTGTTCTTTCTTGTTGCTCTGCTTTGAATCTTGTGTTCGTTTCTTGTTGATTTCAAATTCTTATCTTCTTGTTCTGCTTTTTGCTTGGGTTTCTCTCTTTTGTATCGCCCAGTTAAGTTTCGTCTTTGAAAACGTCTTTCATTTCAGTTGCTTCTACTCTGCTCCTTCTGCCAATCCTCGTCTCGATTCCACTGAACTTCTCTCTCCTCCTCTCGATCCTCGATCCAGTTCGTTTATTTTTGTTTTTGTTTTTTTTAGGCCATTTCGCATGGTTTCTTTGGGTCAACTACTATCAAGCGCCCACCGCTGGGCCGATCCTAGAGCGGATGCAGCTTTGTTGTGTGCACAGTGAGTGCACTGCGCTGCGTAAATCGTTTATCACAATACGGACAGGTGTACGGCTTTTCGCCGGTGTGTGTCCGTATGTGTTTCGTGAGATAGTCCTTCACGCTGAAGGACTTCTCACAGTATCCACAATGAAATGGTTTTTCACCTGCAAAATTGAAAAACCAAAAGACGCCAATATGGCCAATTAGCATTAACAACTATGCATGTGCGTGTGTGTGTGTGTGTGTGTGTTTGAGTGTGTGTGTGTTTCATCAAATACAAATTTTGCTTTGGATGCCGTGCAAATACCAAAACTTTGTTTGATATAATAGGTACAGAGTATTTATAAGATTTGCACGTAAGAATCAAACTAATTAAATATATTATATAAATATTTATATATATGTATATATAGTTTATGTGTGTACATATTTTGGTTTGATTTGATTGTGTGTTAAAAATGCGTACGAGACATATTATTACGTAATGAGATGAGGCGGGCGATACGTTTAAGGTTTATTTCCATACTTCAATTATCATTTTACTATCATTTTTTTTTTTACACTTGCAGAAGTTGCAATAGTTGTGCAAGTCGAATGAAGAAAATTTAACTAGAATTATTCTTCGATTTAATTTCATACATATATCAAGTTTCATTTGGCTTTCGTATATCAAATTTCGTTTATCACACTATTCCTCTATAGCTATTTATATCGTTCTCTCATCCAACGAACAAAACCAGCTTCTTCTGCAAGTCCATTAAAAAAGCTTTAAAAATTTCTTTTCTTATTTTTTTTTTTTTTTTTGTCATTGTGTTTTAATTTCGTACTCGTTTTAAGTTGGGCGAAGACTATGGCAAAAAAAAAAAAAAAAAACAAAAACAAAATCGAGATTAGCTCGAACAGGAACTTGTGTGTAGGCGTTAATTTTGAAAAAATGAAAAATATAACGAAAATAATAATAAAATCGAGCGACCCCCGATGCAAACATTGATCGAAACTGTACATTTTTAGATCAAATGCCTGCGCGCGCGCTCTCTCTCTCACGGGGGGCGCTCTATCTTCTCTTCGCTTTGTGTATGCACGTGTGTGTGTGTGTGTGAGTGTTTCTCTCTTTTTGCCATGTTCTTCAGCGGTTTGCGGGCGCACATCAGCTGAGCGAGTGAGCGCGGTGAGAGCGAGTTGTTGTTGTTGTTGTAGTTGTTGTTGTTGTTGAGAGTATGACAAATGAGTATGGAAGGCATTTTGAAATACAAAAGATTCTTTTCTTGTTTTTGTTGCAGTTGCTTTTCTTTTTCTTTTTTTTTTTTTTTCTTTTTTTGTTACAATCATTTAGTGTTTTTTTTTTTTTTTTTGTTTTGCACTTGAACGAGCCGAGTTGGTTGATTGATTGATTGATTGATTGAGAGTTGAGTCGAGAGTTGATTTGAGAGTTGAGTTGAGTTGAGAGTTGAGAGTTGATTGACTGACTGACTGATTGATTTGATTTGAAATATATATTGCTTCTCACCCGTGTGAGTCGTTAAATGTTTGTTCAGGTAATCCTTAACAGTGAACGCCCTGCCACAATAGCCACATCTAAATGGTTTCTCACCTGTATGTATGCGAGTGTGCTGTTTTAGTGTATTCGATTGAGTGAAGGACTTGCCGCAGTAGGAGCACGTGTAGGGGCGTTCTTTGGGCGTGGCGCTGTTTTTAATATTGGTTTCATTTTATTTTTTTTTTGGTTGGTTTTATTAATTTTTTTTTGTTGTTGTTGTTGATGATGTTGCAGTGCGGGGTAAAAGAGAAAAAAGAAAAGAGAAGAGCAGAGAGAAAGAGAGAAAATCAGAGAGTAGAAGAGAGAGAGAGAAAGAGAAGAGAAGAGAGAGAAAAAAGAAAGAAAGATGAGAAGAATAATATCATTAGTAACATTCGTAATCCAATTTGCATATTTTATACAAATACATCGCACACTTAATGAGAGAGTAAGAGCGAGAGAGAGAGAGAGAGATAGTGACATAGAGAACACAACATTGCTCGGAACGCATGAGCCACGCCCCATGGCACAATTAAGGACGCACCCATGCGTTCTGCCTGGTACTGGGACTGAGATCTTAAGGAAAACAAACAAAAATATAAATAAACAGTTAAGGTACGTTTTGGTTTTTTTCTGGTTAACACAACAACAACAACAACGAAGCTGCGCCCTCGATCAAGCTGCAATCCACACATGATCTCCGGCAGAGATCAGCCAGATTGTAGCTGCTCCGCTCGAGCAGAGCGCAGCTTCGCGCTGTGGCTGTTGTGTACATGGGATGTACATGGGATATATAGCATATTGAAAAAATGAGGGAATTTACTCTGCTTCGCCCGTGTGTATCTTGCGGTGCATGGCCAACGTGCCGGGTGTCTTGAACGTTTTCGGGCAATCGGGACATTTGTGCCGGATCTTGTGCGCCAAATCTGCCGGCACCGTTTGCGTGCTAACCAGCACACTTGTGGTAGCACCCGGTGTCACGGGCTGTACGCCAGGATTCGCTTGTATGGCATAGACAGGCACTGCATTAACCACATCGCCGCTGTCGCTCAAACTGAGCGGCTCCTCCTTGATGATCACCTGCGAATAGGAAGCCTGATATAATATAACAATCGATATTCTTAATTGTAAGCAAACACTATAGACACTAGACAACAAGAAACACAGTCGTAAGTTCTACCTGAGGATGTGCTACCGTGGCCCCGTTGCCATTCTTCAGCAGCTTCACTGTTAGGGGAGGCACCTTGAGCGTGCCCGGGTCACTTAGGTCGTCTTGGTGCTGTTGCTCTTGCAGTTCCCGTTGTCGTTGTTGCTCCTGTTGCTGCTGCTCGAGCTGCTCGAGTTGCTGGTGATGGTGGTCCTGTTGTTGTTGCTGCTGCTGCAACTGTTGCTCTTGCTGCAACTGCTGTTGCTGCTGCTGCTGCTGTTGGTGTTGTTGCTCCTCGGGCGTCAGTCTCATATCACGCGGCGCTATGGCTGGCAAATCATCTGGTGTCACCGGCGCCTCCTGATGCTCCATAAACGATTGCTGATTCGCCGCCAACATGGCCGCCGTGCAGATGTTGCCGCAGTGAGAGCATTTGTATTCGTTGGGATTCTGCGTTAACGAATTGACGCCATAAATGCTGCAGATAATGCAACGCGCCAGAAACGCTGTCGCCTGATGCGTCAAACGATGATGCTCATCCACCTCCAGCGTGCTGCCAAACTTATCATCACAATTAGCACACGCATAGCTAAGCGTTTTCAATTGTTGTTGTTGCTGCTGCTGCTGCTGCTGTTGTTGTTGCTGCTGCTGCTGCTGCTGCTGCTCGAGCGTCGTGAGGGCACCCTGTGCATTTAATGTGATGCCATGACAGAGCTGCATATGCTCTGCGGCATGCTGGGCACGCTCGAACTGCTGATGGCACATGGGGCAGTAGTGCGGACTGATGACATTCGGATCCATGCTGAGATTGGGCAGAAATGCCGTCTTAAGCGTATCCATGCTGATGCCGGCGCTGGCGGCTGCTGCAGCTGCTGCTGCTGCGGCTGCTGATGTTGCTGACGAATTATTATGGGCTATCACAGTGGCAACTTGATGCGTCGGATGCGTGGGATGCTCCTGTTGCTGTTGCTGTTGTTGTGCCTGTTGCTGCTGCTGCTGCTGCTGCTGTTGTTGGTGTTCCTCGGGGCGTGGTAGACGCAGTTCCTGTGTGTTTGTGGTAGACTTTAACATTTCTCTTTTCGGCAGGCAGGCAAACGAGCGGGCAGGCAGGCAGGCAGGCAGGCAGACAGGCTGAGCACTTAAGCACTTTGCGTTTAATTCTTCAAGAGATTGCGTGTTTAGTATGTAGTAGCTGCAACTGGCGGGTTAGTAATCTATTGTAGTTAAGTGACTGTGTGTGTGCGCGTGTGTGCGTGCGTGTGTGTGTGTGTTTGTCCAGCAGAACTGCAAGAATGAATGGCACAATGGAAATCGGAGAGCACATGAGAAGTTACATTCATTTGTCTAAGAATTAACCAAAACCCGCTGAGTCAAAGCTGGGATTCCTTTCTTCTAGCCACTACCTGCCATAATGAATCATCTTTAGCTACATGTCTATAATGTTAGGATGCCATCCCGCTAGGAATACTTAATATAATATCAATGGCAGCAACGGAAACAAGTGTTTCCACCTTTTTTCGAACTGGTTTCCAAATGCCACAACTTTCGTTTCCAGTTCGAGTACAGTAAACCAATTAGATTCTTTTAGACCATAGGGAATTCAGCTTGGCAAGCTTTTGTGGGAATCGGAACTCGAAGAATTTGTAACCTTGGCAGGAAGCTTCCGACAACAGAAGCTACGTGCGAACAGAAATGCAAAGGCAAACGGGCGATCGGGCAAAGAATGAAGAAAGTCACTGAGCGAGATGCGATTCTCTGCGGCGGCAGATAACAAAAGCGAAAACACTGCGGTTGCGGCGCGAATAGGAGGTGCAAATAATTAATAAAAGCGGCGCGCGGCTGTCCTTTTTTTCGTTGCATATGCATGTGTGTGTGGGTGTGTGTGTGTGGAAAAAGGAATAACAATAATTAAAGTGGAAAATATGAACTGCTGCACCGGGCACAAGAGCGAGCACAAGAGTAATCAGCAAAAGGCAGCGCAAATTAAGCGTAAATTAGCACAGAAAATCAGAAATTTTTTACGAGCCCAGCGGCAACGGCGGCGATGGCGATGGCGATGGCGATGGCGGTGGCGGTGGCGGCGACGGCGGCTCTCGCCTCGCGCGCAAAACGAAACGAACGAAAATTGGAAATCAGTTGGCACTGTCACTGTCGCTGTCGCTGCTGCCGCTGCTGCTGCTGCTGTTTCTGCTGCTGTTTCTGCTGCTTCTACCGATCTCTGTTTCTGTGTTTCTCTACTTCTGTGTTCCCCCAAGTTTGACCCCCAAGTCTCCCCCCACACACACATGGGGGACAGGCACAATGCGTTCGAATCGAAAATTTTTCGGTCCGTCACTGTCATATTCTAAATTCGGAATTCTATTTTGATTTTTTTGTGGTGCGTTTGCTGAGCGTTTTGTCGGTCCCTTACCAGCGTATCCACGTATTGCACTTGTGTTTTATTACGGCCGTTATTATGGCGAAATTGCCAATCAATCCAACAACATTTTCTTTGTATTTGTACAACAAAAATACATTAACTTTTCACTTTTATTATTATTTTTGGCGAAAAATGTACAAGTACAACAAAAAGTATCGACGACATCGATACTTTTGGCTTATTTGCTTTGCATGCACATTCTACTATCGATATTAAAGCTCGAGTGTTGCCATATGGTCGCTTTCTGTTCAAACAGATTGTCGACTTAACAGAGCTGTATTACAGTAAAGCTAATTGCACAATTTACTTATTGCAAAATGCTTGCATGCTTATTCATTCCATTTATGTAATAAATTGTTACCAATATGCATATATTTTTTTGCTAATAACTTTAAGCTCTGACATGCTTTTAACTCCAAAAAGTTAGGCGCTATCTCAGATTACATGAACTGCTCCTCACTTAACACTAATTACTCCACCGATTAACAGAGTGTCAAGCAGATCTGGCAACACTGTTTTAGACTTTTGTGGTGAAATTGTGATTTCACAACAAACATTACAAAAGTTTTATCAAAGCTCTAACATAAGAACGCATTTCAATAAAATTGCTAATTATTGACAATATTAACCCGGCCACGAGCCAACTCATTTGCAGTATCCTAAGACTTACAGGAACCAGTAGAAGGCGGTGAATCATAATTTATCTAGACACCAGCAAGTGCCAAAAAGTTTGTATATCTATTTTTTAAGGTTGTCTCTTTTTCGTTGAATCAAAAGTAATTGTTTTTGTTTTTAAGTATGTCATCGCCATGGTCCAAGGGCGGTAATGAGCCCGTGCAGACAGCCAGCTTGGCTGACATTATGTCGGAGCAGTATGCACATCGGCTGCACGACAAGGAGATGAAGCGACACGTGCAACAGCAACAACAACAAACGAAGCAGTCGCAGCCTCAGCCCGCAGACCCCACGTCGTTGTGGGAAACCGACGCAGCTGCAACGCCGCCAATTAGTTACTCCGATGTAGCTAGTACCTCAAAGAGTGTTCAGACGACGGCAACCAAAGCAAATGATGCTGCAGAGTGGGAGGATTACTCAATGCTTTTGAAACTCGACGAAGAGGAAAACCTAAAGAATCTGCCAGCAGATGTACTTGCGGCGCTGCAAGACGAAGCCGAATCGGATGCGGTTATTGCACAAATGCTGCAGTCACAATTCGATCACGAATACAACGAGGAGCTGCGACGCATTGAGCGACAGCAGAACAAACAATCAAAGGTCACGGTGACGCTAAATAAGTTTCTGCGCGATGGAGATGCGGAATTCTTGCATGACACCGCCGCATACGACTCTGAGGAGGAAGATGAAGTGGAGCGCTTAAAGCATGACTGGGATCGTTTTGAGACAAATGAAAAGATGCTGGACGCCATACCCAAGTGTGGTTTCAAGGTGGACAAGGAGGGTGAAATGATTACCAAGCACGATCCTCAGCTCTGCGGCGTACGCAATGCACAGCGTGTCATGTCATTTCCTCCGGAGTTTCCCACTGGCGATGGCGCCTGCTTCGACATGAAGCTGTCCAATAAGGTGCGTAGGCGTTTGCTATCTCTATGAAGACGCCTTACTTATCTTGGTTTATCCTTTTCCTCAGGTCTTCAATCAGCTGAAGGCGTATTCGCGACGTGGACGCGCCGATCGCAAAGAGAAGGTGGCCACAGCGGAAATGGGTGTAGATGCCGCAACGCGTCTGCTGCTCTACAAGCTGATCAATAATCAAATATTGGAGCAGATCAACGGCATCATATCCACCGGCAAGGAGGCGGTCATATTGCACGCCAACTCAGACTCAAGCTACACGGGCACCAATGAGCACGGCCATGGCAATGGTGTGCTTATGTCGCCCGAGCTGCTGCCCAAGGAGTGCGCCATAAAGGTGTTCAAGACGACGCTCAATGAGTTCAAGCAACGTGATCGCTACATTAAGGATGACTATCGATTCAAGGATCGTTTCAGCAAGCAGAACCATCGTGTTATTATCAATATGTGGGCCGAGAAGGAGATGCACAATCTGATGCGCATGCAGGCGATTGGCCTCAATGTGCCCGATGTGGTGGTACTGAAGAAGCATGTGCTTGTCATGCGTTTCATTGGCGACAATCACAATGCGGCGCCCAAGCTTAAGGATGCACGCCTTAGCGCCGCGGAGTTGAGTTGCGCCTACGAGGAGATTGTTGCGGCCATGCACAAGATGTACAACGAGGCGAAGCTGGTGCATGCCGATCTCAGTGAATACAACATCCTCTGGTACGAGGGCAAGTGCTGGTTCATTGATGTCGCACAGAGTGTGGAGCCAGAGCATCCTAGCGCATTGGAATTCCTAATGCGTGATTGTGGCAACATTGTGCAGTTTTTCGAGAAACGTGGTCTGCCCAACATATACACCAAGGAGGAGCTGTTCGAGTTTATCACAGCACTCAATGCGGAGACGCATAATGCGGCCATGCTGGAGCGTATACATACACGCGGTGCGTCCATCAATCAGGCCACTGTGCCCAATCAACAGGAATGTCCCGATGAACTGAAACCACTCGAGTATCCCTTCGAATTGGCCTGGGAGAAGTCACAGCTGGAACGTGAAGCAGCTGCCGCTGCCGCCGCTGCACTGCAGCAACTGAAGCTGCAGGAAGCAGAGCACGAAGATGATATTAAAGCAACAAGAGATAACAACGAAACAACAACAACTACAACTACAACAGACACTGCCAAATGTGCCCAGTGACAATCGAAAGATTTTAGTTAATCAGGCTATATACCATATACTATATACATATATATACATATATACACTAGATGTTAGACGCGACACAACCAGACAGATATTTGGCAACTTGGCAACTTGTAATTTTTCAGAATTTGTAAAATTCCACATTAAACAATTGTCGGGACTCGCTCTCTCTCTCTCCCTCGCAACGAGATGCAACGAGTCTTAATGGCTTTGAACTTGACTCGGAATTGTTGTTGTTGTTATTGTTGTTATTCCCCCCATTTGTTTTTGTTAATCTCAATTAATGCAAATGTCAAAGCTAACTAGCGCACGCGCCACGCCTTCCGTCCGGGTTCACCCGCAGCCACGCCCCTTTTGCATGCCTAGACTTAGCCGGACAATTGAACTCATTTGAGCTGCGCATTTGCCATTAATTGAGAGATTTCTCCTCCATGCATGTTTTCTTCTCTCTCTGTGCTCAATCATTCAATTGATTAAATCATTTCCATGCGCCGCATTCGCATTCGCATTGCACTCGATTGGATCACCATCAGCCATGGATCAGCTGGATCAGATCAGCAGTTTAGCGTTTAGTATAGGGAAAACTGCGACGACAATATAGTAGAAGCGCATCGAATCGCCTCGTAACTGGACTTTAGTAAATAGTTCAGATTGATTGTTGATACGTCAGCAAAGGCAGCGCATGTAAACAAAAATAGACAATAGGCTGCGCAATGGGAAAGCTAAAGAAATTGATGGAAATCAAAATCACTTGTTATATGGTAGGATGTAATCGTTGCAGATTTGTAAAGATATAGAACTTCTAAAAGCCAGGAACATTTGAATTCTTATTTGTTGAAATGTTTCCCTAACTAAAGTAATATATTTTCCAGCTCAGGAGTCGATTGAGCCATGTCCGTCTGTCTGTATGAACGTCGAGATCTCAGCTATTGCAAAAGCTAGGGACACCAAATTTAACATGATGTTTTCTATATACCATATGCAGATCAAGCTTATTTCAAATTTGAGGTGCCACGCCCACCGCCCAGGCAAATTGATAATTTACGTATATTAAGCAAAGTATAAAGGTTACAGCTTTCTGCTTTGGCACACATAAAGATGCTGATAGTATGCACATAATACCCAAATTTCAATTCGATCGAAGTATAAACACAGAAGTTATTCAAGAAAACGTTTTCCATAGTTCACGCAACGTTTGAGTCTTTGTGTGTGTGTGTGTGTGTCTATATGTGTGTGTGTGAGCGAGCTAGTACTAGTTAGCGCAACTACGAAGTTGTTTGAATGGTATTTTACGGTCGGCTACGCTCGACTGTAGCTTTGCTTACTTGTTTTGGAATATTTTGATCAGCTTTTAAGCACTAAATACCATAACAATTTAAACTCAATTTAAAGCTAATAGTTAAAACTAATTAGCTATCAAATTTAAAGCAATTTGTTGTGTATTATGCAAATGCATTAAATTTTCCTACACTTTCAAAGTTAATTAGAATATTTTGAACAAAAAGCGAAAGAGTATTTCAAACTTTGTTATGACAGTTTTGCTCGATTTCCATAATTTATTTGTACAATATTTTGCAATGAGCCATCAATCAAAACTGAACTCTCGACAATAATCAAGCGACGCGGTTGCAGTGCAAATATTATGGTTTTTCTATGGCTTTTTTTTTGTTTTCTTTGAGGCGACTCGCAAGTTTATTACTTACCCGTATTATTTTATTTTCGACGTTGCATTTGACGTTGGCAACAGGCGGCGACAGCGACAGCAACAACAACAACGACGACGACGACGAACGCAACTATAGGCGCAGCATCTATTAGCGAGAGAATACGCACGTGTGTGTGTGTGTGTATGCCCGCACATACACACACACACACGCATGTAGAGAGGCCCCGGCATTAGGGGGCCCGACTGGTGACGCAAAGAAGCGACGAAAAACAAAAAAAAAAGAACTGAGAACGGGGCGTATGATTTGGGCGAATATACATATACATGCATATGTGTGTGTGTGTGTGTACATTTCAGCTGAAAATAGACAAAAAGTGGCAATATATACACACATATGCCTTGTTTTTTTTTTTCGTATTATGTATTTGAGTACAAAATTTAATGCGTTTTTTTTGCTGCTGAAAATGCCAAAATGATATGGCAAAAATTGCAGCTAACAAAAACATATAAGCGATGATGATGTATTTCACAATAAAACGATATATTATTTCAAAATGCCAATTAAATATAACGACGCACTTTAATAGCAAAAAAATAAAAAGGGAATCGCATAGTCTAATCTAGGAAAAACAAATCGAGTTAAATAATAGCGCGTGTGAACGCAAGAGGATAAGGTCAAGCAGAGAGAGAGAGAGAGAGAGAGAGAACAATATTAGTTATAAAGCTATTAACCCAAATTTAGAACCAACCACACTCCCTTCATCTTCGCCTGGAATTTGTACCCGGAACCAAGGCCCGCAAGTTCAATTGCTGCGGCTGATTCAGACAATCTTGGTTCTCTTAATATTTTATGCATATATTGAAGTTAAAGTGTAAATACATTGAACAAATGCGAACAGAACTCTATTTATGATGCGGTTAAGCTTTCTGCTAACTTGCTTTAATTAACAAATAATTAAGAAGTTGACATTCAGTTCTTCCTGCGATAAACTTTGTACAAAGCAGTAACTGCCTGCAAAGCTGCCTCTTAATTTGTCCCTCTCTCTTTCGCTTTTCCCCACTCTCTTCGCTTAACTCGCCTCAACTGCTCAACCTGCTTTAATTACGCATAACAAGCCAGAGGCAATAATCATAAAGGCAGCATAAAGACGCAGCCCTCATTGCGTTTGTCTCATCAATTAAAACTGCGAGAGAGAGAGAGAGAGTGCAAGAGAGCGGGGTGAGAGCTTATGCAGAGCGCTGAGTTTAAGCTATGTGATTTCTCTAAGTGTAACTACAAAGAGACAACAAGTAACATGCGAACATACAAATACACACAAACATAAGTGTAAACTTTATTCGAACAGACTTGCACACGCACACACACACACACACCGTTCGCATTGATGGCCACTTGACAGCGAAGCGAAGGAGGCTCGTCGCACTCAGAAGCTGCGCTGCGACTGCGCAGTCAGCTTTATGCTGCGGCCAAGCAATGTGAAATCGTGACCGAAATGGCCTCCTCAAGTGGTCGACGCCGACGGCGTTACGCGCGCAGCTAACGTCGCAGTCGCTGTTGCCGTTGCCGTTGCGTCGCTGCTGCTGCTTCTGTTGACTGCGTAGCATACACACACGCACACCGCGACAGCTGCGCATGGGAATTTGCGCAGAAAACGTTAACAATTTATTTGCATTTTTAATTCTCATGTAGCTGTGCGTGTGTGCTTGTAACTGTGTGCATGGGAGTGTGTGTGTGTGTGTGCGTTTGTGAGTTTGGCCTGTAAGAGTTGGTCAAGCTGCGTGGCATGCGTACAGATTGAGTTTGAGATTCCAGCCGAGCTGCAGATTGGAGATTCCGATTCAGATGCAATGTGTGTCCACCACGCGGTGGCGGCGGCGGCGGCGGCGGCGGCAGCGACAGCGAGCTTCTATTTTAGGTCTAACTTGTTGCATGGGGCCGGCGTCGAGTTCGAGCTCGATGGGTCGCTTGGTGGGGCCGCAGCGCGCGTTGTAATTCAAGTTAGCTACAAAAATAGAACCTTAATTTATCGTTGCCACCGCCTGTTGCCCTTACATGGTCATATCATTTTCATTTTTCATGGTGGCGTCGCCACCACCACCACCATCTCCAGCTCCATCTTCATCTTTGTCCGCGCCTTCGCCACCGACTCGGGCGTACTACTAGTATGTAGTGCATTCGAGTAGCTTGAAAACGTTTACAAGCTCCTCTTTTAAACGAAAGTGAAATGTGTGTCTCGTTCGCCGTCGTCGTCTTGTCGTAGTTTGTTGCGGCATTCTAGTGTAGTGGGCTAGTGAAGTACAGTGGAGCGTCTATAAAGGGGAACCAGTAGGGTAGAAATTAGAGAATGCTGTATGACAAGCTACATACCAGTCTGGCAATCTTAAGATTTTTCCTATATTATTATTAATAATTATTATTTAATTTGGTTCTTGAAGTTCCTCAATTCTATTTTCAGGATTTTAAAATATTCTCTATTATTATTCAGTACAGTAGTAATTAGAGTCGAATAAGTGGACTCACTATAGCGTTTTTGAGAATTTTATAAAATAATTTTACTTATTTTATTTGGTTCTTCAAATTTAGAAACATTTTTTTTATTATGATTTTAGGGATTTTACAATATTTCTTAAATTTTTATTTTTTATTATCATTATTTATTAAATTTTTTTTTTTTTTGGAATTTTAATTTCTGAAATTCTACAATATTTTCAGGAGATTATTTACGTATTCTCTGTCTAGCATTATTCATTCCAATCTAATGACTTTTGAATGTAATCCAATTCTGCCTTTCTCTTAAGTTTCCCTAGTTTTTCGATTTCCAACTCCCTTTCTTCCATCAAATCGAGTGTGAACTGTGTCCCAGAGCTTGCACTATATTTAGAAACTGTAGTTATGTGCCATAATTGCTAACCGCTTGGGGCTTAATGGGTGTGCCAAGGAACGGCAGTGGGTTGCGGCTGAGGAGGGAGGGAGGCTGAAACTAGGAGACGACTGTTAATTATGGCTAGAGCTTGAGCCTAGGCGACTATAGTCCGTCTGCTGTTAGTTTGGTATGCAGCATGATGCATGTAATTTATAAGGCAAACCGATATTGATATATGTATGTGGTAGCAACCTATACATAGTGTATGTACAGCGGGGGGGCAGGGATGATGATGAATGTGCCTCGTGCAACCAGAGCATTTCTCGTCACATTACCCAGTTCCCAAATGGAATTTCACAATTAAAAACATGCTAAACGCATTTTCAAACATTTCTGAATACGTCTCAAACATTTCCACGATGTGCATAGTTTGCAAGATTATTGAAATTTCACGCGAGACTCTTGCAAAAATTGGCAGACGCATGTTAATGGGTATATATGAATGAAAGATAGAAAGAAAGAAAGAGAATTCATTTAACTGAAGTGCTTTATTAGGCTCGGCTTGATTGCGCACATAAAGGAAATAAATGAATAAAGCAAGCAATGAAGGCACAGTTGAGGGTATTAGGCAGATAAATACCCTGCAAATAGGTAATCACTTATTTGCTGTTTTCGAGAAGAAGAAAAAACTCGAAAAAGTTTTGAACAACACATTAAATACTTCAAAATTGTATGAACCTATATACCAAATTTGATATACCCTGCTCTTATAGTTCCTGAGATCGCATCGCAAAAACTCTTCACTAATAACCCAATTCGGCACTTTGAAGTGCTTATAGAGTAAACAAGAAATAAAATCTATCTAAGCAAACGCAAAAATCAAACGTGTTTTGCCAAAAACCCCCCGAAAGACGAGCGTCACGTGCGATTCTCCAATCGCCGAGAGTGACTCAACAAGGCAGTTGCCCCAAAGCGTTTCAGTTTCGCATTGATGCTCTGTCCTTGACCATGTTTAGACAGCGAGACGAGACCGTTAAGAGCCTGGCCAGAGTGTAAACAATTCACACAGTTCGCACTGTCCTCCGATGCGACGAACTACCTGACTCATGTTTTCGGCTAAAACCGAACACCCTGGGTATTTTGATTGACAGGCGGCAGATGTTTAGACCTCAAGACGGGATCTGCGCTGGGAATATGACCTGGCTGTGGCATCGTTTCCGACTATTTATTTACCTTTACCTGGCCCGGTTGCATTCAGAATTCGCTAGTTTGAGGCAGTCGAGCCGCCGCTTGGTTTTCTCGTTTGTTGTTTACGAAACAACGTGGAAGGCATAATGAGCAATAGTATTGTGAAATATGAGCACGATCGAACGAACGACATAGCGACTTATGTAAGATCGCTAGAACTATGAATGAAACCGACTTGGGTTACAAATTGCGCAGTTATGTGTCTAGTAATACTATAGCGAATTGATTTTTAGGTCATTTCATGGCTGTCTTTTGTTATGAAATAGAAGATGTGCCGTTAGTTTGCAGGAACTAAGGCAATTTATTTGATCGATTTCGAAACTATCTGTAGGGCTAGCCCAAATTTGTCTACCATTGCAGATGGTATATTGATTTTGGCCAGAAGATTGCAACGCATCTTAAGAGACATCTCCGACCCTATAAAGTATATATATTCTTAATCCGTCTGTCCGTCCGTTCGACCGTCCGTCCGTCCGTCTATCCGTCTGTCCGTCCGTCCGTCTGCTGCAACGCAAACTAGTCCCTCCGTTTAAAGCTATCTTGATGAAACTTGGTATACATGCTTCGTATTGCTGCATGCTGTAAATAAGTCGGAACGAGCCGGATCGCACCGATATATCGTATAGCTGCCATAGAACCTATCGGCCGACTTTAATCATTTTTCAAGATATCACTGTGAAACTTTTCCCATATATGTCTAAGTATGCCCTTAAAAGGCTGTCAAAGTTTGAACAAAATTAAACCGATATATCGTATAGCTGTTATAGAACCTATCGGTCGAATTTTGTTGTTTTTTAAGATATAGCTATGAAATTTTCCCGATATATGTATGTAGTATGCCCTTTAAAGGCTGTCAAAGTTTGATCGAAATTGAACCGATATATCGTATAGCTGCCATAGAACCTATCGGCCGACTTTAATCATTTTTCAAGATATCGCTGTGAAACTTTTCTGATATATGTCTAATTATGTCCATTAAATGCTATGCAAGTTTTATTAAAATCGGATAGATATATCGTATAGCTGCCATAGAACCTATCGGTCGAATTTTGTTGTTTTTTAAGATATCGCCATGAAACTTTCCCGACTCAAGACTCTCAGCAAGAGATATACAAAATTTGATAATATTTGCGTCTAGAGATCTAATCTAGTATATAGAGCAGTAGGCACTTCCAAATTATTCATCTATTGAAGACTTAGGGAAATTTCAAGTTTATTAAGTTTGCTCACAGTAGCCTAATATTAAATACATATTTTCTATATTGTAGATATATATTTGAAAAAAAACGAAACGATGCCGTATTTATACGGAATCGCGGATACAAAGTTTCTGTTCCATAAAAATCAACAGAAAAAAAAAGAAAAAACTGCCGAAATTGTACATCCCATTAAATTTCATCGCAATGCCGTTATTGCGGAACGCCTAAAGTTCGATCACCATGCTTGGCCTATACAGTTTCGCGTAGCGCCCGCATCCCTGGTCGAACTCTGTTGCAACGTAGTCGATAAGCTGCCAATGCCATCGATATACGAATGGACAGATATGGATATAAGACGCTGGATATGTCGTTTGGGCTATCCACAATATATGGTGAGTACAGTACAGAGTAGCTGGGTATAATTGCTTAGATCTGCTAGATAAGAAGAGCTAGGCTAGTGAAATTTGGTAAGGATCATCAGGGCGATCTTATCTATAAGGAACTTAAAGAAAACTCACTTTATAAATCATTCTGCCCGCTCAATTCTAGAATACCTTTCGTGTGAACATGATCTGGGGCCGCAAGCTACTTCTCCTGGACGCCGATGCACTGTCGGCAATGAACATCAAGGATTTCGATCATATCAAGCACATCACCTACATCATTCGCATGTTGTTCCACTTCGAACTGACCAAGTTCTCGCACAGCATTTCGTTTCCGGACGAGAAACCCAACGAGCTGTACTTGCTATGGCATACGCAGACTGGCCTCAATTATGATGGAGTGCGTCGCTCGGATCTGTATAGACGCATGCAGATAATACGTGAGCGTGCCCTGAATCTGGACCATTGGGATCTGCTCGATATGTGGTTGCGACGTGAACGGGAGCGTAAATTCAATGAGGTAATTGCGCTGTCCCGACGACGCAATCTGTTCTCATGTAAGAAGCCAGTGGAGGAACACAAGCCTAACGAGATAAAGGAATCGTTGGAATCAAATGTCTGTACCATCTGTGTGCCGCCCTGCGAATGCGACTGGACGGAGGAGGACACATTGTTGCCGTGGCGTCTTAGCTGCTTGCCGCCGACCCTTGCTGGCACAAGGAGCAAATGGTTGGCCAATGAGTCCAGGTGCAAAGTGTGCATACCGCCCTGCGAGTGTCGTTGGCCATCGCGCTATTATCTCACGGGTACCGTTATCAAGTGCCTGCAGATGAAGTTCCCCGAAAAGTTCTCGCCCATATTCGATGAGCGCATCTCGACAGTGTTGCGGCCAAGCCTGGTGGCGCGTTGGACTCGTTTCTCCATTTGAAACACAGATAGGATAAGCATACATACACACACATACATACATGTACTTGTAGTTTCGCTAGCATTATCTTATAAAACCTATGCCGAAATCGTCTTATACGCCCAAATGCGTTTTTTACAAGACGAGGGATCAGTTAATTGTAACAAACTTTATCTGGATAATTGCCGCAAAAGATCGAATTTTATAATGTAGGAGTCGGATATGTGTGCACATATCATGGAAGATGTCGGGACATTTGACTTCCAAACACCCTGTAAGCATTTATTGGTTTTCTTGGTTTGATCTCATTATTAGAATCAGAATTTTTCCAAAGTTATTTGTCAGAGAGAAGTGCAGAGTTTTTACTCAAATTCCAAAACAAATAATTTTTAAAATATTTTAGAATAAATTAAAGAAAAATTGTTTTAAAGAAAATAAAGATAAATTATTCATTTAGAAAACACTAATAATACAAAAAAAACTTTTCCCAGGTTTTTTTCGCTGTTTGACAATTTTTAAAAGTTTTTGTTTATTTGAATTTTAGGAAAAAGCTGCTCCCTTGTTTTTTGAAAAATTGTTTTAAATTTTATATTTAATATATATATTTTTTTTTGCAAATTTCAAGACCGAAATCAAAGTCTAAATCGGACATATAGACGTGCAATACCAACGAAAGGACTTCTAACCTCACTTTCCATCCTCCATAAGTTTGTTACATGCACAGTTATTTTAGTCAGTGTTCTATTTAAAGATTTTTGCTAAATAGTAAACACATTAAATTTAACAATCGCTATTACAGACACCTGATGATCAATAATATAACGATTACATTATCTCTATAACTAGTAAAGTATTACACAAAGCCAATATACCCTTTGTGCCTTGGTAATCAGGCCCAGCGCAAAGGTACAGCACAAAAATAAAGCAAACAGCAGAAAAAAATTTGAATTTTGCATCCCACAACGCCGCTGCGCGCCGACGACGACGACGACGCTGGCAGCGGCAGCATGAGTTGAAACAGTGAAACACACAAACGCACGATCCATTGTAAAAACACGAACACGAACGCGCCCGCGCCCGCCTGCCCGATGCTGTCAGCTTCTCGGTCGTCGTTGGCGTCGGCGTCGACGTCAACATAGCTGGCGCGTCGCGACGCGACGCTTGCTCGCAGCAAAGAAAAAGCGGCTGTCGCGCAGGCAACATTTTCAGTTCAGTTCCAACAATCGGCAGCAGCAGTTGCAGCAGGCAAAGCGGCAAGCGGCAAACGACGAAAGGTGACAACGTCAAAGGCAACGTCAGAAAGCAAAAAGGCATAGAGCCAAAGGCGCATATCTCGGCGGCGAGAAATCGTAGTATTTGAAATAGAAGCAAGAGAATCAATTGCCTGCCTGCGCATGCGCTGCACTCAAGACGTTTCATTACAGAAGTGATTTTGGCTTTTTGAATCCAACCAAACAGCTGCCTCGATATTGAGTAAAAATACGCACCAAACTGTGTGCGTGTGCGTGTGTGTGTAATAATTGCAACACGTGCGTGTGTTTGTGTATGCGTGCTCGCATCGTGTGAATCTTACGCACCGAAGTGACAGTGATAAAACGTACACAAACCAAAAAAAAAAAAACCCAAGAAATTTCCCACAAAAAATCCTTTTGTAGGCGAAAGAGCAGAACAACAACAGAAAAAGAAGCGCGCGTGTTGTATTTTTTTTTGTTGTCGACGCATTTTCGATAGTCGCGCATTTTTTTTTATCATTTTTGTTGTTGCCGCCGTGTAGCCTATGCAAATATTGTACTTGTCATAGGTGTAAACTACACGTTATTGCATTACACAAACTTCTAATTAGCGTGTGTCGAGCAAATTACATAATTTGCTGTAAATAATTTACATTTTGCATTCGTCGTGAAGTTCAAGGTGGGTGTGAAATTACAACAACAAAAAACATCGTACATATGTTGATAAACGAAAAAGATAATGTTTTCAGAAATGAGAAATGAGTTTGTAGATAATTTCCAGTGTGCTTGAAAAACACCCAAAACATATTTCAAAGTTGAGACAAGTAACTGCTAAATTAAATTGCTTGTTTGACCATAGATAATCAAAAATATATATAATTTGAAAATTTTAATATTTTATTTAAAAAGAAGCTTGATTTAATTTTATATGTTATTAAAAGCAAAAAATAATATTTTCGAAAATCAGAAATATGTGTTGAAAATTTCAATTGCATTTCGAAAGCTCATGTTTATTTAGAAAATATTTCAAATATTTCTTTATAATTATGAAAATATATTTGAAAATATTTTAAAAAGTTGCTTTGAAATTTTTATATGTTCAAATATTTTTAATTAGTTTTTGGGACTTTCAAAATTTTACTCGGAATTTAGAGCAACAAATTTAGAAATAAAATAATATATAGAAATTTATTTAAAAAAGTGCTTCAAATTTAAAAGCAATAAACTTGCACAAAAAAATTAATTATATAGAAAATATGATTGACTTGCAATAAAAGTACTTGAAATATAGATAAAAATCGGAATGCATGCAAGGGCAAAACCGCTTGCCGCCGCATAATGCCTTACGGTATTTTCAAATGTGGCAATTAAATGAATTATACACAAACATACAGATATTAGAGCATATACCAAATACAGATCTGCCCGAGAACATATAGCCTTGTTAGTCAGCAAATGACGTACGAGTAGAAATGGGAGAGTGACTGTCTCATGCATGTGACCGCGTCCACAATAGATACAATACACACACTAACACACAGCCAAATGTCTGTATGTCTGTTGTATATAGCCAATGCCCAAGTCACAGTGTTGTACAAATATATACATATATATAATTATAAGCGCACACAAGTATTGGCAGACGCCGCTTTCTATATGGCAAGACAGTCGAGAGAGGTTCATCAAGTCAAACAAGGACAACAACAACATGTATAACGTATTCGTATATACGAGATATAGATAACTGTAAAAACCACCCCCAGACATGGAATATGTTTTGTGTATTATTTTTTTTTTTTTTGTTGCCCCAAGATTGCCAAATATTTGCACAATGTCCTTATAATGAGCTAATGAATTGCTTCGTGTGTGTGCGTGTGTGTGTGTGTCGCTTTGATAACATGTTTGGTAGATTGTTGCTAGGGCTAACAACTTGACACTGATTACTAATGCAGTCTCTGTTCGACACATGTGCAGTGCAAAATTTGCATATGCGTCGCACACTGTGCGATACGTCAATTCAAATTACTAAATATAGATAGACCGGCTGAACTGCAAGGGCTAGCGCATAAAATTTAATCTATATAAAATATATCTATTTTCTGAAAATTTTTATCTGCAAATTAAAATTTTTACCGCATAAAATAGACTCTAAACTATTTATATCTCTAAACCTTTCCAATCTTTCATTTTTTCTGTTAATCAAGTTTTTTTTTTATTCTATCCATTGTACTCGAATTTATTGTAGTATCACGCTGCAGGTGCCAGATATCTATGGCGCCAGTAAAAACTAACGAATCACTTTGATTTATAGCGACATATGCCAGATATCAGACATATACTATACATATATGGGCAGGTATATGCGCGTCTAGCTTAGTGCACTGCACGAGGCAATTCCTCACGATAAGAGAGACCTCAGGCCCGTTCATATCTTGGCGCATACTTATGAATGAGCCTGTCCGTCCGTCTGTCCGTCCAGTCGGTAGATCAATGTACACATAAGCCTTTCCCCGGCGTCCTCTCTCTCTCTCTCTATCTCTCTTGCGGTGCTGAGTCAGTTCTTTGGGGGCACATGCCCACTTTTTCTTATCTCGGCTGTCTCGACCAATTTCCATATCGTATTACTCACGTTTCGGATTCGGTGCACAGACACGAGACGTTGATAAGATAGTGAATTTAGTACTATCTGAGAGAAAAAAAAAAAACTTTTCATTAGGCTAGAAGGCAAGTAATAAGTACCTTCTTTTTTTATCGTTTCTTTGGGGCTGATGCGTATCACGCACTTGCGCATTTATCATACTATCAAGTCACATGACACTACGATATACGTAGCTCTGATGAAATACCAGATCGATATGCTCATTTCTAATTTAAATTTTCACTCTCTACTTGTAGACTGCGCAGAACAACGACAATATGTCCAACACGGAGAAACGAGGTCTGCACAGAGTGCAAAGTGAGTATGAGATAATTATTTACGAAAATCTGTATATATATATCGTATATAGTATGCCGATATGACGCATGGTATGCTAGCAAAGAGGCGAGCCCCTTTTTTTGTTCGCTGTGGATCAGCTAGAGACATCTGTGTGCGCACGCCCTGAGAATTTAGCTATAAAACAAATTGATTGCTGACCGGCCCTCAATTTTATCGGTGTCAAACGAAGCGACTTTAATTGAGGTTACAAATCAATTGAAAGCCGAGTGAACGCACATACTACATATATAGTGGGGTGTGTTCCTAGCTAGTTTCCATTCAGTGGCAACAATTGCATTGTGCGAGAGTAATGAGGGTAAAGATTGCAACTTTGGGGAAATCGATTTGAGTTTGTAATCGTTTTTTGAGCAGCTTTCTATATATAAAATTTCGCCATTCTATCAAGTCATAAGAAGGTTTATTAGCTTTCCTTTTAGCCACACTATTATGCTGAAATTTATCACCTGTCCAAGCTGTCAAGTTCTGATTAAGCTTTGCTAAGGACCTTCCCGCTAGACAAACAATCAATATTGACTTACCTACCCTAGCTTGATTAGGGGCGTTGTCATGCTATCATAGACTGGATATATGTATGTACATATATGCACACATGATGTGTGGCTAAACTGGCCCTTATGACGCCATTGTAGTGACATTTCCAAGGATTACTCATAAATACATAAACTGAGCAAACAAATTAGCGCCGTCACGCCAGGCTAAGCATGTCGGTTGACTAATTCTGGCTAGTTGTTGGTGGTGGTGCTGGGGGTTAGTTAGTTAGTTCAGGGTTGCTCTTCAATTAAGCCCAGCTGGCTGGCTTGAATTGAGTTAAAAATAGGAACGTTAATAGCCATATCAACGTTGGCTATTCAAGTAATTTCAGCTATTTAGCACTTCCGACCGCAGACAGACAGACAGTTCACAGACTCAGAATGCTGCGACACTTTGCTATAATGCGTAATATATCTCGTGGCTTCAATGTGTTAACTGAATATTAAAATTTGCAATTAGCATAGCTGTAAATTTGTCGGGGGAGTGGGAGAGAAGGAAGGAAGGAAGGAAGGGAAGTGCGAGACTGAGACTGCACGCTTGAAAGTCACACGAGTTGTAAGAAATATGAGCGATATATACGTCCTTGCCCCGACAGCGCGTGATTCATGTCAATAACACGGACGGACAGACAGACGGACAAACAGACAGACGGGCAGACAGGCAGACAGACAGACAGACAGTGAGACAATGCGAAATGCCATTTATGTGTGTTAATTGAAATACTTTTTCCCCCCTACTTACTTGAATTACAAACACAAGCAAGCTCATTTAGATGCATTTCCATGCGATATTATTGGTATGCAGTTTACACCCACGCTTATATAATCGGATATATTGTGGTTGCTGTTGTTGTTCGATCGAAGCATAAAGACTTCATTATTTGCTGTGGCCCTGCACTTGGCTAAACTGACAACCTGACTGAAGGTGTTACTGGTTGCAGGAAAACCACAAATGATATGTGGGCATATATTTCAAGTATTGCAAGCGCGCACCACATGGCACAATTGCAATACTCGGAAACGAAGGTCAGACCGAGCTACACACTCTACTTTAGATATAGCATGAGTGTGCAATGCACAAATACTGCAAGATTATGGAGCAACTCACATATAATTTACTTAAGTTACCATTTCCGATTTGGTTTTGAAAAAAAAAAAAAAAATTTTATTAATCACTTGTATAAAAATTCTTCAAATATTTAAAAAAAAGTAATTGTTTTATATTTTAAATGTAAGCTTAATTGTGAAATTTAAGTTTCAACAGTTTTTCTTATACTCAAAAAATTATATTCTATTTTTATATAATTTTTTATAAATATCGAATTCTCTTGCTAAACGTAGAGCGATGTAAAATCGATAAATAAATATTAATGTTAATATTAAAATTCTTGAAAAATTAAAAAAAAAAATCATTAGCTGAACAGTTTAAATATAAACTTTGTGTTAAAATTCTTATTTCAACAGTTTTTTTTTTTTTTTTTTTTTTTTTTATTAATCACTTGTAAAAAAATTCTTAAAATATTTAAAAAAAAGTAATTGTTTTATATTTTAAATGTAAGCCTTATTTTGAAATTCAAGTTTCAACAGTTTTTCTTATACTCAAAAAATTATATTCAATTTTTATAAAAATTTTAATACGCATCGGATTCTCCAGCTAAGCATAGATCGATGTAAAATCGATAAATAATTATTAATATTAATATTCTTAAAGAATTTTAAAAAAATCATTTGCTTCACAGTTTAAATATAAACTGTGTTTTAAAATTCTTATTTTCACTTTCAGTTTTTTTTTTTTTTTTTTTTTTTTTTTTTTTTTTTTTGTTCTGCTGTTCCATTTTTATATAGTTTTTAATAAATTTCGCAAAAGCCACGCCTTGCGAATTCTCAAGCTATGCAGTTTTTTCTCATTGCACGTTTTGCCTAGCTAAGTGTAATTGGAAACCACGTTTTTTTAATGCCATATCAAGTCGGATTCTAGTTATGAGCACGACTCAGTAACCGCAGTAACCCTTGAGTACATTCACAAACTTCCCATAAAAGATATACGTATTTACACTATACTATATACACAGTTCGCAATAGTATGAATCAGTTTTATCAACCGTCTACTCATTAGCTATAAAACTCGTGCACTGATTAATGATGCTATGTGGACACTCTGTTTGATCGTAGTACAACTCTTTACATATCATTAGAAACGCCTCGTATAAGTTTTACGATCGCAAGCCAGACAATCGGCTGTCGTAAAGACATTGTTTAAACACAAATTTGGCTTGTTTCCCGCCAATGGCTTTTTAATGCTATGCAACAATTAAGTCGTGCCACAGCCTGTGTGGTGACACAGTACTATGTACAATGTGTCTGTGCTGTGTTTCAAAAGCTGTAAAAATCGCTTTAAATTGACGTTAATTAATTTCTTGGAACTTCAACTTGTTGTTGTTTACCCAATTGAGTACGTTATTGTCTCGACTTCAAGTTAGTTATTTATTTTGTATTTTTTTTTAAATTTTTTTCTCGTTGTTTTTTATCATGTTTTTTGTTTTTTCTGGTTTGTCGTGTGTGCAGCAAATGAACTCATAATTACAACGTAAATCGATAGCGAAAACCTGTCGGCAACAATTTCGAGTATCAGCGAGTACTCGTTCGATGATTCGAGTGTGTCAGACAATGCACTGGTGTGTGTGTGTGTGTGTGCGTGTGCACATAATTTCATGTTAGTTGTTTCCGCTTCATGGCACACTTTTAAGTTAATTACAAACAAAGCGCTGCGCATTAGAAATAAAAAAAAATGAAACGAACTACGAAATCGTAGCTGAAAGTTCAAGAATGTCCCCGGTCAGTGATCGTCTAATTTAATCAAGCACACAGTATGTACATATGTTTGTATATAGAAAATAGTGCTGCATGCGCAGCAGACGGCGACTTTGAACCGATTCGATGTCGATGTCGATCCCGATTTCTCGTTGTCTCTATCGCAAGTCGCAAGTCGCTGTCATTGTCGTCGTCTGACTTGTTCGATAAGCCGCAATCTGCCGCTCGGTAGTCGTCGAGTCAAGTCGAATTTGTTTATGTCGAAATCAGCTTATATTTATATATATATATTTTTTTAGACAAGCCTCCTCCTGTCTGGCCTTAGCATCGTATGTTCTTGAAATTTTGCAAAGCAAAGAAGAAAAAAACAAAAAACTACCCAAGCAATTTTCAGTTCATTCAAAAAAAATATAGCCAGCTCGTAAATTTCATCAGAGTTCGCCCAGCTATATAACATCTGTATATTTGTCTAATTAACCGCGCCACAGGGTATCTTGCGGGGGTCAAGCACACGCTTCACGGGCCTGTTGCCACGAGTAATGCCATATAAAATGTGGTCCATGCTTTAATGAGGCTTTTAAGGCGCATAGATTTTAATTCAGCATGACACTGGAACTAAATACCTACATATATAGTATATAGACTTAATCGGGCATCATAAAAATGTGTTTATACTTAGCCTAAGCAGACCATTAAATTGTTTATTTATATTTGTACTGCAAATTGCCAGGCAGCTGCCGGGAAATTGTACATACATACATACATGTACATATGCGCGCGTGAGACGAGCCCCCCGATTTGAGGAGTCTATAGTACATGTACCGCTAGTAAACAGCTATAAAACAAACAGCAGCTCGTTAGGCCGTGTATAATGTGTACAAATGACTCTCTCATCTCAGCAGTTAATGTACTTAAAACTTATCTCAATTATCTCGATTTATAACAGAAGCTATAGTTGTTAAATTTGGCATATATGTTACTAGATATCTTAGGTAGCTTAAGGAATATACAAATTTTGATTACTTTTCTTTCCCACTAAGATATTTCAGTATCAGCTGCTGCTAGGCTTATAAGATTTTCCCTCTTCAAGTTAAGCTGTTTAAATTATTCACGGATTATTATACAATTTAATAGTTTCATAATTGCTAAGTCGGTGGGAATTACAATTTAGAAAAGAGGCTTATCTTTCTTGAATAAAAAATGCCGCTACATTGTAAATCTATTATAGATTCGGCACATTGAATAGATTTCCCCCTGTCTTGCACTTTGTACCAAAGCGCAACAAGTGCAACAACCCAACACACAGATTCCGATGCCGATGCCCAAGCAGCGAGAGATGAAAAATTTCCATAGTACGTCATGGAAATAACCCGCAGGAAACTAGGACAATGTTAAACAGAAAGCAAAAGGCAAACGAAAGAGATGCACAATCGCAATGCTTGCAATGGCATTTAATACAATTATATATATACTACAACATATAGACACAATCGTTGGGCCAATCAATTGAAGTTAATGTGATAAGAGAGAGAGAGATGGCGGAGAGGGTGGGACGCACTTGCATTGTGTGCGGGTTTCATTGATAAATTGAATACGTTTATTAAGCAATTAAATGCGAACTGCATTGAAAAGGAATGCACAAACTTTTTGAAGTAGAACCTGTATAGAGGTAAAATAAAAAAACTGGAAAAAATCGAATACTAAAATCGCATAAAACTTGTAGCAAGGCCAGTTCCGTGAAAATGTGCATTGGAAATGAGTTGGCAACACACAGGAAATGTATCTACAAGTTGGAGTGAGTGACAAGCTAATAATTGCTGTAGACTCGAGGCAAGTGAACAATGCCAGCAATTGATAGACGGACGGACGGACAGACAGACAGACAGACGGACAGATACTCAGTCTCTGAGACAGTTAGAAATGCGAGTGCAAACAAAACCCAATGCGAATCGGACTTATAAAGCCAAAACTAATTGTCAAATAGCCGCCAAAAATGTTAGCTATAAAAGCGCATAATATATAGCTAGGTGCGATATGCGCCGTGCCGCTATACTACAATATATGTATCTGGATAGAAGGCGCGCCATCAAATTGGCAAGTTGTCAAGAAAATAAACCGCGTGACGTCGCTGCGTCGTCGGGGGTGTGGGCCAAACTTTTTTGTCCAAAGGAAAAGTACAGATCACATGGCCTTTGGATAAATGCCACACGTTTCGCGAAAGAAAATACGGTAAAGGCCCGCATACATATATAGTATATACAGTTATGCTAGTCGGTCAAAGCTATTGTCTAGTGTGGCATACATTAACCTGTTCTCAGGGGAACCTGAAGGTCGGGAAATGCGACGATAACATAGTGTAAAATATGCTCTTTAAGATAATATGACGTGCCGAGCTAGCTCGTGCATTTGTAATTTATAAATAGCTACGGGGTATATTGTAAAAGCATTTGAGAATTGAAAACAATTTCGAAAAATGTACTAAGCAAAAATTGTTTTTGCAAAGCAATTTGCGTCTGAAAATTTTAAATAATGCCGGAAATGCGTCAAAATTTTTTCTCAAAAAAACCGCCCCATAAATTTTCTTAATTACTTAAAAACCTTTTCCGATCCAATCAAATGTTAATTTTATATTTACATATAACATTTGTAAAATGATCTTATCATATCTTATCTGACAAATCGATGAACTTTTGCGCATGACTCTGCGACTCTTCCAACTCGAACTCGAACTCGAAGTCGAACTCTCCCGGCCTCAAAGTTTCAGATTCACATGCTGCCGCTGCTACGTCTCGAGCTTTGTCTGGAAATTAGCATAAAATATAATTTAAGTATCACGTTTGCCCCCAAAAACATTGTCTCTCCTCGCCTTCTCTTCGAGTTTTTTTTTTTTTTTTTTTTTTTTTTTTTTTTATTTATTTATTTTGTGTCGTCTTCGAACTTTTGCCGCTTCTTAATGAGCTTCGCTTTTGCGAGTTTATTTTTAAACCATTTTATGGGTGGTTTTTTTATGCTTCGCAGACCCATTATACCATATACCATTCGCAGTGCTGCGCCGAGATTTTCGCTTACTTAAGATTTGAAACGTGTTTTTTTCCCCCCCTCGTATATTTGTTGTATTTGCTCGAAATCGCCAATCGAATTGTCCCAATGTTCGTTCCGCTCACAAACAAAAAAAAAAACGAAAGCTAATAAATGCTAAAGTGCATTTGGGTAAAATAAAGATGAAAAAAAATCACACAAGTTTCAAATTTTTTTTGCATATATAGCAAATCTATATAGCATGAAGTAAGCATTGTGCAAATATTCAAATGTTTACGCCGGGGCAATAAACGCAAACTTCTTCATTTTTTTGGGGCAAAAAGCGAGCTTTCTTTACTCTTTCTGTTTTCTGCTTTTATTTCTAATATTATTAATATTATTTGCATGTTTGTAAAGCTCTCTGAGGTCGTGGGATTCAAAATATTTGCCTGCTTTGACCGGTATTAATGTTGTTTTCATAAGCACAAAACATTTTCAAGTAACAATTAATCAAAAAAAAAAAAAAAAAAAAAAAACTCGCTTTGAGGCGGACAACTTTGAGAATTCTTGGAAGGCGTAAAAAAACATTTCTGGGATGAGTCAAAGCTGTCAGTACCCTTGGGCCAAACACGCGAACAAGTTCAAACGAGTGCGAGTTTTTTTCGATTTTTTTTCAGCCATAAAATGTTTGAATAACAAAGTTATAATATTAAATTTCAAACAAAAAATGTGCATTAAATTAATGAAATGTTGAGTAAGACTGTGCCATAAACAAATGGAGATGCCAAATCTGTGACAACTCTGAAAAAAAAAACTCTAAAATAAATAGTACAATTTTATTGTTTTTTTTTTTCTGTTCGCTTTTCTCACAGTGTAGCCTTATCATGCATTTTTTACATTGACTTAAAGCTTTTAATTGTGTTATTTCCTGTGATGAGTCCATAGTCTAGACATTTAATATAGCCCAATGTATTTATAGCGTTTGTAATTCGCACAAAAGAAGCCGCTATAAATAAGATTTTTCCTGTAAATTACCGCTACCTTATAGAAGAAGAGAGTGAGATTTGAGTTGAGCTCGAAACACGTTCACTTAGCATTATCATCTAGAAAATTTAAAAATCCAAAGTATTCCATGACGCAAAAGTCTCCTGCCAACTGAATCAAAGCATGCAATGCCAATTAAAGCAGATCCGAAAAATAATATTATTATTTTCTAAAGTTTCGAGCGCTAAAGGTCGTCAGGAACCAGACGATTTTTCAGAATTCTAGGCAGAAGCAGAGAGAACACAAAAAACTGGCAAACAGGTTGCAATTTTTTTTTTTTTTGGAGCATTAGCATATGATATTATTATGCGTAATTTCATGCACGTTTTACTGGTTATTTTGGGGTAAGAAACTACCGCTAGACGGTCAACGGCTCAGACATTGACTGAGTATTTTCGATTCGAGTTTTTCAACTGGGAATGACTGACTCTATGAATGCCTTTTGCATGTCATTAGCATGGGGTGGGCGTGTGTTCAGGCTAGACTGCTGCCAGACTGCCAAAAATATAATCAATGTGTATATAAAAAAATATATAGCAGCTTCGACTTCCCATTGATAACGGCAGCGAAGCTTTCTCGACGCCTGCAGTTGTGCCATGGGGAGATCGGGCAAGCGGAAAGCGGGAATGTCGTGGGCGATTGATTTGATTGCAGTTAAAAGCGGCATACAAAAGCCGATTTGCCTGGCATCAATAATCGGACAGCTTATAAAAAAAATTTATGCACACGCGCAAAGATCGCAAATTGAAGTTGGACAGGCCCGACAGGAGGGTACGGAGGGTGTGTGTGGGAGACGTCTGCCATCAGGAGAGTTCATTGGCCATTGTCAAATGAATGCACTTTTATTGTAATTTATTTCTTCCCGTTTGTGTTGCTTGGCACTTAAATAACTAACCGAAAGACACTCGAGATGTCAGATATAATAATAATGATGATGATAATCATTATGATGATCAGCATGATCAGCATAAAGTTTCTGCTGCTGCTGCTGCTGATGATGATTCAGAAAATCAACTTGCAATCGCTTCTCTCGCATGCGAGAAATCCTCTTTAGATCAAAATAATGCGCAGTATTTTGTATTTGTATTATGGTTATTATCCTCATATGGCATGATTATTATCCTCATATCATCGGGCATTATGTATTGAGGTCAAATATTGACAGCTTTGAGTGTGCTAATGAGTTTTACCGTCGCCTTTATATGGTTTATAATTGCGACACGTTTCGAGGTGTAATAGTGTATGTAATAAAAACAACGTATTACATCAGGTTTATTCGCAATAATTGTATATCCATAATATACGTCTGATAGTTGGCCTGATTCTTTAGGCGATTCGTTCTCGGTTAGCCGGTTATAATTAGTTAGTTATCAGCTTGAGTCTTTCTCTCTCTCTGATACCGGTTTCGGGCAGTTCGCTGCCCGGAGAATTTCTGCGAACTTCCGATTTGACTATATTTGGACGGGACCCCCAAAAACTCATGCTGCTCATGCTTATCACAAATATTAATTGGGTAATATTCCACGCACAGGTCAAAAATGCGTATACTATATAAACTTAATGAATATTCCAGAAGCCCGATAAGGGTTTCTCTTGCTTCTATTGATAATCGCAACAGACTGGAAATCTATTAGCATTACTTAGGATGCAATTTGTACAAAATTATCGTAAATCTAATTTTGTATTATATTTCACAAGCTGTTAATTGGTTTATCGAGTAATAAGGGGGGGTTATATATGAAATTGATGGGTCCTACGCGAGCCTGATTATAGTCTATATAACTATTCAATTGATTCGGGGACTTTCATTAGTTTTTAATCTACTCTAAAACTTATCAATTGCAATAAATTTAAATGGGCATTTTTTTTTCTTAGAATTATGGAATTATACCAGACTTCTATTTAGCTGGGAAGTTCCCTATTCTATATATATATATATATATATTTTAATTGAAATATATTGGCTAATCTCTTAACTTCTGCTTTTGCTTATAGATATGCTGTCATGTCGCCAAGTTCTCAATCTGCTGACCATGCTCGGCTTCATGCTGAACTACGCACTAAGAGGTGAGTCTAGAAGCTGGATTCTAATATAATAATTCAATCCGAACCTAAATCTTTACACTTGCAGTTAACCTAAGCATTGCCATTGTGGATATGACCATGCCAAATGTTACGGGTAAAGGCGATGTAAATGCCACCTTACCAATTGCTGGCGCCAACCTGACCAACTTCGCCAACAGCAGCAGCAGCATCGTCTTGGCCAACGAGACCTCACCCGATGGGGTTAACGTCAAGGAGGAACGCTTCGCTTGGAACACCTATCAGACCAACTTTGTGTTGGGCAGCTTCTTCTGGGGCTATGTGCTTACCGAGCTGCCTGGCGGTCGTCTGGCCGAGTTGATTGGCGGCAGACGCGTCTTTGGACATTCCATGCTGTGGGCCAGTGTGTTGACCCTGATCACGCCACTGGCGGCGCATTTGAGCTATGTTATGCTAATCGTTGTGCGTGTTGCGCTGGGATTCATGTTGGGCGCCTCATGGCCGGCTATACATCCCGTTGCGGCTGTATGGATTCCACCAATGGAGCGTTCCAAGTTCATGTCCAACATGATGGGTAAGTGCAGGCGGCATATAACATCATGTAGCTTACAGGGTATTAACAATGATCTTTCTCTCATTTAGCTTCTTCGCTGGGCGCTGCAATCACTATGCCTATGTGTGGCTACCTCATCTCGGTTGCCGGCTGGGCCAGCGTCTTCTACTGGACGGGCGGCATTGGTCTGCTGTGGTCACTGTGTTGGTTCTTCTTTGTCTATGAAACACCTGCCACACATCCACGCATTTCGGCTGAGGAACGTCGTGAGATCGAGGAAGCCATTGGTACATCCACCTCCAAGAAGCGTCCCAGCTACGTGCCCTGGGGTCAGTTGCTCTGCTCGCCTGCAGTCTGGGCCATTATCATCACACATGGACTGGCTGTCTTTGGTTTCTTCCTGGTTGTCAACCAACTGCCCACGTTTATGTCCAAAATCCTGCACTTTGACATCAAGGAGGTGAGTTACCCTAGAGTTTGTTACATAATAGAGTATAATGTGGATTTTATTCATTTGCAGAATGGTCTCTTCTCATCGCTGCCTTATCTGGGCAAGTATGTGATGGCTGTGGCCTCCTCCTATCTGGCTGATCATCTGCGACAGAAGGGCGTACTGAGCACTACAGCGACACGCAAGATCTTTACCACTTTCGGTTGGTTAACTTGGCATCTCTAAGCCGCAATCGGTTCTAATTCTGCAATATTTCCCTTACAGCTCTGGTTACACCTGGTCTGCTGATGACAGCGCTGGTCTTTATGGGCAGGGATGCCGCCTGGGCTGTGACTCTCTTCACCCTAGCCCTGTTCGCACATGGAGCCGTCACGGCGGGTTACTTGGGCAACGGCCTGGACATTGCACCCAACTTCAGTGGCACCATTTTCGGCATGGCCAACTCGCTGTCCTCGTTCGGCGGTTTTCTGTCCACGTGGATGGTTGGCGCACTGACCTACAACAATGTAATTACCTTATCATAATTGCGCCATGATATCTTATTAATCAAGTTTACCTTTGTGTCCTATATAGAACTCCTACCATCAGTGGCAAATTGTCTTCTGGATTCTGGCGGGCACCTACATCTCGGCAGCTCTGGTCTTCGTCACCCTCGGCACGGGTAAACTTCAGTCGTGGAACAATCCACCAGAGCGCAAGAAGATCAGCGATGTTGCTCCCGAGGAGGGTGAACCGCTCAAGAATGAGAAGTAATTTGGATCTAATGTTTCGAATGTTTATTTTGCAAACTTTGGAAGAATCGAAAACCCCACCACATCCGCACAAGTTATAGTAGTTTCTACTGCACATTTGAGATTTTGAGAGTGCTGCTCTGATACTTTAAATATAACATAATTTCCATTTAATTTCCATTTTCACAAAAATGGTTCGAAAAAAATCCCAACATAAAGTAAAAAAAAACAACATAAAGGAAGACACTAGTTTTTAGAAAAATGCTGTAAAGTTTCTATACACCTCTTCACACACACACACAGACACACTAACGAAGAATGACTATGTAGCCAAGATAAGTAATATTTACTTTAGACGCGTCAAGTATACAGTTAAATTGTAGGCGTGGCACTTTGGCAAATTTTTGTTTGCCATTTTCGCTGCAACCTAATTTTATAACTAATCTAATAATAATTTAATTAAATATGTATATAGTTTAGTTTGATTCTGTATGTTTCGTACGTTTTGTGGAGTGCACAGAGACCAGAAATGAATATATCTATATATATATATTGTACAAAAACGAAGGTTTTGTGCACGAAATGTTCTGTCTTGGATTAAGTAGACTAAAAATGAATCCCTATGTACGAGTGTTAGCTAAATATATAACTAAATAGTTTAGTTAAGTATAATAATTCATACCTATATACACACATACTATATTATTTATGCAATTTTTTTTATAGTTTTCTAAATTCATAATAAAGCTTAACAACACAAGAAGACATAACGGTTTGTAGTTTGCTTTTATTAAAGTTTTTATATCGATTTGTTGGGAACTTTTGAATCATCGATACATCGCAGCGTGTGTGACGGCCGATAGCGCTATCGACTCGATTGCAGCTGTTCAAGTTACAGTTGGGAATCAATTTTAACAAACATTTTAAAAACGTAGTTATTAAAATATACAGTGAAAGCATTAAGTTCGCTTTTTTTCTAAATAATAATGTAAACAGTCTGTAACTTGTGCACCTGCAAGCTAAATAGTCGGTTGAATTGGTTTTTTCCAACACTTCTTTTTCTGACATTTCCAACATTGCATGGCCAGCTGTCTTTGTGTTAAAATAATTTTGCAAAATAAGATTTTGTTTGAATTAATTGACAAAGCATATTTTATTTTTATTATTTTAACTTTATGTAACATTTATGGTGCCAGGTGCTGCTATTATTTAATCAAATTTTAATTCAAATTCGATACCTAACTAAAAGCTCATTGCTACGAAAACAGACTGCTGATCAAGCTCCACCGTTCCAGCTGCAGGGTCACTAGTGACGTCACGTGCTTCTTACGTTGTTTCTGTCGTCTCTTTTAGTGTCGCTCAGCTGGTTTTGCAGCCCCATCACGCTCTTTCTCTGTCGCACCCATACTGGGCTTCACCGCTTCTTGTATTTCGTTTTGAACAACATTCATACTATCATCAGGCCACAAACTCAAGCCAAGCGAAAAGCAAATCATCAGCCGATATCAAAAACATTTACGATGAAGGGATGACGTGCATCTACATAAGTAACTAAAGCAGGTATGTGGATGGGTGGGTGTGCGGGAAAGTGAGTTAATTTGTGTAGTAGTAAAATGTAATAGAGAGCCACGCTGTCTGTTGTGTGTGGGTGCAGTGGGCAAAGCTTGTCGCGGCTTGACATTGAAAAGTTAATTGCATTAGGCGTCTGCATAAATGTCTATTGGGTTGCCTTTTATGCAAGCCACGCAAAAACAACAAACATTTCGGAAAGAGAGAAAGAGAAACGACTACGACAATGACGGGAGAGAAAAAGCAGCGCCAGCATCCCAGGCCTGAGCGTTGTGGATTTTGTAGTTGGCGTAAAAGCGCTTACAACAGCAACAATTTCACACACGCACACAAAGCGCACACGCACACACAAGCGTACACAAGTACACGTGTGTGTGTGGAACGTACTCTTATTGTGTGTGTGTGTGTGTAGTCTCTCTATCGCTTGCGCTTGTTTTGTCAATTCTCCAAAAACGCGTCGCGTGCTCCAACAAACGCCACCCACCACCCCAACCTGCGCCTGTCGCGCCGCCGCTGCTGCTGCCGCTGCCTGCTGCTTGCTGCTGCCGCAGCCGCAGCCGCTGCCGTCGTCGTCCAGTGCTGGTGAATTGTAGTACAAAGCAGCAGCCCCATTCATCGTTCGACACTCACTGCTGCTGCTCACTGTTTTGTTGCCCAGAGTCCGGATCATAGTTTTGATTCCCCATTTCAGGCTGGCGTCGCAGGAGGATTCCATACATTGTATTTTGGTTGTTGTTCCCCTCGTTGGCAGCGGCAGCAGGCAGTAGGCAAAGCAGAAACAAAAAAAAAACAGAAACAAACCACCTCGACACCTTTACTTTCGCACTTTGCATAATTGTGTAAAAAAATTAACTCAAGTAAGTTGTAAAATTTTGATACATTTGTCAAACGGTTTTCGCGTATAGCACGCATACATATGTACACACAAACACACAGTGTGCGTACATGCATGCAGGTCTGTGTCTATGTGCGTGCTTGAATGTGTCTGTGTGTGTGTGTGTGCTTGCAAAATGAAAAAGTGTAAAAAAATCCTTGCGAAGTTGCAAGCCAAGTGCTAAATTTAGACCTGAAACCAACAAGGCTGCAACACGCAGTCGCTGCTGGTGCTGGTGCTGGTGCTGTGGCCCCCCACAGCCAAAACACCCACACCACAATGCGTATGCATATGCATACGTCAGACGGACGCTCGCTCTTTCGCTCTCTGCGTGAGCCTCTGTGCATAAGTGCATGCGTTTGGCAGTGTGCGTGTGTGTGTGTGTGTGTGTGTGTGTTTGTGTGTTTGCGCGAGAGTAAGTGCCTATGAGTGTGTGCTCGCGTTCGTGTGCGTGTGTCTGTGTGTGTGTAGTATGAATGGAACAAAAGTACTTGGCGCTGCTAACAGCGACGCAACAACAACATCAATGCGGAATCGATAGTCAGACGACGACGACGTGGGTTTAGCATTTCAAAGGGAGAGAGAGAGGAGGTCTGCTCCGGATAAAACGACGCTGTCGTTTACGTTATACGCTCGTGTTCTCTGCACATGCGATTGTGATTATATGTATGTATGTGTGTGTGGGTGTGTGCGGGTGTGTGCTCGTGGGGCACGTAGACAACATCGTAGTATTTTCCGCGTAAATTGAAAGCAAATTGAATGTGATTGAAACATCGGCCAGACGGAGCAGCAGCTGCTCTCTCTCTCTGCCGTCGCTTTCAACCGCTGCCGCGCACATTTAGTTCAACAAGCTAATCAAACTTGCTATCCAAATTCAAGCCTATCTGTTTTCATGTCGTGCTTTTCACATTTTTCTCACAAATAATTCCTACACTAAGTACCCACACACACAAGTACCCCATACATGTGCACAAACATACATTCATACATACATCGTAACGCAAGTTTGGTATTTTTTGTTGCATTGCTCGCAGTCGCAGCGCGGCTACCATTACTACCGCTGCCGCTGCGGCTGCTGCTGCTGCTTCTTCTGCCCATAAATACTATGTACTACGAGCAGAGCACGCTGCTAACTCGTTGCATTTCCACAATCCGAAGCCATGTCGAAGGCACACGAAACGAAACGGCACGAGTTGTTCGCGCATGTTTGGCCCCTAGTCTAGAGTGAACCGCCTCTCTTTCGTCTCTCTCCCCCTTATCCTCCTTCTGCTGCTTCTTCTTCTCCAAACCAGCTAGTCAGTCAACCAGAGCAAAAAGCTCCCACACACACGAACAGAAATTGCAAGTGAGAGCAGCGGCCCCAGCAGCAGCAGCAGCGGCAGCAGCAGCAGCACTAGCAGCAGCAATACCAGCAGAGACAGAGCATAGCATAGCATAGCAGAGCTGAGCAGAGCTCCAGCGCCAGCGCAGAGATTTTTTGGCCATAATTTTTCAGTTTGAGCGCAGCGCTAGCCGGTGACGGGTGATGATAGTAATACGTAGTAGTAATAAGTCGGCGAGCCGAAAAGTCTGCCATAGAGAGCATTGCAGTCGCAGCAGCAGTCGCAGCAGTCGCAGCAGCAGCAGCAGCAGCAGCAGCAAAGTGCAATTGCATTCGCAAATGTTGTGCAAAGCGAAAAGTGATCAAAGCGACGCGTGCAGCAAGCGACAAAGCGACAAATAAATAAGTAACGTGAGGCGAGAGATAAATGATAACTGCAGCTGCTGCAGGCATTCGCAAATTGTGTTGTTTTTTTTGTTGTTGTTGTTATTTTTTTTGCTGTTCTTTCTTAATGCCGACTGTCTCCTGTCTGGCCCTGTGGGGTCCTGTTGAAGAACTTTTGCTTCCGCAATACGAGACCGAAAATCGATAATTTCGTGCTGTATAAGTTACGGCGAAAGGTGCGCGCTCACTCGGCTGTTCGTTGTGCTCGGCTCTCGGGCACGAGCACGAGCACGAGTACGAGTACGAGTATTAAGCGGCAAGCTTGCTTGTTGTTGTCGCTGCCCTTCTCCCTCCCTCCTACCGTCGCCGTCGCCGTCGCCGCCTCCTACTTCTTGCAGTGGGTGCAAAACGGTGTGGATTACAACAAAACGCCGCGCATGAAACGTGATTGAAATTATTTCACAAAAAGGAAACGGCGCTTACACGCGCCAAACAGGCGCGCGTAGGCGGCAACAGTGGCAAAAATAAGAGTGCACGAGAGCACGAGAGCGTGAGAGCGTAAGAGAGTGAGAGACCGAGAGCGGGAGAGAGCATAATACAGAATAGTAAGTGAGCGCGCGCATTGAAGCTCTCGCGTAAATCAGGAAGCAAAAGTAAAGCAACAAAATAACAAACAAAAATACATGTACGCCGCCGTCGCCGTCGCCGATGGCAGAGGCTGAGGCTGAGACTGAGGCTGAGGCAAAGTCAAAGGCGAATAAATAGAAACCGAAACTGAGTGTGAAACGTAACAGCACAAAAAGTACTAGCATGTAGTAATAGTAGTAGGAAAGCAGTGAGCGAGAACGTGGAGCGAGGACCCCACGGACATTACAAACGGACACCCATACACATACATACCCATACGGGCAGAGCAGAGCAGAGCAGAGCGCCGAGCGCAGAGCTGCAAACGTGAACGTGAACGTTGCGCTGCCGCAGTCGACGTTGACGTTGACGTCGTCGTCGTAGTAAGTTTTTCTGTGTTGTGGGTGCAGCGTCGCGTAAACACGAACGTGTGTGTTTGTGTGCGAGAGTGTGCGTATGGAATGTGTAATACATAAATAATACAACAAAAAAAACAAGAAAAAAATAAGGCACACAGCAAAAAAATCATGATAAAGTTTGTCAGGCATAAAAATCGCGAGAATTCATTAAAGGCATCGAAAAATTTTCTGCGTAAAAAGGTGGGCGTCAAATGGATCAAATAGTATTATCAATTTGCATTCGAAACTTTCGAAGAATTTCCGAGTTAAATTAATGTATTTTTTTGCATTTTTTTTTTGCTTGTAGCGTGAATCGAATGACTCTGGCACCGAATCTGATGGTGAACTCCTCGATGTGGAAAACAAACGTCACTTAGACGTGGATATGGAAACTAGTGAGTATCCCGAGATGAATAGAAAACATATAGTATAGAACGATGCTATCGGTTACTATCGCTAAGCCATGCGATAGTCCTGCGAAAGAAAGACTATAACGAAATCGAATCGATTTCGAAATCTTAGAATGAAATCAGTAATCTTTTGAACCACAACCACAACATTTAATAATAATCTCGTCTTGCAATCAGGTTTGAGTTCCTGGACGGATGCAAACTCACCTACAACCGATACTGCATGCTCATCCGAGTCTTCTGCCATTGCTGCTGCTGCAATGATGTGTCATCATCAGACCACGTCGTCATCTTGTGCCCATCTTATGTACGATCAGCATAGTTCCGAGGAGGAGCTTGAGGTGATCAATGGGCCATCTGCAGTTGCCGCAGCAGCTGCAGCAGCGGCACATACAACCACAAGCGGCAACACAGCAGCGGCATCGGCATCGGCAGCATCGTGTGCATCGCGTCTATCGAATCGAGGATGCACTTCATCGCTGGACACGGAGGCGCCATATGATGAGCGTGCTGCAACATCATCGAACTCAAAACGTTCGAGCTCAACGCTAATGGTCGAGAATCGAAAGCGTTCGCTGGCCCATAGCTCCGATGATGAGGTGAGTAGGAGTCGTCCCAAGGGGATCAAAACACTACTAATCGTGTCCATTTACAGTTGCGCAATTCGTTGGAGCCCATATTGACGCCCGTGAATTTTCGCACATCGCCGCCATTGGAGGCATTTAAGCCAAATCGTAGCCATATAATGTTCCGCTCCACAACGCCACTGATATTATCGGAGGCCAGATGTGGCATCGAAAATATTAAATTATGTGATAATAGTGTAAATGAGGAGAACGGTGACGGCAACGGTAGCAACAGCAACAGCAACAGCAGCAACAGCAACAGCAACAAATGCGCCAAGCTTGGAGCTGGCGCAGGAGGAGCAGCTGGTGGAGTGGGCAACGAGAACGAGCCGAGTGTTATCAAGGCATGCAGCAGCTCGCTTAAGATGAGCAACAGCTCACATCACATTTACCAGCCACAGCCCAAATACAGTTTCCATTACAATAGCTCACGAAGTAGTCCGGCCTCCACAACGGGTCTGGACATGGAGGTGCGTTCGGTTAGTCCGCCAGCGAAATTATTTCATTGCGCCATTTCACCTCATCGACGTCCCAGCAATAATTTGGGTGGAGGAGTTGCTGCTGCGGCTGGAACTGGAATGGGAACGGGAACCGGTGGGGCTGGAGAAACTGCCAATGCTGGCAATGTTGCTGTTGCCACCGCCGCCGCCACACAGAGACTGCAGCGGCCGCATCGGCCGTGTTTAGATTTTGATAAGATGCAGCAGGTGAGTCTCTAATGCAGAGCGCGCTAACAGCGAACGATGATGGGGAAGAGGAAAAGGCAAATCAAAGACTTTTTATACAAACAACAACAACTACAACTACCACAACAACAACAGCAGCAACAGCAGCAGCAGCAACAGCAACAACAGCAACAGCAAATCAATAACCACAGCAACAACTGCAAAAACGGTACCTAAGCAGTCAGTACAGCACTGGCCACACAATTAGGCGCACACAGCAACACACACAGCAACACAGACACACACACACACACAAGGCAGCAACAGCAACAGGCATACAATAATCAACAGCAACAACAGCAACAGCAACAACGGCAACAGCAGCAACTGCAAGGGGCAACAACGGATATCATCAAATCAAATTATGTAAAGCTACAAATAATAATTCAAATTTTAAACCGAAAATACTCTAACAAAAGAGATAACAACTAAAACAATAGAAGCAGCTATTTTTTCACAATTTTAAACAATACCAAAAAAGAAAAAAAACGAAACAGAGAGAGAGAGAGAGAGAGAGCGTAACAAAAGAGTTAAGAAGTTGCAGCGATGTTTAGCTATATGAATGTATGATGATGATGTACGATGTACGATGTATGTATATGGATTAATGTATGTAGTAACTACAGAACTGTAAATATTGTATTTGTGTGCGTTGACAGCAGAACAAAGCAAAACAAAACAAAAGAAACGAAGAGAAGAAAACAAAAGAGAAACGAAAAGAAAGCAAACCATTTTTGAAAATCGGCTAAAGCTACGTTGTTAGCGTATATAGAAATTTTATTTTTATTTTCTAAGAAAGCTAATTAAGAAAAAAGAAACTTAAAAAGAAAAAGAAACAGAAAAAAAAAAAAAACACAAAAATAAAGCAAAAGAAAATGCGAAAAATATGGTGTGATGTAGAACGAAGACTCGAAAACTTTAAAGAGCAAAATTATATTTCTATATAAAACTGTATAACGTGCGGAGGAGGAACAGGAAAGCGAAATGTGAGCGAAAATAGCGTAGCAAACACTGGGGACAACAAAAACGAAAAACAAACCGAAAACAGAAACCGAAAACATAGCAACAGGCAACAGGCAACAATGTGAAGCAACAATAGCAAGTAAAAAGTAAACGAAACAAAGATAAAATCAATAACTTTTGTATGCAAAGACAGCAAAGAAATCTAAGTTGAGCAATAAGGAAAATGGCGGCAAATTGTTAAATATGTGTGTGTTTAAAATAGCAAGCTATTTTATAAACAAATTACAAAAAAAAACATAAAAAAATGTATTCACAAAATGAGGAAAAAAACAAAAACCAAAAAGCTGCCATCAACAAAAGAGGAAACCATTCATATACTATGTACTAATGTATTTAACTATCCTTGTTTACAATATGATTGACATGCGATTGATATTGAATTCAGCAACAAAAAACAAAAGCAAAAACAAAAACAAAAACAATAAGCGCAACAAAATATCCACTTAATATAATTGGCAGATAAATACGTATGTATGTGTATGTGTATTAGAAACGCAGAATTATACATTTTTTTGTCAACTTAAGTAAATGAAATAAACAAAACAAAAAAACAAGAACAAAAAAACACGCAAACAAAAAGCGAAAAACAAAACCAAAACACAACCAATAACAAAAAGAGAATCCGTATTAAAATTTAAAAAAAAAAAAACCCAAATCGATATGAAAATCCAAAAACAAAAAAATAAAAACGCCGTAATAATTGTGTGCAACCATAGCAGGCAAACAGATCGAAGCTGCAGAAGATACATTTTTAAGTAAAAAATATATATTAAAAACAAAAAAAATATTCAATGTAATGCTAATTTTAAATCATATTTAATGTGAGCAAAGCAAGCAAGCAACATTTCTGTTAACTCCAAAGTAGTTGAAGAATTTCGTAATACGTACTTTCAATAATCATACCCATACCCACACACACACACCCACACTCACACACACCAAACGCAACAGAATGTTTCACACAGACAACCTACCAAGCATAATCCACACCACCAACAACAAGAAGAAAGATCAACTGAATCCATCAAAGATCAGGCAGTTAGAAGGAGGAGCGCAGTGCGATGCAGTTTTCATCAATTTTAATTAATTAACAAAGCAAAAGAGAACCAGAAATTATATTATATTTAATATATATATATACATATATGTATATATATGTATTAAACGGAGAACGGAAGATATCATGGACTGAGCGTACGTTTTAGAGCAGGAGAGCAAGTGAAGCAACCAATACTAGGTTCTAGTTTTTAAGTTAAATGTGAAAGAAAATTGTGAAAATGGCCATAGCAAAACGGCTACAAAACGGTAAAGCACACACAAAAACAACCATAAATAAGAACGGACGTAGGGAGTTTATGTTAATAATATTCTATATATATTTGAGACACTGAAAGAGACGACGAAGCAGTTAAGTTGTAAACAGAATACAAAGATTTCATTGCGGGTTGGCCCACTCCCAGCGCAGCCCACTTTGTGTTGTAAATAGTTGCATTAATAATAACAATATATATATATATACATATATATATGTATGTATGATTATATATGAATATATAATTACTCATTAACAAGAACATGAATGGAGGATGAAAGCAGAAAACGGTACAAGTGCAAAAAAAAAAAGATGAAAATAATTATGAGAAGAAAACAACAAAACACAGAAAGAAACCAAAACAACAACAACAACAACAACAAGATGAACATAAAATAAAGAAATGCTCTGCAATAGAAAGCGAAAAAGAAAGAGACCCATGGCTTATTTACTTATAGTATCTTATGTGTGTATGCACGCCTTGAAGGGTTTCAACTTTATTATGTGTCAGGATTGATTATAATTTCTTTTGGTTCGCCTTAAATTTTTCTTTACATATATTAATTAACACTTAATTCGAATGCTAAGCTAGAGGTCTTTCTAATCAGTTCGGCAATAACTCTCTCTCCTCTCTTCTCTTTTGTGTAGTGCTATCTTTCTCTATACAAGCTATGTCTACTCGTAGTACAAACTGTGCTATACTAATACTATGCTGTAGAAACCTTGGCACATGGCTATAAGCCTAATATTTCCTGCTCTGTTTCGCTGCAAAGGGCATCAGACTTTTGATTCAGGTTCAGATCTTCATCCTCATCCTCGATTTGTTTCAGTTTAGCACCGCCCATATCGGTTGCCGCATTCATCTCACTGCGTGGACGTTCGTGTATGCGCAAGTGTCGTTTGAGATCGCCCGAGACGCGAAACTTCTTGCCGCAAACGCTGCAGCCGTAGGGACGTTCGCCCGTGTGCACCTTGATATGTGTCAGCAGGTATGAGCTGGCGCGGAACGTCTTCTCGCAATACTGACACACATAGTTCCGCTCGCTCGTATGGATGCGACGATGCACCACCAGCGAGTATTTGCGCGAGAAACTCTTGCCACAAAATTCGCACATGTGCGCCTTGATGTCGCTGTGCCGCGACGTGCAGTGGTACTTGAGATCGCCCCACGTGCGGAATCTGTAATCGCAATGCTGACACTTGTGGGGCTTGACACCGGAATCTGCGAGAGAGAGAAGCAACAAATTAGATTGGAACATATTGAGAGCTCCACCTCTTTACTCACGTGTCCGTTCGTGCGCCTTGAGCGCACCCTGCGTGTAGAAGGAACGCTCGCAGCTCTTGCACTGGTGCGCCCGTTCCTTGGTGTGCGTATGCTGATGGTACTTGAGCGCATTGTAGGAATTGAAATCCCTGTCGCACTTGTCGCAATGAAACTTTCGCTTCGAGTACGCATCATCGCTGTGTGGCTTATCCTGTGAATCGATTATGTAGATATCACCATTGTCATCTGTCATGTCGGCAGCTGGAGATGATGCTGATGTAATACTCTCGACGGGTGTTGCACTTGCAGCTGCATCCACATCCTCCAGCTTGAAAGAGTCATTTAGCATTAAGGGGGAACGCTGCAGCTGCTCGATGGCTGAGCCGGCACTGGGTGTGGGCGTTGAGTTGGGCGTGCGTGATGGCGGCGACACTAGCAGCGTCTGCTCATTGCTTTCGCTGCAATCTTCGGCTGGTCCTGCGCCCGTTGCGTTTGCCTCAATGTAATTCTCTTTGTGTTGTAACTCCAGTTTTGACTGCTCTGGTGGTTGTGTTTGTGTCTCCTCCTCTCGTTTGTTGTTGTTGTCGGTATTGAGAAAGTTAAGCGTCATTTGCTCCGCTTCGATTGGAGTTTGTTTCAATGGCGGCGGTTCACCGGGCAGCAGTAGACCCGAGAAGTCACTGAAGTTGGTATTGAACCAAGGCGCACGCATGCCACTTGTGGTAAGTTCCAGCTCCAGCTCATCGCATGTATCCTCAATGGACACCTTGTCGACCACATTGCGAATTCCCTCCAGCATGTCTTCGGTGTCACTGAATTCCACATCATCTACGACAGGCACATCATGGGATGCATTGGGCGCATTCGCCGTGCCAACTGGAGTCATTTTGTCGTCAGTCTTGTGCAGGGACATGCCATCAGCATGTATAACCATATTGACACCCACGTCGTCCACGACATCATCGTCCACATGACTGATGTTGTGAAAGTTCTCAAAGTTCAGCTGCACATCGTGGAAAACCTGATCCAGTTTGGCCTGTTCCTGTTGCAGCTGAGGGAAGGAAGAAACAATATAAGTTGGTTCTCATTTTATACTGCCTAGCCTACCTTATCCTGTGCGGACAGCCCGCACATGTCTAGCGGTTCCTTTTGCTGGTGCTGCTGTTGTTGTTGTTGCTGCTGCTGTTGTGGTGCATCCAGGCGTGGTTCCAAACTGCTAGGATCGTAGTGCTCTTTGAGGTGGGCATAAAATTCGATTTGAGTGTGCACAGCATAGGCGCAAATCTCACAGCTGTAGGTGGCCACCACAGGCACCTGCACATGACTATGAACATGCTTGCCATGCTGCTGCTGCTGCTCCAGTACCATGTCGGTTTCCGTGTAGGCCAGTGTACCCTTGAGTTTACGGGAGATTCGCTTCTTATGAGGCAGCACCTTGCGTGCATTTGTCGTGGATGCGCTATGCGCATAGAGCAAATCATCGTCGTCCAGCACTTGAGCCACATCAATCGGCACCGTCGGCTCGATGGAGAGCGCTGGAAAATCCGTCTGAGAGCTCTGCTGCGGCACCACCACATTGCTGTCCGCAGTGGAGGCTGCCGCCGCCGCTGCTGCTACTGCTGCGGCATTGAGAAAGCTACTGTTGAGTGTAAGAAACTCCACATCCGATTCTTTGGCATATGTGTTGCGACTACGTTCCGGCGATGTCGGCACATCACTGGGACGCGTCGCATTGGGCTCATCCACAACATGTTTGTTGACAAATTGGAAGATTGTATTGTGAAAGTTAAGTTCGGGTGTCGTCAATGTGTCTTGCTTCTCCGACACATAGCCGACGTTGCCAACGACGTTGGGAGCGCTGCCGGTTGTGCTGAGATTTGTTGGTGCTTCGGTTTTTGGAAAGACACCGGTATGATCCATATAATCCATCATAAAATTGTTGTGCATCAGCTCTGTCGCCAGCAGCGTCTGTTTCGTTTGATGAGTAAAATAATGGGTATTTTAAGTCTACGCTTGGCGCTGTCAATGGTCATCACTTACGTGGTCGATGAACTGTTGTGTATCCACTTCTTTGCGCTCCATTTTGCTTGTTTCGCACACAAATGCATTAAATTAAAATCAACTTTGAACAGGGCAAGAAAAATCTAAATTGCAGAGAATTGAAACAGCTGTTTATCTAGAGCGGAGCGCGTTTTGTATTTTGCCCAATAGGAAAGAAGCGAACGATTAGTGGCTATCGATATATTGGTTTTGGGTAGCACAACATTTGTTTTGGTATTTTAGTATTTTTATCGATTGCATTTTTAAATTAAAGTGCTGTGCGGTGTTGGTATAAACGGTTGATGGGTAGCACTTTTCGCTTGGCGGGCGCGTAAAGTGGTTTTCAAATTTTGAACAACCATGTTTAAGGGGTAAAATTTAATAAATAAATATTTGATAGCATATTTAAACATATATTAGCTGGATTTACTGAATTTCCCGCAAATAAATTAAATTATAAATTATAATAAATGAAATTTTATAAATAAATCATATTCCATTTGGAATTTTTCAACTCAGAATTGAAATTTAGTCCTAAAATCAATTCACTTAGCTTTAATGGAAGTTAAATGTCTTTAAATTATGAATAATTGAAAATTAATAAATAAAAAAGGTCATAAATTGTGGTTATTCGAATTTAGTTAGCATTCAATTCCAATAAATTTATAAAATTCGACTAATTAGGCACAAATAGTTTCTGTTGCTCTTCATGCAAAAGTGATGCATCATTCGACAGCAGCATCAACTTAATGCACATCAAAGAGCATGCGACTATATACAAACTGCATGATGCACTTCAATTGTTGCCCGGAATCGTATGTCAAACACGTATTGAACGGCATCGCTATCTCTGTCTGGCACACACTTGCTCTCTCGCTCGGCAATGATGGATTTGGATGTGTTATTGTTATGATTCGTATGAATTCGATGCGTAATTGCTTGGCACAACACGACGAGAATGTTCGTCTAAACAAAATGCCGTGTCTCGCCGCCGTGTGGTTTATTTATTTTTACATACCCCCAAAGCGAAGCGTTTGCCAGCAAGATCAAAAGATTAAAACGCCACATCGCCAGAGCCCACAATAAATATATATACTACATATGTATGTGTGGGGGTAGTATCTATCTGTATCTGATATATTGTCTAATAATTGTTTATTAAACATTAAAGACTTATGGCAAATATTAAACAGCCGCTAAAGTGTCGAAAAGAAAACTCCCCATGCCGAGCTGAGAAAAAAAAGTATATAAAATTTTATGGTTGCACTACGTTACGATCAGTTGCTATAAATACCGCCAGCTGTACCATATGGCAACCACCGACTGACTGAGCTCAATTTGTGCGCTAAGCCCTCACTGATCCATTTACCATAAATATGTTGATATATCACAGCGCAGGATTAGCTTCCTGTGTTGCGGCCATATGGAGCTGCTTTCCATATACATACCATACACTATATATGAACCATATCTGGAGCGGAGAGGGAGGCCAAGCCGAGCTGCCACTTCAGTGCGTGAAATATATGAAGTGTTAATTTGTAAATGAATTCGAATGTTTATTGTCGTGTTTGTTGTACGATTTTATGTTGCCTCCAATTGGTCTGGAGAGAGTTTCCCCCTAATCGCCTTGCCCTGGCAGATTTGTGTGCTCTACGCGTCTATAACTTTTGCCCAGTATTTGCCCGATTAGCTCAATCGATTCTCTTTTAAGTTATTTCTTTTTGTTTCCTTCCGTTTTCCTTGCTGGATTTTTCATAATTTTTTCCGATGCATAAATATTATCTTTTCATTAGCCGAATGCAAATAGAGGAGAGTTGGTGCGATCCTTTCGGTATTAGAGAACGCCCTCAGCTGCCGTCGGCTACCTGATCGCAACATCGACTGATCTCACTTGGTTTCCGAAATTTTCAAAATTTTCAACTTTTTTCTTCTCTGCGTTTGTTTATTTTGTTTGTCCAGGCTGTGTGTCCCGCCGCCGCCGCCGCCACCTACTGAAATTCTTGTTTGTTCGCAATTTCTCAGTTTGTTTGTGGTTTATCTAGCTGAAATAAATATAAATAAATAAATGTGCTTCCAAATATTTTCGACAAATATGCAAAGTCAATATTTATCATAGAGCTTGGGTCTTTTGTGAGCGTGTAGAATTTTGAAAATAAATAACCTGCTTGGAAAATGTTTCAAAAAAGGAAATGCGGATTGGGAATTTATTGTTTATTTATTTTTTTTAAATTCCTTTTTTTAATTCTTTTTTAATTATCTAGACAATCAGCTGATCTTATAGTATGTGTTAAGGTATGTGTTTTTTTTGTGTGTAAAGATTTTCTATTTTAAATTATCTAGTCGATCTACGAATCTTTGAAAGGTGCCAAGGTGTTGCTTATCCTAGAGCATTTTTTCTCTCTGAATAAATAAATAAAAAAATCTCAATATTTTTGATGAAATTTTTTATTTTTGTTTTTTTAATTAAAAAATAATTTTTTATATATATTTTTTTTAAATCTGTCAAGAATTTGTAACACATTTGAGTAGATATTAAATATGAAAATAAAATGTTTATCCTGCTTAATTAACATCATCTTGTATTAACTTTAATGACTATAGTAGAAAAAAAAACATTTCTTAAGCAGATGCTGCACTTTGATTGCAATCTTTAAGCAACCAAATGAGCCACAACTAAGCACATACCCTGCCTCTACAGTGTAGCATCCGCAGACTGTACATTTTGCAAACTGTTTTCCACATGCTCGTTAGAAAGTTTGTGCAACAAAAAAATGTGAGCAAAAAAGAGAAAGAAAGCAAGCAAGAGGGAGGGAGGGACCGACAACTTTTGTTGGTTTTCATGTTAGATACTCCCCATACAATGGACACTCCCCCGAACATAATGACATTATTATTATAAGCGTGCTTTTTTGTGGATACAACAAGAGCAGCTTGTAGTACAATGAGCGCGAGCAAATGAGGAGGAGGAAAACACACACGAAGCAAGCACTTGAGGAGGGAGAGAAAGTGGGGGGGGGAGGAGCGGAAAAGTGGCCAAGTGCCTTCTTTTGTTCTTCGTCACGTTCTGCGGTGCACTCGCTGCACAGAGCGAATTGCTGAAGCAAAGTAACAATCCACCTTGCTGGCAGAAGCCGGGGCAGAAGCAGGGGGGGAGCAACCTATCGACAAGCGACTCACAGAGAGGAAGCGGAAACAGTGGCGCAGTGGCAACTAGCGAGGGGAGAGGCTGCAAACGGGGCACGCTTCCTCATCATCGCCAAGTGTTGTTCGATCGTTGGAGAGTTTATTGTATTATTTTTTTATACTGGTTAGAAGGGTATGTTGATTGATAGCATGAAGATGCGACAGGATCAAGCAATAACTTATGCATATGTACGTTGTATATAGGCATATATATTCTTGATCAACATAATGAATTCTCTTGACTTGACTTGCTTTTTAGCTGATAAACTGATTTTAAAACATAGCTTCTCAGTTACAGTGCTGCCAGCTTAGCTTTTTTGCCGTCAAATCTGACTTGTTTTCTTGTTTAAGCAGATATTTTGAAACTTTTATAGAATTAAGTTAGTTTTTACCCGGATTTTCTAACATTCCCTATAAAAATTGCACAAAATTTAAATTTTTTTATCAACAAAATATTTTAAAAACTCATTTTGAGTTTGTTGAGTTAAGATTTTTTATTCTAAAAAATTTTTAAAAAATATTTTGGAGTAGAGTTCCAAAATTTAAAATTATATTTTCTAAAAATTTGGTAGATTTCTGAAAAAAAAACTATATAAAACATGCCTAGGTAAAACTATTCTCACATTTCCTTAAATTAAATTTCAATCTATATTATATAGTTTCTTATGTTGCAGGGTATCTCAGCATCGATCTTACCTTAGTTCTTCTCTCAACTTGTTCCTTTTTGCGTTTCCCTCTCGAGTTTGTTGCTTGCGGGTCCAAATTACAAAACAAAAGCTGTGAAATGTAGCAAAAATGCAAAAACAAACACGAGCGCAGGACCTGCCCAAGGGCTCAGGCCTCGAGGGGAAGGGGCAGGGGCAGGGGCAGGGAGGATGAGCGGCCTGTTGGTGCTGCTGCTGCATAAATATTGTCAACAACAACAAGCGAGTTGTGCAGCAGACGGGGCACGGCGGCGGGCAGGCACTGGTTCCGCTTTTTCTGCCCCTGGGGCCTGGCTCAGCTTTTTGTGGCGCACGTTTTTCATAATTTTGTGCGCATCTCAGCGAAAAATCTGTTGACGCATTTGTCACGTGCTGCCGCTGCCGCTGCTGCTTTTTTTTTTTACACTTTCTTGCCTGTCCAAAGGATACGGCGTAGCGGCAAAGGCACGCGCGATTTTCCACATAGTTTTTTGCCCCTCCCCCCTTCGCTTCTCTCACCTCCTTGTGCCGCATGCCTCGTGCCAAGTGTGGCAAGTGCAATGCGGCGACGGCAAAGGCAGCGCAGACTGTTTTCTATTAATCAGATGAGAGCGCAGGCTGAAGTGGAAAATGACAGTGCGGCAGTTTTGTAGCAGAGTGTAGATAGTAAGCAAAGTGAAGAGAATTGGGAACAGCATAAAGAAGGGATGGGTTGGACTGTAACTAGCCTGAGCAACTACTTTTTCTGCAAAATTGTTCGGGAAATAACTGTTTTCTTGGTTTATAAAAGAAGATATCTTAAATTTGAAATATACATAGGCTGTATAACACTTAAAGGCAGCTGCATACCAAGTTTCACATGGTTAGCTCTAGCAATAGCAGAGATCCTAACAAAAATGGAAGGAACTGGCAGAATTTCGATTATGTTTTTAACTAAAAGTATTCAAGAAATTAAAGTATTCAAGAAATAACTGTTTATTTTCACCATATAGAAATATACCTTAAATTTAATATATGCTAAAGTCATACAAAACATATAGAGAGCTACATAACAAATTTCATAAGGTAAACTCTGACAGTAGCAGAGATCTACATGAAAATATAGAGAACTGAGTGAATTTTAAAAAAATTTTCACAAATTTTGTTTGCTTTAATTAACGATTAAGTATTTTTTCTTCGAGAATTAATTATTTTTTCGTTTTATATAAAAATATATCTAAAATTTTAAATATGCCTAAGCTGTATAAAACATAAAGACAGCTGCATACCAAATTTCATAGCGCTAGCTCTTTCAATAGCAGAGATCTTGATAAAAATAGAGAGAAGTTGCAGAATTTTCATTATACACTTAAGCAGCTCCTACAATATCAGAGATCTTAAGAAAAATAACTGAGAGAATTTTAAATACAAAGTTAACTTTTGTTTGCTTTTACACATAATATATAGCTACTTTTTTCACAGAACTGCTCGGGAAATAACTATGAATTCGTGTTTAATAGGAACATATCTTAAATTTGAAATATGCCTAAGCTGCATAAAACTTCAAGGAAGCTGTATACCAAATTTCATAGGGATAGCTCTTTCAATAGCAGAGATCTTAATAAAAATAACTGAGAGAATTTTAAATACAAACTATATCTTAAATTTGAAATATGCCTAAGCTGCATAAAACTTCAAGGAAGTTGTATACCAAATTTCATAGCGATAGCTCATTCAATAGCAGAGATCTTCATAAAAATGTAAAGAAATAAAAAAATGTTAAATATTTACTACACTATTTGTTGGTGTTGTGGTACATATACACTCTTTATAGGGTACATAACGTCTTTCCTTGCTCCATGCAATTAATCTTTTTCGAATTTCAAAACCTCATCGATAGATTTCAATTGTGTGCTGCGATTTCATAGGAAAAAAGTGCACATACGCGTATTGTGCGAACACTCTTTGGCACTTCGCTGTGCCGGCCGAGCTCACGGGGACTTTTGTGGTATACCTACCCGATACCATATAATAGCAATGCTATAGTAGCTTTGCTACCCGCTAAGCTAGCGCACGCCCGACTCTACCTTTTTGCCAATTTAGCGAAAATATTTAAACATTTGTTGACGTTAGGCCCCGCTCGAACACCCCAACGACAGGGGAAAGGCAGGCAGGACTTTGAGTTCGATGCTTGGGGAGTACTACATATAGAGGTATAGGTATAGGGATATAGGGATAGTTTTCACATGTTTTGTTCGAGCATTAATTCCGTCTAACTGCGTTTCCACTTTACTTTGCACTGCGCGTAATCAAGTGGAAATCAATTTGACCAACACAAGGGGGCAGCCTTGTGGTTCGGTTTTTATTTTTTTTTCTCTTTTTTTTTATTTTCATAGTTGGTTTCGCCTTTTGCGATTATAATGATGATTGTTCCCGGGGCTCAGGGCCATTGAGCCGTGAAAAAAAGCAAAGCAGCAAGAGGAATATTTGTGTGTAGTTAGTGACGAATGCGATGCGGGGAGACGTAGGGACGGTGTGGCAAAACAACACGCCGGGATCCGCAGCGGTCACAAGGTCAACGCATTGGGCGCTCTCGCCTATGGCCTATGGCCTATGGTAATGTGTACGGTTAACCAGCAAAAGGCCAAAATATGCCATTTATATTGGCCACATCGAGCGGGCAGCGTCAAGGACACAGCTCAAGGACAAGCTTCGATCAAGCAGGGCAGACAGAGACAGCGCGCGCGCGCGAGAGGGAGAGGGAGAGCGAGCGCTCGCGTAGCTAGAGGCAGCTGAGTTTTTCCCGGCATGTTCGCAATTCTTCTGCGCTGTGCCTCAGCGGGTGCAATGTCCTTTCACGACTCATCAACGTCCTGCCGCGTGCATCTCTTGCTGCGGCGCACTGCCAATGTCCCTGTCCATGTGCCCTGCTTGCGCCCCCCTTAGTGCGCTGCTGGTGCAAATCGCTGGCTTTTAACACTAACCTTCTGTGCGTTGCTGTGCGCAGCAACTCCTGCTCCCGCTGTTGTCCGGCTTGGCCAAACGAGAAACACCTGAGCTCTTAGCCGAAAACAACAACAAAAAAAAACACTCGCTAGGCAAATGTTTTCTCTTTTTCGCACTTCGATTTGGAGCAACAAGTTGCGAGGGCAACGCCGTGTCTATCTACTTCTTTTTATACCCTGCGTGCATGGAAAATGTTCATAGAAGGGTATACTAAGTGCGTGCAAATGTATGTTCGGGCTTATGCATGTGTGAGAGAACCCACAAAGTATACATATTCTTGCACAGAATCATTGGACGAGTCGATTAAGGCATCTCCGTTCGTATGACCACGCGAAACTCAGCTATTATGTAAGCTAGAGACACCAAATTTGGCATGTAGCTTACTGTATATAGTCTGCTGCATAACTTGATTTCAAATTTGAGATGCCACGCCCACCGCCTACGCAAATCAATAAATAAACTTTACAATTTGATTTGTGTGGAAAGTTACAACTTTCTGCTTTGATATACACTTTGCACGCAGGGTATCCTACTGTCAGGCATGCTTTCCTTACTTGTTGGCCCTTTCTCCTTTGATGTCTTTGCGCCGCGCTGTAATACGAGTGCGTCTCTGCCCCCGCATCACACTTCGCGCGCAGTTGTCTCAAGTGTTTTTCGGGGTTTTGTAATTAACCGACATTCGAACACAACTCGCTCCAGTTTCCTTGCTCTCTTCCCCCCTCCCGCTCTCTCTCTCGCTCTCCGATCTGCAACTACCAAATCCGTCCACGCCTAAACACTTCGCCTCACGCATATGTTTCGTCTCCGGCTGCCGCTATCGAATTTCCACATTAGCTGCAGGCGGCGCCGCCATCGCCAAGCCGTGTGCCCCGTGTGCCCAGTTGTCGCCTTGCCTGGCCACGCCTGCTCTCTGCTCGCCCCCCACCTTTGCCCTGGGCGGCGCGTTAATGAGAAAGTGTCACTGATTTGACGTCTCTCGTCAGCGCCAGCCCCGTGGAAAGCGGCTAAAGACCAAAGATTTTCTCAACTTGTCATTATGCGTGGAACATGTGTGTTTAGAGATTTAGATTTGTCTGGTCTATGGATGGATGTGCTTTGCATGCGGAAGTTTTTCAGGAAGTTGTCTATATGTACAGTTTAATTAGTTGACACAATTTTGGGAAAATATTTATGGACATCACTAATTGAATTTTGGTATAGAATGTGCCTTATAATATATAGAAAAATACTCAAATGTTTCATTATGCAGGGAAAATCTGTTTGTATTGATTGTTCGTTATGATATATGAAACATATTGTGAGCTGTAAAAAACGTAAGAAGTTACTAAGGATAGAGTAGAAGGGTATTATAATTTTGTTCAAACCGAAAATGTATATAACAGGCAGAAGGAGACATCTCCCACACCATACAGTACATTTATTCTGCCTCAGAATCAACAGCCGAGTCGATATAGACATGTCCGTCTGTCCGTCCGTCTGTCTGTCTGTATGAACACCTAGATCTCAGCTATTCTAAGAGCTAGGAATACGAAATTTGGTCAGAATATGTGTTATTATTGCACGCTGATCAAGTTTATTTTAGATTTTGACCACGCCCCCTTCCGCCCCCGTAAATCAAAAAAAATTGATTACAGGCGCAATTTTTGGCCCATATTGTTCTTTTTCGGTTTACACAATCATAATCCCAAGCCAAATGATCTCTGAAAGTTTAATAACGATCGGATAATTAATACAGAACACTCGACTGTAGCTTTCTTACTTGATTTTATAATAAAAATTTTAAAAAATTTAAAAAAAAATTTTAAAAATTTTATATTATTTTTATAATAATATTATTGATAATATAGATGCCAATATTATTGATATGTAGATGCCAATTATAACTGTTCATTAAGGATTTTTTACTATACGATATAAGGATATATAGAACAATTCTAAAGTATTTGCTAAGCATATTCTGCCCAATATAATTTTATAATCTTTTTCATAGATACCCTACAAAATGCACTAAGATGCTGCTGCAAATCCTCGTCCATACGCAGATCTGTAATAACTACATAATTACAGCACCTCCGACCTGTTCGACCTGTCTGCCTAAATCAGCATAAAACCTGCCGATTACAAGACACAATCGATGATTGCAGCTGCTCTGTGCGTATCCTGTGCCTGCATAAATCAAACACAAATTTTGCCTATTTGGCAGCCAGTAAAAGTTAATTGCTGTGTTAACACGTCACTCACACACACACGCAAACACACACACAGGGCACAATACAAAGGCAAACAACAAACAGCGCTGCTCATTTCAATAAGGCCAAAAAAGCCGAAAATTCCTTAAGACTATTAAAAAGAGCACGGAGAGAGAGAGAGAGAAGGAATCGGCTTATGGCAACAACTTTGGATCGATTCTGTTTTGTTTTCATTTTCGTATTGTTTGCTCCGGCTTATGGATCAGTCAGTGGCCAAGCCAGATTGGACCAGTTGTTAGAGCTCTCCCCCTCCCCTGGACTATGATCCTGTTTTCTAACATTTTGCACGCGCTGCTCTCTCCCTCTCTCTCTCTCTCGCTGCCAGTTGCTGCTCCTTTGATTGCGTGTGCTCGGCGCGCTAGGATCAAGGATCAGCGTAGCGCATAAATCAAGGACTCCCGCTGCGGGGCAACGTGCACAATTCGCCTTTCATTCGCCTTGAGTCATCATCGGCAACGTCATCGTCAGCAAGAGAGAGAGAGAAATAGAGACATCAAGGCGTTGCCTATGTCTTCCCCATCCCTTCTCCCTTCTCCCTCTTTCCTCTCTGATAATTGAGACATTCCGCTTGCGGCTGCGGCGGCGGCGGCGGCGGCGGCTTTCTTGTGCCTGGAAGACAATGTGATTGTGCCTGTTTCGGCCATATAAAACAAAGCATCAAAGTCAACCGATCCTGGCTTCTTTTTCTCTCTATCTTTCCTCCACCCTCCAAAGATTCTTCCTTTCTTTGGGAGTTGCGACGGCTGCATTTTTCAGGTGACATTTTACTTTTATTGCGCTAACAGCTTTGTTTGCACCTTTCGGCACCAACGTGGCCAACAATAAAAGGCGGCCAAGATGTCATCATCGGCTACCCTCGTCCTTGTGCCTTGTGCCGATCCCACTGTGCGGCTGTTGTCATCTTTGCCGACGCTTCTATTAATGCCCCGATAATGTTGTCAATTTCTGTTCGAAATCGCAGGATTAGCTGAGAATCACGTGATTGGGGAATCTAAGCGACTTACATAGGTCTAATGGGTTACCTATGCCTGAAGCTTATGTTGTCAACTTGGAGTTGGCAGAGTTCTTACGGGCAACACTTCGCAATTGTTGCGTGAAATATTGTAATCGATAGTGTCATAAGTCGGTTAAGTAGAGTCGGAATTTATAGAAATTACGGATTCTTAGAAAAACTACTTAGAAAAAGTTAAGAAATTTTATAAGGTTTTTTAATCTAAGAAAAAGTATGTAAAAAATATAATTAAATTTTTGTGATTTAGATATAGCTTTAGTAGAACTCAAGTTAAGTTGGCATCCTGGAAGATCATGTTCTATTGTGAGATCACTTTTTTATGTATTTTTTCCGAGTACTTTTTATAAAGAATTTACCTTCGCGTTACTAACGTTAAAAGATAATACTTTCTGATCAAAGAATAGTTAAGATCAGTTAAGATATTGTGGATCTTATTGAAACTTTAAGGACATCCTTTTTGAAACTCGAAAAATTTTTAATACTATATATCTTAAGAAAAACAAAGTATTTCTTGACTATCTCAAATATACTGTAAGGTATTTGAGGTTATGTGCTATTAAGAGATCAATTTTTGAAACTTGAAATAAAAAATATATAAAAAATAAAAAAGTTTTGCCTCTTAATGAAAACCGAAGTATTTGTTTGGTACCTTGACTACCTCAATAAAACTGTAAGTTATTTGAGGTTATGTTCTATTAAGAGATAGAATAGAATAATTAAGATCAGTTAAGGTATTGTGGATCTTATTGAAACTTTAAAGACAACCTTTCTGAAATTCGAAAAAAAATTTCAATACAATTTAAAGAGGTTTGGTTCTGAAAGAAATCAAAGTACTTCTTGACTACCTCAAATATAATGTAAGGTATTTGAGGTTATGTGCTATTAAGAGATCAATTTTTGAAACTTAAAAAAAAAATTTGAAAAAACAATAAAAAAGGTCTTTGGTACCTTGACTACCTCAACCATACTGTAAGGTATTTGAGGTTATGTTCTATTAAGAGATAGAATAGAATAGATAGAATAGGCAAGAAAAGACAACCTTTCCGAAATTCGAAAAAAATTTCAATACAATATAAAGAGGTTTAGTTCTTAAAGAAACGTAGTTTTGCTTTAGTACCTTGACTACCTCAACCATACTGTAAGTTATTTGAGGTTATGTTCAATTAAGAGATAAGAATAGAATAGATAGAATCATTTAGATTAGTTAAGATATTGATCTTATTAAAACTTTAAAGACAACCTTTCTGAAATTCGAAAAGTCTTTCAAAACAATACAAAAAGATTTGGTTCTTAAGTAAACGAAGTATTTCTTGGTACCTTGACTACCTCAACCATATTGTAAGTTATTTGAGGTTATGTTCAACTAAGAGATCAATTTTGTACGCACTTCCTTCAAGTACTTATCATAAAGAATGTATACTCTTGTAACTAACTATAAACTCTGCACACATGCCTAGCACATACATACGTGAACATATGCCACCTATGGGGCAGCTGCTTAGCATGCCTAACTAGCGCTAACAGCGCACATAAAGCGCTCACTAAACACTTTACGAGCGCTCGCACAATGCCGCCCATCAACCGCATTAGGGAGGCACATAAAATACCCCGTACAGTTTGCCATAAAACTGACAACACCCACTGTAACCGATCGGTTTCACAGGGCGAAAAAAGAAGGAAAAAAAACGCACTGCAACTTATTGATTAAGTTGTCCGTGCGGTTTGGAATGGGAACAGGATGCAGCGCACAACATATGTATGTACATATGTATGCCCGACAGGATACATGGCCATAGCTATGGCGCATTGATCGAATTATAAAGGCAACTGGTTGCAGTTTCCCACTACAAAAGGTCCTGCCTGCCTGCCCAGCCTGACGGCCTGACAGCGAGTTGAAATTGATTCGTCACACAGATTTCGATACATTAAATGCAATCATTTGACAACAGGACGAAAATATTTTCATCCATTGTGTCCTAACAATGCAGTGTGTGTTGTCTCTCTCGCTCTCGCTCTCTTTTTATCGCTGCGACTCCCCCCCAAAGCGTAGCGAATGCGCCTGATGCGCAGACAGCTCGCACTCTGCGTCTGCGTCTACGTCTCCTTCTCCTTCTCTGTCTTCTATTCCCTTTGTTCGTGGGTGACTTTTGGTGCAGGGTATATGCAACGCCTGCCTGGGAGCCGGCGATAATTGCTCGTTAGTAGCAAACATTTCCATGCCCTCTCCTTGCTCTCCCCCGTGGAGTTAGATATCGAGGCGATAATGTGGAACTTGTTGGATTCTGCAGTGCAAATTGGGCGAGACGGCACTGGGTGAGACCGGGAGTGGTGGGTACGGTGTGAGAGTAAGCCAAAATTTGGAATACTCTTTTTGACACTTTTTGTTGAATTTTTTGGCTACTTTTGTGGTGTAGAAAAAAAATTTAAAAATTATTTTAAATATTTGATGAATTTTAAAGATAATATGATATCGAATTAGTTTTCCTAAAAATTTTAATTAAATTTTTTGACATTGAATGTGGCCTAGAAAATAAAATTACGCATAAAATATTTGAGAAGTTTGGTCAGTTTATAATATGAATTAAGTTTTCGCAGAATGTCCTAAGTATTTTATTTAATTTTTTAGGCCTTTTGTGTGGCAAAGAAAGAGAAAATTGTAAGCAATTATTTTAATAATAATTTAATAATAATTTAATTTTCAATAATTAATTATAGAAGTTTGGAGCATTTAGAAGAGCATATGATATCATTTTAGTTTTCAAACAATTTTCATAAAAAATATGTGTTTTATATCATTATTGGTAATGCATTTTTTTGCTTTGTGTTTAAAACGATGATTTTTAAATGCAATTTTTTTAAATTTATTTATGTTTTAAATTTAATAAGAACAATAATGAAAAAGTATAGCTGGAGTATTTTTTTATAATTCTATATTCTAGCTGTTATATTATATCATTATGCTGAATATTAAAATTAATTTTTAAGACAATACTAAATCTTAGAAATTTTTTTTTAGTAACTAATTGTACCATGACATGGTAAAGAGAATTAATAAAATCTAGAATGGAATATCTTTAGAACTAAAGAGTTTTGAAACTTGTTTAAAGGATTTACTCTAATATAGAATTTTTTTTATTATATAACCTTAGCATTGCCATCGATAAAGATGCTAAAGATACTTTCTCCACAGGCGACACATGTGCAGAATTGCGTGAGCATTTGAAAACCAAAAGATAACCGAAGTTCTCCCTCTGCCCGAACATATGCAGCTCATGTGTAGAGTGCTTAAGTACTGTCATATCCCTTCAGATCAGATCAAACGAAGCGAGAAGCTACCAAAAACAGTAGACAGCACAACAAAAACAACAACACTGAAAAATAATAAAAAATACTTGCACAAGTGGCCTTTGTTTTGAAGCACTTGCTCGACAAATCAAAATTGAGCGGACTACAACTATCATATATAGTGGATATATATGTTTGTATATGGCACATATGTGTGCCACTGTTTTTGTTGGAACAATTGAGAAAATAAATCGACCGAAAGTCAAGTGCGCACAATGAAGACGTCAGCGCTGTGGGTTATTAGAAGACGTAGCCGGAGACGATGTCAAAGACGAAGCCGATGCCGAAGACGAGGATGGCGGCCAACTGCTTTGATATCTTAGACAACTTGACAAAACAATCAAAGCAACGCCAGCACGCACAACCAACAATCGACAACCACCGACAACAACAACAACTACAACTACAACTGCGACAACAACAACACGAAGATCTGCTCAAATGACTGTCTATTAATTTGCGCCATAGTTTACCAATGTTTTTGTTGTGCGAGCAGCGTTTTTTTTTTCCCCCCCCCAAATATTTTGTACGTGTGCAACAACAATGGAAAAGAAAGAGCGAGAGAGAGGGAGAGAGAGCGGGAGAGCAGACAAAAAAGTAGGCAGCGCACTTTGACGCAGTAGTCCAATTGCCGATGATAATGATGCACTCAGTCGGCACAGATCAAAAGATCCAAAACGCACACCAAGTGCCCACTGTACCCGACTCCGACTACGACTCTCTAGGTCCAGGCATAAATGTAGATTTCAAACGCCTCGAATTTTCATTTCTCTTTTGTGGCTAAGCGGCTTCTCTTTTCAGTTTTTAGTTCTTTCTTTTCTTTCTTGCTTTCTTTCTACTCATTCTTTTTTATGCCCGGCGTGGGCAGAGTTCAACTAATTGAGTTGGAAATTTTCGCAAATGCCATGACCAGGCAGGCGGGGACCTGCTGCATCAAAGGTCCAAGCCGCCGCCGCTGCCGCCGCCGTGGCAATCTGGCTTGGACTAACATAGAGCATGACTTTTCGACTTTTACCTAGCCGGGTGTGTGTGTGCGGGACTACTCCTCTTTCGGCATGCCGATGATCCTGGCGCATTTTGACAGCCGCGACAAAACTAATTGATTTCAAAACGGCGCAAAGCCGACACTTTTTCGGCATGTTTTATATATATTTTTTTTTCGCCCACACACAGGAGCTGCAAAATTTTGAAATTACTTCTGGGAGTTCTAAAGAGTCTAAGGAACATTTAGAAAATTCTATATGTATTTTTAACGTTTATAATCGCTTATTACAAATTATTTCTTTTATAATGATTCAGGAAAATATATGAAAATGTGTGGTATATTATTATAAAAAAAACTGCTAGATTTGATGGCTTTAGCTTTTATAATGCCCGAGATCTAGGTGATCATACAGACAGGCAGACTTTGCTATATCCATTCTGCTGTCGATACTGACTTAGAAAAGTTTATGTACCATGTATTTTATTGGTTTAAAAAGTACTTGAACATATTGCCAGATAAAATTTTATAATTTAGCAAAAAAAATATATTTTTTAAATACTAAAAAATTCTGTAAATATTTTAGTTATTTAAGATGAACAAAAAAATATATATAATATTCAACATCAAATCAAATTAAATATATAAGAAATAACTCAATTTTTAATAACCTTATTTTTAGATCTTTTAACTCTATTCAAATTGTATTTCTCATACCAAAAGCAATGTAAGTTAACATAGAATTAGATACAATTTCGACTTGATGTGCCCATTGTACTAAAATTCCTGCGATATTCTTTATATGCCGAACAATGCCAGAAAAGTCACGTTATGCACGGCTATTAAGCCGTAACACTCGAGTCTAGAATCGGACTCAGATGTGTGTCACACAGATCACAGTCACTGATCACTGGTGATCAGCGAGTTAGCTCCACGCCGTGTCTGGCCTGGCTGCTGACCGTGAGATTTGGTCGCCTGTTGGGTGACATTATGGTTTCATTGCCAGACCACACTTAGGACAGCTTCACGCATCGTTTTGGCCACGCCTGGACTGCAAAAAAAAGAAAAATAATAGGAAATGCAATACGAAAAGAGAGAGAGAAAAAGAATAAGATTGGCGAAAATTCCACGTAGACACCGTGGCCACAGACAATGTGCATGTAATTTTGAATTAACGCCACAAGATTCCGGCCGGGGAAAACTTTCGCCCCCTTTCGCTACGCACGCGGGAGGGCATTCAGTCTCATAATTGATCGTAATGTGCGATGCACGGCCGGGCAGCGGGCAGCGGGCAGCGGGCAATGGGCAACGGGCCTGTCAACAGCCTAAAGAGCGAGGACACAGCCAGAGCGAGAGAGAGACAGAGAGAGGAAGAACTGTCAACAGCAGGACGCATTCTCTCTTCGGCATTTGTCGTCGCATTTGTCGCGCTCTCGGCAGCCGCCTCGCTGCGCACTCTCGGTCCACACTCGGCTTTGTGTCTTCGTGTCTTCGATTTCGTCTTCGTCTTATGCACATGATCGATTGTACAGTGGGTCGCTTAGTGCCTTCTGCCTGCACCTAACTAGCAATTCGGTATGCTTCGAGTGCGGGCGAATCCTACGGATCTGTCTATCTTCGCAACAGCCTGAGCATCTGCAGCTCTCTCTGTCTCACTTGCTCAATCCTTAATCTGCACTCCAAATCCAGCGGCTTATTGATAAATCTCGGTGGTAACACTAGATTCATTCAAATCCCCGGATCTACCTAATCCCGATTTTATTGCTAGCTTTATGACGTGGATTTATAGTAGCTGGGCGGGCAGGTAGAGTCGCTAACCAGTATTTTACAATGTCCATAAACTCTTGATGTTGGTTTTGGAAATTTTGGAGAGCAAATAACTAGTTCAATATATTATGATAACCATTATTATTTAAAATATATACTTTATTAACTATGGGAAAATTATTCATATTTAAATTTAAAAAAAATACTAAAGTTTTTTTGATAAATGTGTTTTAACCCTTAGGTTTTTTAAGTTTTTTTTGTTAAATTTGTCTAGACTTTTTTTTTAGTTTTCTGATAAATATATATAAATCTTTAGTTTTTCTCAAATTTTCAAACATTCGTACCATCGTTTTTTAGGCTAAAGTAAAATTTGTAAGTAAAACCTAAATTGTTGAGGTTATGTTGGGCTTCAGCTAGGCAAATTTAATACCTAACCTTACTTATTTTATTTACTCTCCACATAAAGTTAAATAAATGTTATTTAACCTCTCGCTAAATCCTTCTGCTAAGCCTAGTAACTTAGTTATTCGCCTTTCGGCAGATCTCCGCACTCAAACCCACTGAAAATCTTCCAGAGTCAGCAACCACAGAGTCTACTCAGATTGTCTGAGATTACCTTCGAACTCGACAAATGTTTACCTAGCTATCCTTCGGCATATCCATATCAAACTCAATCCCCTGCGCGGTGCAGATGTGAGTTCCTCGGAATCCGCGATTTAATTAATCCGCCGCGAAACTAGAACAAATCCGGCCAGCCGTGCAGCATGCTTAACCCTTTTGCTCGGCACGGCGGATTACCTGCCACTTAAGCTTCATTGAGCTGTTGAAAATCACCGTTAATCAGCCAAAATGTTAAGCCAACGTGGATTTAAGTAATCCCGTCGAGAGAGTGAAAATCCTGAAAACTGAACAGGCTGAAACTGAACCAATTTCTTGAGTGGATTAGAGAGCAGGTATTCCGCGAATTTCTTGGTCTTGATAAAATTGTGTAGATGGATTAACTGTGCAATATGCTGCATTGCAGAATAAGCTACAATATAATGAGCGACAGAGAGCGCACTAGCTGACCAGAAAGAGAGGCAGCAAGTTGGCATTAAAGCAAAAAAAAAAATAATAATAATAAAAACAACTGTAACTGCAATACGCCTACAAGGAGCAGCAACCCCTGTTTGGATTGGATGTAATGGATATTTTGACGCCGAACCATGCAAAGGGCTGCAAATAAACATCCACAAGTTCCAAAACAAACGGCAAAGCAGCAACAGCAACAGCAACAAATAAACAGCAGCGCTGCGCGCTGTGGATGGCAAGTGGAACAAAATGGTCTGCCAAACCAGTTTGAGTGGCGATTGAGAGGCGGAGTCTAAGTCGCTGCTACGCTGCTGCCGACTACTACCTAGACAGCGCGCGCTCTCACTCTCTCGCTCTCTGCGCTCACCATGGTGGTGGGTGCGTGCATGTCTGCCTGTGTCTTCGCCTTTGCCTGCGCTCGCTTGTGCGTGTGCCTGTGTGTATTGGTGAGCGCAGGCGCATGACGCGCTCAGCGACCGAGGCGTATAAATAGTGCGGCTCGCAGCCAAGGAGAGTCAGTATTGAGTTACGCTTCGCCTCGTGCACAGCTACAAGCAAGAAACAAGCAAAGCAAAACAGTTTTTTTTTTTTTTGAGTGTGTTCTCTCAGCTACAACTACAGTAAATTTAACATAAAAAAACCAGACTTGCAAATATGGTGAAAAGTGTCTGCGAAATGGAATTCAAAAGCAATTTCTCCATCGATGCCATATTGGCTAAGAAGCCAACAAAAACAACTACTATAGCAACAACTGCAGTTATTAAGCAAGAACCACAGATGCCACAGCATCCTATGCAGCAACAGCAACAACAACAACAACAGCATCATGTCTATCATCCATATGCCAACTCAGATGGTGAACTATCGGCATCCGAAGATTTTGACAGCCCCTCCCGCACTAGCACCCCCATGAGCAGCGCTGCCGAGTCGCTCTCATCGCAGCACAACGATAAACTCGATGTGGAGGAATTCGACGATGAGGAAGATATCGATTTGGATGAGGAGGACAGCGATGGCAGTGAACATGCTGGCAATCCCAGCAAGAAACAGAAGCTCAGCGCCAGCAGCAATGACAACAAGAAGCCACCGTATAGCTACAATGCGCTCATCATGATGGCCATCCAGGACAGCCCCGAACAGCGATTGACCCTCAACGGGATCTATCAGTATCTGATCAATCGCTTCCCCTACTTCAAGGCCAACAAGCGCGGCTGGCAAAACAGCATACGCCACAATTTGAGCCTGAACAAATGCTTCACCAAGATTCCACGCAGCTACGATGATCCCGGCAAGGGCAACTACTGGATCTTGGACCCCTCGGCCGAAGAGGTCTTCATTGGCGAAACCACTGGCAAGCTGCGTCGCAAGAATCCCGGTGCGAGTCGCACACGCCTCGCTGCCTATCGTCAGGCCATCTTCTCACCCATGTTGGCTGGCGGCTATGGTGCTCCCACGGCCGGCTATGGTGCTTATCCTGGCATGCCTTTCGCCGGCGCCGCTGCTGCTGCTGCTGCCGCTGCCGCATTGTATCAACGCATGAATCCCGCTGCCTATCAAGCTGCTGCTGCTGCTGCTGCCGCTGCCGCCGCTGCTGGCTATGGTCAACCCCAGATGCAATATCAGCCTGCCGCACCCGCTCCACCACCACCAGCGCCGCATCATCCACAGCTGCAGGGCTATCCCGCTGCTCACATGAACGCTGAGCTCTTCCAGCGCATGCAGTTCTTTGGCAAGTTTCCGGCCAGTTAAGCCAGCAGCCCCCAGCCACGCCCAGCGTTTTGGTTACAAGGGACAAGGCTTTAGTTTAAGCCGCCGCCGTCAGTCGATCAGTCACAACAAAAACCCTTTGACGTCTAAATGTTGCATTTAGCAAAAGAAGCAAAAAGATTGTGGCCGCCGCCGGCCTGGAAAGCTGGCTAGCTTTTTGGCTTGCTTCCGGCCAGATACGGAAGCAGCAGCTACGCCGCGCCTTGCACTCCGGGAATGAAAGCGGCTTGTAGTTTGGCTACACATACATATTTAGTAAAATTATTGCTCAATTTTCAAAATAAAAAACATTTTAAATGACAAAAAAAAAAACCGCTAAATCTTTTTTATTTGTTAAAAAATATTTATTTTTCAGCCTTTTCAGCAATTTTTAGCTTTATTTGGCTAGTTTATGGCTACTGCTAATAAGCTTTAAAATATTTGGCTACTTTTGCTAGCCTTTTCTAGCCATTTTTTAGCTAGTTTTGGCTAGAACAACACTTAGGTACTGTTTTAGCTAGCTTTAGCTCTTTTTTAGCTACTACAAATGCACATCCCACGCTTGTTGGCCATTTCTAGCCAACTATTAGCCAGTTTTCTAGGCAGCCTGATGACTTAATTAGCTGCTGCTGTCGGCAAACACACAAATTTGTTTGAAGCCCATAACACGCACACACACACACACACAACACACACACAGAGAGAGTGGAACAAAAAGAGCTATCGCCCTTGTTGTTGTCTCAATTTCTTGGGTCTTTACATGCCCAGTGACAACTCCAGCTGTGCCAAGCACCGCAGGTAATCGCAGCAGCAACGGCAACGGCAACGGAGTCGGGGTCCAGTTCCAGCCGGGCCATTGTCCCAAGGAGCCGATACAGAGACAGAGAGAGAGGGGAGAGAGAGCCAGCGAGCACACTTCTATTTGCTTAAACTACAACAATTTTTCTTAACTTTTGTTATACAATTTCCCAACTAATATGTCTCTATGCCGCTGCCTCTATGTGCGCCGGGGTAAAAGTGAAAGATGAGAACCCTAGAAAGGGGCACCGACGCGATCGGACGCAGCGGCGGGGCCACTTTTCCACCAGAGGCGAAGGCGTTGTTCAAATTTCTCAAACTGTTTTTGTTTTCGGTCGGCAGCGGCGATGCAAACGGGAATCCAATGTTGATGTTGATGTTGATGTCTTCATTTTCAAAAATTTTTTTTTCTTCAAGCCAGAAATGAGCATAGGCGGCATACACTTTGATCACATGTGCCAGTGTGTGTGTGTGTGCGTGTGTGTGTGTGAATGTGGCGGCTTAAGTGCGCATTTTGAGTGAAACATGTGAGAAAAACGGAGCAGCAGAGCCTCATCCTCATCCTCATCCTCATCAGCTTCATCGATGGCATCAACAAGTTCTGGCTTACCCCTCTCCCTCGCTCTAACAAGGCTGCATCGTAAATACTGCGCTTTTCCCCCTCTATTGCGCTCTCTCTCTCTCTCTCTCTTGATCTTTCTCCTTTTCTTCGGCGATTTGTAAATGAAAATGATAATTAATATCATCGTTAGTCACTTCACGCGGGGAAAAATGAGACGATCTTCGGATCGGTAGCAATTATCATACTCGTATTTTCTTCTTTCACTTCTCCTTCTCCTTCTTCTGCTGCTGCTGCTTGTTTCTATCCATTTTCAATAATTGTAAATTATTGTCCGAGTCCGTGTCTGTTTCTCTCTCTCTCTGCATCTCTTTCTGTTTGGGTGTGTTTGTTGTTTGGTGTTGGTAAATCATGTTATTGAAACGATTAGCTGGCAGTTTTATAGGGTGCCAAGCGGCATTGGCTCCCAGTCTGCCGATCGTGAGGGGGGGATTAAATGGAAAAGCCGTGTCGGAGACAGCAAAAAGAGAGAGAGAGAGAGAGAGAGAGATCGAAGTTCCTCGCGCGATTAGTGTAATGAGATCATTTAGTTGAAGTCTTGCTGAAGTTTGTTGCCAGACTTAATGATATTGGTTAGGGTATACCTAGCACCAGATTTGGCATCTAATTATAAAGACTGTAAAACGTAAATGGGAGCACGTCTAAGCAAGTTAACAAAGAGAAATTAATGAATTCGCAAAAAATCTATATAATATAGATATATATTCTTGATCAGCATTGGCAGCTGACCAGATTTTGGTAAGAGTCTTAACAGCTATTTGTAAGTTGAAGGTAACTAAACAGAAGCCATTAAATTCGCCCAAAATATATTATATATTTAGTATGATATATATTCTTGATCAGCAGGAGTATATAACCAGATTTTGATTGAAGAGTTCTAACAGTTATTTGTATAATGAAGGTAATGAACTGAAGTTGTTAAATTCGCTAAAAATATATATATTCAGTATGATATATATTCTTGATCAGCATGAGTATATAACCAGATTTTGATTGAAGAGTTCTAACAGTTACTCGTATAATGAAGGTAATGAACTGAAAATGTTAAGTTCGCCAAAAATATATATTTAGTATGATATATATTCTTGATCAGCATGAATAGATAACCAGATTTTGATTGAAGAGTTCTAACAGTTACTCGTATAATGAAGGTAATGAACTGAAGTTGTTAAATTCGCCAGAAATATATATTTAGTATGATATATATTCTTGTTCAGCATGTACAGCTAAACAGATTTTGAGTAAAGTGTTCTAATAGCTAGCTGATATCAATATCCTACAGCAGATCTTTCTTTTACGACCTTAACCCATTCTTGCTCATTTCAACTACCCAACAAATCTCTTTGCTTTAACACCATCATACTCTGCATCTCTGTGTATCAGTATTTGGGGTTTATGCTCAGCTTAAGCCTGTGCAAGAGTTAAATCACCCGGCGGGCCCACACATAAGTCCCACATACGTTTCAATATTTTGCATATACCAAGCGGGATTTGCAACTGAAACTTTGTGTATGATTAAACAAAAGGCTTTTAAGGCCTATCAGGCCTATCTACCCCGTAACTGTAAGCGAAACCAGGCAAAAAGGAAACAGGAACTCACGTTCCTCAACCTGAACGAGTCATTGTTTGATTGGTATTTGGGCTGGTGTTGTCTGTGTGCTGGTAGTTGCCCAGCTTAAGGAGCTGCTTGTTATTGAAATAGTTCTGGATCAGCGCATTATATACTTAACACATTTTGCAATTACGCTGCACTGGATTTACTGAATTGGATTCGAAATGAATCCACTTACCTAAGTCCGCACGAACTCCGAACTTGGTTTCGTTTCTAAGTCGCTAAAGCAGTTTGTAGAGCGAACTAAGACGATTCCCCGGGTTCGGCGAGTCGATTGTGTGTGTATGGATTGCGGATTGCGGATTGAGTATTGCTTTGTGAGGTCTGAGGGCATTGTGGAATTATTGGTTCAATGCAGTAGCACCGACAGAAAGAGATAGAGAGTGCTCTATGTAGCACGCGCAGACTGCAACTTAACCGGTTTCTTGGGCTGCAAATTTGCCCAAGCCTTGTAGAATTGGCTTAAGTGCTCGACATACAATTTACAAAGATAACAAGCAGAAGCATCCGTACACGGATCTGCCTTACTTATCTTATTACCCGGGTTAAGTGCAGGGATTATGCTGTCGAAAGAGCAGTACCTTTCTTCAGGCAGTACCTAGTCCAGATGCACAAGCTGATTACCTTTGGGTATCTGCTACCTTCCCCTATGCCAAGTAGGTTATATTAGACTCCTTTCTCTGGCCCAGCATGCGGTAGTGCTGCGTGTGCCGATTGTTACACTTTCTGCCCGGGAACGAGCTGAGCGCAGATCGATCGTCTTCTCCTTCCTTCCTTCTTTCTGGTCTCCTGCTTGGTAATCTAAGCCCAGTTTCATTAATGATTCAAGCCCATCGTCGGCTCTCTCTCTCTCTCTCTTTCTCACTGTTTCGGCATAAATATTTTATATATATTGTATATGGATCGGTTAGTTGGACGCTTTGTTTGCGACTCGGTTTAACCCAACGCGTTTTGGGTTTAGTCGCTTTGTTCGGCAAGGATTGGGTTCTTGAGACCTTAGAATAGAGATCGTTGGCAGATACCTTTGCGTTTTGGTCTTAGCATTAGCTGGTTGGGTTATATTAGACTAGACAACTTTGTTGAGGTGAAGAGTGTTGAGCAAAAGAGTGGTGTAAGCTGCCCATGCAGGAGAAAAGAAGAGGAATCATGTCGGTACCGTCGTATCTGTACTGCCAACACCTTGTTACCTTGTTAAAAATCATCTGGAATGTCAACTTTGTTAGGTTTTTATACCCAAATTAATATGAACTCAAAATCTTATGCACCTAAACTACACTATTTTACATATTTTCCCTAGCATTCAAAATGTAGACCTTACAGGACCTTGTCTACACTTCTAACTCTCATAACTTTGTTAAAAACCATCAGAATTTGATTTGGAAAGTCATTTTATACAGGATTTTGGCTCCTGATTAACATTTTATCAAAAAATTGTGTTTAAAAAATTTTGATATTTTTTCAAATTTTTCCATACCTACCCCTTGCAAAATTTTGAAAATTTTTTAAAAATTTGTATTTCTTAATTTTTGGCTTTAATTAGTTAGATAAGCTATAAAAAGTTATCTTAACAAGTTGGGAGCAGTTTCTGAGTGAAATTGTGAAAAATACCCCTTACAAAATTTTAAAAATTTTTAAAAAATTTAATTTTTTTATTTTTAGCTTAAATTGATTAGATAAGCTTTAAAAAAAGTTATCTAATCAAGTTATCTAATCAAGATCTGGAATGTCAACTTTGATAAGTTTTTATCTCCAAGTTGATATGAACTCAAAATCTTATGCACCTAAACTACACTATTTTACATATTTTCCCTAGCATTCAAATTGTAGAGCTTACAGGACCTTGTCTACACTTTGAACTCTCATAACTTTGCTAAAAACCATCAGAATTTGATTTGGAAAGTCATTTTATACAGGATTTTGGCTCCTGATTAACATTTTATCAAAAAATTGTGTTTAAAAAATTTTGATATTTTTTCAAATTTTCCCTTACAAAATTTTAAAAATTTTTAAAAAATTTAATTTTTTTATTTTTAGCTTAAATTGATTAGATAAGCTATAAAAAGTTATCAAATCATGTTGGAAGCAGTTTCTGAGTGAAATTGTGGAAAATATGAAAGATTTATACGATTTTCAAGTTCCCAACTTATACCCTGTAGTGCAGTGTAGCGTATTGTATTCAATTTCCAACTTAATTTTAATTTTTTATACTGCAACTAACAACTTAAAAAACACATAAACATATCGATTAAAACGAGCTCATTAAATAAGAATAAATGTAAAGCAGCGTAGCCAACAAATTGTTTATTGCACAGACAAATCACAGCTCGATATAAAATATTTCCCATTTATTATTGCCTTGCCATTCCAGCTGCACCCAAGTATTCTGGTATTCCATGGAGCTACTACTAGCAGTAGTAAGTATAAAATAATCAAATGACAAGTTTTAATCAGATGATTTATGCGATCAATTGGCAGCAGGCGACCTACAAAGTGACACTAAGTAATCGGGTTATGCAATAAACAAGACTTGCGATAGGCACGACTATCGATCGATAGTGTGGGGAGTTACAGAGCGAGAGAGAGAGAGTGGGGAGTGCTGATGGGGCAAAGAAGACCTGCAAGTAGCGTACGACTAGGGCTCAGACTAGGTCGCTACCCTAGCAACCCCATTAGCCACTCCCCCCGCCCCTTAGCGAACGCGCGCGACTGACCACAAAATGTGTTTTTAATTGAATGCAATGTGGTTTGCCCAGTTTTTGGTCAGAGATGAGGGCAAGACTCATTCAAATATTTATTAATAAAATAATTGTTAAACCGTGGACAACGCGCGCAGCGCGCAGCGCACAAATAATCAAATTACAAACACTAACAACAATAACAAGAATATCATGAAAATATTTGAAAATATTTAAGCGACAACAGAGCGAACAAAGTGCCAGCATGTGGGTAGAGAAAGAGAAAGGGAGAGGGAGAGGGCAGGCAGCGCTGCTCTTTAATTAGTTTCTTTCATTATCTTGGCCTCTCTGTTGACCCGAATTTCAATTAAGTTAATTTACGCGCCACACATCGAGGCCAGACCGGGGGCAGGTCTGGACCTCTGGACCTCGCTCTATTCCCCCCCTGCCCCTCTATCAATTCAGCACAATAAATAAACCATATATGAATGAGTGAGTAAATGAATGAATGAATAGTGAGTGCTCTGCTGCTGCTGCGGCTGCTGGCCAATTGTAGTCGTTGCTCTCTCTCTCTCTAGGAATTGTCATCAAGAAACTGTCGCAATTAAAAGAAATTATGAATGAGTAATGAATAATGAATAAAAAAGAGCAGAAGACTTGAAAAGTTCCTCCAGTCGCATTCATTGCGAATCAGTTGATTGAAGCAACGCACGCGCAAAACGGAAGTGAGTTCAGTTGGGGTTGAGAAGACACGACGACAAGACAAGGCAAGACAAGACAAGTTGGCATATGACCTCGTGTACTTGATGTACAGTGGGGCATATTGCAGCCCTCTGCATGTGCTAGGGTAGTGCAGACTATAGTAAAGCTGATCTGGAAATTGCAGTGCAATATGTTCTAAGGAACTATAGAAACTATCTAAGGGTTTGCTCGCTGCTTTCTCAAGTACGCACACTATTTGTGGTTTTCTTTCTACACTCAAACTGCTTTCTAATTGTGCTAATATCCCACATCAAACCCAGGAGGGAGCAGGGTGCGGGGCTGGGGTAAGGGTTCGGGTTCAAAGGGTCTTGGACCTCAATTAAGTTGATTTGCAGCGCTGCCAAGTGGAACAGTTGACCAGCTTGGCTTGGCCACCAGCATAATCGGGCGCAGAGTGTGGCCATCTCTCCTCTCTCTCTCACTCTCACTCTTCCCCCTCTCCTGCTTTCTCTCTTCGTCTGTTGTACCATAATAAATCCGCAAATGAACCCGCAGCAGCCGCGTCCAGTTTGCTCTACTGGGAACACGAATCTGAAGCCGTATCCGAATCCGAATCCGCATCGCAATCGAAATCATCCGCGTGGCCAGTGACTTTTCGAGTTGTTGTTGTTGCTGTTGCTGTTGTTGTTGTTAATTGTTGCGCAGTTCATTAACACACAAACAACACAAAATGCCACGCCACGCCACGACGTGCTGCATGCAGTTTGCCCCTTTAAGTTGCCACCCTCGCGTGGCACACGCGACCAGTTTGCCCCCGTTCCCCTTGCCCCTTCCTTCTCTCTGCCCATTACATTTCCCTTTCGCAGCTCAGTTCCAGCAGCAGCAGCAGCAGCAGCTAACGATGACATCTAAGCGGTTGCCGGCGACGCGTCGCTAACAATGTTGCTTGCCTCATCGTCGTTGTTGTTGTTGTTGTTGTTGTTGCTGGTGTTGGCGCTGCGTGAGTTTTGGCAGTGTTTCTTTTCGTTAAATGCGTGTAAATCAGTTTATAACACATTGTCAACAATTATCAAGTGTTGGGCCCAGATCGGATGAAGGAAGGGGGTGCTTACAAAGCTAAACAGCAAGGGGGGAGGGTGGTAGATAGGAGGGTGCAATGTAAGCAAGGGAAACTGTTTTTTACTATGCGAACGATTGAGTTGATGCGCTACGTGAGCATGAATAAGCGGGTTTCCTTCTGAGATAGATAGGAAAAACAATTAGGGAAAAATATTATTGGGATCGGTTGTAAATGAGATCATATAGAAAACATATTTTAATAAAGTTAGAGAGTTTCACTGAGTTTATATAATATTTAATTAAGCGAAAATCAGTATGTAGAAAACTTCTTTGGCATTTTCCGAAACATAATTATAAAAAAATGTGTTTTTTAAAAGATTCTCGACTGAACTAAGGATTAAATACTGACTATAGGTTGAAACATTTTTTTTATATTTTTAAAACTTTATAAAATGTATTTTTTTAGTCAGTTGATCGTTTAGTATAAATTAAGAAATTAGATTAAATAGATAGCAAATTTTGGAAAAGCTGAAGAGTTTGACTATATACAGCTGTGTTCACAAAAATAGCAGTGCTCATTAGCTGCAACTTTAAACTTAATTTTGTATATCAAAAAGTAAATGAATGTTCACAAATTTAATTTTGTTTCAGTTTTGTGATTATTTTTAACAATAACAAATCAATTTATTGTTGAAAATGTTGTTAATTTTTTATGTATTTTGTATGTATATATTAAATAATGCGTCATACTTAACTGACTTGGCTGAATTTATATAAATTTTTATTTATTTTTAAGCAAGTAATTTGTATAAAAAAGAATTCAAAACTTAAAAAAATAACTTTTTATAATTATAACAAGAAATAATGTTTAGAAATTTATCAGCATTTAATAAAATAAGATTTTCTTTTTTTATTATTATTTTTCATTTTTTTATTTATTATACTTATACTTATTATAAATAAAAATGTAGTTCGTGTTTTTTAAATATCCCTTTAAAATAAAATGCTATTTATTATTATATACGACATTTATTTAATTAATTTTTTTAAATTTATTTATTTTTTAAATTTATTTATTTTTTAAATTATAAAATATATAATAGATGATATAATATTTTTTAACTATTCCTAGATTTGCTGTAGGGTATTTATGGTGCAGCATATGTCATTGCGTTTCACTCTGCGACCGCTGCTCACCCCCAGCTGCTGCTAACCATACGCTATTGCGCCCACCCACCCTCCTCTTGCACCCAATGCTCTTCACTTCCCCCTCTCTGCTGATGTCCCGCGGCGCAGTGCCTTCTCCCCCTGCGTCATCCTTTCCTCTCCGCCTGTCACTGCCGCGACACACTTGTAGCACACTCGTTTGGCTGTTTATTTGCACAACGCAACACACAATAATAACAACAATAACAATGCCAAGTGGGGATGCCTGCAATGTCCGAGCTACGAAGCTGTCCGTGGTCCAATGCGATGCGGACGCGTCGACCGGAAAAGCTGCAGAGCGTGATTTCAATGAAATTTGGCCAATTTGTGTTGAGTGCTAAGGAAGGGGGAGGGGAAGGAAGGCAGCACGGCAGTTTACCCCCAAATCAACCCCCTCTACTTGCGTAATACGAGCATAACGGCAACTGGTATTGTAACTGTAAAAAGGAGCGCACGTTGCGCCTTAAACAAAATCAGATGTCAACGTGGCAAAAGGTTTAACCTTAACCCATAACCCATAACCCTTTCGCGCTAACGCGTTAACCCATGCTTAACCCTTTGCGCTGAGCCGCGGATTTAATCAAGCTAAATCCGCGTCTGGACCATGTTGGAAAACATTTGCATGGCTAAGCGACGCAGATTAAGCAAACGGACTACGGCACACACACACACACACACGCACACACACGCACAGGCACAACTGTCTTGAAGAAGTCCACGAAATCAGATTAATACGCACTAAGCTACGTACGTTTCGCAAATCCCCGAGAGGGTTAATCTAATCCTTGCTTAACTCTTTCGAAACCCGGAGGCGTAGGTAGGACCAATTTGCAGCAAAGTGTTGGCTACCGTGCTCTCGAGACGGCACATGTAAACAGACAATGTAAACAACGGAAGCGGCAGCGTAACCCTTCACCAACCCGACGCGGCTCGGTGCGGCTCGGTGCGGCCCGGCCCGGCCCTACCCTACCCCTTTTCCGATAAGTAGGTAGCGCGTTACACCCGCGCATAGGTAGCCGCCTCTGTTTGCATGGCCGGGCGCTGATCCCGCGTACAAACACGTTAATCCTGCGGTTAAACTGCCATCGAGTTTGTCCAAATAAAGGCTGGCTATGCATTCTCTGCTCTGCTCTACGGCCGCGTCGGCGGCTCTACCCGGAAGGATTTCGCGATCGAGCCGTAGCGGGCGTATCCCATAGGCGTTGCAACTTTACTGGCGAACGGGTTAAGTCCTCGCGTACAGCGCGCTAGTCCGCCAGCAGGTCAGGCAACAAAGGGTTAAGGGTTATGGGTTATGGGTTATGGCCGGTACCCGGATTTATTTGCCTCGTTTTCGGCTACTTTGTGCGCAAATATCAAATGTATTTGTCACAAAACTAACAAAACTAAATGCCAGCTATAAATCTGGCCGATTAGCAAAGTGTTCTCGCCCTCCGATGCCTCGTCGGGCCATCGTATACCCTTACAGCGAATTCCGGGCGACATTTGTTTGCCGTATTTGATTTTCGGCTCTCCTTGGGTATATCATGTAGATTTAGCTTGCTAGCTCTTTTTGGTTTTTGGCTGAGTTTTTATCAATGGGATTTATATACAGATGTTTCTTTTAGGCACCGACTTGGCTTTGATGTGATACCCTATGGGAAACTGTCAATATTTGAGCGGAAGGGGGTAAATATATCTTGGATTGGCCTAGTTCCGTTAGGTATGCAAGTTTTTTAATCATTTTCATAGCATTGCAACGCACCTTAGCAGACATCAGCTTCAATAGGAGAGTCAAACTCGCCATGTCCGTCTGTCCGTTTGTCCGTCCGTCTGTTGCAACGCAAACTAGTACCTCAGTTTTAGAGCTATCTTGATAAAACTTGGTATACACGCTTCTTATTGCTGCTCGCTGTAAATAAGTCGAAACGAGCCGGATCAAACCGATATATCGTATAGCTGCCATAGAAACTATCGGTCGAATTTTGTTGTTTTTTAAGATATCGGTATGAAACTATTCCGAAATATGTCTAAGTATGCCCTTAAAAGGCTGTCAAAATTTGATCGAAATTGAAACGATATATCGTATAGCTGCCATAGAACCTATCGGTCGAATTTTGTTATTTTTTAAAATATCGCCATGAAATTTTCTGGATATATATCTAAGTATGCCCTTAAAAGGGTGTCAAAATTTGATCGAAACTAGATTGATATATTGTATAGCTGCCATAGAACCTATCGGCCGACTTTAATCATTTTTCAAGATATCGCTGTGAAACTTTCCTGATATATGTCTAATTATGTCCATTAAATGCTATGCAAGTTTTATTAAAATCGGACAGATATATTGTTAAGCTGCCATAGAACCCATCAGCCGATTTAATATGTGGAGTAACTGTAATGGTATAAAACCTTCGGCGTGTCGAAGGTAGCCTTTCTTTCTTGTTGTACATAGAACGTATAGCATGATATATGGCACATGACGTTTCCTAAGTTTTCCAAGGTTTTTTCTTTCCATAATTACAGCAAAGAAAACCCTCTAAATATTTGATGGGTATTATTAAACTCAAGAACATGTGTCATGTAAATAACTTGAGCGACTACAAAACAACAATAATTATTGTAATTGAAAAACAACAACGATTCCCTCGCACACAGCAATGAAATGAAATTGCTGTTGCTTGCGCCATTTTGTTTTGACCTGCAGGCCCCCAAAAAGCTTGCACACAAACACACACCAGGCAGCAAGTGGAAGGGAGAGCGCGAGTGAGAGAGAGTGAGTGCGAGCGAGCGAGCGAGCAAGCGGCAGGCAGTGCTTGGGAGAGAGAGCAAGAGTGGAGCCTGTTTTGGTCGCGCATGTCTCCACGCTACACGAAAAAGCGTGCGTCCAATAACATGAGCACGCACGCACACACACACACGCAGACCGCATTCCATTGTTGTGCGCGCAACAACAACGCGGTCCACACACAGTTGCGCTGTTTGCACACAAGCGCGAACAAAAAAATAAAACTACAACAACAACGCGCAAACATGGCGTCCGTTGTTGTTGTTGTTGCTGTGTCTTCTTCTTCTTTTGTTTCTCCTTCTCCTTTTGTTGTGCATTGTACTATCTGGCAAGCTCAGGTAAACCATGTGGCACCTATGGAACTCGCCTGCTGCCTTTAGCTCCAATCGCAGCGCGCGTTGTCCTTGCTTTGTCTGCCAGGTTCCACAACAGACACACACACACGCGCGCACATACGTGGCCAGACAAGTACACGCCCCCTAGCAAGCGAAAACAATTATTATGATTACAAAATGATTTTGAAAAGTTATAAGACCTCAAGGATTCCTTATGCGGTTCCTCCTCCTCCTTTCTTTTGTGGCATGGGGCACCATGCGAATTGCAGCAGCTGCTGCTGCCTTGAAGAAAATTTCAAGTAAAACGTTTGCAATCAAATTATCGTAAATTGTTTTTACGTCCTTCTTTCAGCTGGCGAAAAAACAAGGCACGAAGGCAAGAAATTACATAAGAATTCAAGGAAACTTGACGACTTTGGTATAATTGAATTAAATTATTAAATTGAGATTACTTTGACAGTACCAAGAAACCTTCAAGGAGCATATTTAATTTGTCAATAGTTTGTGGTTCGTCCAGTTTTCAACTTATACGACTTATACTTTATTTTTTAGCTATTTTAATAGAAGTATTTATGTAAGAATTTAGTTTGGATTTGCGAAACCTTTTTGAGGGAATATCTGCACATATTTTACATGAATTACCTTTTCCTTCAGGCTTTCAAAAGTGCTATAAATAACTACAAAATTAATATCACGCCAGGCATAACATCATGTCCCATTTGAAAGCAATTTATATTGGTTTCATCATATTCGCGAAATTTCTGCTCTACATTTTCATGTTGCTCATCCCACTGTACATACAGCCCCATATACTGTATACCCTGAGTTTAAAGGGGCAGCAACAGCAAATAGTGAACAACAATACAATTAATAATGGCAACTGGCAACAAAAACAAAAAACCATTAAGTGAGACCTTTGCTACGGCAGCAGCAACAACAACAACAAAACGAGCGCAGCACTGCGACAGCTGCTCTGAAAAGAGCAAAACAATCAAAGACCTGGCGTATCAAAACGCAACCCACAACGCGCAGAGAGTGAGTGAGTGAGTGAGTGTGTGTGTGCCCCAGTGGTTCGCTCTCCCCTCCCCAAAGCAAAGCAAAAACAAAACAACATGCACGACGACTTCGTCATCGGCTTTCGTGTCATGTCAGCAGCAATTAGCAACGAATGGTAAAAATCTGTACACACACGCACAAACACAGGAACACACGAACACAAACAGAGAAACACGAACTCAGCCCCAGCACACGAACGAAGCGAAGCGAAGTGCAAACACACATGCACGCACACACACACACGCAAGTGAGACTGAGCGAGTGAGAGCAATGCTGTGTGCAAACGAACTAAGCGAGCGCTAGCGAGAGCCATGCTAAATGCGTTCCACAACTGCGATTGGCCGCTGCGCTGGGCAAATGCCAAAAGGTAACGGCAACGGCTGCGGCAACTGGATTTAGTTGATTTCAAGTTCTTTTTCGTTTAGTCTACACAAAACGCCACAGCGCAACGGACGTGCGAGAGCGAGCAGCGTGTGCTAAGCATTAACGAGAGCCCAATTTGAATTTTGATCGTGCACGCGCGCGTGTTGTCTGCGCATTTGTGTGTGTGTGTGTGTGGGGAGGCATTCAATTAATCTGTTGTGATAATAATTTTTTTTTTTTTTTTTAAAACAACAACAAGAACGAGAAAGAAATGCAACATTAAGCAGCAGCATAAAAAAAGAGAACGAAAACGCAAACGCAGAACAATTTTCAAGTGTGCAAAATGGTGAAGATCGTTGACGAGCTCAACGCACATTCACATCCACATCATCCACATCCACATCCGCATACACATCCGCATCCGCATCCGCATCTGAACGCCGTCGGCGCATTGAATCTGAATTTGAATCTGACGCCGGCGACGCTGCTCATGAAAATGGCGCGTACGCCGCATTTGAAATCAAGTTTCTCGATTAACTCGATACTGCCCGAGACATTGGAGCAGGATGAGCAGCGGGAGGAGCAGCGAGCGGAGCAGCAGCGCAACGAAGCGGAACAGAAGTTCAACCACAACAACAACAACAACAATAACAACAACGGAAATGGTTCACCACTTGGCTCCGAGCCGGATAGCGATGTGGAATCTGATTTGGATGTGACCTCCATGTCACCAGCACCGCCTGCCGATGCTGAGGAACCTGAACCGGATGATGATTACGCCGATGGCGAAGCGGAGGGCGAAGCCGAGGAGGATGTGGAATGTGATAACGATGCGGATTCGGAGACCAAGTCCACGGATGGCAAACCCATCAAGGACAAGAAGGGCAACGAGAAGCCGCCGTATAGCTACAATGCGCTCATCATGATGGCCATCCGTCAGAGCCAAGAGAAGCGTCTGACCCTCAACGGGATCTACGAGTACATTATGACGAATCATCCGTATTATCGGGACAACAAACAGGGCTGGCAGAACTCGATACGACACAATCTCAGCCTGAACAAATGCTTTGTCAAGGTGCCGCGACACTATGATGATCCCGGCAAGGGCAACTACTGGATGCTTGATCCCTCTGCGGAGGATGTTTTCATTGGTGGCTCCACGGGCAAGCTGCGACGTCGCACCACCGCCGCGAGTCGCTCTCGCCTGGCAGCCTTCAAGCGTTCCCTCATTGGACCCATGTTTCCCGGCCTGGCAGCGTATCCACAATTCGGACAGTTCCTCACATATCCCCAGGCGGGGCCCAGCCTCTTGGCTAGCATGTATCAGCGTTACAATCCCTTTGCGCCCAAGAGTCCAGCTGCAGCAGCAGGTCTACTCTCTGGCATGGTGGGTCATCCGGCGGCTGGACCACATGGTGTGCCCACAGCAGCAGCGCCACCACCACCTCCGCCGCCCGCGTTTGTTAGCCCCGCCAGCAGCCAGGAGCTGTATCAACGCTTGCAGTATCAACAATTGTTGCATCAACATGCCGCCGCCGCTGCTCTGGCGGCACATCAAAGGCAACTAAGTGCGGCAGCCATGCCCACAGCGCCGGCGCCACAGCCGCATATGACACATCTTGGGCAGCCGCCATCGTCGCCGGGTCTGCAGCAGCAGCATCAGCAGCAGCATCAGCAGCCGCCGCCATTAAATGGCGATTGCAACTCACGATCGCCGGGACCGGCGCCGCAACCGCAGGCGCTGCTCAAGCCGGTCACTGTGGTCAGCCGCAACAGCTAAAGGAGCTGCTGCCCGCACCGATCAGGCAGCACTTGCACGTAGCACAGTAGCCCATAAGTATTCAATGTACATAGAAGAGCAGCGACTGAGGCGCTAGACGCTTGTAAATAGAAAGTGAGGAGAGAGAGCGAGAAAGGAATAGAGAGTGGACATGGAGAGAAGAGAGAAAGCGAGAGTAGAGGGGGAGCGAAGAGAAACGACAGAGCTGGCGAGTTAGAGTAGAAAGTTAGTGAAGCCCTAGAAGTCCTTGCAGAAGGGGAAAACTGGAGAGTCGAAGGAAACTAACTATAGTCCAATTTAAAATAAAAACAATTTTTTTTTAACTTAATAATTAATAAAAAATAGTTTTACAATTTTTTTGAGCAATTAAAATATTTAAGTATGTCTAAATAAATCTTAACGATTAATGAAAAAATTTCGAAAACTTTTTTTAAAATATTTTTGAAATGTTTGAAACTTTAAAAATATTTAAATATTTCTTAACAAAACCTTGACAAGTTAGGTGAAATTTTGAAAACTATTTTTCGAATATTTTTGGAAACACAAAAAATAAAAAGATTTCGCTCACAATAAGTTTTGAAAGTTTAGTACAATTTTGAAAAATTTCTCAATGATGGAATTGAGTAAGATTATAGCAAGATTTCAGGCATCTTTTACTTAGTTTTCTAAATTTTTTTAAAAGTTCTTAATAATCTGTTGAATATTTTCAAAAATGCATAGATTTTCAGATTTTGTTTCTTAGCAGGATTAAGTTTCTAACACACCAATTTAGTGCTGAGTTCTATATGATATATCATGCAATATTATATACACATAATATAACAAGGATATATTATATAGTATTCTTCGATAAACAAATCCAAATCCAAAATAGATTGAGCACCTTCTGCTTCTCTGTAGGTAACTTTTGCAAGGAAATTTTAGGAAAATTCTAAACCGAAATCTCTCTCGATTTTCGTAACGGTTATCGTTCAATCTCGATACCGATAGCGCTGACTCTGGCGATAATGATACTTAAGCGCAGCAGGCAAATTGAAATTAAGCACTATTTAATTTATATTATTACTAAGATTATTATAACAATTATTTTTTATTATTATTACGCATAGTGTGTACTCTACTCTAGCGGGCAGACAGTAAATCAATTGAGATGCTGATGAAAAATAAAAATTGCAAGAAATACTCAAATATTTAATTGAAATACCAAATTGAATTGAATGTGGGGGCGACGGCGACTAAATTGAACTGCAGCGCGTTCAATTAATCTGTTGTCGCGACAAAAAGCTGCTGACTGCCAACAGGAAGTCCTTAATAATAAGTCGCAAAGGGAAAGTAAGAGCGGGAGGGGGAGAGAGAGAGAGGGAGGCAGTCTGTGCTAAGTGTCAAATCAAATAAAATTTTAGCGCATGTCCCACACACGCCAACAAAACGACAAAAGGGGCGCGTGGAGCGTGTGCGGTGGCAACTCCGCCGACTTCTCTGACTTCTGCGACGGCTGATGAAATTGTTTTACTGCCTTGCCAGTCATTATGTGGCACGCCACAGTCCGGTGTGCGGAGGGTACAGGGAGTTGAATTTCAGTGTGCGGCAGGAAAATGCGGGCCAGACCGAGTCTGGTCACGGCGTTGGCGTTGCAAGGCAACCGCGAGTCGAGTGCGGAAAACCAATTGGAAAATTTCAAAAAAAAACTGTGGATCTTAAGTCTGAAGTTTTCAAATAATACACAACTTTGTTGAGAAGCGATTTTGATGCAAAATAATATAGTAATTCATTATTTAAAAAATTAAAATTTAAAATTTGTTGAAACATTTTTTTATTGATATTAAATAGCGGAATTTTTTTAAATTAATTTTAAAAAAAATTCTTAAAAATTATTAAAATAAATATATTTTTTTTTGTAGATTTTACACTTTAAATATATATAAATATAAATATACAAAAATATATAAAATATACAAAAATATTTTTATAAAAAATGTTTTTAGAAAGAGTTAACCGATCAGCTAACGCACGCAATGAACCGCTAACTGAGATACACATACACATACAGCTGTGTTCACAAAGATAGCAGTGCAAGAAATGCAATCAAGCAATGCGTTTTTTTTTCAAGTTCCGTTACGAATATTTCAACTTGTACGCATTGTTATTGTAGAATGGAATGTGTACAAGGAAGAAACGAAAAAATCCCGTTAGATTTGCGAGAACTAAGCAAATGAACAACTCATTTTTATTCATTTACTTTTTGATATACAAAATTAAGTTTAAAGTTGCAGCTAATGAGCACTGCTATTTTTGTGAACACAGCTGTATGTATATTATAGATATAGCATCGCATTAAACTTCAGCTAGGTCAAACTACTTTCCAGTAGTTGCCTTCCCCAGTTTCTTCAAGCTGTTCTGCTGCCCACTCTCGTTCTCAATATCAACGGCATGAATCACGCGCGCCGCGTGAGTCGTGAGAGTGCAATCGCACCAGGTTAATAAACTGCAGCTTAGTGAGAGAGAGAGAGAGAACTGCACAATCTCCACTCTACCCCCCCGCTCCCTCTTTTTTGTGGAATGCCAACGGCGCGTATGTGTAATATCGCATCCATCTAGCTGACAATTGCCAGCTGACATTTTGCAGTTGCACATTTCAATTTAGGCGAATCTTAGACAACAATTGGCGACAATGCGACGCCGCAGAAAGCAAAGAGAAAGAAAGAGGGAGAGAGGTAGATGAGTCTGAATCAGAATGAGATTATCCAATTCAGTTAGTTAATGCGCGAACATATACAATATATCGCGCTTTCGCCTCCTCCTCCTCCTTCTTCTTCAGCTTATCGTTGCCACATCTCGCTTGTTGCAACAAGCAGCAGCAGTTTTGCCTGCTACTCAATTCCATTCAAGTTGCCAATTATGCGGCCATTATTCAATCAAAGTAAATTTATTTGTTTGTCTCATTTCCACGTAAACTGACGAACAGCCCGAAAACATCGCGGCGACGGCGACGGCGATGTTTTTTCTTTCAATTTATTCGCCTTACGCGACGGATTATTCTCAGTGTAAACATTTCGTCTGAATTATCCTATATATGATGTCACTTATTGTTGCCTCAATTGCCAGTTAAGCTTCAGGTTCAAGAAACTCTCCACGCATTCAGCTGTCTCTGTGTGTGTGCGTGCAACTTGGATGCGATTTACATAGATTGAAACTGGCGCCAGCTGAAATCGTTGTTGTTGTTGTTGTTGTTGCTGCTGTTTTGATTTACAAATCTTTTGCTGTAATGAAGATTCATCGGTTTGGGCAAGTCACTGCAAGTTGCAAGATTAACTGATTAAAACGATTTGATTTATGTGGGCTGCACAACGTGTTGACACGGCTTGAGAGCGTGATTGTTCAAGTTGCGGCATAAACAAGTAGGGAAAGTGCTTAAGTAACTTAACTAGAGTTAAGGCAGCTCAAAGAAGCACTAAGTAGCTGAGTTACTTGAGTTATGCGAGTTAGATCTCGGGAAGTACAAGAGCTAGGTACAGTAAATTTGGTATATAGCTAAAGGAAGAACTTCACTATAGCAAAGTATTACTTTCATTGATCTAGCTCTTAAGCGAAAAAAGTTACTAAGTTATTTCTCCCATAAACTTTATAATAAGTATGTAGAAAAGCGCTTAGCTAATATCTAAAAGATAAAAAGGATAAATAAAACTGAAAATGAAATGGTTTCTGAAGTTCTCTAAACTAGATCTCTGGAAGTACGAGGACTAGAGTCACTAAATTTGGTATATAGCTAAAGGAATAGCATGACTATAGGAAAATATTATTTGAAAAGTAAAAGCTCTTAGGATAAACAAGTTATTAGATTATTCCTCCAATGATCTCTAAGGAAACTAGGCAAAAAAGCGATGAACTTATATGGAATAGTTTAAAAAACTCAATAAAAATTTTAGGAAGAAATTTCTAAAATTCTTTGCCCTAGATCTCTGGAACTACAAGAGCTAGAGTCACTAAATTTGGTATATAGCTAAAGAAATAGCAAACCTATAGAAAAATATCATTGTTAAAGTTTAAGCTCTTAGGGTAAACAAGTTATCAGTTTATTTCTTTAATGATCTATAAGGAAACTAGGCAAAAAAGCGATTA